>CM026556.1:9184743-10384743 GCA_015143295.1 Tetracentron sinense | reverse complement strand
TAAAACATTAAATCAAAGGCAATGGATGGTTTGAGAATTAAGTAAAACATTAAATCAATGTTTTGTTTTTATATAAGGGTAGTTTAGGAATTTTGGAAAAATGATCTGCGCATCCCTTTCACATTATAATAGTATATATATATTTAAAGGGTATCATTTAACTACGGTTAGTTGTTAGAACAATGGTTAATGTTAGTTTTTTTCTTCTTCTTTTTCTGAGGGTATCATTTAATTATGGTTAATGGTTAGAACAATGATTAGTGATTAGCATGGGAGATTGGAGTTCTTGCGGACTCATCACCTTAGGGGATCCAGATTGGATCCCCAAACCTCCCTCAAAAGAGAGGCCACACCCCACCTATGGCACAAGAGGCGGGGTGTTAAATGCATCAAACATTCAAACTATGAGATTTATTTTTGGATGGTGATTGAGGGCGCTCCAAAGCACTTGCTAGTGTTGTGTCATCCAATTAAAAATCCAACTGCTCAAACATTGATGGTGTCTCAGCCATGTTTAATACATGAACACCTTTAATGTTTGGGTGTTGGATTCTCGAGTGGATGGGTTAGCGCTGGTGGACTTAGAATCGTCTCAAGAGATGATCTGTATGGTTGTAATGCTAACATGTTATGTGTCCTCTCATAATTACCAAATTTGAAAGTAATTGATGCAAATGAATAGGAGAAATGGTTAAAGTATTTTAAATTGAACAATTAAATAAGGACACATGGCATATTAGCATTGTAGCCACAAAGATCATCTCTTGCTATAGCCAGAGATTGTAGAGACCAAAAATTTAGTTCCTTGGCATTCGTGTCATTTACATGAATTTCTTGAAATATGTGCCCGGTTTTCAATGCTTGTGTTTCTAAAAGATGAATTAAAAGAGATGCCTTAACATACCCTCAACTTGAAGAAGCCATAGTTTTGTCGCCGCAAATTGGAATCGAGTGATTCTTGAATTTTTGAAAAGGTATTGGAACCCTCTTCAAAGTTTATGTTTACCATTTTTCCAGATTCTTAGTCGGAGTTAGGTTAAAAGTTGGATTTCTGAAACCAGGGTTGCTGAAATCCATTTCCAGACCAGCCAACTTTAGAGGAAAATTAGTCCATGAATAAAGAAGAATTAGAAATTTTGCAAAACATTACAATTGTTCCCCTTCGAATGACGAGTCCAACGCAGGTTGAATCATCAAAATCCAATAAACGAGTAAAAAGTTACGGCTAAAATACCGAAGATTGTTACGAGAAAAAAAAAATCGAGGGGGGGGGGATCGATCGCCCAAAACGCCATTTTGGTGATAGCTTGTGCGAATTTTTGTGTTTTGAATCCCTAGAGCTCTCAATGTTATAAATACTCCTTATACTCGTAGATTGGGGGTTTCTAAGGCTTTCTAAACCTAAAACAGAGAGAAAACAGATAATTTTGAGAGATTCAAGAAAAGAGATCAAAGGATTTGTAAGGAAAAATGATGAAAAGGCTTAGATCAATCCCTATTCACAAGCGATAGATCGTAGGGAAGCGATCAAGTGAGGGAAATAACTTTCCCTAGTTCTCAATATTATAACTATTAATCTAAAGTATGAATCTATTAAGAAGATCTATGTAAAGAACATAATTAAGATGCGAATAATGTAAATAACTGATCTAGTGACCCATATTTTGAATATTAACCTAAAAGAATGAATAAAAATGAGTAAACCTAAGTAAAGATGTAAGAATAGTTAGGATCTATGAACATGTCTATGATTTTTGTTTCATTATGATTGATCTGTTAAAATAGGATGTGAAAAACCTATTTATGAAGTTGTTTCATTATTCTTAATGATTAAAATAGGATGTGAAAAACCTAGTGATGATGTTGTTTCATTATTTTGATGGTTAAAATAGGATGTGAAGAACCATAATTATGATCCCTGTTATTGAATGATTAAAATAGGATGTGAAGAACCATAATTATGATCACAGTTTATTATTAGGAATGATTAAAATAGGATATGAAGAACTAGATCTATAATTTATGTTTATTATTCTTTGATTGTTAAAACAGGACGTGGAGTGCCTATTTAAGATATTGTTTTATCATTTTTGAATCGTTAGATTATGATGTAAAGAACTATGTTTAAATTAATTATGATTCAACAAGGGGATTGGAAAAATTATTTGAAGTATGTGGATTTATGAAAAGAATGAGATAATGGATGGAATTAAATAGAGGATTTAATTGTAGTATGTTAACAATATATGAGTTTAATTTTATGCTTAAATTTCATGATAATTATTATTGATAGATCATGATGTACGAATACTTTTAGTATCAACTGTGATGTTTGATTGTCGAATTATAAGAAATATGAGAGGTTGTGTGTTTTCTGTCATGCTCCTTAATATGTGATATACCATTAAGTGAACGAACCTCTGATGAAAGTCAAGATTGCCTAGGCCTGGTTAACATAGTGGTATGAGATGGTATGGTGAGATGTCCTATAACCCTTGATGGTTAGTCTTAGGCGTAATTTAAACAAGATGTATATCATTGTGCACTCACGAATGAAAAATTTGCAAAAATATGAAGAAAAAATTAAAGATATTAATAAGATGTTAAGTAAGATTAAAAGTAAAGTAAGAAATAAAGACACATGAAAACGGAAATGCATGTATGTGTTTTGCACCACCGGATACCATCAGAAATGGCAAGATATATGTCAAAGTAAGTAAGCCGTCGTACCAGAAAATGTATTAAGCCATCCGTACCGGATAATGTATGAAGGGTGGTATCTCAGTAAAGTAAAGTATAGTAACTCATTTTCTTATACGGTAAAGCGGTATTTTAAGTTATTACTGATGCATGTGAATGTGTTGTTCATGAAATGATAAAATATGAAGTATAAAAAGTGAAAAAAAAAAGATATCAAAGATAAGTAAGAAAAAATAAGAAAAGTAACAAAGATGCTAGTGTCTTGCTTCAAGATAAGTTTTCAAGGGTACTAGTTATCTGGCTTCAAGAAAGATCTCAAAGAAAAGTAAGAATGTAAGAAAAAGATAAATAAAAAATAAATAAAAAGTAAGAAAGATAAGTACAAGTGAGCACATGAAATAGTTGAAGAGAAAAGATGTTTCTGCACTCTGATTTATGTATGTGAATTGTAATTGAACTATTAGTTGTATGCATGCTATCGTTATGATATTGTTTACTATGGATTGTTATATACGCGGAGTAACTTGTTACTCAGCCGATGACTTTTGTTTTCGACAGGTTCAAGTTCAAGTTCAGGTTCAGGTTTTGATATTTGTGCGCCCCAATCATGGGAAGAAGATGAATACTTCAGGAAATCGAAAGACAATTATTCCGAGAAAGAATGGAATCTTGATCGTTGGCCCTACTATTGAATCTAATTTGTTTGTGGTCAAATTTCAGAGAGACTTTAATTGACTTTATGGATATTTATATTTAGTTTAGTTTGATGATGACCATGATGGAGGGTTAGTATTTATTTTATTTCAGTTGTAAGCAATGATTATGAATTTAGTTGATATTTTAATTGAAGAAATTTTTAAGATCGTATTTTAGTATGCCTTAAATGCTTTAACAGGATGGTTTGTTAAGTAAGTCACGTGCCAAGATCTCACATTCTCCCAGGTGGGGTTTTGGGGCGTGACAGAGATGATCCTAAGTTGTGCTATTTAGCACCCCAATCACTATCCTTTATTTTTACATAACAAAAACAAAATGGGTAATGCTAGGCTTCACTTTTTTTTTAAGTGTATTTTTTAAAGACACGTGTTTTGAAGGAAAAATCTGTCTAAAACAATATTAAATGTTGTATTACATCAAGTTTATTATTTTAATATTTTTATCCATTATATCTGTTATTAAGGGAGTTAAATTGGGGTTAATGCTAAGAACTATTGGATTACCCAACATCTCTTCTTCCTCATGGGTCTTTAAGCCTATGTGTGTGCATTCTTTTCAAAGAGGAATAATCTCCTCCTTGTACGAGAAGGGGAGTGAGCCATCTTACAGTCACAAAGCTCCCTTTAATTATTATTGGACTCTGGTTAAGAAATTTTAACCCATGTGGTTATTTTTATTTTTAAGACGCTTTAACCCTGATTATGTTTGGTTGCTAAGAAAATAGATGAAAACATAGAAAAGAAAAGAAAATTTTGGATTTCTAATATAATTTTTAGTTGTATTTTGTCCAATTTTCTTTTCTTTTCCATATTTTTAATTATTTTCTTGGCAACCAAACATAGGGTAAGGGTCGGTAAATCATAATCACAGTGAAATTAAAAATGAAAAATCTGGCAAGTATTAAAAGGACGAGGTGGCTCACGGAGATGATTTTTTTTAATGCCTATATAAAGGTGTAGATCTCAAAAAAAAAAAAAAAAAAAAAACAAACAAACAAAACGTAACACTTCTTCTATGTATAATAACAGGGAAATGAGAATTTAATTCTCTTCTTTTGTTTTGCAAACCGCTAAAAAAGTTTTGTTTGTTTTTCTTCTGTTGAGAAATCAAATGAGGTTAAGAGAGTCTTTGGTATTACGAGTGTGTTTACCTAAAGACAAGTGTCGTTGAATTTTAGAGGTTGGCCACTGATAACCCAATTGAACCAAGAGAACTCAAGAGGGCAAAATGGGAAGGGAAGGGAAGTGATTTAATACTCACTATGAGAGCAAAGACCGCAAGATCATCAACAATCCAAAGGTTCAAACATTTAAGTGGGGCAACCATTAAAAGAAAAAATAGCTTGTGACCGTTCGATTTTCAAACGTGCGGCCTTGAACTCGATAGTAGGTACTATCCAGAGTTTTCAAGCAATTTCCAAATGGGAATTCGACTTCAAGGATAGTGAGATTTCCCATGCGTCAGCGATAAATTTTCTCTCTTCTCTGTTTCAACTATTTGTAGGTGGAAATTAGTTAACGTACCTGCAAAATCTATTTGTAAAGCTAAGGCTGGACCTCATTGGTTCATGCCCCCCTTCTTAAATACTAGTGAATATTTAAGAAGGGAGGCGTGGACCAATGAGGTCCAACCTTAGCTTTGTAGCATTTTATAAATATAAAATCATTCTAGATGTATAACATGACAAGCGTAACGATAATGTTTAAACAAAAATAAAGTGCAACTAAGTTCTCAACAAGTTTCATCTCTACAATTACTCACTCTTTAAAAGTGGTTAACAAAATATTATTCACGTTTCACAGCTCCTCAAGAGCTCCTAATGACCTTCAGGTCTCTCCTGAAATATGACAACATAGCAAGGGTGAGCACGGAGCTCAACAATATGAACACACATAACACATGCAACACATACAATCATACGTCATTATTACATTCTTACTCAATATGCAATTAATGACAATATCTGCAATGATCGAGTGTTATTTGATGATTATGAGTCCGAGTTGCCCAGCGGCCCTGTTTTGCTATTGTCCAGTGAACCAAGGGATTTGCCCGATGCGAATCAAGCAGAGCAAGGGACCACTCGAGACGAGCCTAATAACCGAACACAGAGATCTATTATATACGACGCATGTGTAGAAGCGAGCCGAGTAGTCTACACTAGAATCAACCTTGTGCAGTAGACACAAATCAAATTCATTCTCTTCAATTTGGATTACTTGGTCCACATTAGGCGACCCTTGACAACACCTCTGAAATAACATCATATTCCTTTATGGCAGCCCCCTTGGCATCGTCTCACAACACAAATAAGGATCTTACACTTATTCCTCTTTTGGTGGCCCTCTGCAACCCCTGACGAATACCGATGGTATCACACACATGTTCCTACTATTTGTGGCCCTCGGCAAACCTCAAGGATATCGATGGAATCGTACATCATCCACCCCAGGTTAAGTCTCCTATTAGACTAACAATTATAATAGTGTAACTGAAATAAAGATATATCCAATCCGTGAGGGCCAAAACCTCACGGATGATAATTGAGTGCTAGCTTCTGAGAGGCTAACACATGTCAAATCCATGAGGACAAATATTACGGATTTGACCTTAAGTGCTAGCCTCTGAGAGGCTGACACGTGTCTGGTCCGTGAGGTAAACCTCATGGATCCACTTTCTAAATGGTAGCTTCCGAGAAGCTGTTACATGTCTGATCCGTGAGAATAAACCTCACGGACCCAACCCTTTAGGTATCAACCTCCGAGAGGCTGACACGTGGATGATCTATGAAGACAAATCTCACGGATTTAATCCTGCTAAGTACCAACTTTTGAGAGGCTGATATATATCTGGTCCGTGAGGGTAAATCTCAAGGATCCAACCATTTGGGTGTCAGTCTTTGAGAGACTGACACATGTCCATGAGATTAAATCTCATGGATTAAAATGACAGTCAATAATTGACTGCCACATTCTAGAGGATCTCAAAGAGAGATTCTCTTAACTTTGGGGATCCCCAGATAAGGACCACTCTCTTTTAAAATCTCATGGGATGCCACATGACACCCAAAATCATGAAAAGTTAGGCCTTTGTCATGTATCCTAGGAAATGATGTGACTTAACATCCGCTGTTTCAGAAGAAGATATTATCTTCTTCTTCCTTTTCAAAAGGTACTAGGATTCCTCCCAAAAGAGGGAAACCTGATACAAGAGTCATTAAAAAGAAGAGGACTCTCTTTTGTTCTAGGGGTCTTCAGATAAGGAAGACCCATGAGCTAGCTTCCTCTAAGAGGAGAATCCAAATTGACTTTCCTAAAATAAGGGAGTTAAATAGAGAGACCAAAAAGAACTCTCTCAAACCTATAAATATAGGGTTTCTCACAAGAAACACACACGAAGAAAGAGAGAGAAATCATCTAGAAGGTACAGAGAAGAAAAGAAATAGTTCTTTTATCTCCTTGAAGAAACAATAAACAAAAAGCAAGCATGCCGGAGAAGAAGATTCCTTCGATATAGAAAATATCATGTGAGCCTCTTAAAGTGGTTACCCCTATTCTTTCTTTGTAGCTAAAAATATCAAAACCTCAAAGAGGTACCTGTAACGCCTATATAAGATCTGAGCAACCTCATTGAATAAATACAAATACTTTATTTAAATACTCAGTTCTTCTTTATTTATTCTTCTTAATCAGAGGTACCTCCCCAAATTGGGAAGGTAATTAACGATTCGGGTTTACTAGGATTGGAAGGATAGTCCCCCACATAAAATAATAAACTCCGTACAATAATGGAGGTAATTTTACCGCAACGAAATTTGCGCGTTACAACATCTGGATGAATTCAATGAGATCTACACCACTTTTAGGTTGCAGAATTTTTCAGATGATGCCTTAGGTTGTGTCTCTTTTCATTATCCTTGAAAAACAAAAATCGACGTTTATTTATAGAACATATGGATAACACATTTATAAATTGTAGGACATGGAAACACCCTACTCATAATTTATAGAGCATCTAATTTACCACTTTATTCATCAATCCATCATACATAATTATTTACATCCCAATAATTCAAGAAACATGTGTCTTATAATTCTTTACATACTTAAACATCTTAATACATGCTTACAAACCCTTGTTCTTAATTTATAAAAATCCCTATATACTTGCAAAACCTTCAAACATGCTTATAATTTCCTATTCTTATTTAATTTAACCAATTAACCCTTATAAACATCATTTCTTGCAAAATTCTTATTCTTAAATAAATATAACCCTTGAAAATCCATAAATCTACTTGAAGTCATATACTTAAACATGCTTATTCTTATTCTTGATATTCTTGTTCTTAAATTAATGATCATGAAACCATTAGCTTGGGAAAACGTATCTACACCTACATATTCATGCTTATTTTTGAATTATATTTTTAACCTTAATCGATGATCATGGTACCATCAACTAGAGAAGTTATATCTCTATACCTTTCTCGATCGATTCCCTATGATGAAAAGCTTACAAAGAGATCCTTTCTACACCAACCTTGAAGAAGAATGGCCTTGATCACAATCTTCTTCAAATTCTTGCAAAAATCTCATTTAGTTTGTTCTAAACAAAAGTCGGTCGACTGGCTGACTTGGATTTTCAATCGACCAGATTTCTTTCGACTCTTTGTTTTCTATTATTTTAAGCACTGTTGACCGGATTGAAAATCCGTTCAAGTGGTTTGCTTTGTTTTCTCTATAACACACAACAACAACACTACTTATTTTCATTTTAAAAAAAATTTTGTTTCATTTTTTTATGTTATTTAATTAAAATATAAAATTATGTACCCTCAATTTAGATTCAATAAAAATACTTAGAAAAGTAAATTCCTAATAAATCAAAATCTTATTTTCAAGTATTAAAACAAAAACGAAAACCATGCCTGTTGTCCCAAAATAGTTAGTCGAATAAAAAACTTCATATATAATATTAAAATTCATAAAATTCCACATATTCATTTAACACATAAACATTAATTTCCGGAAAAAAATTATATGAAAATAAAACAATTTATTTTTTTTCTTAAAAATTACTCGTTTCCTTTAATTCCCATACGTAGTCGTTGTTATGAGACTCCAAATGCAAAATTCACCATCCAAACATTGACCTAGAGAATTAACTAGCATTATTCCCAAAAATAGTATCTTTAAATCAACTTAAAATTGTTAAAGGAACAAGACATCACATGTATGTCACAAATATTGAGAACTAATATACCGGTCTCTACAGAATCGAAAACAACTTATCATATGTCAAGTTTTTAGGAGGTACTCGTAGATATTTTAGTTACCACCATCCACACTAGTTATTGCATTTAACATGTTATTACCTTTAACAATAATTTTTGCAATCAGTTAAAGCAACAACTTTAAGTGATAAATTTTTCTTGGGGTTTACTCTCCTTGTTGATAGAAGATGACCCAGAGTTGTTGACCTACTTAATATGTAACAGACTTCCTTCCACTTGAACACGTACACTTGCCTTACCCCATGCTCCTTTGTTTGGGAGTCTTATAATAGTTGATATAGCTTTATGGACAACTATTGATGATAATGCAAACCAATGTACAAATTCTTGTACTATTAGTTGATTATTCATCCCTCGTTATAATTTTTGAACTGGGGCACATGCAGGCAAAACAAGTTCCTTCCAAGATTTTTTTCTTCTGTTCCCAAACATCTCCAGAAGGTGGTGAGACATCGATAGTGCCTAGCCACATTGTTGTAGAAAAAATGGAAGAGAGGGTTCCGAAATTCATGGCCAAGTTATCGGAAACAGGTTATATTCTTGGACTGAAAACTGCAAAAGAGAATGATTCTAGCAAAGTCATTAGCAAGACATGGAAATGGGTACTAAAAACGGAAGATGAAGTTGAAGCTCAGAAGAGGTATGCAAAAATTGAGAAAATTATAGTAGGTGATTATGATTTGATAACATATCTTTACTATTATAATGCGAGAGGCATGCGTAGATGGTTTTTCCGAAATTCCCAAACTACCCTTATATAAAAACAAAACATTGGTTTAATGTTTTACTTTAATTCCCAAACTATCCCTTGCCTTTGATTTAATGTTTTACTTTAATTCCCAAACTAACCTTTACTCATCTATCTATTTAGAATCACAGCCAATCGCGATTGAACTCGGGGGAAAGTTCAATCGCACCCGCAGGTTAACACGTGTCTCTTTTAACTCCTATTAGCTGTGGTTAACTCCTTCCCCTCGCTCTCACGTGCATTGCACGTGCTAGTAGTGAGTTCAATCGCACCCACGGGTTAACACATGTCACTTTTAACTCTTATTAACAGTGGTTAACTCCTTCCCCTCGCTCTCAGGTGCATCGCACGTGCCATTCGCTAGTAATACATTATGATAGTTAATCAATGGCCAAACGATACAAGCCACAGGTTGGCGACCCATTCTTTGGGTTCCAACAACAAGATCGGTTCCGATAATCTTACTATTCATGCAAATGTGATCAAATTTGATAGATCCATGAAATGGTGGGATGAACCCCTATTTGTACAAAATGGGAAGTTCATAGACCATACTATCGCAAATGGTGCAGTCAATCATGGAAGCTCGACCCTTGCCCTTGTTGGGAAGTCAATCTATGATCATATTTCTGTCTCTGGCTGTTTTCTACTAGCATTAGCACACTATTTTCTCATAACCTCATGCTCGTCATCCATTAATAATGAACCATTTTGTCTTCCATTTTTTATTTTCTTGTCATCAATTAAGGTTTGTGTCATGATAATGCTATATACTTTACAAATTTTACCCTAGATGCTCTTTTATACTGTTGTCCAATCTGGTCTAGGTTTGGTTTTATTTACTAAAACATACATTAAGATATGGGCTCATCTTCTCTATGCATTGCATTCCTATTCCAGACCGCACACACAATAAAAGGCTGCCAAATGTAAAGTTGATGCAAAGTGGAAGTTTTTTCTAACGGTTTCTAAAACCCTAATTGTGTTAGTATTAACTTTAGGGGTTAATGTTGACCATCAAAAATTTATTTTAACATAGATTAGAATAGTCAATATGGGGACCAATTCTTATTACACTTGGCGTCCCCACATTGGATGAGCATTCTACCTATGAAGAAGGCTCATGCGTAAAGAAGATATTCCTTCTTTTCCATATTTTCACCTATTTTCTCAGCAAACATAGCATTAAGATAAACGATAAAATATTTAAGAGAGTTTTGGTTGTGATTATCTTGGCTGATAATATACTCAAAACCCGCGTGAGCCTAAATTTCGCACGTCGCCAAAATTATATGTATGGTCGTTTTGATTGTTATGTAGGGCGAAAGAGAAGATAAATTGCAGCTCCGTGAAGTTCAACGAGGACGGGAGTGCAGAGTTTGTATATGGACCCATGAATCCGATCAGGGAGTTTGTTGAAAGGAGGGTTTGGTTCAACACCATCTTGGGTTACACCAAGGATGAGAGAGACATCAACCTTAGATTTGGGGATGAAACTCCTTTTCCATTGGAAGCCTTGGATGCCCACAAGAAAATCTTGGATGAGAACTGTGTGGATCTCAAGTGGGAAAAGGGAGATGTGTTACTACTTGACAATTTCTGTGTTCAACATGCTAGACGTCCTGGGAAGCCACCACGTGTCATATTAGTGTCTATATGTAAATGAAACTTAAGGGGCGGGTGAAACCTAGATATGTGCATTGTCACACCTTTTAAACATGCTGGTTCTGAAGCCATTGATTGTGGATGTACTGATGTTTACATTCTTGGCATATCAAACTCTATAAATTTCCTTTCTATGATGGTTTATCTATTGTACTATATGTCACCCAACATTTTAATTTTAATTTTATTTAGTTCTTTTTCCTTTTTATCTTTGCCCTCATTTTGATGTTTAATTTTCCTTTCTATAATGGTTTACAATACAATAAATACTCCTCTCATCGTCTTCTTTTATCGTCTTCTCTGTTGGTGTGATAACTATCTTTTACAAGGTATTAGAGCCGTGATCCGTCGTTAATAATTCTTGTTGATGTCAACTCTTTATCAAATCATCTCTGCCCTCGTTCTTGTTCGACATGAAGCACATTTCACTCTCATTAGAAAGCTACTTAGATCAAATGTTTATTAAAGCACCATCCTTCTACCACATATTTTTCATGAAAAATCGAAGTAATGACGTTAGTTCTGATAATTTAGTTCCTATAGTTAGTACCCATGAAACCCTGCTGTCCAAATATCTTCTGCGTTTAAGTCGGCCACATTTAACAAAGATATATGTCCTAATGCAATTCTTTCAATGATATTCATCACTGTACCCTTAAAATTTTGGATGGATGGTTATTGCCCTGCAAGAAAAGTCCCTGTAAGGGATGGTTGTGTAATCTGTGAACTGTCCTATGGGCTACCCAAGTGGGTAGTAAGTGGTCTAATTAAAAAACACTTTAAATACAAAGCGGAGCTCTGCTTTACAATGTTGAAACAAAGCTCTCCTTTTTAGTGTAGGGCAGTGACAATCTTGTAATTAAAGTATTTTACAAAATTGTCCCAACCTCTCTCCATAATTATAAGATTGTTGTAGATTTTTGCAATTTTAAATAAAAATTTATCGGTTTTAATTATTTCCTCATAAATCATTTTTCCAATTTCAAACCTTTCCATTAAACCCAATAGTTATAAGATTTATGGAGAATAATTGTCTTATCTGTTTGGGCATTTAACTCCAATTACCTTTTGGTATTCTCTTTCTATATAAGAGGTCATCCACTTCCTTAGAGATATAGAACAAAAGAGTTTTGTAGGTGTCAGGTGTTGAGGTAGGATTTGTACGATTGGGAAATCGAGGAAGCATCGTGATTGTTAGCTCGTATTAGCTCTTACTCCTCGTGTGTTGAAATTAGGGATTGTAAGGTCTAGTCTAGCAAGAACCAAGGTCGTTTCTTAGTAAGATCACTTCTACAGTCATTGAGTATGGGCTCCTTGGGTACGTTTCCTCATCGGGTGGTATGGAATCCAGGTTTTCCTCTAAGGTCTCTTTTTTCCTATGGAATGCAGCCTTGAATAGAATCATCACCTGTAATAATTTACAACATAGAGGGTGGAGGTTTGCCAACAGGTGCTTCATGTCCCTTCAAGCGGAAGAATCAGTGGACCATTTGCTCTTGCACTGTCCTACTGCGACTTGTATTTGAGGATATTTCCTTTCTCGCATAGGAGTGGAGTGGGTCTTTCCCCTTTCCTTTCTTAACTTCTTATCTTGTTGGCATAGGGTAAGTGAGGATGGTGCTAGTGAGGCACTATGGTCAGTGTTTCTGGGTGTCATATCATGGATGAAATGGAAAGAGAGAAATCCCAAAGTTTTTGAGGATACTTCGATGTCCCAATCTCGTATTTGTGCTTGTATTCGAATGGTTGCGTTGGAATGGGCAAGACTTAAGTATGATGGGGAGGAGCTTTGGGTGGCGCTGGGTTAAGCTCCTCCTCGGGCGGAGTTTCTAGGCTAGGAGTAGGACTGGTTCCTTTACAGATAGCTTTGAGTTTATTTGCTTGTAAACTCATGGTTTGTTGTATTTGTTGTGCTCCTATATCCTTGTCCGCTTTTATTTATATATATGCTTGATTGCCAATAAAAAAAATGATTTATGTAGAATTTATCTTTCTTTTTTGTGTGTTTTAGAAGTTAATTTTTGCTTCTATCAAGTTTGCTATGACCGCCAGTTTGTGAGTGTTGGCTGCCGATGGATTGAGACTATTGAATCCTGGGGGTGTCTGCTAGAGACCTGAAAGCATCATAGCAGGGGCGTTAATCACCTTAAGGACAACATGTTTATCTCGTGCCTCGTTTTCCGTATTGATAAGTGCTTTACCTTTCATTTTTCAGCTCAATGAATTCGAGTTTTTCTACTGATACATTGGAGTATCTATTTACTGTAAAATTCAAGTATTTTTTTTGTATATTCCCTATTTGGATTATAGTGCTATGTATCAATTTTTTCAGCAATCTTAAGGCGATTAAATGAGCAATATAAATTATGAAAATTCGAAAGGAAAAAAATCTAATTTGATGGAACTTATTTTAAGAGATGGCAGCATAATATATTATTTTATTTGAATACCATAAATATTACATTGATTTTATTTGATATAAAATCATACGAGGAAGAAGATTTTGGGATTATCATCTATGGTTTTTCCCTAGATTCGCCATAAATCAGCTGTAATGAATTTAAATATGGTCCAAAACTAAATCAATTACGATGTTTATTGTAAGATTAAATCTGCAAAAAGATTATGAGATATGTTAGAGAAAAATATATGTGAAATTAAAAAATATATATATGTGAAATTAAAATTTGTAAACAAACTATTCAAATTAGTGAAAAGGTGTGCAAAATTTTTAGAACTTATTCATAACATTCTTTGTGATTTAAATCAACAAATTTTAGGGAAGGTAATATATATATATATATATAGACACACACACATGAATTTACTTGTTAACTTGTGAACAAATGCAATTCTATGTCTTATATTTTAAATAATATAGATCAAGATAAAAAAAAAAGTATGTGATTAAGTTTACCTGAATATATGCAACACCTATTTGCGTGGGATGATAACTGTGAAATACATATTTAAATTTGAGTATAAATATCCCAAATGCAAGGTACCATGTTGATTTGTTTATTTACGACATTGATTTATTCTTGTAATGAAAATTATCATGCTTGTCTATATATCCATATAGAAGTGTTGATATTATTTTCATGGTTGTCTATAGTAGATTGATGATTCTAAATTGAGATATGGTAGTATACACTACTGATGCAAATTTAACCGAATTGATTTGAAAGTTGCCTCTCTATGTTGCTTATATATTTTAGAAGAACATGATAAAGTAATTTATGATTTTTAATAAACCAAGTAAGCTCTCAAATCAGGCATACCCAAAGGCTGTTGTTTGACTCATATATGATGAAAATAACATTGTTGAAATATGTGTTCCCTCATGAGTTTGCATATAAAATTACGTGGTAAAGAAAAATATTATTTGAGTTTAACCATCATGTCTTATTGAAGTCTAAACTTCTTTTATTGATCCATGTGGCTAGTGAAATAATTTAAAGTGTGGGGGTATTTTTAGCCCCAAAAGAATAAAATTAGGATTTACAATTGTTGATTATGCATTTATTGGATATGCATATTATATTAGTACGCACAAGTTTCTCTTAACAATATATGAGATTTGTGGTGTAAATATCAATTGAGATCTTCGAGAAAAAATATATATAAAAGTGGATCAATATGAAGGATTTGCAGTTCAAGGTTTAAAGCATTTAGTTTGTAGCCTGGATCAATATGAAGGATTTGTAGTTCAAGGTTTAAAGCATTTAGTTTGTAGCCTGTTTCAATCTTTATAGGAACTAAAGTCAGTGGCATGAAAGGTTTGAAAGTGTAATGTTTTCAAATGGGGTCAAAATTAATGAAGCAGATAAGTGTGTTTACACTAAACTAAATGGCGAATCTTGTGTAGTTATTTTTCTATATGTCATTGATGTATTGATCATCGGATCTAATCAAGAAATATTAAAGAGCATTGAGAGACTTCTAAAGTTTATTTTTAAATGAAAGTCTTGGGTTGTGAAGACGTAAATCTTGGAATTAAAGTTCTAAGAAATTTTGTTTGCTTTAGTCTAATGGGAAAGTGTTGAGAAATTTTTTTGCAATATATTTGCAAATCAGTTAAAACAAATTTCCAATTATATGTTAAGGAAACATAAAGGAGATGATGTATCTTAACTAGAGTACTTGAGGGTAATCGGCAGTCTGATGTATATTGTGAATTGATCTATACCAATATCACATGTGCTATAGCTAAACTCAGTAGATCTACCTTAACCCAGGACAAGATCTCTGTGATACTTTAATTAGGGTGTTGAGCTATTTGAGATATACACCAGATTGTGGTCTTAACTGAAAAATTTGGTGAATCCCAAATCTAGGGTTTGAGTTGAGAACTCACAAGATCAAGGAAATGGATGAGTTTCCCTATAGTTCTATCTACCCTTTTTACGATTTAACAATTAAGTTATTGATTAAATGATTGATAAATTTAAAGTGCAGAAATAGAGAGAAACATGCAAATCATGACACAAATTTTTTTACGGGGAAACCCTTCCGGGAAAAACCACGGGATCTAGTCCAGCCATGAGAATCCACTAAGACAAAGTAAACAAGAACATACAAGACTCGAACTTGACTTATTCGGACTCGACATTACGATCCTTCAGTTCTTAGTTCTCTACGTCTCGAAAAGTCATCATGTACTCTCAAGTCTCGTGATCAACTGCAGCCACCCGTACTTCTCTTTGTGTCTTGAAAACAGTCCATGATCTTCCGATCGATCTCCGTCATGACGGCTTTCGATTCCACCGACCAAATCACACTACCATGATCCTTCTCGGATCGATTTCCTTCGCAAAGGCTCCGGAACACTCCGGCTAAGTTGTTCTATATAGAATGAGTTGATGGTTTGATAGAAATCAAAACCTAGATAGACTCCGTTAATGGAAAAGTCCAAGCAAGCAAGATTGATGCATTAACTTGCAAAATCTAGGATGAGATAAGGATTAACAAAGGGAGGAGAGACTATAAAAAATAGAGCTTTTATGAACTCTAGAGATAGCTTAAAGTACTTTCAACACACTCTCAAAATCACAATTTTCGTAGTGGAGGGGTTCAAGTTATATAGGGAAACCAAAAACAAGTTTTAGAAGTTACCAAATCCAAAATAGCATGAAAATCCACTTCAGGGTCGACCCTGGGAGTGCTGGGTCGACCCAAGTGTCTTCCAGGGTCGACCCTCACTTTTCTTACTTGCTGGATTTTTTTTCATATAAAAACAGTCCATATCAGGGTCGACCCTGATTGGTTTCGGTCGACTGAGATATAAAAAAGCATTTTTAGCTTTTGCTTCCTTCATAAAAGTTGTAGATCTTTTCGATACAGTCAATTTGATATATTATAGAGCAAAATCCGAGATACGGTTTGTGAGATATGCCTCTTACAAGCAACCTTAGTTTTTAAGAACTTTAAGGACTCAGGGTCGACCTTGAGGTGTAAACCCATTCAAAAATACTTTTTTTTATCTCTTACATCCTTCATAAAAGTTGTATATCTTTTTGACATAGTCGATTTGATATATTATGGAGCAAAATTCGAGCTACGGTTTGGGAGATATGCCACCTACAAGCAACCTTGGTTTTTTGAAAAATCTCAGAATTTTGAACTTGTTTTGCATTACTTATCTCATCACGTAGGGTCCGTATGATTAGTGTAGGACACTTACCACCTAAGGCATCGTATTAGGATTATTCTAAGTCAATTTCCACCTATGGTAGCATGGTATCTAGGTTACTTACCATCCTATGAGTGAAACAAAGGAAATGATCAACCGAGTCTTCAACGCTCTTTAAGTTCACTTGTCGTGGATGCTTGACGGCAATGACACAAGACACACACCTAAGAACTAGACTTGCTTGTTTTGACACCGGAATAAGCCAACACAAAAAACATGGACTTTACATTAACTATATCACATTGTATTAGAATGATACAATGATGCAAATTAGATTTCAGAATCAAATGAATCTAAGACCATGGGTAGATATGTGTTCACTCTTGGAGGAGGTGTAGGTCATAAAAATCTATTAAACAGACATGCATAGCCTAATTCATGATGAAATCGAAGTTCATAGCCTTAGATAAAGTTAGACAGTAAGCAAAATGGTTAAAAAAAATTATTGGAAAATATACCAATAATTTATGTCTATGTTTATGTTGCTATCTTATATTTATCTTGATTGCTAAGCTGTTATAGCAAGGGCAAAAAACAAAAATCATGAATGAGAAATTTTGATATATTCGTTGAAGGCATAATTCTTAAAATTACACTTATGAATCAAGACTTGGGGGGGGGGGGGGGGGGGGGGTGTGAATTTAAAACCAATCTAATTCTTTGCCTATTAAAATTTTTAAACAATTTATGTTAGTGCAGAAATCTAAACAATCAAGCCACAATAGCTAGAGACATTTTTACGTGGAACCATGGTGGGACCTAGTCCAGATTAAGCAATATGCTAAGAGAAAGTAAAAGTACAAGACTCAAAATTTTACCCAACAAGACACAACCCAACACGACTCTCCACAGCGACAAGTTCTTCTCTCTTGCAATACCACAAACCCGTAGGTCCAATCTCCACCGCGGTAGCTTCGGCTTCTCATCGACCAAGAATTTCTCAAAGTAATGCAAATCATGATCTCACAAGATCGATCTCCATCGCAATTGCTCTAGCTCTCACTGGCCAACACTCAACAATATGAGTGTGAGGGATTTGAAACCAGTTTTCAAACTTTAAACACACAACTAGAGGAATCTCATGAACAATGAAGATCACACATGCAAGAGAAGAATTAACTATGTTAAACTTGCATCTTTAGCTAGAACATCAGAGCAGGCTCAATAGTATTATCCAATTGTGATTTGGAAACCCTAGATGAAGCAAGGAAGCCTCAACTCTTTATCTAAAAAACCTAATATGAATTAGTAATCAATTAGTTATATAGAGAAGCCAAGAAGAGTTTCTAAAAATTGAACACTGTGTAAATACGCAAACCGTTTGACCGGATTTCAAGGTCGGTCGACCAATTGGCAAAGTTGGCTACTAGAATTTGACAATCCAAAAATTTTCTAACAGAGGTCGACTATCCAAATTTTGGTCGACCAAATTTCCAGATATATCTACTGGAATCTAACAGTATTGAATTTTACTGACACCGATCGGCCGGATCCAAATTTTGGTCCACCGGATTTCTAGAACTGGCTCAGAATCAGAATTCTAAAAACCCAAAGTTTGACAAGGCTTGTATCTAGTCACTTAGGGTCTTTAAATTTTTCGAAGACAATTTCCCTGTATAGCAAGACTATATGTCCCTCACTTCAATTGGATGCCAAGACTTCCCTGTATAGCAAGGATGTATGAGTTGTTAAACATTGCATTAACCATTTCTATGAGTAATCTATTTTTTCTCTCAACAACTCCATTTTGCAGAGTGGTATAGGGTGCTGTTACTTGGTGTATTATTCCACAAGATTCACAAAATAAATCAAACTCATTAGAGGTGTATTCACCTCCTCTATCACTCCTTAAAATTTTAATTTTTAAGTTTAATTGATTTTTAACTTCTGATTTAGAAATTTTAAATTTATTCAAAGCTTCAACCTTCGATAAAATTAAATACACATACTAGTATTTAGATTTATCATCTATAAATGTGATAAAATATTTTTTACCACCTCTAGTAATTGTTTCTTTTAGATCATAAATGTCGGTATGAATAAGGCCTAATTTTTTTTGAAGTTTTATCAACTTTGTAAAAAAAATTTCTTGTTAATTTTAATTGAATACAATACACACATTTATCAAAATTATTATTATTTAATTTCGGTATAATTCATAAATTGCTCTTACTTTTCACATATTTTTCGTTCACATGTCCTAATCGACTATGCCAAACATTAACAGAACAAACAATATATGTAGAAGTGGAAGCTTTATTTATCAATTCAACATTCAGTTTAAAAATACCACTGGCCATATAGCCTTTTCCTACAAAATTTCCAAACTTGTAAATTACATAATTATTAGACTCAATAACTTGTTTAAACCTAGCCTTATTCAAAAGAAAGCCCGACACCAAGTTTTTGCATAGAAATGGAATATGTAGAACATCATTCAGAGTCACCGACTTTCCTGAAGTAAATTTGAGAGTCACATCTCCAACTCAAAAAACCTTAGAGGTTGAAGAGTTTCCCATCTGAACATCATGGTTGCTTTTGACAGGTTCTAGCTTTTAAACTAGTTTCTATCATAGCAGATGTGCCTCGTGGCACCAATGTCTGCCTACCAACCTTCACTAAAACCAAACATATTTGTTTCAGAGTGATCATAACTACTAGGGGTTCTTCTACCATATTTGATTAAGGATAATTCATTTTACGAAATTTACATTCCTTAGCAAAGTGTTCAGTTTTCCCGCATACAAAGCACCCACTTGATTTCGAGTTCTCACCCGTCTCCTGAAAAAGCTTCTTAGTCTTCATTGGCTTCTTATTTGCTTACAAAAATTTATATTATTTCTTTCCCGTAGAATCAACATAATTCACCTTAAAAGCTATCTCATTTTCACGAACCCAAAACGAATCAAACCGTGACTTGGTTTGTTTCGACCTGTTCACGGTTGGTTCTAGTAGGTAGCAAACTAGGTAACACTGGAACAAAGAGTAAGGGTGGCAACAATGGTGTCGGGTTGGGTCAAGTGCTGACCCTTTGATTCAAATAATTAAAGGCTAGTTTGGTTTGGATTATTTTAAGCGATTTAATCGCTTACAATTGATTACATGATAACCGGCGATGAATAATCACGTTTAGTTCGCTTATGATAATTAATTATAATGAAATCAATTACATTTAGAACTGATGTTATTGTAATCGGTTGTGGGGGGTGATTATTGATGATTTACATAATTGATTAGGTGAGCTGATTGTGCTCGCAAATTAAGACGGAGGTTCCGTTTCGTAAAAAAGACCTTCCAACTTAACACATCTCGAAGAAGACACCCCCATAGAGGTACTCACCACCTCTTCCTCCTACTCTTTCTTTCTTTCTTTCTTTCTTTTTTATTCTTCTTCTTCTAGGGTTTATGGGTCAGGTTTCAGCAAGAGATGTAACAAAAGCCTGATAGTCAGGGGCGGAGACGCGCTCCCCCCCCCCTAATGTTTTTGAAAATCTTTACTAGATAGTGTGAATGAGTTCTAAAGATTTTTAAAATAGCCTTAATTCATATAGAATGGCCCCCCAAATCATTTAGAAAGGATAATGCTAGCCTCACTCTCCATTTGATTGAAGAGTAGAGTGAAAAACAAGTCTTAGTCTTAAAGGAAAACACATTTCTTACTTGTAAACAAAGTGAGTTTGAAAGAAACTGTACCTTTTTTTTTTGGTAATTCACTATAACATTTAACCAAGAGCAGAATGCATACAAAGGGGGGCTCGCAGACGAGCACTAGAGCCGAAAAAGTTCCATTTATATTAAAAGGTGCGCTTGACTCACTGGGAGTTAAGCGGAGAGCAGCTCTAGCAAGGTTGTGGGCTTCCCTATTTCCATTTCTTCGGATAAAGCTAGCTCGAGCAAAAGGGAATTCTGACCATAACTTCTTTATATCTTCCAAAATGGTTGAGGCCTCCCAATGCATTTGCACCTCCTTACCCTCTAGAATGGCAATTAAAGACTTGGAATCCCCTTCCAAGATAAAGTGAGTCCATCTCCTCTGTTTGGCCACACGAAGGCTTTCCTTGATTGCAATAGCTTCAGCTGTCAAAGCCGAGCCACCCTGGAGGGGAACTGATATAGAACAAACTGTTCGACTCGTATGGGTTTTGACTAAAAAACCACAACTGGCGGCATGGCCTGAAAGAGAGGCAGCTCCATCACAGTTGATCTTGAGCCATCCCCTTGGTAGGGGAGACCAGGATATAGAGTCTACACCATCCCTATGGTCTTTCGCTTCCCTCGGGTCCACTCCCAGTTCATCAACCATTTCAGCTACAAAATGATGAATTCTTGTCACTGTACTCTGTGGGTCTGGAGTACCACAAGAAACTGTACCTAACATTGCCCAAAAATATAAGGATCAGTAACTCAAAAGTACTCTAACACGTCACGACACTCACAAGTGATCACAGTCAATTGTGATTGAACTCTCTCTTCAAGTTCAATCGCACCCACAAGTTAACACGCACAAGTTAACACATGTCCCTTTTGACTCTTCTTAATTGCAATTAAGATTTACTAGCCCTTAGGGTTCAACAATCTAACCATGGTTTTCAGAAATTTTTTTAAGATTGTGGTTAAGTAATTTTAACCCTTAAGATTGATTTTCTTTCTAAAAAAAAAGGTTAGATTGTTGATTATTAAATGTTAGTAAATCTTAACCACAGTTAATAGGAGTTAAAAGGGACACGTGTTGACCTGTAGGTGTGATTGAACGATGAATCTATTACCCTTGGAAAAAAATTTCTCGGGAGCTACGCCCCCGAACCCATTACTTTTCTTCATACATGTGTCCAACCCTCCCAAGGAAAAATTCCTGGCTCCGCCCCTGCTGATAGTTTTCAAGTTCAATAACTCCAAAGTTGAGTTCCAAAAGAAAAACTCTAGGGTTTGAAGCTTATAAATTTCTACAAAATGGAAGAAGAGGGATGATGATGAAGCCTTGAAAAGACTTGCAATTTATGATTTTAGAAGTACCCTTTTTGCAATAAGAATTAAGAAGCAGAAAACTCCTGAAATTTTAGTATTTGGTCTCTGTTTTTAGTTGAAACTTAGAAGTTAAAAAGGTATAGAAAATAATAAGAGAGAGCACTTTTTACTTGGTGTGAATGGGAGGAATGCTATTGGCCTGGGTTAGACCCCCGCCTTTGCATTATGGCCACTTACTGTGAGAGTTCCTTCTCTGCCAATACCACAGTGTGTTGCTCTAAGTATTCTCTGCTATTAATCTACATACAAGATGCAAATAATCACACCCGTATTCATATTACAAAAAAAAAAAAAACTAAAGGAAGTGTTGAAGCTAGAGGTACTCTAAATGCTTAGAAAATGGCTTACATATAGTACAAAATTATATAAGAAATTTAGAGTACCATGGCAAATAGCATTCCTCCCATGTGAAGTAGGAGTAGAAGAGGCATACCCAGGACATGGCCCTAATTGTTTTTGAGTCTTTGACCATGTGAAGGTCGAAGTGGCAGATCCCACGATACAGCACTTTGAAGCGCACATCCTCATCGCCTGTAGCCCTATTAAAAGTTAACACAACCATCAATCATCAATTTTTAATTTTCGATCTTAAAATGGAAACCTCTGAAGCTAGAGCAGATCAAAAATCATGAAATCAGGCAACGAAAATGGAAATGATTAAAAGAAAGCATACCTTATGGAGAAGTTGAAGTCGATTTGTATCTCTGGCTGCCCATCCGAAGGCCCTCTATGGGTGTTTTTCTTCTAGTGATTTCGACATTCTTCTTTCTTAGCAGAGAACGGAAGAGGTGTTGTTTCTCTTAGTAATAGTGAAGAGAGAGATCGATTTTAGAGAAAGTGAGAGAGGAAGACGAAGAACAGTTGAGTACGAGCCTGCGAATGTGATTAGTCGATTAGGGTTTCAAAGTTTTTTTTTTTTTGAGTGAATAGTGATTAGGATTTGACACATAAGCTATTTTGGTTGTGTTAGTTTGGCAAGAAATTGAGGGAAAGGAAAAGAAAAGTGTGTTTTCTTATATTTCTTTTTGTGTTTGGTTTGTAAGAAACACTTCTTTATTAGACTTTCTCAATTGTGATAAATTTTTTCCTAAAAACTTCATCCATATTTTGATGGTTATTTTACGCGAATTAAGTTTCTTTCCTTTTTATTTTCTTTTCTTTCACCCACTTTCTCACCAATAGAACACACCCCTTAAATTGTGAAATTACGAAAATAACCCCGTATTAATACCTAATGGGGGCTATATTCATAATTTCATAAACTAATTAAGTATACTTAATAAGGGCCGGACGGGCCGGGCATGGGGGGGTGCCCTATCCCGGCCCTATAGAGAAAGGGCTTCTTAATTTTACGCCCGACCCGACCCAAGGGCTTTGGAAGGGCAGGGCTTGGGTGGGTTTGGACGGGCTAGGTACCCTTCCAAGCGGGCTGTTTTGACAGGCCTGTTAACAACCATGAACGATGGATTTTATAGTTAATTTTTTGGAGGGTAAAAAAGTTTGTCAATTATGTCCCTCTCTCCTTTTTTTAACTTTTCCATTCATCTAAGTGGTAGTGGTGGACCGGTTGTGTGATCCTATAATTTGGAGGAATGTTTAGTTGAAAGCAAAAGCATAAAACAGAGTTACAAATAAAACAACTATTTCAGGGAATTTTTGTATTCCCTTCAATATTCGGTTGGAAAACCAGGCTAATGGTTTTGTTCCTAGTCCTAGGCGATGACACCCTGTAGTGTGCTACTTTTATATTTTTTAAAATGTTGTGCTACTTCTATATTTTTAAGTACCTTTAACATGCCTTTATTATTCCATGATTGGCCCTGCTTTATTAAATCATTGTACATGTAGGTGCCTTGTCCATAGATTGCAATTTGCAACTTTACCTCACTCAATCATGACTGTTAGAGAAACCATATAGTGAGATTAACCATGTTTGTTGTGTTTTTTCATGGCTATTGTAGTTAACGGTGCATTATCTTGTGGAAGAAATTCAAATGTGGATGAACAACTACTTCAACAACCACAATCGGAGATGGGAGCCTTCAGAGATAATTTCACCGAAGCAATGTGAAATATTACAGTAGAGAGCTATTTTTTTATTTTGGAGAAAATAATGTCACATGTTTAACATGATTACTATGCTTCGTTCTTATATCACTAGTTATAGTTTTGGAGAAAAAAGAATTTTTTTTTTTGTATTAAAGCTTTCAGAATTTCAGAACAATAATCACATTTATGTTTCAGGATGTAAACATGATTATTTTGGACATACTCGATTATATATAAATAATTTATTATAGATAGGTTGTTATCCAAACAAGATTATTTTGAAGTACCCGTAGACTGACTCCTTTAAGTAGTTGAAAGGCAAACCTAATCTAATAAGAAACTTCTTACTTCTAACCTGCTTTCCTAGCTAGTTTGTGAGAAAAGAAAAAAAGCCCGACTCCAATTGCGTATAAGCCAGACAATTTTCCTCCAACAAATGCAAGAGGGAAAGCTTGTGAAAATAAATTAGTTCTTACTTTTAGGGTCAGGATTCTCTCAAGTTTAAACCGGGGAGAATCTCTCCATTTGAACCCCTAGAGGTCGCCATGTGTCTCCTTTGACACCCCTTAACCATGGGTAAGGTTCACCCACCCCTAGGGTTCACCCATCCATCCTTTTTTTTTAAAAAAAAAATTAAAAATTAAAAAACTGTTTTTAATATTACAAAACTCTAAAAACAGTTTTTTTAATTTAAAAAATAATAATTAATATAAAAAAAAAACCAAGGATGGGTGAGTGAACCCTAGGGGTGGGTGAACCTTACCCATGATTAAGGGGTGTCAAAGGAGACACGTGGTGACCTCTAGGGGTTCAAACCGGAGAGATTCTCTCCGGTTTGAACTTGAGAGAATCCTGAGCCTTACTTTTAAGGGACGTGATAGTTTCCTCGGGTGTTCTGATGTGTGGAACGTCGTGCGCCTCTAGAAGCTGCCATGTGTACTTTACTCATTTTCTTAACTGTGGTTTAAGTTTAACCAATCCAAAGTTAATTTTTTCCACTAAAACCAAATATGGATTTATTAATCCTGGGTTAGTGAATATGAACCACTCTTCATGGGTGTGAGCAGAATGCACACGAAAACTATTATTCTCTTGCTTTTAAATAGGAATTTTGTTTGTTTTTTGCACTTTCAAATTTGTTGAAAAAATCAATCACACACACGCTGACGGACTAAGACCCCGGACCTAACATAATATTATATGCTTAGTTTAGTCAATATCTTTCTTTACTATTATAATAGGAGAAGCAGGGCTTGGTGAGAAGTCTGAATTTTTCCAATTTTAAGACCATAAACCCCTCCATTATTTCCGTCTACTACTTTGATTATAGTGATCAAGTTAGGGCACTTAAGTAATTTCCCTAATAACTAACTGAAATGCCTTTTAATAGCACGATTCCCTCTTACGATTTCCTCAATTCAGTTCTTCCCTCACGCTCTCATCCTCTCTCTCTCGCCCCTTATCGCTTGCTGCCGCTCCCTGATGATTGCTGCCGTCGCCTGCTGCTCCTCTGATCTTCACTCTTCTCTCACGCCGGCGTCAAGAGTTAGAGGACGGTAAACTTCTTTTTTAGCTTCTTTCTTTTTCCCTTCATCCTCCTTTCTTTTATGTTCTTCTTCTCCAGTATACCTCGGATTTTCTGATCTAATGGTTTATTCCCTATAAACATAATCCTAATTTCACAAGGTACGTAGCTTCCCAGATCTAAAATTTCAATTTATTTTGCATTATTTCCTTTACCATATATACATGATCTATATAATTTTAGGTTTCTTTGAATTTTACACTCTTTTTTCTAATCAAATCCCAAATTTCATTTTTATTTTACTCTTTTCCTTCACTTCCAAGATACTCAATGCTCCATCTATTTTAGGGTTTCTAAGAATTTTACACTCTTTCTCCTAAATCCAATCCCTAATTTCACTTTTTTTTTACTCTTCTCCTTCACTTCCAAGATACTCAATGCTCCATCTATTCTATCTTATCTCATGCTGGAAAAAATAAGTAATTATAAGGATTTCTATGATTAGCTACCAAATACAAATGGATTTTACTTCCTCATCTGTTAATTTTAATTTTTTTCCCTTTCTAAATAAAATCTTGGTTTCAGTATATAATATCATTTAGGATTACTGGTTCTTCTAGCAAACCAACGAACTTCTTCTATAATAAAGTTTGGCAAATTTTCGTGGTTAGGCCTTTCTCTTGGCTCCTTTATTGGTGGGTTTTCGTCCACTTGGTGTTTCACTATTTGGGTCCTCCTCCTCCTTCACAAATTTGATGCTTCCATAAGGTTTCCAATCTCTTTCTATTAAAAGGTTGAGTCTTTATCCTTCACTGGATCACTTTTTTTGGATTAACAGCACACCTTTTTTCTCTAAAGGGGATGATTTGGATGAATTATTAATTAACCATCGACCTCTCCCATATCCTACCTTCTTCACGTATGGAAGCGCCAAAGCCGGAACAAACGCACAACATCAGGCTTCTCTCCCCAACTACTTCAACGTCCAACTGAAGCCTCTTTATGACTTTTAAAATAGCCCCAATTGCATCCCCAACCTCCCATGCCCACAACAGTCCCAAACATCACTTTGTTCATATGAAAAAATCACCCCCATAACAGCACACCTTTGCACGCCCAAATCAGTCCCAAGCCATGTTCATGTCTAACACAACTGCATAAGAGCACTATGTTCACGCCAAAAACAACCCCAAAACGTAGCTTCCCAGATCTAAAATTTCAATTTATTTGCATTATTTCCTTTACCATATGTACATGATCTATATAATTTTAGGGTTTCTTTGAATTTGACACTCTTTCTTCTAATCCAATCCCTAATTTCATTTTTATTTTAATCTTTTCCTTCACTTCCAAGATACTCAATGCTCCATCTATTTTAGGGTTTCTAAGAATTTTACACTCTTTCTTCTAATCCAATCCCTAATTTTACTTTTATTTTACTCTTCTCCTTCACTTCCAAGATACTCAATGCTCCATCTATTCTATCTTATCTCATGCTGGAAAAAATCACCCCATAACAGCACACCTTTGCACGCCCAAATCAGTCCCAAGCCTCTCTATGTTCATGTCTAACACAACTGCATAAGAGCACTATGTTCACACCTAAAACAACCCCAAAACATGTCCAATATATATCCACTTTTTACAACGAAAACATTATCCAAGCAGCACCCCTTTCTATGCCCAGAACAGCCCCAAACATCACTTTGTTCATGTGCAAAAAAAAAAAAACCATAACAGCACCCCTTTCCATAACATCACTATGTTCACATCTAAAACAATGCCAACGTAAAGTTATTTTAACCTTCTTTCTTCTTTGTTCTTCCTCATCCTCCATTTTCTTTGTTCTTCTTCTCCCGTGTTTCTATTCTCTTCTATGTTTTTGTTCTTTTTGGTTTATTGGTTTGATTAATGGTTTTTCATTGCCCTACTCTGATTAGGTTGTTTCGTAGATAACTGATAAATTGCTAAATTACCTTGGCCTTCCCTGCTCTCATGGTGTAAAGGTACGATTCCCATATTTGTAATTTTTGTATGAATTATTTTCATGAACATGTTCAGATGATTTATATAATTTTTGGGTTTCTTTGGATTTTACTCTCTTCTTTCATTCCCTTCTATTCTCATGGGAGTAGACTTTTCATGAGCATGTTCAGATGATCTATATAATTTTTTGGTTTCATTGGATTTTACCCTATTTTCTCATTTCTTTCTCTTATGTTTGGGGTATAATTTTTTGTATTCTCAGTCTCACGGTTTTCTGTCTTTGTAATTTTAGTCTCTATTCTCATTCCTTCTATGTTTTTGTTCTCTATAGGGTGTCAATATGAATGTATTCGCATAAATGACATCATTAGATTCCGTATACTCACCTTCTACCATGTGTGTGCGTGGGTTAAGTGATTAGGATTTTCAACCAAAAATACTCACCTTCTACTAATAAGTTTAGATAATATATGTTACATTTATGTAACATTTTGTTTCTATGTTAGACACTAGCATACCATGGGAGAGGCAGGCGTAGATGATTTTTCTGAAATTCTCATATTACCCTTATATAAAAACAAAATTTTGATTTAATGTTTTGCTTTAAAACCCAAACTACCCCTCGCCTTTGATTTAATTTCCAAACTACCCCTTGCTCATCTGCCAATTGCGATTGAACTCGGGGAGAGTTCAATCGCACCCGTGGGTTTACATGTGTCCCTTTTAACTCCTATTAACTGTGGTTAACTCCTTCCCCTCGCTCTCACGCGCATCGCACGTGCCACTAGCTAGTGATAGAATAAATCTAAAAAATATCTTCGTCTTTTGCCAGCAAGATTATTAAAGAAACGAAGAGGCAGGGAGATTAGGGAGAGGGAGAGATGGAGTTTGTAGAAGGGAAGATAGTAGAAGAGAAGGAATTTGGGGGTGTGGTATTTCCGAAGACACTACACCCTCCGAATGGTGTGTACGAGGCGAGTGAGTTGGTCGAGATGGTGAAAGGAAAGCGTGAGTTGTTATGTGAGCTACTGCAGCTCCACTCTGCAATTCTTTTCAGGGGATTTGGCGTTTATTCAGCCCAAGACTTTGGAGGTGTGGTGGAGGCATTTGAGTGGGAAGAGATGGGATATTTGGGGCCTGTAGCACGGTTCAAGGTGGCAGATCGAGTCCAAACAGCCAATGAAGCCCCTCTCGATCAGCTTATTAACTTCCATCACGAGATGGCCCTGGTTTGTTCTCTCTTTAGTGGGTGAATTTGTTAATCTTGACCATGACTTTTGTATTCCTGTATTAATTTTGAAATGGGAAATGCTTTTGAGACCGCATAAGGGCCGAGACCTCGTGCATGTGCGCGGGATTTCAGGTGGGGCCCACCATGTGATGATAGGTCCCACCTGAAATCTCGCACACATGCACGAGGTCTAGGCCCTAAGCGGTCTCAGTTGCAAAGTCCTTTTGAAATGGCTTTGCTACGGAGACCGGAAAGGGCCGAGACCACACCGAGATCCTGCATCACATGTATCTCAAAATTTCATTGAACCGTTTATGAAATTTTGAGATCCGTGATGCACGGTCTCGGTGTGGTCTCGGCCCTTTAGGGTCTCAATAGCATTTCCCTAAAATTAAAGGTAGTTTACTCATTTTATAGGGGATAGGGGACTGTCGTTAAATGCTGTTGACTTTTCTTATTTTTTTTTCTCTCCAACTTATTGAATTATCTCTTGCAAAAATACAATTAAGTATTCAATACATGAAAATAAAAAAGAATACTGAAAATTAATAAGTGAAGGATAGCTCTCTCAACATATATATATATATATAATATACTGGCAAATACCCCGTGCGATGCACGGGATGAAGAAAGACTTGAAAATTTTAAAATATATTAAAGAAGATTATTAATTATATTTTATTATATTATAATTCAAACATGAAAAAGTATAGAGAGAAGAGATATACGGAAACAGTTTATTAAACTAAGTGACTAACCCGACAAACTATAGAGACTCAGAATAAAAAAAAATTAATTAATTTAGATTTTGTGAACCAAAGATATGTCAATTAATTCATAAAGAAATATAAACATAAGTTTTGATTTACACCAAAAACCTTTAATATTTTCTCACCCTAAAGAATAAAAAATTAAATGGAAGACTTACCATTTAATTTAGACTGCAGACTATGTAGTCTAATGTGCATTGGTCCATGCCCTCTTTTTTACCACACATCAATTGTAGTTAAGATGCACTCACTCCTAGGGTTAAGCAATCTAACCTTAGTTTTTTAAAAGAAAAAAAACAAAAATATGAACTTTAATTTTCTTAAGCTTAACCATAGTTAAAGGAGTGTTAAAAGGGTCACGTGGCCATGGAATTAGACTACATAGTCTAATGCGTGGTGTGCTAATCATTGACCTTTATATTATTATAAATAAATGGGCAGTGATTAGCACATCATGCATTTCACTATGTAGTCTAATGCCATGATTACGTGTCCCTTTTAACACTCCTTTAACTATGGTTAAGCTTAAGAAAATTAAGGTTAATATTTTTATTTTTATTTTCCTTTTTTTAAAAGAGCAGTGCTTAGGGAACCCATGGATCGGTTTCATATCTTACCCACGTGTCCTCATGTCCCTTTTAACACCCCTTTAACCTTGGTTAAGCTTAACTAAATTAAAACTAGGATTTTGGTCTTTGTTTTTTTGAAAAACCATGGCTGGATTGCTTATCCCTAGGGGTGAATGAATGTTAACCACAGTAAGTTGTGCATTTTCTTAAAGAAAATATATCCCTGTGTATCGTAAACTCCTACTAAAATCATCATCAACATTGGATTTAGTGATTACATGCAGTACATGGATGTAATACAAATGACAAATGATTACAAAAAAACATAACCCAAAATCCAATCCCCTAATATTTTACTCTCAGTCCCTCCAATGACAAAGTTTTTGATTAATCCAGATTAACTGAAGATTGTGCTGCTAGAAAGCTCACTACTTCATTTGGAGCTCTGACTGAAGAGAGAACAATCTTTATGTCAAAAAATCCCTCTATGTCCTCTTCATCCCCTTAAAGCACATTTATTTCTGGTAACGACCACCTTTCGATCACCAGTTTCTTATAGAAGAAGGAGAGACGAAGAACATGACCTAACAGAAAAGAAAACCACAGATTTGTAGGAATCTCAAAGTAGTAGGTGTTGTCCCGCATTGGTGAAAAGTGTTAAGAGTTCATTTGTCTTCCATTGAAGATCTTCCTTCTTCCCTCAAGGTCCCTCATTTGCCCCATCTTACCTCTTCTACCCACATCATCTGACCTTGTGTGTCTCTCTCTCTCTTTCCGATTTAAGAATCAAAGGAGATATGTATCATAACCTCCGAGTGTGAGAAGAGGGATAGAGGTTTTCTAGAGGTCAGAGAGATGAAAGTTTTGATGGGGGGAATGAAAGACAATGTCTGTAGAGTGTATGATCTCTAATTTATAGAATGCAGAGAAACAATGAATTGTGAGAATAATAATTAAAGAGGAAAGATAGAGAAAATGAACTAAAGCGCCAGCGTTACTTTCCAAAGCGCTGGTGACTTTCCAAGCCATCGTTTCAGCTTCTTCTTATCAATATCTGAAGAAGATGAAGAGTCATGGCCTCGTGGGTAAGGTAATGAAACGCGTGTTCCTTCGTCGACATTTCGGAAATAACTTGGGATTTACACTGTTTTGTAAAAAATAGAGAAATAGAATGACACGTGTCACAGGACCCTTAAATACCATGAAGCTTCCGTGTGTTCATCCAACCTACTTTGGCTTCATTGTAACAGCCCAAACCCCAAACAAAAAATTGAAACTGTGTTTTGGACTTGGCCTGTTATTGAGAGAGGAAAGTGGTGGGATGTAACGTCTGTGTGGGAAGGGATAATTATTGAAGGAGGAAAGTGGGGATTAATATTATTTTAATTTTTATAATTACTGAGGGACGTGGGAGGGTAATAATAATTATACTATGGCTATGTGTGTCATTAATTAAGAAGTATTACATAGGATGCCAAATGATATGACGTTAATTGATTAGATCAATTATGAGGAAACTGTCATGTCAACCGACACGGGGCATCAACATGAAGAGATAATCGAGAGAATTGAGGTATGCCATGACCAACATAGTATTAGTATAGATATATATAGAGAGCACCACCCACATTGTTTGAGATTTTGAATGTTGGATGTTAAGTTGGGTCCGAAATACACGTGAGAAAAATATGTTTATAGAGTGTCCAATTAATTAATATGGTAAACTTAGTCATTTTTATATCTTAGGTAGGCTCTAGGAAGCCTAAAGGTTTACTATTGGCAAATTAAGCTCTAATGGACTATGTTTTTTTGTCATGTATCTCCATGGAACCCACTAACGGTGACATGTAATGATGTTTTAGAGGGTTTGCAATGAGCAATGCCATATATATATATATATAATATGATAACTCATGAACAAACATTTCTTTTAGACATCATAGATAAAATCAATGAACTTCAAATTCAAAAAGAATGTTTAATAAAACTCAAGGATAATCTTAATAGTAAAAAACCAACAAAAAATGTTACCCATTATAATTTACAGGATATCTTTAAGGAATTCGATTCTCAAACCTCTAGGGATAAGGATATCACAATACAAGATTTTCATCTTAAATTACGAAGTATTTTCTCACAAGGTCATGTACGGTCTATGCTTTCCCTAAACGGATATGTGCGCCTCGGCGGTACTAACTATTGACCTTCTGTGTCTTGTGATAGATACTGAACAATTCTTTATAACTATTATAACTGCAATATATATATATATATATGAGTTAGTCTATGAATACTCCCAATTATGCCCTCAAATATACTCCCAAATTCTAACCCTTTAATTGAAATAATTAATTTTCAAGTTTAGAGCTAATGCGACTTTAGGAAATGAAAAAAATAAGTCAAGTCAATTCTAATCTTGACCCTTAATTATTTGAATTAAAGTGTTAGAATTTAGGAGTATATTTGGAAGTACCCATAGATTGATTATATATATATATATATATATATATAAGGGGGCAAGATTGCCTGGTTGACTATAAGTATAGTTAGTTCTATTGTCGATTAGGAGACATGTGATGATTTTTTCAAATCACGCCGTCTAATCCCAAGGTAGGTCCTTTGATAGACATGTGGTAAAAAATTAGCTAATTGGATGTTTTTACACCGTCCAATTATATCCTAATTGGTCAACATTAACCCCTTAGTGTTCACTCGATCCTACTAGGCTATAAAAAGCGCTGATTTTTTGATATTTAATCGTATTATATGGACACACCTCTATTAAGTTGATGTTTTGCTCAAGAGAATCACATTGACATCTTGCGGTCGGATTCGAAAAACATGCATTGTGTCTCTCAACCGATGTGAAATGTTTTTGGACAGAAATGTCCTTACATCATGTACTAAAATCTCCTTAAATAAAACGTGTTTACATGTCGCTACCTCAATGAGTTTGGAAGTTTACATCTAGGGCTAGCATTTCTCTATATGAAAAATGATAGCGTCGACCATTAATCGTCATTTGAATAGAAAAACCACACATTTCGAATGTGATGCCATTAAAAGTGTTTTTACTTTACCTGATTGAGAGCAATGGGTGCTAGCACTTCCTCTCTCTCTTTCACTCTCTCTCTGTATCTATATATATATATATATATATTTGCTTCATCTCCCACATGCAACCGCCCTCAAAATAGGAATGAGACAAAAACCCCTTTGTCACCTTACTTGTGGGCGATTGCATGGGGCGAGAAAAGCTACCTAAAGATATAAATCGGTTGGGCTAGCTCGGCAGCCTAACTGGGAAGAAGCTCAATATAGCCTATAAGCTAGAAAATATCTCGAATTTTTTTTTACGTCAATCGTATGTTTTTGAAATGTTGAATTTGACTAATTTTTAGCCATGTGTGTCCCAACTTCCAGGGGACCTATCTTTGATGTCCAATGGTTGGAATCAAAAACAACTTATCATATGTCAAGTTTCTATGAGGTACTCACTATAGATTTTAGTGACCACCATCCACTAGTTATTGCATTTAACATGTTATTGCATTTAACAGTTATTTTTGTAATCTGTTAAAATTTTATAAAAAGTTGGAATTTTTAGGGATTTCTCCTATGATTTTCCAAAGTTAAATGGGTTTAACCGTAGTTAAGTCAAGTGTTAACCATGGTTAAGCTTATTTACCCGTGGTTAGGTAAGTTCTAGAATTTGATTTTGGTCTTTTCTGCCTTCTTAGATTATTTTGGATTTTCTGAGATTTTTCCCGTGTGATTAGATCAACTAACCATGGTTAACACTTCACTAGGGTTGGGTTAACCCATGGTTAAGGCTTGGTGTAGTCTGAGAAGGGCCTAGGGGGCTAGGCAGGGCCTAGAGTGGCCTCCTACCAGGCCTGAGCCCTTGTAAAAGCCTATAAAGTAGAGTCTGGGAATGGCGATAAACTTATTACCGCCATATCTATTTCTTCACAGAATGGAAATGTTGGTAAATGGTTTACCGTCATTCTCAGTTATTCTATGAGTGACTTTTGTCTGAATTGTGGTTAAGTGAGGGGTTAAACCTAGGGCATTGGGCCCTCAGGTAAGATCAGTGGACTTCAGGGAGAGCCCTAGGCCTCAGGTGGGCCCTAGAAATGATCTTAGATGGGCCTGGTGTGGGCCAAAGATGTTGCACATAAAATCATAGAATGGCGGTAGAATTTCTACCGCCAATCTTAACAGTTTAGGTTTAGTGAGTTCTAACCATGGTTAGGCTAAAGGGGTAACCCTGAAAGGACCAGGGTAGACTCAAGGGAGGCCCAAGGTTCTAACCCATGCCCTAGAGTGGACCAGGGGTTGCTCAGTTGTGGCCCATAGGGGCTGAAACAAAAACCACCAAGAATGGCGGCACTGTGTTTACCGTCATTCCTGGGTTCACCCAGAAAATGATTTTTCCCTCACGGTTTGATGATATGAAGGTTATATGGGATCCCTCATGGACTGAGGGACCCCCAGAACGGTTTGGAGTTAGGGAGAGGTGCTTATACCCGTGAGCGATTCCCCATACCTATGAACAAGGTAGGGGAAACCCCTGCTTTGGGTCTATTTATCAAAACGAAATAAAAGTCCCCTGGAATGGACCAGGGCTCACAATGATCCAAGAAAGAGAAACGGGGGAGGGGCAAGGCCCTACCCTTATTTGATACTGCTGGTGGTAGCGGTGGAGACTTGCGGTGGTGCTACAGTGGGTGGTGCACGATTATGGTGAGCACAAGGGTTAGGGAGGTAGTTGGGGTGGTCTCAAGAGGTTTCTGAGCTAAAGGGATTGGTCTCAAGAGTTGGGCTAGAGGGTTAGAAGCTTGAAATTTGCACGGGGTTCTGTGGGGTATCTTTCCACTGGTTTGAAGGTTGAAGGTGACTGAATTTTATAGAGGGGGTGCAAGGGACACAGGGGGAAATAGTATTGGGGTAGGCAGAGCTACAGAAGGAGTGAGGGGTGGTCCAGAAGCATGTCTGACCTCTAGGGAGTGTGATTGTGGCGCTGAAATACGAAATCAGGTAATGGCGGTAGAATTACTACCGCCATTACCCTGTTAAGCTAAAAATGAAATATCAGTAAATTTATTACCGCCACATTCGATTTTTACCCAACAGGGGTTTGGCCCATGCTCGCATGCGGTACGGGGGTTGGATTCAAATTTTTGGGCCTGGGCCTAGGCCGAGTTTTTAAGGGCTTAGCTAGGGCTTAGGGCTTTGGGGCCTAGGATTTGCTAAGAGTTTTTGTCTTAGGGCTGACTAGGGCTGGACCTAGGGTCAACTAGGGGTTCAACTAGGGTTAGGGTTTTAACTAGGGTTAGGCCTAGGGTTGGACTAGGGTTAGGCCTAAGATTTGCTATGGTCTTACCTAGGGTTAAAGGGGACTTAGCTGAGGTTAACCATGGTTAAGAGTCATTAACCATGGTTATGATAGGGGTAAAAATTGGGTGCTTACAGTTGCCCCTCTTTGTAGGAGAGTGCCAGGATGACAATTGAACGTCAAAGACTGAAATCATTCGACTTTTACACTAAGATTGGATTTTGAGAAATGCAGTATGATTCGTGTTGTTTAAATGGTGAGTGTGATGAAGTAATTAAGGCAACTACTGGGGAGTAGCGAGCAGCTGGGGCAAAACAAAGATGCAGGAAATGTGTGGTTCGGAGGTACTTAGTCGAAAGAGGGTGTCACTCGAAAGCAGCAACTAAATTGATTAAAATGGTGTTTTTTGAAGAGGATTTAACCATATCGATTGAATGACACATGGGATGTCGGGAACACACGGGGTGTTGAGGGACACATGGGGGTGTCACAAGGGAGACATGCAGGAGGTAATGCTGTTTTGTAATGAGGCTGTCATGGAGCACACAGGATGTCTAGTACACACGGGGGTGTCATAAGGGAGACATGCAAGAGTCAATGCTACAATGTAACGAGGTTGTCATAGAGCACACAGGATGTCAGGGACACATGGGGGGTGTCACAAGGGGATTGAGGCATGATGCCGGAGTTGATGTTGATATGGTCGAGAGGCACTGGAGTTTGATCATGTTAAGGTAATGCTGAGTAGTTTGGTCATGAAGAGTGTGACGCTATGTGAAGGGATGTCATGCAGGGGATAAAGGCAAGGATGGTTTCCCATGACTCTGTTGACTGCAGTTTGTTGGAGAGGAGCGACAATGGCTTCTTCTACTTTGTCGGTTAGGGCTGCTTGGTGCAGGTTGGTACCAACGGATTTTGATACCAAAATTTGCTTTTGAAAAATCTTTTTTCAGAAAATAAGGGGTAAAATGACTTTTTTGTAAAGATTTTTCCTTTTGACAGAAGAATGCTTAGTTAGCTTTTAGATTTGTCAGTAAATCGCCCTTGTTCAGGGCTTAAGGGGAGTTATAGATTGTCTTTCACTCTCGGAGAGTAAAATATGATTCAGAGCAAGATGCTGCTGGGGATAAACAAGTATGCCTGATTGCCATTGTAGGCTGGTGACCTTGATTGAAGAGAGGCTTTACGATGGGCTTTGGAAGCTTCTGAACTCTTGCTAAGGAAGAGTATTGCTGATAGCCATTAAAAGCTTCTGCTAGGGATCCGTTGGGGATTGGAGGATTGTTCGTGGTCGGAGATCTGCTGGGGAGCAGGCCTTTACTGTGAATCACTACCGAGGAATTTTTTGAGGTGTTCTTGTTTGCTGAGGATGCCGATTGCTGGGGATAATTGGGGATTCCGATAAGTCTAATTACTACCGAATTCTGTTGCCGAACTGATTTTCAGATTTTCTCCATTTTTTACCCTTGGAATAACCATGTCCTGGAATTCGCATAATTTTTGCGCGATGAGGCCATTGGCGGTTTTTCTCATGCCTGCGAAGCTGAAGATTTTTGTCCATTTTTTGCCCTTAGTTGCGAGACTAAGTCTAGGGTTGCATAATTTTTGCGCAATGAGGTCGTTGCCAGTTTTCACTCATGCCCGCGATTTGTTGGGAAATAAATCTTCTCCCTTCATTACCCTGAATGGCGCTCCTCTGGGGATTATGAGGATTCTGTTCCTGCTGAGGATGTAGATATGATACTGTGCTTGCACTCATAGTTTCTAAGGGATCTAGAAAGACTTAGAGTAGGATGAAACGTAGGCTAGAGGACCGAAGTTGGGACACCCTGGAATTGTAGTTGATTTGCACTCCCTTAGAGGTTTTTGTTTAGGCTCCACTGGGGAATTACCCTTTCTAGTAGGGGATGATTCCTTGGGATTCTTCCCTATTTGAGGGAGAGGTTGACTCTTCTAGGGAGAGTTTGATTTCATAGGGGAAATGATTTAGGAGAATTTGATTCTGTTGGGGATAAAGCCCGGAGAGATTGTTTCGCTCGGGGAGTCCCTGACTTTTGAGAATGTTTCGACTTCTATTTTGGGATTTCCCTTGATGAAAATTTTTTATACTTTGGCATCAACTCCGCAAAGGAAATTGGGAGAATTGGACTTTGCTTGGGAGGTTGACTCTGTGGCAAGAGAGCTAGGGGAATTTTGACTCTCCTTGGGGAAGGGAGGATTCTGGGGAATTTTTAATCCCTTTGACGACTGCACCTGATTTGTCAGGTTGCCTACCTGCCTTTTGTAGGATCAGGTCATGAAAGTTTAAGCAAATTACCGCAATTTAGTGAAGGAAGCTGTCCCTGAAAAGGTTTTTGTGAAAGAAAGGCTGTTAGGCTCGATGGGCTAACTAGTGGATTTTATTGATTTTTGTAAATGAGTTTATATTGTTGGGGATGAGGAGTGTGTTAAGGATGGCCTCCTGTCATTTCTTGGAGAAACTAAGAGTACAAAGCGCCTATCAGATCTAGACCCTAAACGTAGTATCGTTTGACTTTGTCCATGTTGACGGGCTCTAGGAGGTTTTCATCATCAATGCATTCGAGTCGAAGGGTGCCGCCAGAGAATTTGTCTCGGACGATGTATGGGCCTTCATAATTGGGAGTGAACTTGCCCCTCGGGTTAGGACGGTTTAGTAACATATTCCAGACAACCAGGTCACCGATCTTGATGCTTCGTAGCTTGACCTTCTTGTTGAATGCCCAAGCCATGCGCCTCTGATAGGCCTGGGAGTGATTGATAACTTTCAGTCGCTGCTCTTCAATCAGATTCAGATGCTCATACTGGGTCTGTGCCCATTATACTTTAGAGATTTTTACTTCCATTAGCACCCGGAGTGATGGAATCTCTACTTCGATGAGGAGGACTTCTTCCATACCATAGGTCAGAGAGAATGGCGTTGCCCCTGTTGAGGTTCTGATGGACGTTCTGTAGTCCATGAGTGCATATGGGAGCATCTCATGCCAGGCAGAGTAGTTGTTTGCCATCTTCTCAATGATCTTTTTCAGGTTCTTGTTGGCTACTTCCACTACATCGTTAGTCTAAGGCCTGTATAATGGGAGTTGTGATGCTGTATTTTGAATTTCTGATAGAGATCAGTTATCCCCTTATTGTAGAAGTTGAGAGCATTGTCTATCACAATTTTATATGGGACACCATATCAGAAAATGATGTCATTTTTCAGCAAATGTTGAACCATGGAGGATGTGACATTGGTATAAAAGGCTGCCTCGACCCATTTTTTGAAGTAATCAATTACAACCAGTATGAATCGATGTCCGTTTGATGCTTTTGGAGCTATGGGTCCGATGACATCGATGCCCTAAACTGAGAATGGCCATAGAGCAGTCAGATTGTGCAGCCTTATCGGCGGTGCATTGATTTTTTTCAGTATAGATTTGACACTGGTGGTACTTCTGTACATGTCGGCAGTAGTTAACTTCCACTGTAGACCAGTAGTAGCCTAGCCTGAGAATCTTCTTGGATAGCTTCAATCTATTCATGTGTAGGCTGCAAGTTCCTCCATGAACTTCTTCGACTACCTGTGCTGATTCACTAGTATCGAGGTATCTTAGCCAGATCAGATTAGGTGATCTCTTGTACAAGATTCCTCCTGAGAGGACAAACTGAATAGCTAGTCTTCTGATTGCCCGGCAATCTGTTTTGGTAGCATCGAGTGGGAAGGTCCCGTTCTCGAGATATTACTTGATGTACGTATACCAAGGCTTGTATCTGATACCTCTTCGATCTCAAAGCAGTAGGCAGGTTGGTCCTGTTGCTAGATTTCGATTGGCCAGAGCGTGATGTCCCTAGGGATTTGTACCATGGATGCGAGGGTAGCCAGTGCATTAGTAAACTTGTTGTGATTTCTGGACCTATAGCTAAAGGTGATTCTCCTGAACTGAGTAATCAATATATTGAGGTAGGCTAGGTATGGGACTAGCCTTACTTTTCGGATGGCCTAAGATTCGTTTGTCTGACAGATTACCAAAGACAAGTCACCGTAGACGTCTATCTCTTCAATCTCGATGCCCAGGGCTTCTTTCAGTCCGGCTATGCATGCCTCGTATTCTGCTTCGTTGTTTGAGCATCTGAACTTCAGTTTGACTGAGATAGGGAGGTGTGCTCCCTTAGGTGAGATCAGGACTGCTCCTGCCTTGTGCCCGTGACTAGTGGCAACTCCATCAAAGTATAACTCTCAGTCGGAGTATTCTTGCTCTTCTACTTTTGCATATAGGATGGCTTCGTCTGGAAACTGATTATGTTCTGAAACGTTGTCTTGTGTTGGACTGTGGGCTAGGTGATCTGCAATTGCTTGCCCCTTGATTGACTTCTGAGTCATCTAGGTGATGTTGAATTCAGACAACATCATAAGCCATCGGGCAGTCTTTCCGATGGTGGTTGGCTTTTCTAGTAGATATTTGAGTTGGTCAATCAGGGAGATCAGAATTACTGGGTAGGAAAGCAGATAGTGTCGCAGTTGTTAAGTAGCCCAGACTAGTGCCAGAAAAGTTTTCTCGAGTGGGTTGTATCTCTCTTCATACTCTAGTAGGCGCTTACTGATGTAGTAGATGACCAGCTCTATTCTACCTGTCTCATCATGTTGTGTTAGGATGCACCTCATAAAGGTTTCTTGTACTGAAAGGTAGAGTAGCAGTGGCCATCCTGGTGTAGGGGGCATAAGTACTGGAGGGTGTAGGAGATACTTCTTTATTCTATCAAAGTCTTCTTGGCACTTGACTATCCAGATTGTCGGTGTATTCTTCCGGAGAAGCTTGAAGATCAGTTCGCATATCCGAGTGAGCTGAGGGATGAATCGGATGATGTACTGAATTCTCCCAGGAAACCATGAATTTTCTTTTCAGTCTGGGGTGCTGGCATTTCGATGATAGCTTTAGCTTTAGCTGGATCGATCTCAATGCTTCTCTTGCTGATTATAAAGCCAAGGAGTTTTCCTGATGAGGCTCCAAAGATACATTTGGCTGGATTTAGTTTTAGGTCATACTCTCTGAGTCTGTCACAAAGCTTCTTCTGGTCTTCTCGATGCTGCCTGGTAGTAGGCGATTTGATGATCATGTCATCCACATAGACTTCTGTTGACTTATGGATCATGTCATGGAACAGCGCAGTCATGGCCCTCTGGTAGGTTGAGCCTGCATTCTTGAGCCTGAAGGGCATTACCTTGTAACAGAACGTGCCCCAAGGTGTGATGAAGGAGGTTTTCTCCATGTCTTCTTTTGCCATTCTGATCTGGTTGTATCCAGAGAAATCATCCATGAATGAGAGTGTCTCGTGCCCTGTTGTGTTGTCGACTACAATGTCGATGTGCGGGAGCGGGAAGTTGTTGTTGGGGCTCGCCTTGTTTAGGTTTCAGTAATCGATACACATTCAGACCTTGCCATCCTTTTTGGATACCGACACAATGGTGGCTAACCATTCAGGATAGGTTGCTACTGCTAGGAAGCCTGCATTAATCTACTTCTCTACCTCTTCCATGACTTTTTGTGATCATTTGGGCTTCATCCGTCTCAGTTTCTATTTAACTGGTCTGACTTCAGGGTTCAGGGGCAGTTTGTGTACCACCAATACTGGGTCCAGGCTGGGCATGTATACATATGACTAGGCAAAGACGTCACTGTAGTTCTTCAAGAAGCTGATCATATCTGTTCTCTGCTGTGGGTTCATGGTTGTGCCAATCTTAACGAGCCGATGATTATCATCAGAACCAAGGTTTATGGTCTCAATGTCTTTGATGTTTGATTGCAGGATCCCTTCACTGTGTTCTAAGAGGTCCAGAAGCTCTTAAGGCGGTTCCTCTTCCTGCTCTAATTCATACTCGACTTCTGAAAACTCAAGGAGGGTTTCAAGGGTAGCCTTGTCTGAGGTGATTTCCTGACAAATTATTAAGCTTAGTTTAGCATGCTTATCTTTTTTTTTCTAGTGGCTTCAGGACACTAGGCCTTTCAGGGGAAGCGCCGTGTGATTTCGTCATTAGCCCAAAATATTTATGCAAAACATGATTTTTGAGTCAAAATATCATATTTTTCATTTATAAAACTAATATGATTGTTGTTAAGTTGACTCAAACAAAAAGTGGCTGACAATAGCCGATATTTGGATTTTACAACAGGAGCAAAGAGAAATAGAAGGAGGAGAAGGGTGATGCTTCGTCACTCCTTGGTCTGACCGACCTGTCCTACATTGTAGCTGCTCTAGCCCTGGCTGACCTCTATAGTGAGAGTCTCAGTCTACTAACGGATTAGTGGCTGGTAACTGGATGACGCTTTGGCACTGTTGGAGAGGGTGCAGACCTGCTCTCCCACTGGATTTTCTACTTCGGTAGGATCTTCGACAGTCAACTCATCGAACATTTGGGTCATGCTGAAAATTTCTGGAGTTGGAATCCCTGAAGATTCGGCATGGGTCTGAAAGGTTAAGGCAACAGGTGCAGTAGGGGAATCAGGGTAGGATTGGATGGTTGTAACTGGGAATGTTACAGATATGTGGGGCGAGGTTCTGGTTTCATCAACCGACTGTTTTTCTTTATAAGCATGGAGAGATAGTCCTTAAATTTGGGCTTGTAGCCCAATCCAAAGGGCGGAGTGTAGCAAGGTGGTACGTATCTCTTTTTTATTCCCTGATTCCTGGCTCTCAGGCCTAATGAGGTTGGAATGTTTACAACTTGGAAGTTTGTAGTGAATTGAGCAGGTCCAACCCCGGTGGTCAGGTCGATATCGCCTAGATTCTGCCTTGTCGAGTTGTCAAAAGCCCTGATTGTCATAGGTCTCCTTTTCACTTGGCTGAGATCTAGCCCTAGACTTTGAAGTGTTGACAAAGTGCAGACGTTCAGGCCGGAGCCGTTGTCGATTAGCACCGATGATAATGTCTTGTCCATGCATTGGACTGCAATATAGAGAGCCCGGGTGTGATCTCTGTCGCTGTCTAGTATTTCCTCTTCCGTAAAGGAGATAATTTTGGATTCGAGTACCTGCCCTACCATATGCCCTAGTTTCTCGGGACTGATGTCTGGTGTTACATGGGCATTGTTGAATACTCGGAGCAGCTGCTTCCGGTGATGTTCAGAAGTCAGTAGGAGACCCAAGATAGAAATCTGTGCCGGGACTTTACCTAATTGATGCGTTATGTTGAATTCTTCTACTTTTTCTAGAATTTTTAGCAGAACTACAAATTCTACTACTTCCTTTTTAGGGTCTGGTACCCTTGCTCTTTTATTTTTTTCTCCTTCCCTTTTGCTAGCTCTGCCGCTGGCAGTTGGTACACCCGGCCAGATCGGGTGAGGTTGGCTATACTCTCACTCTTAATGATGGGAGAGCGAGGAGTCGGTACATGGTTGAGGGTGAAAGGTTGAGAGGGGATGTAGGAGATCCTAACAGGGCTAGTAGAGGTGGAGGCTTGAGCTGGTGATATAGGCCAATTGGCGGGATAGGGATTGTGTAAACAATTTGCTCTCCGTCTGATTCAAGAGCGGGGATTTGTACTGGGGCCTGAATGACCTGAATATTTGATTGGGGAAGATGGATTATGACCGGAGGTAGGTAAGAGGGTCTGATGATGCCGTCATCAACTACCGATGTGAGAGGTCTCGGCTGCCCTGTCCCAGGCTATTCCCACTGTATAAAATTGATTTGGTTGTTGTGTGGGGGCACTGGTACCTGGTTGATATTGGTGTTACTAGGTGTCAACTGAACTTTTCCCTCATCCAGGAGATCTTGGATGACGCACTTTATACCGATGTAATAGTCGATTGCATGGTCTGGGCCTTGATGAAAGGCGCAGTGATGATCAGCGTTGTAATTTTTGTTTCTCTTGTTTGGGGGTAAGAGGGTAGTAGGATCTCTCAATGCGAGAAGACCCTGTTTGGTTAGAAAGTCTAGAAGCTGGTTGAAAGTGTAAGGGAGAGGAGTGAAGTTCCTGGGGGACTTGTCATGTTGACAATTTTTCCCCTGGTTAGGTCAGGCCGGGTGGGTGTTTCTGACAGTCCTCTGCGGCTGAGCTACAGGAGTTGGTAGTCTGATGGGTGCTGTGAAAGCCACCATGTGTACATTTTCTTTCTTTCTCTGGTCATTGGGACTACCATTCCTGCTGGTTGAGGTTGTTATTTTAGGGGGATCAAGATGGCAGTCTCTATACGGGCACTTATCTTGACGATAGTGCCGAAATCTACCACAGGTAGTATTACCATGAGAGTGGAGTAAGGCTGCTTTAGAGTGCCCATGAACATGCCCACTAGTTCTTCCTTAGGAATAGAAGTAAGGATTTTTGCTGCCATTTTCCTCCAGTGGATGGTGTATTCCAAGAATGATTCGTTGTTGCGCTGGCTTATTTTTTCGAGCTGGCTCCTCTACAGTTGAAGCTCCTGGGTAAAGGAATACTGTTCCACGAAACTGTCCATGGCGTCCTACCAAGTCTTGATCATCTTCTTGTTTACAGACATCCACCAAGTAAGGGCTACCCCTTTAGATTTTTTTGAAAGTACTGGATGAGTAGCCGTTGGTTTTTGTTGTGTTAGAGTATGTCCCTCAGGTATAACTGTAGATGTTGTTTCGGGCAACCTGTGTTATCGTACTTATCAAAGTCTAGTACTTTGAAGTCTGCAGGAATAACCTCTCCTGATGAGAAAGTCAAGTCCTCTAAAGACAGACTGGTACTAGTAGATGCACCCTTCATTCGTCTTATCTCTTCCTTCATCTGTTTGATCTCTTCATGCTAGTCCCTGAGGGACGGTGTAGGATCTGAGGATGACGGTCTATCCTGGTTGATGTGTGAGATCTTAGGCTATTCTGCCCCATCAAAGTGTTCATACTCCATATCTCCTCCGCCTGTAGCGAGTCCAGGGTTAGGGATGATAATCGGGATAACGTGAGGCTCTGGAATAGGTTGTTCGGATGATTCGCCAGTAGGGATCCGAGAAGAGGGTTCATCGGCTCGGGTTCCAATCAGAATCTTTAGGGATTCCATAACACTGTGAAGTTTTAATTGCATGGCCGCACTGTCCCTGTCGTGAGATTGGACAATCTCACTGGTTCGTTGGTGCTGATTTGCTGGTTCTACCATTGAGTCTGTATTGCTTTCTGGCACGGCCTTGTTAGGTACTTGCTCTGTGACCAGTACTTCTGTCAGAACTGCTTCAAGTGTTGTCTTGCAGATAGCGAGTCATGGGTCGGCTCATACAACTGAAAGGAATGCAACGGCTAATCACGATTATGCATGATTTGCAAGGCAGAATGCAAGAAATGATTTTTTTCATTGAATGCAAGCACACTGAGTACAGGACTTGTGTGACTCAAGGAAAAGAAAAAAAGGCTCGACCCTCGGCAGGTCCATCGGGGATGGCAAAGTCAAGTGGCCGGGACACTCTGTCGAGGTCCATAATCTGTTGTTGGAGGGATGTGATCTCAACCTCCATGTTTTCAATTATTTCCGTAGTGTTGAACATGCAGAATCCAAACTGTCGGATCCGATCGGTTATCTCAACCTTTGCACTGTCAAGCTACTCTTGGTGGAAATGCAGTTTAGCCCTGATGACGGCTGTCTCTTTGGCATCACCCCTACGTTTCTTCTGAAGGGACTGGACTGTCTACTCAAGCTTTTCAACTTGTTCTTGCATGGCTTGGAGTTCGCGATGTTGCTCCGCTTCCTCCTACCTGAATGCTCGTTGGGCCTTCCGTAGCCTCTTCTCCTTCTCCTGTATCTAAAGCTGTCTTTCTAGGAAGATGTCTCTCCAGGGAACCACCATTTCAGTTATGGGTATGGTTCCTCGTGATGGAGCTGAAACTGGTGTTGGCAGTTCCCTGGGTGCGAGCATACCAGATGGAATGTCAGAGTCTTCCACCACAGTTGGTATGCTAAATCAATCGGTGGTCCTATTGTAACCACAAAATCTGGTCATTGTTCTCTTCTAGAGCTTCGCCAATTTGCCTAGAAGCGACGAGTGAGGCGTTCAGATTACACTGTGAAGTCTTCAAAGTCATTTCCCAGGTTATCTATTATCGGGATGCGTTGAGGGAGTCTAAACTGGTGGAGTACTCGGAGTGGTACATAGGCTGTTGAGCCGGTTAAACCTGTTAGGATCATGCACTGTCTTCCTGTTATGACAACACGAGGTAGCTGTTTCCGGATTAGCCATTCACATTCTCATATGATTTGTTCCTCTGTCAGGTTCTGGAGAAGCTGGTAGAGAGTTTTGACATCTGTGGTCACTATCTGGTCCTGATTTTGAGAAATCTTCCTGGGCAGGCTATATGCATCTCAAGGGATGTCGAACACCGGTATGATGGTGGGTAGGTGTGATACCAGCCACCACAAGTGTAAGAGCGGTGCGCTGGTATGGAAGATGTCATTTCTACGTTCTACTGCTTGGTTGGGAGCCCTGAGAAACTCCGCAAGGATGATCGGGACGACTGTCTTGGAGTCACGCATGTCTTCAATAATTCCTACTAATACAGATTCTGCGAGGGTGCGGCACTTCGGAAAGACCAGTTGAGAGATGATGATCAGTGTAAAGGCATTGAGACCAGGAAGTTCAGCTGTCAGGGAGTCAGGGTTCCACTTAAGCCGGTACCGTTTCTTAAGAAATTTTATGGACACCCGATCATAAGTGCCACTAGGATCGTGCTGCAAGCAGGCAGACTTGATATGCAAAAATCTTGATAGGTCTGCCTGGTATGTTGTCTTGTAGCGCAGTACTATGGCTTCGCCTTCCATGTTTAAGCCTAGAATGTGTTGTATTTCTTCCAATGTTGAACACAATTCGTTCTTACCGAAACAGAACATCATGTATGATGGCTTCCAACACTGGATTGTTGCATTTAGGAGACGCTAGTCTGGCTTAACCATGGACAGGTTGAGGGTGTTACCCATTCGGTAGTACTGAGCCCAAGCAAGATGCTGACTCGGAGTGAGGACCTCAATTGTATCCTGGAGGGTTTTATTACATGCCCCCTGAGAAGTTAAGTGAACGAGCTATGACAGTTAACCATTTGACGGAACAATCTCTAAAGGACTTGCCCTCTACCTGGACATATGTATAGACTGTGTAAGTATACTATGTATGCAAGATGCAAGGATGATGCAAGTGATGATGATGTATTATTTTTTTTTGATTTTTGATTGGTTGCGACATGGCACATGTGATCCGATAGGGCGGACGGATGAAGGTCCGATGTGCTATACCCGGGTTGTTGGGAACCGGGGAACCTATTAGGCCAAGGTTAGGGATGGGTTCAGTGAAGACCTATTCGCCTAGAATTTGAACCCCATATGCTATGTCGGGATGCATGGTAGGATGTGTTTTATTACAGTGACAAGTTTGGCTCATCACATGCCCCTAGATGGGTGCTTATCTGGGTAGAGTGTGCCCGGATAGTCAACCATGATTGGGGACGGGTATAGGGTGCAAGCAGATTAAGGTTTAGAGTATCCCTCCAAGTGGGCTGCTTATAGACTATACCCTGACCTCTTCTATATACAGAATGCTGGGATAATGCAAGTGTGTTCCTAGCAGTATGAGGGGTCACTTACACAGTATATGCGACTCCCTTAAAAAGGGACAATTGGTATAAGCAGGAGCGTTCAGAATCCTTCCATGAGGGTAATCACCCAGTAAGAGTAACTCCGTGGACTTCCAAGACTGTTAAACCTCTGTCACTGAGGATAATCATCCAACAACCGTAAGCTTAATAAGCTTGTCTAAAGGGTTTCAAGAGTTATTACACTACTATGCTATGAATGCTATGCACAGTACAAAATATATCCAAAAGGTATAAAGAATTAGTATTGGACTAAATTATAAGGCATTTGAGTAATGTTGATATTCATTTGGCTTAAACCTAGGTTTCGAGTTGAACCTTGAAGTATGTTTATTCCCCAGCAGAGTTGCCAGAGTTGTTAGCACGGATTTTACTCACTAGTGTTGATTTGGAGTCGCCACTTATTAATTCAGTAGGGATAAGTCCCGGGTAATGGCTAAGGTCTTGGTCTGCTTAGAGGTCTAGGTAAGATGTTCGGTTAAGCCCGGGGACAGTGTTAGGCACGCCAACACGTTCATTTTGCAATGCTTCCCTACCTACTATGTTTAAGCCATATTAATGTCAAGTTGTTAATCAGAAGCCTTAGGTTTAGTTTATACCAATCCAAGAAGGAGAAAGTTAAACTATGGTCAAACCCGAGTTGGGTTGCCTACATACTCACATTGGGGTAAGATCAGATCGAGCGTGGTTCTGGCACATGAGCCCGTGCCAAGGCTAAGGGGAGTGTTGTGTGTACACCAAGGGTGGCTAATGGTCTAGTCCAGTAGACTAGGATTTGGTTGACTAGGGTTGGTCAAAGTGCATGGTATGGGCCCAGTAGGCCTGGGGTAAGTCCGGTAGACTAAAGTTCAGACTCGGTAGGCCAAGAGTGAAGTCTGGTAGGCTAAGACAAAGTTTGACCAAGGTTAGGGTTGCTAATCGGGGTTAGGTCAAACTAACTATGGTTAAGGTTATTAACCATAATTAAAGAGGTATGGTCAAGCCCGGTAGGCCTAGGGTTTGAGGCCCGATAGACCGAGAGATAAGCCTGGAAGCTAGGGTTTAGTCCGGTAGACTAAGGGTTGGGCCTAGTAGGCCGAGGTTGGGCCCAGTAGGCCAAGGATTGGGCCCGATAGGCCAAGAGAGGAACTTGGTAGGCTAAGACAAAGTTTTTACCAGGATTAGGATTACTAACCGGGGTTAGGTCAAACTACCTATGATTAGGGTTGCTAACCACAATTATGATTGGTGAGGTCAAGCCCGGTAGGCCAAGGGTTGAGGCTCGGTAGGCCAAGGGTGTAGTAACCATGAGTTAGGATTGCTAACCGGGTTAAATAGTGGTTAACCATGGTTAGGAGTGCTAACCAGGGTTGGAGAGTTCAAAATGTGTATTTTTGGTACTTAAATGTTGTTTAGCATTTTCAAGGATTTCTCCCATGATTTTCCAAGGTTAAATGGGCTTAACCATGGTTAAGTCAAGTGTTAACCATGGTTAAGCTTATTTACCCGTGGTTAGGCAAGACCTAAAGTGACCTCCTACCAGGCTTGGGTCCTTGCAAAAACCTATAAAGCAGAGTTTAGGAATGATCATGAACTTATTACCGCCATATCCATTTCTTCACAGAATGGAAATGTCGATAAATAGTTTACTGTCATTCTCAGTTATTCTGAGAGTGACTTTTGTCTGAACTGTGGTTAAGTGAGGGGTTAACCCCAGGACTTTGGGCCCTCAGGTAAGATTAATAGACTTCATGGAGAGCCCTGGGCCTCAGGTGGGCACCAGAAATGGTCTCAGATGGGCCTGGTGTGGGCCCAAAGATACTGCACATAAAATCATAGAATGACGATAGAGTTTCTACCGTCATTCTTGACAGTTCAGGTTGAGTGAGTTTTAACCATAATTAGGTTGAAGGGGTGACCCTGGAAGGACCAGGGTAGACTCAAGGAAGGCCCAAGGTTCTAACCCATGCCTTGGAGTGGACCAGGGGATGCTCAGGTGGTCCACATGGGTTGAAACAAAAACCACCATGAATGGCGGCACTGTGTTTACCGCCATTCTTGGGTATATCCAGAAAATTATTTTGCCCTCATTGGCTGATGCTATGAAGGTTACAAGGAATCCCTTATGGACTGAGGGACCCTAGAAGGGTCTGGAGCTAGGGGTGGTGCCTATACCTATGAGGGGTCCCCCATACTTATGAACAAGGTAGGGGAAACCCCTGCTTTAGGTCTATATATCAAAACAAAATAACAGTCCCCAAAAATGGACCAGGAGCTCACAATGATCCAAGAAAGAGAAACGGGGGAGGGGTAGGGCCCTACCCTTACTAGATACTGCTGGTGGTGACGGTGGAGACCTGCGGTGGTGCTGCAGCTGGTGGTGCACGGCTGTGGTGATGCACAAGGGTTAGGGAGGTAGTTGGGGTGGTCCCAGGATATTTTTAAGCTAAAGGTATTGGTCTCAGGAGTTGGGTAAGAGGGTTATCAGCTCGAAATTTGCACGGGGGTTCTGTGGGGTATCTTTCCACTGGTTTGAAGGTTGAAGGTGGCCGGATTTTATAGAGGGGGTGCTAGGGACACATGGGAAAATAGTACTGGGGTAGACGGAGCTGCAGGAGGAGTAGGGGTGGTCCAGAAGCGTGCCTGACCTCTGGGGAGGGTGGTTGTGGTGCTGAAACACGAAACCAGGTAATGGCGGTAGAATAACTACCGCCATTACCTTGTTAAGCTAAAAATGAAATGTCGGTAAATGTATTTTCGCCACATTCGGTTTTTACCCAACAGGGGCTTGACCCATGCTCGCACGCGGTACGGGGGTTAGATTCAAATTTTTGAGCCTGGGCTTGGGCCCAGGCCGAGTTTTTAAGGGCTTGGTTAGAGCTTAGGAACTAAAGGCTTAGGGCTTTGGGGCCTAAGATTTGCTAAGAGTTTTAGTCTTAGGGCTGTCTAGGGTTGGACCTAGGGTCAACTAGGGATTCACCTAAGGTTAGGGTTTTAACTACTGTTAGGCCTAGGGTTGGCATAGGGTTAAGCCTAGGGTTTGCTATGGTCTTACCTAGGGTTAAAGGGGACTTGACTGGGGTTAATCTTGGTTAAAATTCATTAATCATGGTTAGGATAGGGGTGCAAAAATTGGGTGCTTACATCAGATATTAACTGCCATCTGACAGAAAATCCCTGATAAAAAAAGACTCTCTGTCAACTTTGGGGGATCCCAAGATAGAGATCCCCTCTTTTCTCCAATGACAAAGTGTCACATGACACCCCATCCGAAAGGGAGAGTAAACTCTTCCCTTTTCTTGGATAAGATTTCTCCTTCTTTTAAAGGGAAAGGTCTTATCTTCCCAGGTTCCTGAAAAAGAAAACCAATTTGGAGTCCTTTAAGAAAAATGACTCCATATCGTACCAGGTTTCTCTAAGATAAGAGAAATCAGCTATCAAATGACAGATGACTCTCTCTGAAAAGGAGAGAACCTTTTAATTCCCTAAAAAAATAGGAAGTCAAAGGGGAGTCCAAAAAGGACTCTCCAAAAGCTATAAAATGAGAGTTTCGTACAAGAAACTCTCACGAAGAAGATATGAAGAAACAAGCACGAATATACAAAAAGAGAGAAAAAAAGACTTTTTTTTTTTTTTGCAGGAAAGCAACAACCAAGGAGGAAGAAGAAGGATTTCTCATCAATGGAGAATATCAGGTTAACCCCTCAATATGGGCACCTCTCTTTCTTTTCCATTTTCTTGATATAAAGACCTCTATAAGGTATCCTGTAACGCCTACATGAGATCCGGATAACCCCATTGAATAAATAAATACTTTATTCAAATATTTATTCTTCTTTAATTATTCTTCTTAATTAGAAGTTCTTCCCCAAATCAGGATGGTAATTAACAATCCGGGTTTACTCGGATTGGAAGGATAATCCCCCACATAAAATAATAAACTTCATACAAAAATGAAGGTAATTTGACCGCAAGGTTCAAGATGTCAATCATCAAAAGACGCTTGAAATTTGTGTGTACTGGAATAAATCGTGGTAAATCCTCTAGCGGGTATAGCTTGAGGAAGGGACATAGACAGGTATAGCTTGAGGCGAGGACGTAGGCGAGTTGCCGAACCTTGTGAACAGCATCGTGTGTCAAAGTGTTCGCATTCTCTCTAACTCTTTTCTTTACTTTCTTGTTTGAATTGATTAAGTAGAATTGCATAAATTTCTATTCTCTTGAACTTGTTTAACTTAAAATTCCGCTTAGGGAAGTAGAAAGAATTTAAATTTGTCATAGACCCTAATCACCTTCCTTTAGGGTCCATTTACTGGGAAACAGATTTATCACCCGACAAAAATCACCTAGTTACAATCAGCAACAAGAGATGGGAGCTTTTAGGGATAACCTCACCGAAGCAATGTGAAATGCATATAGCAGTGTCAATTATGTATTACACTAGAGAGCTATTTTTTTGTTTTTGATAAAAGAATGTCACATGTTTAACATGATTACTATAATTCGTTCGTATTTCACTAGTTATAGGATGGAGAAAAAAGAATTACATTTTTTTTTGTATTAAAGCTTTCAGAATTTCAGAACAGGAATTAGATTTATGTTTCAGTATGAACCAAACATGATTATTTCAGGCATAATCGATTATATATAAATAATCGATTATAGACAGGGCATCCAAACACGAATATTTTGAAGTACCCATAGAAAATAGCTAAAAGGCAAACCTAACCTAATAAGAAACTTCTTACTTCTAACTTGCGTCCTAGCTAGTTTATGAAAATAAATAAAGAAACGTGACTCCAAATTTCATTTGCATTATCAAAAAATAAGGTTGGGCAACTTTAATCATAGGTTAAAGTTGTCTAATTAGGGTTAAAATTGATTAAGTAGAATTAAGAAAACACATGTCGCAATTGCGTATAAGCCAGACAATTTTCCTCCAACAAGTACAAGAGGAAAGCTTGTGAAAATAAATTAGTTATACTTTTAAGGGACGTGATAGTTTCCTCTCGTGTTCTGTTGTATGGAACGCGTGCGCCACTAGGAGCTGCCATGTGTACGTTACTCCTTTTCTTAACCGTGGTTTAAGTTTAACCAATCCAAAGTTAATTTTTTCCACTAAAACCAAATATTGATTTATTAATCCTGGGTGAGTGAATATTAACCACTCTTCATGGGTGTGAGCGGAATGCACACGAAAACCATCATTCTCTTGCTTTTAAATATGAATTTTTTTTTTTTGGGCATTCTTAAGTGAAGAAATCAATCGCACACACGCTCACGGACTAAGACCCCGGACCTAACATTATGTTATATGCTTAGTTTAGTCAATATAATTGGAAGTTTATCCGAGCACGCCTGTCCTTATAAGTTTCATAGCATCCTAAACGGTTGGTACCCGTTTTGGGAAACTCTTGGGTGAAGCTTATAAGGCTGCGTGTGTGGTTAATGTGAGCTTATAAGGCTGCGTGTGTGTGTTTGCACGTGGGGTGTGAGTGTGTGTTTCCTTTCTTTGCCTTCGTACTCACCTTGTGGTGTTACTGGGTTTACCAAAAATATATATATATATAATATAATAAATCTAAATAATTACTAAGACCCCGCACCTAACATAATGTTATATGCTTAGTTTAGTCAATATAATATAATAAATCTAAAAAAATATTTTCGTCATTTGCCAGCAAGATTATTAAAGAAACGAAGGGGGAGGAAGATTAGGGAGAGACAGAGATGGAGTTTGTAGAAGGGAAGATAGTAGAAGAGAAGGAATTTGGGGGTGTTGTATTTCCGAAGACACTACACCCTCCGAATGGTGTGTACGAGGCGAATGAGTTGGTAGAGATGGTGAAAGGAAAGCGTGAGTGGTTGTGTGAACTACTGCAGCGCCACTCTGCAATTCTTTTCAGGGGATTTGGCCTTTTTTCGGCCCAAGACTTTGGACGTGTGGTGGAGGCATTTAAGTGGGATGAGATGGGATATTTGGGGCCTGCAGCACGGTTCAAGGTGGCAGATCGAGTCCAAACTGCCAATGAAGTCCCTCTCGATCAGCTTATTAACTTCCATCACGAGATGGCCCAGGTTTGTTCTCTCTCTTTATATTTGTTTTACTCTCTGGGTGAATTTGTTAATCTTGACCATGACTTTTGTGTTCATGTATTAATTTTGAAATGTAATAAAATTAAAGGTAGTTTAGTCATTTTATAGGGATAGGGGACTGTTGTGAAATGCTGTTGACTTTTCATATATTTTTTTTCTCTTATTTATTGAATTGTCTCCTACAAAAATACAATTAAGTATTCAATACATGAATAATGAAAATTAACAAGTGGAGGATAGCTCTCTCAACATATATATATATATATATAATATCCTAGCAAATACCCTGTGCAATGCATGAGATGAAGACTTGAAAATTTTAAAATATATTAAAGAAGATTATTAATTATATTATTATAATTCAAACATAAAAAAATATAGAGAGAAGAGATATATGGAAACAGTTTATTAAACTAAGTGACTAACCCCGACAAACTATAGAGAATCAGAATTTTAAAAAATTAATTAATTTAGATTTTGTGAACCAAAGAATTTCAATTAATTCATAAAGAAATATAAACATAAGTTTTGATTTACACCAAAAACCTTAAATATTTTCTCACCCTAAAGAATAAAAAAATTAAATGGAAGACTTACCATTTAATTTAGATTGCAGACTATGTAGTCTAATGTGCTGGCCGCATTGGTCCATGCCCTCTTTTTTACCACACATCAATTGTAGTTAAGATTCACTCATTCCTAGGGTTAAGCACTCTAACCTTAGTTTTTAAAAAGAAAAAAAACAAAAATATGAACTTTAATTTTCTTAAGCTTAACCATAGTTAAAGGAGTGTTAAAAGGGACACGTGGCCATGGAATTAGACTACATAGTCTAATGCGTGGTATGCTAATCACTGACCTTAACAAAAATATTCTCTCTTCCGATTAAGAAGAAATATTTTAAGAGAGAAGGGACGCATCCATCTGTTTGATTTGCGTCGGTTACCGGTATCGAGTGTGATTGTGTGAAGAAGATGAAGTGTGATTGTGTGAAGAAACTGAAGATGGAGCAAAGAAGTCGATTAATTATGCAGGAAATGGTGCTTTAATTGGTCTCAAAAGACTCCTACGGAAAACTCTCGCCTAAATTGGCTTCCTAGTGCCAATGGGAAAACACCAAAACAGTCTCGGTAGAAATTGGGGTTTCTTCGAAAACGTAGAGTTAATGGAGATAAGTTGAGTCTTGGAAAATGCAGAGAGAGTTAATGGAGAGAGGTTGAGTCTCACAAGGTGAGTCTTTTGGAACTCCTTCAAGGATAGGAAATGATTTTTGGCAGAGAAATTAATAGAGAGAAGTTGAGTGGATGACGTGGCATATAAAAGGAGAAAAAGGAAAGCAAAGAAGGATGCCACATAGGCATCCTAATTTCTTTAGTATATAGTATAGATAGAGAGAGCACCACCCACATTGTTTGAGATTTTGAATGTTGGATGTTAAGTTGGGTCCGAAAGACACGTGACAAAAAATAATAGATACGATGTTTATAGAGTGTCCAATCAATTAATATGGGAAACTTAGTCATTTTTATATCTTAGGTAGGGTCTAGGAAACCTAAAGGTTTACTATTGGCAAATTAAGCTCTAATTGGCAAATTAAGCTCTAATGGACTATGTTTTTTTGTCATGTATCTCCATGGAACCCTTAATGGTGACATGTAATGATATTTTACAGGGTTTGCAATGAGTAATGACATTTAGACCTATTATATATATATATATATATATATATATATGATAACTTAAGAACAAACATTTCTTTTAGACATCATAGATAAAATCAATGATCCTCAAATTCAAAAAGAATGTTTAATGAAACTGAAGAATAATCTTAATAGTAAAAAACCAGCAAAAAATTTTACCTCTTATAATTTACAGGATATCTTTAAGGAATTCGATTCTCAAACCTCTAGGGATAAGGATATCAAAATACAAGATCTTCATTTGAAATTACGAAGTATTTTCTCACAAGGTCATGTACGGTCTCTGTTTTCCCTAAACGGATATCTACGCCTCGGCGGTACTAACTATTGATAACTATTATAACTGCTATATATATATATATATATATATTTGAGTTAGTCTATGAATACTCCCAAGTATGCCCTCAAATATACTCCCAAATCCTAACCCTTTAATTCAAATAATTAATTTTCAAGATTAGAGCTAATGTGACTTTAGGAAATGAAAAAAATAAGTCAAGTCAATTCTAATCTTGACCCTTTAATTATTTGAATTAAAGTGTTAGAATTTAGGAGTATATTTGGAACTATATATATATATATAAGGGGGCAAGATTGCCTAGTTGACTATAAGTATGATTAGTTCTACTGTCGATTGGGAGACATGTGATGATTTTTTCAAATCACGCCGTCTGATTCCAAGGTGGGTCCTTTGATAGACATGTGGTAAAAAATTAGCTAATTGGATGTTTTTACACTGTCCAATTATATCCTAATTGGTCAACATGAACCCTTTAGTGTTCACTCGATCCTACATGACTATAAAAAGCACAGGTGCTAGCACTTCCTCTCTCTTTCACTCGCTCTCTATATCTATATCTATATATATATTTGCTTCATCTCCCACATGCAACCGCCCTCAAAATAGGAATGTGAAAAAAACCTTTGTCACTTTACTTGTGGGCGATTGCATGGGGCGAGAAAAGCTACCTAAAGATAGAAATCGGTTGGGCTAGCTCGGCAGCCTAACCGGGAAGAAGCCCAATATAGCCTATAAACTAGAAAATATCTCTAGTTGATTTTTTTTTACGTTAATTGTATGGTTTTGAAATATTGAATCTGACTCATTTTTAGTCATGTGTGTCCCAACTTCCAGGGCACCTATCTTTGATGTCCAATGGTTGGAATCAAAAACAACTTATCATATGTGAAGTTTCTAGGAGGTATTCACTAGAGATTTTAGTGACCACCATCCACTAGTTATTGCATTTAACATGTTATTGCCTCTAACAGTTATTTTTGTAATCTGTTAAAAATTTATAAGTAAAGTTATTTAGTGACCACCATCCACTAGTTGTCGATCTACTTAATATGTAATAGGCTTTCTTCTACTTGAACCAACTTGCCTTCCCTATGCTCCTCCGTTTGGGAGTCCTATAATAGTCGACAAAGATGCATGTACAACTATTGATGATAATGCAAACCAATGTAAGAATTCTAGTACAATCAGTTGATTAATCATCCCTTGTTATAATTTTTGAAATTGGGCGCCTGCAGGCAAAGCAATTTCCTTCCAAGATTTTTTTCTTCTGTTCCCAACCATCTCCAGAAGGTGGTGAGACATCGATAGTGCCAAGCCACATTGTTGTAGAAAAAATGGAAGAGAGGGTTCCGGAATTCATGGCCAAGTTGTCGCAAACAGGTTATATTTTAGGACTGAAAACCAGAAAAGACAATGATTCCAGCGAAATCTTCAGCCAGGCATGGAAATTGATAATAAAAACAGAAGACAAAGCTGAATTTGAAGAGAGGTATGTACAACTTGAGAAAATTCGAGTAGGTGATTATGATTTGATAATATAATATATAATACATTATGATAGTTAACCAATGGCCAAACAATACAAGACGCATGTTGGCAACCAATCATTCTTTGGGCTCCAGCAACAAGTTTTGTTCCGATAATCTTACTATTAATGCAAATTTGATCAAAATTTATGATCATATTTCTGTGGTGGGATGAACCCCTATTTGTACAAATAGGAAGTTCATAGACCATACTATCGCAAATGGTGCAGTTAGTCATGGAGGCTAGACCCTTGTCCTTGCCGATCTATGATCATATTTCTGTCTCTAGTTGTTTTCGACCAGCGCTAGCACATTATTTTCTCATAACCTTGTGCTCACCATCCATGAATAATCAACCATTCTTTCTTCCATTTTTTTTTTCTTTTCTTTGTGATCAATTAAGGTTTTTGTCTAGGCTTGGTTTATTTAGTTTAACCTACATTAAGATATGGGCTCATCTTCTCTTTCCGTGTGGTTCCTATTCTTGATCGCACACGCAATGACGGGCTGCTAGGTTTAACATTGATACAAAAGTGAAAGATTTTTGTAAAGGTTTCTAAGACCCTAATTTTTCAGCATTAACCTTATTAACCTTAGGGGCTAATGTTGACCTACACGAGAATTTATTTTAACAAGGATTAGAAGAGTTATCAGGGGGAACAATTCTATTTACACTTGGCATCACAAATGGATTGAAGCTCACATTGGATGAGCATTCTACCCATGGAAAAGGCTTAAAGATATTCCCTTAAGATATAAGATAAAATCTTTTAAGAGAGTTTTGGTTGTGATTATCTTGGCTTCATAATATATCAAAGCCCATGTGAGCCTAAACTTCAATTGGTCTTTTTGATTGTTATGTAGGGTGAAAGAGAAGATGGATTGCAGCTCAGTGAAGTTCAATGAGCACGGGAGTGTAGAGTTTGTACATGGACCCATGAATCCGATCAGGGAGTTGGGTGGAAGGAGGGTTTGGTTCAACACCATCTTGGGTTACACCAGTGATGAGAGAGACATCAACCTTAGATTTGGGGATGAAACTTCTTTTCCATTGGAAGCCTTGGATGCCCACAAGAAAATCTTGGATGAGACCTGTGTGGATCTCAAGTGGGAAAAGGGAGATGTGTTACTACTTGACAATCTCTGTGTTCAACACGCTAGACGTCCTGGGAAGCCACCACGTGTCATATTAGTGTCTATATGTAAATGAAACTTAAGGGGTGAAACCTAGATATGTGCATTGTCACCTTTTAAACATGCTGGTTTTGAAGCCATTGATTGTGGATGTAATGATGTTTAAATTCTAGGCATATCAAACTCTATAAATTTCCTTTCTATGATAGTTTATCTGTTGTACTATATGTCTCCCAATATTTTAATTATATTTTATTTAGTTCTTTGCTCATTTATCATTGCCCTCTCATTGATCATTTAATACAATACAATAAATTCTCATTTCCTCATCTTTTCTATTATCTTGGATGTTGGTTTGATAACTATGTCTTTCACATGGTATTAGTGTGGCGATCCGTCGTCAATAATTCTTGTTGATGGCAACTCTATCAAATTATCTCTGCCCTCATTCTTGTTCGACGTGAAGCGCATTTCACTCTCATTAGAAAGCTACTTAGATCAAATGTTTGTTAAAGCAATATTTCTTCTACCACATATTTGTCATGAAAAATCGATGGGTAATATGTTAGTTAGTTCATGATTTAGTTTCTATAGTTAGTACCTGTGAAAATCCTATTATCCAAATTTCTTTTGCCAAATGCGATAGAGATATTTTTCTTCTTTGGTCTAAGTTAGTCACTTTAATCCTTAGGTTGCGTTTGTTTGGATGGAAATATGTGCATTGAATTATTTTAATGAGAAAAGCTAATTTTTGTGTTTGGAATGTTGCAAAAGGAGCTTTTTTATTGCAAATAATTATCTAGTTTTGCCTTATGTTTGTGGAATTTTTTTTAAAAAAAAATAGGAGAAATTATTTCTTTTCTACAACATTCTCCCTCCAAACAGACCAAGCCTTAATAGAAAAGGCAAGATCTGCTATGTCAATTAACAAACTAAAGATCAATCTTTTGGAGAGGCTAAACATAATGATGGGGTTCATAAACAAGAGTTTAAATATGAGGCGAAACTCTACTTCAAGGTGTTTGAGCGAAGCTCCCCTTTTAGTGTGTGGATGGTGCTAGTCTTGTAGAAACCCCAAGTTAGCAATGGGTTCCTTTTTCTTATCATTGCCTTTGAAATTTAGAAAACTATTCTCAAAATTTATTTAAGACAAATAATGTTGCTTGGATATATCAATGGAAACAAGAAATCTCATCTTAAACGGAAGTTGAATCTTTCAATGACTCGAGCAAGATTTTACACGTTTGCCAACATTGATTATGAGATTGTTAGAAGGCATATAAAGCAAGATAAAATATTTGAGATATGATGTTTTTGGTTATAGAACCCTAATAGAACACTATTACAAGCTAGATCTTAATGTCCCGACTGAATCATAACCAAGATTAATTTCTTTTAATATTTTTTTCTAAAAACCAAGGTTAGAATATTTAACCCTGAAGGTGAGTGAATCTTAACCACAATTAATGAGTGTCAAAGACTACATGTGGCGAGTTGGGGAGGTGTGCACATACCACCCAACGAAACACTTTCCCATGCATGGGGCAAAGAGGCTATGCTTGAGCATGATACTCGGGCATCTGCCAAAGCGAATCCGTTTCCATATAAAAACTAGAGATATAAGTTTAGGAACAATACATTGCTAGACCCTATATACAAGATGAGTTAGTCTAGGGATACTCTCTATTTTTACTCTTTATATCTAGGAGGTACTCTCTATTCTTACTCTTTATGTTTATACTTTATCTAAGTCATTCCTTAAAGAAGATCAATGACTTTAAATGTTGTTGAAGTAACATCCTTTATAGGAAAAGGTAATTTCAAAATTACCCTTTCTTTAAAGTCATTAAGTCATTGATCTTCTTTTTAAGAAATAACTAAAATAAGGTGTAAAAATAGTAATAAGAATAGGGAGTGTCCCTAGACTATCTCATATAAGATAGTGTATTTTAGAGGAACTTATACCAGATGGTGCATTTTCCATATGTGTTTTGATAAAGATTCTCAACTTACAAGGCATGGTAAGGGAATTTCTTGAATGGGCGAGGATTCTAAATTGCTGATTGATAATTGTGTTAATTTCAAAAATATCCTTTGACTTCAATCTATCTATTACTCTAATAACAATAATGCTCCCTAAACAACGTAGACTAATTTTTTAAATTCCCAAATTTCTTTTATCATAATCATGTATATAAGACAAAATTTTCATTGAATGTTTGCTTAATTCCCAGACTACCCCTTATTCATCTATAGTAGACTTGAAATTCTCTACGGTTTTATACTCCTTAACTATGGTTAAGATTCACCCACCCCTCACCCACTTATCCTTGGTTTTTAAGAAAATAAAAATTAAACCTAGAGTTAGTGAATTTTAACTAGGGTTTAAAAAAATTATTTTTTTTCTTTCTAAAAATCAAGGTTAAGTGGGTGAACCATAGGGTTGGGTGAACTCTAGGGATAGGTGAATCTTAACCACAGTTAAGGGTTGTCAAAAGAGACACATGGAACCCCTATCCTGATTAAAATTCACTAACTCCTAGGATTAATTTTTTTTCATATTATTTTTCTAAAAACCAATGATAGGTGGGTGAATCCTACGAGTGGGTGAATCTTAACCATAGTTAAAGAGTGTTAAAAGGGACACATGGCGACCTTAATGGCATAACACGCTCTAAAATGTTCCTCAAGTATACCCAACATATTTCTTAGTTTTTTTTTTCAAATGCCCTCACTAGGGTCCCTCTTCCCAATCTATCTTTCCCTTCTCCTCTCTCACGTGCATCACACCTACTACCCACTAGTTGTTTATAAAGGGGTTTGCCTACATTAAGTGGGTCACACTTAACAAAGATATATTTCCTAAAGAAAGCCATTCAACGACATACATCGCTAAATGGTTGTTGTGATATGTGAACTATCCTATGGCGGCAGGGGTGATTCCAGGATTTTCTTGCAGGGGCTAACATTAGGGTATGGTGCGTAGCCCCCTATTTTTTTTTTTAAAGACCAAATTCATGGCCATCGCATCAGTTTGTGTAAGTTTGTAAAGACTATATTTTTTTCTTAGAAGTATAGGGGGGCTAGAGCCCCTGTTCCCTCTGCTCCGCCACTCTCTCACCCCTATTAAAACTACAAGAATGTTTTTCAAAATTTCGGGGGGGGGGGGCTTGTGCCCCCCTAGGCCCCATGTGGCTCTGCCCCTGCATATGGGCTACCCAAGTGCGTATTAAGCCCGTGTGCCCCACCTTTCAAAATAACCCTGAAAATGGGTTCCCTTTTCTTGGAATTATTTTTCTAAATTTAAGGCCCAGTATGGCTGATGCTCGTGTAGCCTTTATAATTTTGAGGACACAAATGCCTTTCTGCATGAGAATAAATAGAAAAGAAGAGACCGAAGAACGAAGATGAAGAAGACAAGGAAGAATAAAAAATCAACGATTTCTCTCTCTCTCTCTCAAAACAGACAATAATCCTCTTCCCACTTATTCTTCCACCCTCATATAGGCATCGAAATTTTTAATAAAAAATTTAAAAAAATCTTGAAGATAAATATACGCCCCTCATCATTCTCATCGATTTCTATTTCAAAATCTTAAAAAAATTGTGAAAAATACCTCACCTTTCGATAGATCAAGATTTTCCTTGTTGATCGAACTTTTTCATCCATAGATAGATGAAAAGTTCGATCAATCGAGATTTTTAATTGTTACATTGTACTTTTTGCACTTTTTCATGGATAAATCAGAAAAAAAAATTATCTATCATCTAAAAATTTTGATTGATAGAATTTTTTATTTATCTACCAATGAAAAAGTCTAGATCGAACCTGTAATTTTCAAAAAAAAAAAATATTGATTAAACATTGCATTTGGTCAGTAGATCAAAATTTTCTTTCGAAATATTAAAAAATTTCAAAACAAAATTTTGATATATCTATGCTATAAATTACTTCAAATATTTGACAATGGTAAATCGATAAAGGAAAAGGGGGAAAATCGAAAAAATTAGAAAATTCAGAAAAAGAGGGAACGATAATTGACCATTTTCCTTCTTCTTCTTCTTCTTCAATGGTCTCTTGCTTTAGAACGGTACTGGTGTTTCAAAAGAGAAATAGTAAAGTATATTGAAGGAGGGTAATTGAGTAATTTCAACTTCAGCAACACGTAGGGCTGTCAATGGACGGGATCATGATCCGGATCCGATCCGAATCCGATCCGATTAGCCGGACTTTGGACCCTATATGTGATCCGTCGGATCGGATTCGGATCGGATCGGTGGAATCCGATTATAATCGGATCGGATCTGAATATAGGGTGATCCGATCCGATTAAAATCCGATCCGATAATAATAATAATTTTTAATTATTTTAAATATATTATTTAGATTTTCTATGTATAAAATATTAATTTTTAAAAAAATTAACATTAATTAGTATTAATTAAGGTATTATTAGATTTTTTATTATTAAAATAGATTTTTTTTTTTTTAAATAACCTTACTCGGATCGGATCGGATCGGATCGGATCGGATTCGGATCGGACGATATATAATCGGATCGGATTCGGATCGGTTACTTCATGATCTGACGGATCTCGGATCGGATTCGGATCAGTCGGATTCGGATCTAGGCAGATCCGGTCCGAATCCGATCCGTTGACGGCCCTAGCAACACGTATCCCATTGATTCAGAGCCCACAAAAATAAAAGCTCACAAATGGGCATTATTTTGAGATTTTTTTTCAATATATGAGGCCGAAATAGGGCATTTTCCCATTTGGGGATTGGAGCTCTTGCAGAGTCATCACCCGGGGGGATTGGATCCCCAGACCTCCCTCAACAAAGAGGCCACACCCCACCACTAGCGCAAGAGGTAGGTACGTGCCTCCTTGAACTTTAGAAAAAATAACAATTTTATAATTTAGTAAGGCATAGCTAAGGAGCAATTGTCCCCCTAAAGTTTTGAAAAAACTATACTACATTATTTAATATTATATTATTTTTGGAAATAAAATGTATATTTATATTATATTATTTAATTATTTACAGGGCATAATTATAGGGCACGAGGATAAATACCCTATCAAAACTGAGAAACAGTACCTATAGTATATGTACATGGACGAAATGGCTTACAAATTTAGTTGTCAAAAAAAAGTATAAAAAAAAATCAGGGGCATAGCCCCTAAACCCCCATCCCCTAGAGCCAAACTATTTTGTTCTCACGTGTAATCATTCTCCACAAAATTCACCAACATGAGGCACATTCAATCAACCATTATGTGCCCTCTACAATAAAATCCTAGTTTCACCCTTGAACTTAACCCATACAATATGGAATGCATCTCAACATTGATTTTGTGTAAGTTGAATGTGTAGGACCTAAACATTAGTTATATTATTTTGCATTAATGAACAATTTTTTGTAATAGAGGTTTTATCTTTAATGGATTTATGAGCTTTGATCAAACAAGCTCTTACCTCGACTCTTCTTCTAAATGTTGTTTTCCAACAATGTACATGATATAGACCACAAAAAATTTGTAGGTGAACGAACCTTATGCTTAATTGAACAGTTTCATGATTGTGTTTCTCAAACACTGTAATTTTATAATATGTACAATATTAATTTTCTAACAATGTTCTGTTAAAAATGTTCTTACTTTGAAATTTGAATTGAGGAACTTTAGTACATGTTGAAAATATTGTGAGCAATTAAAACACAAAATTAAAAAATTATCTAAATAAGTTGAGCAACAAATCAATTTAATACAAATTTAATTTGTAAATAATAGTAGTTATAGAGCTAGAAACTTATCAGAGTTTGAGATCGAGACACATGTTAAGCACGTTGTCCTTAAGGTGAAATTCGCCTCCTACTAGTTCTCAACGACCTTGGTTCTTACAAGATCAATTGTGGACACTTCCAGGCTTCAACGATTTATTCCAAAGAGAGAGAACTCTCAATTCCTTGGTCACAGCAAACTCTACCTTGTACAAAACTTTGAAAACGTAAGACCAGTATGCAAAAAACAACATATACTTTTTGTAATTTATTTTTCTAAATGTGTAATATAGAGAAGATAGCCCAAGATATATAGAGAAGGAAAAGCGAACCTTTAAGTCCTAACAAAAAGAAGAAGAAAAAAGGCACCCTCTTTATGGAAAATAAATTTCTTTAAAACATGATTAGTGCGTTATGATTCACTCAAACGGTAACAACATAATTTGAAACACATTGATCAAAAAGGAAGGATATAAAAACAAAAAGATTTATAAAAAAAAAACTCATCAAGAGTTCACACGCCGGACCCGACCCGACCCGACCTGACCTGACCTGACCCAACTTGGCTCGACAATACATGACTGGTCGCGCATGTGTGTGTCTATGATATATCGCGCAGGATGTGATCCGCAATGCATCGCGCATGAAGGGTTTCGGGCTTAGCTCATCCGTCCAGAGTCCTCTTGGGTCTCCCACATACGCGAGGCTATGCTCTTTCTCTTTTAACACACCCATATAAGAAGTGTACACATTTATAAAAATCTTCTCACTCTTGTAAAAATCCAATGTGGGACAAAAAACCAAAGGCAAAGTTTTGTTTTAAACTTTTACAAAAGCAAAACTGGTTTTTCAACAACCCCCCACTTAAAACAAAATTTGGGAGTGCAAAGTAACATAAGGATTTAGAAAGCTAAGTTCAAGTGAATGAGCCAAGGTGTCTATTGGACTTTAACCTTGACTTATTGTAGGTATGTTGAATCCATGAAAAGCTTGGTAAACTATGTCTTGAACCACGCCCTTTGGTTCATGAATTTAAACAATATATCACACACACATAAAAACAAAGAAAAACGTAGTCGAGTTCTAACGGTTGTGCACATTATCGGTCATGTGCTATATCCTGGTATTTATGAGTGCTCTAAATAATCAACCAAAATTCTCATAGGAAGCGGCCCCACTTCCACTCATATAGGTGTCTCTATCAAGGATTCCTTGTAACTCTACATCCCACTGTGAATTAGCTATAGAAGATATTAAGAGTCAAATATATTTTCTTCTCTCGTTACAAGTAACACTACTACACCATATGGATGAATTCAAGGATGAAGAATCCTCCACTTTAGTTCCTTACAAGTCAAAGTCACTCAACAACTTCTTTTCTCATTGAACCTAGTTTTTGGGATCTCTAGTCACTTAGGTTTGGATTTCCATTGTAGGTGACTTTTTATCAATAGGCTTTAGTCTCATCCCCCTCGATGTATTATAAATTAGCTCTTTAGCTAACCCTTTGATCAATGGATCCATAATATTTTCTTTTGACCTCACAAAATCAAGTGCAATAATTCCATTATTAAATAGTTCCTTAAAAGAATTATGTCTTCGACTTATATGTCAGGATTTCCCATTGTATGATACATTTTGAGCTTTAGTTATAGTAGCTTGGCTATCACAATGTATTAAGATAGCAGACATTGGCTTACTTAGCAATGTTCTTAATTATTCTGCTTCTTCTTCAGCTTTATCCAAAGCTATAAACTCTGATTCCATAGTGGATTGGGCTATGCAGGTTTGTTTAGTAAATTTACAAGACATTGCACCTCCTCCAATAGTGAATACATATCCATTCATGGACTTAGATTCATTTGAATCTAAAATCCAGTTTGCATTGTTGTATTCTTCTAATACAACTGGATATCTCATATAATTAAGATCATAATCTAGAGTATATCTCAGATACCTAAAAACCTTAATTAGAGCATCTCAGTACTATTGTCCTGAGTTGTAAGTATATCTACTGAGTCTACCTATCGCATATACTATATTTGGTCTAGTGACGTTCATTACATACATCAAACTGCCTATTACTCTAGAATACTCAAGTTGAGATACATCATCTCTAGAATGTTTCATTAACTTACAGTTATGATCAAATGGTGTTCTCATAGGTTTGCAGTCAACCTCATTAAATTTCTTAAGTGCTTTCTCTATGTAATGAGATTGGGATAGAGTTATCCCATCCGGATTTCTTAAAATTTTAATTTCAAGAATAACATCTACATTACCTAGGTCTTTCATTTCAAAAATTTTCTTTAAGAATTTATTGGTACTTAAAATTATTTCTCTATTAGTTCCAAAAATTAACATGTCATCTACATATAAGCAAATGATTACACAATCCTTATCCGTGGACTTAATGTATATCAGTCTCATTTATTTTAAATTCATTTGATGCTTTTTATCAAAATTTTTATGTCATTGCTTAGGCGCTTGTTTTAGTCCATATAATGACTTTTAATAATCTACAAATTTTATGTTCTAAACCTTGGATCACAAATCCTTCAGGTTGGTCCATGTATATTTCTTCTTCAAATTCTCCATTTAATAATCCAGTTTTCACATTTATTTAATGAATTTTAAGATCAAAGATGGATGTTATACCCGTCAATACATGAATGGAGGTGATCCTAAGTACAAGAGAGTATGTATCGAAGAAATCTATTCCCTCCTTTTGTTTGAAACCATTTGCAACCAGTCGAGCTTTATGCCTATGGATCTATCTATTCTAAGTTTTCTTTTGAAACTCCATTTACATGTTATTGTTTTACTTCTAACAGTAAGACCGGATAATTCCCATATTTTATTAGTCAATATTGATTCAATTTCATTAATAATGGCTTCTTTCCAATAAGGTGCTTCAAATGAAGGCATGGCTTGTCTAAAGGAATTAGGATCATCTTATATTAAAAATGATATGAAATTAGGTCCTAAACTAATAGCCTTCCTAGCACGATTACTCCTTCTAGGTTCATGTTCTTCTATACTTGTTATAGAAGGAATGATAGGTTTACTACCTTGTTCCAAAGTATAACCTTACTAGTAGAAGAAGAATTAGGCAAAAGGAAAGGATCTCTACCTTTAGAGTTATCCTTGAAAGGAAAAAAATTTTCAAAAAATTATGCATCTCTAGATTCAATTATTGTGTTAGAATCTATTTCATTTTTTTAGAATTAATTACTAAAATATGTAAGCACTACATTATGTGAATAGCCAATAAACACACAGTCAACAGTCTTAGGACCTATCCTTGTTCTCTTTAGGGCAGGTGTAGCAAACTTTGCCAAACACCCCCATACTTTAAGATATTTAAAAGGACACCTATTATGCCACAAGGTAGTTTTATCAGAATTTCTATGAGTATTTTATTTAAAATATAACAAGCAGATAGTATTGCTTCTCCCCATAAATTAGAAGGTAAACCCGAGCTAATTATCATAGCATTCATCATTTCTTTTAACTTCTATTTTTCATTTTAGTTATGCTATTATAAAGAGGAGAAATAAAGAGTTGTGGTCTGATGTATTATCTCATTACTTTCACGTTACTCAAAAAATAAATGTGAATCATATTCACCAACTATATCAGATTTTAAATATTTTTATAAGTTTTCCAGATTGATTTTTTTACTTCAATTTTCTAAGATTTATATTTTTCTAAAATTTCATCTTTGCTCTTAAAGAAGACAAACAATACAAAACCTACTATAGTCATCTATAGAGGTTATGAAATTTTATTTTTTTTTACCTCCTCTTGTGATTGTAGATTTGAGATAATGCACATAGGTCACTATGAATAAGACCTAAAAGAGTAGTAGATCTTTCTACACATATTTCACATTTATGTTATTTTTCTAAATGAGTTTTAAGAATTAATCCTAAAAGCATTAAGTTTCTTAAAGAGTTGACATTTATATTTCCTAATCTACAATGCCATATATTTATACAATCAACTATATAAACAAAAGAAGAGGAAGTTTTTTTCCTTAATTTCAGCAGTTACATTTAGCTTAAAAAGTCTCTCACTCGCATAACTCTTCCCAACAAAAGTCTCAAACTTAGATAGTACAAATTTGTCATCCTCAAAAATTAGTTTGAACCTTTTCTTGCTCGAAAGTGACCCAAAAACTAAGTTTTTCCTTATAACTAGAACATGAAGATCATCATTCAGATCAAGGATTTTCTGAAATGTGAATTTCAGATTCACATTCCATTTTCCCGTAATTGCAGAAGTAGATGAGTTATCTATAAAGAGTTGTTCATCTTTTCTTATTATCTCGTAGAAAGTAAATGCATTTTTGTCACCACAAATATGCCTCGTGGCCCTAGTGTCCACCCACCAATCCTTCATGTCATTCACCATATTTATTTTTGAAATAACTGCAAAGAGTTTTCGGTTTCCGCCAAATGTGATTGAGCAAGTCCTTAATGGTTTTTGTCATGAGAACCAATCTTTCGAAATCTGCAATTTCTTGCAAGATGATATGTCTTTCTACAAACAAAACAATTTCCTTTCTTAAAAGTCAGTTTTTGAAATTTAGTATTAGCACTTCGTTTCATGTAAAAGTCATTATTTGACTTAGAGCTTTCTTCACACTTCTTTTCACACATCTTTGATATCAATTTTTACAGCTTTCTCCTTTCTTTTTAAATTCCTGTTGCTCTCCTCTATTCGGAGTCTAACAAAAAGATCTTCTAAAATCATTTCTTTTCTTTTGAATTTATAATCATTGATGTAAGCACCCAATTTTTACACCCCTTTTTAACTATGGTTAATCCCCTTAACCCTAGGTTTCACCCTAGCAAACCCTAGTTAAACCCTAACCCTAGGTAAACCTAAGTTAAACCCTAGATGGACCCTAGGTAGAACCCTAACCTAGCCAAGCCTAGCCTTAGTCTAGCCAAACCTAACCATGCCTAACCAAAGCCTAGCCAACCCTAGTACCAAAATCTAGGTAAAATCGAACCCTAGTTTAAGCCCTAATAATCCCTAGGCCTTTAGGGCTCAAACCCTAGGGCTTCTAAACCCCAAAAAAAACCTCAAAAATCAGCCTGGGCCCAAGCCCAGACCCATAAAAATTCAAAAAATCACTCCCCCGTACTGCATGATGGATTGGGCCTGGCCCTACGGACAAGAACCTATGCATGTCGGTAATAGGATTACCGACACCCCTCATTTTCAAATGCTTAAGGGTGTCGGTAATCCCATTACTGACACCAGTAGATCTCCATTTCTATAGCACGCCACCACCAGCCCTGTGCGGTCAGGCACGCACTGTGCACCCCTCTCCGGCTTCAGGCAACCACTCCAGGCCATCATGCCTCCACCCACCACTGTCCTAATACCACTTGAGTCCCTCCATGGCTCTCCTATAAATACCGGTGCTGCCCCACAGCCATGAGGATCCAAAAAAACGCCATATCCCGAACCCCTGCTCAAGTCCAAGTCCCTCTCCAGACTCTCAGGCGTTCCCAACAGCTCACCCTCAAGCTCCAGCAGCCTCTCTTACCCTGTGCAGCTCCACCTCGCATCACCACAACCCCTCCAGCATGTGCAGCACCACCACCATAGGTCATCGCGGTTCCACAGCACCAACAGTAGGGTAGGGCTTCCCCCTACCCATCCTTGTATCGTTTTAACATCATATGTGAGCCCCTGGTCCATTCTAGGGGACGTTCTCTTTCATTTTACAGGTTTAACCCATTAAAGGAGTCTCTCCCACCTAGGTGGGGAGGGGCCCCTTCGAGGGTAAATCACCACCACAGTGGCCTTAGAGGACGTCTGGGGGTCCCTCTCAGCATGAGAGAATCCCTAAAGCACTCCCTATAGCTGCCATCAACGTGTTTTCAAAAAAAAAAAAAAACAATTTCGTGTCGGCAATCTCAATGCCGACACCTGGGAACAGTGGTGTTTCGAGGGCTATAGGGCCCACCTGAAGCACTTTTAGGCTAAACCAAAAGTAGGATTTTGTTCCCCTTGACCTCCCCTACAACTTTCCAGGAGACCTCGAAGCCTATGGGTTAGACTAACTAGGGTTAAAACCCATATTTGTGTAAACTGTCATAGGTGTCAGTAACCCCATTACCGACACCTATCATTTTATGTGGAGCAGTAATCAGGCCACTTTGGCCCACTGTGTGGCCCACACTAGGCAACCCCTGAGGCCAAAACTAGATCCAACTTGCTCTCCCCATCCCAGGCTTCAAGCCCATATACTGTGGGCCCCACAACTCCCTGTAAAACCAGAGTTCTGCCCCTTTCAAAATGAAAAAAAATCACTTAAATTGCCGGCAATCCCATTGCCGACAGCTTAGTTTTTGGGATTTTCAGGCCTACAGTGGGCCCACACCCCACGGGGGCCCACCACGTGACTTGCCTTGATCCTTGGGACCCAGCCCAGGTCTGCCCACGACTCCTTTGACCTTAACCATGGTCAAACTTGACTATGGTTACAATTTAACCATGGTCAATTCAACATGCCTTGGAAAAATCCCAAAAATTCTAAAATGACAGAAAATATCTGTTTTTGGTAAATCTCATGCCTAACCATGGTTAAATGAGCTTAACCATGGTTAAACCAAGGTTAAGCCCATTAAACCCTTGTTAATTTCCAAAAATCATGAAAAACACTAGAGGGCAAGAAAATGTGGCACACATGCCCCACCTTGGTTATCCGGACTAACCATGGTTAAAACTCATGTCTAACCATGTTTAGCCCAATCAACTTGGGTAATTTTGGGAAAATCCCTCAAAATTTCATCAATCAATTTTAAGGACCATAAATTATGCTTGGGCCTTAACCATAGGCCTACCGGGCTTAACCATTGGCCTACCGGGCCGATCCATGCCTACCGGGCTTAACCCTAGGCCTACCAGGCTTAACCCTAGGCCTACTGGGCCAATCCAAGCCTACCGAGCTTAACCCTAGGCCTACTGGGCCGATCCCTAGTCTACCGGACTTCCTCTCGGCCTACCGGGCCTAAGCCTACCGGGCTTCAACCTTGGCCTACCGGTCCCAATCAATCAAACCAAGCACTTGACCAACCCGGTCAACTCAACCCTAGTCTACCGAACTAGACCCTAAGCCACCCTCGGTACACACACAACACTCCCCCTAGCCTCGGCACGGGCTCATGTGTCAGAACTACGCTCGGTCTGATCTCACCCCAATGTGAGTACATAGGCAGCCCAACTCGGGCCCGACCCTAGTTTAGCTTTTCCATTTCTTGGGTTAGTATAAACTAAATCAAGGGCATTTGATTAACAACTTAATCTTAATTGGCTTAAACCTAGTAAGTAAGGAACCGTTGTAAAACCGAAAGTGACGGGGTGCCTAACACCTTCCTCGGGCTTAACCGAACCGCTTACCTAGACCTCTAAGCAGACCAAGACCTTATCCATTGTATGGGACTTATCCCTACCGAATAAATAAGTGGTGACTTTAAACATAAAATCAACTGACCGCATCGTCAGGACAGCATCCCTCCTCGTGGGCGGGAACTGAAATCTTTGTTCATAGCTCTAGCGATTCTGCTCGGGAATCAAGACAAGGGTTCAACCCGGAACCTAGGTTTAAGCCAATTAAACCTCAAATTTACTCAAATGCCTAAAGATTTAGTCTAACATTAATTTTTTCATCTCTTCTAGTTGTATTTTGTACTGTGCATAGTATTCATGTTATAGTAGTGTAACAACCTGAAACCCTTTAAACAAGCTTAATACGCTCACGACTGCCGAATGATTATCCTCAGTGACAGGGGCTTAAAAGTCTTGGAGGTCCGTGGAACTTTGCCTCCTGGGTTACTATCCTCAGGAAACGGTTCCGAACGCTCCCACTTACACCAATCATCCCTTTCAGGGAGTCATATATACGGTGTTAAGTGATCCCCCCATCCTTAGGAACACAATTCTGCATACACCAGCATGCATACATGTAGCCTAGGTTAGGATATAGCTTACAAGCAGCCAAACCCGGAGGGATACTCTAAACCCTAACCTGCTTGCACCCTATACCCATCCCCATCATGGGTGACTACCCGGGCACTTCCTACCCGAATAAGCACCCATCCAGGGGCATGTGATGAGCCAAACTTGTTCTTGTAATAAAACACATCCTACCCCACATTTGGACATCGTACATAAGGTCTAAATCTCCGGCATATAAGTCTTCACTTAGACCTATCTCTTGTCTTAACCTGATAAGCTCCCGGTTCCCAATAACCTGGGTAAAGCATACTGGATCTCTGTCTGCTTGCCCTACCGGAACACATGTGCCTTGTCACACCCGATAAAAAATCAAAATATTTGCATCTCCATCATTTGCATCTCTCACCTGCATACATGGTACACCTACACAGAGTCTGTAAATTTGTCCAAGTAGATGGCAGGTCCGTCAGGGATTGTTCTGTCAAGCAGCTATCCTCCACGGCCCGTGCATCTGACCTCCAAGGGCGCATGTGACAAAACCCTCCTTGATACGATTGAGGCCCTGACTAGGGATCAGCGTCTCGCTTGAGCCCAGTACTACAGACTGGGAAACACCTTAGACCTGTCCATGATTAAGATAGACTGGCGCCTCATAAATACAACCATCCAGTGTTGGAATCCAACCTACATGATTTTCCGTTTCGGTAAGAACGAGTTGTGTCCAACACTGGAGGAGATACAGCATATTCTCGGCGTAAGCATGGAAGGCGACGCCATAGTACCGCGCTACAAGGGAAACTGCCAGGTAAACCTCTCAAGGTTCTTACGAATCAACCCTGCCTTCTTACAGTACGATCCTAGTGGTACTTACAACATGGTGTCTATACAATTCCTTGAGAAACTATGCTGGCCCAGGTGGGACCATGATTCCCTAGCAGCTGAACTCCCTGGCCTCAATGCCTTTACACTGATCATTATGTCGTAACTGGTGTTCCCAAAGAGCCACACCTTCATCGACTCAGTACTGACAGGGATCATCGATGAGATGCGGGAGTCAAAAACAGTCGTCCTGGTCATCCTAGTAAAGCTCCTCAAGGCTCTCAACCTAGCAGCAGAACGCAGGAAGGGCGTCTTCCACGCCAGTGCACCACTTCTACATCTGTGGCTGGTCTCACACCTGCCTACCATCTTGCCGGTACCCGACGTACCTCGAGATGCATATAGCCTGCCCTGGAAGATTTCACGAAATCAGGACTAGATTGTGACTTCTGAGTTCAAGGCTCTCTACCGGCTTCTCCAGAACCTAACAGATGAGCAGATCACATGGGAATACGTGTGACTGGTTCGCAAACAGCTACCACGCGTTATCATAGCAGGAAGACGATGCATGGTCCTAGCAGGGGTCACCGGCTCTGTAGCCTACGTACCACTCCGAGTCCTCAGACAGTTTGGGCTCCCTCAGCACATCCCGGTTATAGATAATCTGGAACAGGACTTCGTCGACTTCACAGTACAATTTGAACGCCTCACCCGTCGATTTTATGCAGATTTGCGAAGCTCCTGGAGAGACCAGTGGCCAGACTTTGTGGTCACAACAAGACCACCAACTAATTCTACGTACCGACAGTGGGTAGAAAACCCTGACATTCTACCCGGTATGCCTGTACCCAGGGAACTGCCAACACCAGTTGCAGCTCCATCCCAAGGAACCATACTCATAGCTGAAATGGTAGTTCCCTGGACGGACTTCTTCCTAGAAAGGTAGTTGTACATCCAGGAGAAGAAGCGGCTTCGGAGAGCCCAGCGTGCATTCAGGCAACTGGAAACAGAGCTGGACCGCGAACTCCTTGCAATGCAAGAACAGGTTGACCGACTCGAGCACACAGTCCAATCTCTTCAGAGGAAACGCAGGGACGATGCACGAGAGACCTCCATCATCAGGGCCCAGTTGCACTTCCATCAAAAGCAGCTTGATAGTGCAAAGGTAGAGATGACCAGCCGGATCCATCAGTATGGATCTCACATGTATAATGCCTCGAAAGCAATTTAGCACATGGAGGTCGAAATCACATCCCTCCAGTAACAGATAATGGACCTTGACTTTGCCGTCCCTGATGGACCTGCTTAGGGTTGAGTCTTTTCCTTTTCTTGAGTCATAACTCACTTCACTGTAATTAATGAAAATCTTTTCTGCATTTTTCGTCTTGCACGTCATGCATAATCATGATTAGTCATTGCATTCTTTTAAGTTGCATGAGCCGACCCATGACTCGATCCTTCACTGCATTTCTCGTAAACGTAGAAGACGCAGTCCTGATAGAGATACCAGTCTCTGAGTAAACACCCGTCAAAGCACAGTCAGAAAGCAGTTCAAACACAATGGCAGAACCAGCTAACCAGCAACAGAGAACCAACGAGATCCTACAGTCTCACGAAAGGGACATTGCGGCCATGCAATCCAAACTGGACAAGGTTCTGGATTCCTTGACAATTCTTCTGGGTACCCGTATCGAAGAACCCCACCGGTGAGTCAGCCGAATAGCCAATCCCTGAACCTCACCAAAACTCGTTTATCATCCCTAACCCCAGACCCGCTGCAGGCGGAAGAGATACAGAGTATGAACAGTTTGAGGGTGCGGAACAACCTAAATCCTCGCACGTCAACTAAGACAGACCATCCTCTTCTACAGACCCCATGTCGACTCTTCGTGATCAGCACGAAGAAATCAAGCAGATGAAAGAAGAACTGAAAAGAATGAAGGGTGCTTCTGCTAGCACCAGTCTGTCACTAGAAGATCTGACTTTCTCTACAGGAGAGGTTATACCAGCAGGCTTCAAGGTCCCAGACTTCGACAAGTATGATGGGTCAGGCCGTCTGAAGCAGCATTTCCAGTTATACCTAGGGGACAAGCAGTATTTTCAGTTATACCTGGGGGACATGCTCCTACATCAGAAGAATCAGCCTCTCCTTATACAGTACTTCCAGAAAATTCTAAAGGGAACAGCCCTAACTTAGTGGATGTCTGTGGACAAACAGAGGATAAAGACTTGGCAGAATGCCATGGACTGCTTTGTCGAGTAGTATTCCTTTAACCAGGAACTCCGGCCTCAGCGGAGTCAACTCGAATAAATGAGCTAGCGCAACAATGAATCTTTCCTGAAGTACGCCACCCGGTAGAGGGAGATGGCAGCTAAGATCCCTACTCCTATTCCGAAGGAAGAACTCGCGAGCATGTTCATAGGCATACTAAAGCAACCATATTCTACCTTGATGGTCACACTGCCTGTAGTTGACTTCGGCACCATCGTCAAGACTAGTACCCGTATTGAAACGACTATCAAGAGTGGGATAATCCACTCCAGTTTAAGGCTTGATCCTCCAATGACAACAGCTTCAACCAACAGGAATAGCGGTCCATGGGACCATAAAAAGAAGGAAAATGTGAACATGGTGGCTCCTATAGCACCCATCCAACTTCTAGCAGCTCCAGCTCAGCCAGTCAGCAGAAACACCCGGCCAGCCTGGCCTAACCAGGGGCAAAACCAGCACCAGAACAAGCCCTCTCGAAACTTCACTCCTCTCTCCTACTCTCTCAGCCAGTTGTTAGAGTTTCTGACCTAGCAGGGTCTTCTCATCCTGAGAGGCCCTACACTTTTTCTACCCCCAAACAAAAGAAACAAGAACTATGATGTCAATCAATACTGCGCCTTTCACCAAGGCCCAGGCCATGCAATGGACTATTGCATCGGCCTTAAGTGCGCCATCTAGGATCTCCTGGATGAAGGTAGGGTTGAACTAGCTCCAAGCAATGCCAGCATCAACCAGGCACCACTGCCCCCACATAACAACCAGATCAACTTCATACAGTGGAAAGAACCCAGGGCAGGGTAGCCGAGACCTATCGCACCCGCAGCAAACGATGGCATCATTAGGCCCTCCTATAGATTACCAGTCATTATCCCTCTCCCTCTGAAAAATATCCAGTCTATTCAGGCTCCAATCCAAATTCCCGCTTTTGAAACTGACAGAGAGCAGATTGTCTATACAATCCCTTGTCCCCCCAACTGGCCCACAGCTCCAGCCCAAGCCTCAACTTCAATCAGCCCAGTCCGAATTCCCCCCCTCTTCTCAGCCTTTCACCCTCAACCACGTTCCCGCTCCCCACTCCCTCATCATTGAGAGCGAGAGTATAGCCAACCTTACCCGTTTTGGTCGGGTGTACCAACCATCGGCAGCTGAGCTGGCCAAAGGGAAAGGGAAAGAAAAAGAAGCAGAAACAGCAAGGGTATCAGACCCTAAAAAGGAAGTAGCAAACCCTACAGTTCTGCTAAATATCTTAAAAAATGCGAAAGAATTCAACATTACGCAGCAGTTGGGTAAAGTCCCAGGAAGCAACTCCTCCAAGTATTTAACAGTGCCCACGTAATACCAGACATTACGCCCGAGAAGCTAGGGCATATGGTGGGGCAAGTGCTAGAACCAAGAATTATCTCCTTTACAGAAGAAGAGATACCGGACGGAGACAGGGACCATACCCAGGCCCTCTATGTTGCAGTACAGTTCATGGACAGAACTCTCTCTTCAGTACTAATAGACAACGGCTCCGGCCTAAACATCTGCACACTGTCAACACTGCAAAGCTTGGGATGGACCTCAGCCAAGTAAAGAAAAGACCCATGACAATAAGGGCTTTCGACAACTCGACAAGGCAGAATCTGGGCGATATCGATCTGGCTATCAGAGTCGGACCTGCTCAATTTACTACAAACTTTCAAGTGGTAAATGTGTCTGCCTCATTCACCTTGCTCCTAGGGAGGTCGTGGATTCACACGACCGGAGTCATTCCCTCCTCTTTACACCAAAGAATCAAATTCATCCAAGACAATCATCTGATCGTTGTATCATCAGAAGAGTTGGTAAGTTCCTTCAGGGACATACGGGAGCTCGGGCAGAGCACATCCTTCATGTCATATCAATTTGAGCAGGTCAGTTCTATCACCCAGATAGAGAAGCAGAATAAGAAGCAGATTCTATTGTTTGTTAAAATGATGGCGAAGATGAACTACCAACCAGGGGCAAGTCTTGGAGCCTGAAATCAGGGAATGAAGAAGAGATATACTCCTCCGCGCTACACTGCACTTTCGGACTAGGCTACAGGCCCACATATCAGGACTATCTAGCCAAGCTTATAAAAAAAAAACAACCGGTCAACGAAACAATAACCTCGGCCCCACATCTCAGTAACCTTTTCAATCGGAACCTTTAAGCCTTACCCTACTGCACCCGTTGCCTCAACCCCTCAACCCGATGTTGAATTGTCAGGGAATCCAGTCCTAGAAGTTTTCAGCATGGCCACTTTGTTCGACGAGTTAACTGTCGAAGATGCTGCAGCAGAAGTAGAATACCTAACGAGAGAGCAGGTTTGCACCCTCTCCAATAGCGCTGAAGTGTCATCCAGTCACCAGACACTGATCCATTGGTGGACTGAGGCTCTCACAATCGAGGCCAGCCAGGGCAACAACAGTGTAGGAAAGGTCAAGCAATGAACAAGCATCACACTTCTCCTCCTTCTATTTCTCTTTGCTTCCGTTTACAAAATCTAAATGTCAAGCCACTGTTGGCCTCTTTCTTTTACTTGAGTCAACTTTTGTAAACAATCATATTGTTTTATAAATGAAATCCGATCTTTTGACTCAAAATCATGTTTTGCATCAAAACATTTTGGCTGATGACGAAAATCATACGGACTCTTCCCCTGGAAAGCCTAGTGTCCTAAAGCCAGCAAAAATAAAAAATCATAAGCATGCTAAATTTAGCTAATTGATTTGCTAGGAAATCGTCCGCATTAGGGCTACCCCTGAAACCCTTCTGGAACTAACGGAAATGGAATATGACTCAAAGCAGGAAGAGGAACCGCCTCAAGAACTCTTGGACCTTCTGGAACACAATGAAGGACTTCTGCAGTCAAACATTGAGGATACCGAGACAGTGAACCTTGGATCTGAGGACAACCCACAGCTAGTCAGGATTGGCACAAGCATGAACTCTCAGCAGATGACAGATATGATCAGTGTAAGTCCCTAAGTAGATGTTGGCAAATTCCGTGATCATTAGATAGGTCATGTGTGTTGTGTCTTGTTCAACTTGTCAGAAGAGTTAAAGTTTCGAGAAGAGTGAAGATATTGAAGAAAAAGCTTCTACTCCGGATCTAGACAGGTAATGGACTTAGAGACCCCTACCTAGGTTGGATTTGACTTAGATAACTCTAAACATGCCTAGGAGGATATTTTTAAGCCTAACAAAGTCTTTTGGTCTAATTTGAATCAAACAAAAATAAAAGAAAAATGTTTTGGCTAAAATTCTGTTTCAACCGATCGCTCGATGTTGAGACCGATCGATCCGTGGCCTACCGAGCGATCGGTGGCTATCGACTGGTCAAAAAATTTGTATGGGGTATTTTTCCAGAGAGGTAATTTTTAACCGATCTCTCGGTGGAAATAGCGATCGATCGGTTTTGGACCGAGCGATCGGTTATAAGCACCGATCGATCGGTCCTCGTAAACATAATTTCTATTTTTCTGGACTCTTTTCTAAACCCTATATAAATAAATTTTTGGAGACCTAATTCGTATCTTTGTTTATTTTTGAAAGAGTAGAGGTCTGAGAAACCCTTCTAGGGCTTTTTCCCTTCTTCCTCATAGATCTTTAGTGATCCCTCCTTTTTCAATCATCCTAGAGAATGCAAGTATAGATCTATACCTTTGATCTTGCATTGTGTGATCTCAGATCTGTATGAGATCCCTCTAGGGTTTGAAGCTTTCTAAATTGATTCACAACCCTACACCTTGTGTGTGTGTCCGGTGTATGATCCGGAGCCTTCGTGAAAGGAGATCGATCGTGTGTGATCGTGGTATTGAAGTAGCTTGAAAAGATTTGGTCGGTCAGGAACCGAAGCTGCTACGGTGGAGATTGAACCTGCTGGTTCGTGAAAATCAAGAGTAAGATTCTGTACCTAGGAACATCGTGTCTGGTTTGGGTAAGGTCTTGTCTTGTACTTGAATTCTTCTCATAGTGAAGTTTGTTGCTGAACGTGGTCCCATGGTTTTTCCCCGTAAGGGTTTTCCACGTAAAAATCTTCTGTGTTTGATTTGTGTGGATTGTTGGTGTGAATTGTTTATTGATTTCTAAAATATTTATTTGAAAAATTAAAATTGGTTAGAAGTTCTTAGATAGATCTATTCACCCCCCCCCCCTCTAGGTCATAGAGATCATTGATCAGAGTAATTTCAATTGGTATCAGAGCGGGTTCACCTTTAAGACTAAACCCTTTAGTGTGATCCTGTATATTTAACTCTGTGATCATGAGTACTCTAAGAGAGGGCGGTTCAATCTCTCGTCCCCTACTGTTCGATGGGTACGCATATTGGAAAGCCCGTATGAGAGCCTTTCTCAAATCAATTGATGAGAGAATTTGGATGTCTATTCAAAATGGGTGGACTACGCCTGTGAAAACTGTAGGCGATTTGACTGTCGTTAAATATTCTAATGAATGGACCAGAGAAGAGCTTGAGACAAGTGGTTGGAATACTAAAGGTCTCAATGCTATCTATACTGCAGTCACCGCTGAGGAATTCAGACGAATCTCTTCATGTGAAACAGCAAAGGAGGCATGGGACATTCTTGAGATTACCCATGAGGGTACCACCACTGTTAAAATCTCAAAACTCCAAATGTTAACCACCAAATTTGAATATTTAAAAATGGAAGACGATGACACATTTGATGAATTTTATGCAAAACTTAGTGACATTGTCAATGCTAGTTTCAACTTAAGTGAAAGATTAACTGAGTCCAAGATAGTTAGAAAGGTCCTTAAATCTCTACCTGAGAGATTTCAACCCAAGGTCACTGCTATTGAAGAGAGTAAAAATGTTGACTCTCTGAAGATTGAAGAATTAGTTGGTTCACTCCAAACTTATGAACTCAATCTTCGACCATCCAAGAAGACCAAATCTTTAGCCTTGAAATCAATTAAGGAATCTTTGGATGAGGATAACAGTGATGGAGACATGGATGAGGAAGAAATGGCTCTCTTCGTTAAAAAATTTCAAAAATTTCTTAGAACGAAAAAGAGGTTCAATCCCAAACAGGGAGGAAAACCTTTTGAGAAGTCAAAGTCTAAGCCCTGGGAAAATAAGAAAAATTCCAAGAGTGGCGATAAGAAATCCCAAGGTATTCAATGTTATGAATGTCATGGCTTCGGTCATATTTCACCTAACTGCCCTAACAAGAAGAAGTGTAAGGGCAAGGTGATGAATGCCTGTTGGGATGACAGTGATTCCGAGAATGAAGAATCGGACAGTTCCTCTTCAAGTGAAGAAACTGATAATCATACTGCTTTCACTGTATCCCTTTCTAGGATTCTTGAGACTTCCTCAGTGGTTGATGAAAACGATAAAAGTGATGAAAGTTTTCATACTGAGTCTAGTGGAGACACTGAGAAGAGTCATACTGACTCTGAAAGTGATGAAGATTTGAAAACAACTTATGATAAGTTGTATTCTAAAAGTTTGAAGCTAACTAAAGCAAAAATCTCTTTGAGCAAAAAACTCAAAATCATTCAAAATGAAAGAGATACTTGTAAACTAGAAGCAAAGGAGAAGAGTGCTCTAGTTAGTCAGCTTGAAAATGAAAAAGAGGCTGTTGTTGAAAAAGTTCACTGTCTTTTGGAAGAAAATGTCTCATTGACTAATTTGGTCAGAAAATTAGAAGTTGAAAGAGACACTTCTTTGAAAGAAGTTGAAGAGTCAAAGACTCTATTAGTGGAGCTGGAATCTTTAAAAGATTCTTTTGTTGATAAGGTGAAATTTCTTGAAAAAGAACATCATAATACCCTTAAAGACAAGAATAACTTGATACAGAAGGTCTATGCTCTTGAGAAAGAAGTAAGAATGTTTGGAAACACTAGTTGCCTAGATGAATTAGTTAGAAAATCTGGTTCAAATTTGAATAGATCTGAGATAGGACATGCTGACACACCAGCTGGTCCTTTAGCTGTTGGTACAATGGCTAGTGCTGTGTTTAAACCAATACATTCTGATCCCAAAGTAAATGTACCTTCTACATCAAGTACTAAGGCTTATAAAAATGTTGTAAAGCCTAAAAATGCAGCTCCTACAATGAATGCTTTGAGGAATCAAATTCTGTTTAGAAGAAATCCTCCTCCTCTTCCTAGATTCATACCCACATGTCACTTTTGTGGTGTGAAGAAATCATCCTCCTCTTCCTAGATTCGACCCAACTGTAATGCGTTTAGGAGAGCTCCCCGAAATGGTTTATGGAACCAAAATCAAAGTAAGGGAATCTTCAAATGCAGATTCAAGTTCTGGCTGAAAAATCTAGAATTTTGAGTGAATATGTCAATAGGATTGCTCAAATGTCTAGAAATGAAAATGCTTCATTCACTCCTTATGATTACTCAAGAGGAAAGAATGTGACAAATCATAATGCTAGAACTGAACAGAACAGAAAGAGATCTAGAAGGTTGAAAAAGAAAAAGGTCTCTACTACACAGAACAATATTCAAATATCTAAACAAAGTTTAAAAACTGTGTATGTGAGAAAGGATGACCTTAAGTGCTTTGTCATTCATACTGCCTTTAAAGCCCAAAACACAGAAATGTGGTACTTCGACAGTGGGTGTTCTCGGCATATGACAGGTAACAAGTCCCTATTTACTCAATTTGAGGACTGTCCAGATGGGACTGTTACTTTTGGTGATAGAAGCAAGTCATTAGTTAAAGGGAAGGGTATCATCGATTCACCAGGTATACCAAAATTGAAAAATGCCTTGTTTGTTGAAGGACTGAAAGCTAATTTGATTAGCATAAGTCAACTATGTGATGATAACCATGCTGTGCACTTTACCCAAAATAAATGCTTAGTCATTAATGGTAAAGGTAAGTGTGTTCTAGAAGGGTTGAGAACCATTGACAATTGCTACGGCTTAATCCCTAGTTCTAATTTCTCAAATGTCTGTAATAGGGCTAAAATTGAGGAAGTTGATTTGTGGCACCGAAGGCTAGGTCACATGAACTTCAAAGACCTATGCAAAATCTCAAAGCAAGAGCTTGTGAGAGGTGTGCCCAAACTAGGAAAGCCTTCTACTGCTGTGTATGGGCCATGTCAGATTGGTAAACAAATTAGAACCCCACATAAAAAGACTTCTAGTATTGCAACTTCACATCCACTGGAATTAATTCATATGGATCTTATGGGTCCTACAAGAACTGAAAGTCTAGGTGGAAAGTGATACATCCTAGTCATGGTTGATGATTTCCCCAGAATGTCATAGGTGGCATTTATAAGAGAGAAATCCGATGCTTTTGAAAATTTCAAAAGTATTTTCTTGAAAATTCAAAATGAGAAAAGATGCCCAATCACTCGAATTCAAAGTGATCATGGAAAGGAGTTTGAAAACTCTAAGTACAACGACTTTTGTGATGAGTCGGGTATCAAACATGAATTTTCTGCACCCATTACACCTCAGCAGAATGGTGTTGTGGAGAGGAAGAACAGGGTTCTCCAAGAGATGGCTAGAGTTATGCTTCATAGCAACAATCTAGCTTCTCATTTCTGGGCTGAAGCAGTTAACACTGCTTGCTATATTGTTAATCGAGTTTTTCTAAGGCCTGGAACAAAGAAAACCCCATATGAGTTGTGGAATAACAAGAAACCCAGTGTCAAGTACTTTCGAGAATTCGGAAGTAAATGCTATATCCTTAAGGATAGAGAGCAACTGGGCAAATTTGAATCCTGGAGTGATGAAGGGATATTTCTTGGGTATTCCACAAACAGTAGAGCTTATCGAGTGTATAACTTGAGAACCTCTACAATTATGGAGTCCATCAATGTAGTTGTGGATGACTCTGGTGTTGAAAATGTGCAACTTGAGGATGATGAAAGTGCTGGAAATGAAAATGTTGAAACTACTTCAACTCCACTTATTACAAAGCAATCATCTCCATTAAAACCTACACATCCTAGGGTCATGAGTCCTCACACCTCCACAGATATTATTGGTGATCTTGAAAGTGGAGTGAGAACGAGAAAACAAATTGAAAATGAAGTTAGCTACATTTGCTATACTTCATCTTTTGAACCCAAGAATGTAGCTGAAGCCCTTGCAGATGATAATTAGATAAATGCAATGCAAGAAGAGTTACTTCAGTTTACTAGGAATGATGTTTGCTATTTAGTACCTAGGTCTAACAATACAAATGTGATAGGTACCAAATGGATTTTCAAGAACAAATCTGATGAAAAAGGTACTATCATAAGAAATAAGGCTAGGTTAGTTGCACAAGGATACACCCAAATTGAAGGCATTGACTTCGATGAGACCTTTGCTCCTGTTGCCAGGCTAGAATCAATCAGAATTCTCCTAGCTATGGCTTGCCATATAAAATTCAAGCTTTTTCAAATGGATGTTAAGAGTGCCTTTCTGAATGGCATTCTACAGGAAGAAGTCTATGTGGAACAACCAAAAGGGTTTGAAGATCCACATCACCTTGATCAAGTCTATCGGTTAAAAAGGGCCCTCTATGGTTTAAAGCAAGCTCCAAGAGCTTGGTATGAGAGGTTGACTACTTATCTCTTGGAAAAGGGATTTTCGAGAGGGGAAGTAGACAGAACCCTTTTCATAAAGAATGTGAAAGGTGATATTATCATCGCCCAGATATATGTTGATGACATTGTGTTTGGTTCTACATTAGACTTACATGCTCTTTCATTTGCTGAACAAATGAAAAATAAATTTGAAATGAGCATGGTTGGTGAGCTGAGTTTCTTCCTTGGTCTTCAGATCAAGCAATTAGATTCTAGGATCTCAGTATCTCAAATCAAATATGCTAAAAATCTGGTGAAGAAATTTGGTATGAGCTCTGCTAAGCATGCAAGGACTCCTATGAGTTCTACTACAAAACTTAGTAAAGATGCTTCAGGCAAGGATGTTGATCAAACTTCTTATAGAAGCATGATTGGTAGTTTGCTCTACCTAACTACCACTAGACCAGACATTGCCTTTAGTGTTGGAGCATGTGCCCGCTATCAAGCGAGCCCAAAAGAGTCTCACTTGCTTGCAGTCAAGCGTATCATTCAATATGTGAGTGGAACTCTATCATTTGGCCTCTGGTATTCTTTTGATACCAATGCCACAATAGTTGGATATTCTGATGCCGACTGGGCCGGAAATGTTGATGATAGGAAGAGCACCTCCAGAGGGTGTTTCTATATTGGAAACTGCTTAGTTGCTTGGCTTAGCAAAAAGTAGAATTCAATTTCATTGTCCACTGCCGAAGCTGAGTACATAGCAGCTGGCAGTTGTTGCACTCAACTTCTGTGGATGAAGCAGATGTTGCATGATTATGGGATTGAACAGGGCACTATGACTGTGTATTGTGATAATTCAAGTGCTATCAATATTTCCCAAAATCTTGTTCAACATTCTCGCACAAAACACATTGACATTAGGCATCACTTCATTCGTGATCTAGTTGAGCAAAATATTGTATGTATTGAGTATGTCCAAACTAAGAAACAATTTGCAGACATTCTCACAAAACCCTTAGATTCCCTTAGGTTTGAGTTCCTTAGGAAATCCATTGGTTTGTGCAGAGTTGAGTGATGGTGTGCTTTCTTCATAGCCTATGTGTGCTTCTTGTTTCATTTAAGTCATAAAGCTATTTTTTTTGTTTTCTTTAATTCATAAAAATCCAAAAAAAAAAAAACATTCAAAAAATTTGAAAAATGTTGCAAAAAATAGTGTGTTTGTATGACCTTCTTTCCTATCTTTATGCATAAATTTATTTCCTTGAAATCATAATTGAATATTAATTCCAAGATTAAATTTTTCATAGGATTGAGTAAATAAGGATAGTTCAACTATTAGTTCTATCTAGTGATTTAAAATGGTCATGATCACCAATCTCAGTTAGAGTTGAGTAAACAAAGATGTTATGTGTTGCACATGCACTCTAACTGATTCTTGAGATGATATTAGTTCCTATTTATAGATTCTAATATTATATCATATGGTTCCCTAGATTAATCAAATCTAGTATAACCAATGTGATTAAAATTCCATAAGGTGAGCCCCCTAGTTTTAAAAATTATTGACATGGAAAGGACTACTTGTGAGTTTGTGTGATAGCTTCTAGTGATTGCAAACAGTGAGTAATGGCTACCTAGACAAACAGTAGGTATCTATATGGGTTGCTAGTGTGAAAGCGCCCACTGTCATTAGAGAGGGCTACCTTCTCACTTGTGTGAAAGTCACCAGTGTCCAAAGAACTGATAATGAGTAAAATTTGACTATAAAAGGAAGTGACTTTATTGGTCAAATTTGGGGTAAACATTGCTCATCATAATTCTATGGATGTCTCTTGGTTTTAATTCTAGTTTTTGAACATTCTAGAGTACCTTTTATGCTATAATGTCAAAATCTTGTTTTGTGGATGAAACCAATCCTCAGAGTCATGTTATGAATTTTTAATATTACACACACATTACTTCTGAGTGTTTCTTGACTCTAAATGTGAATTTGATGCAAAAATCATAATTGATCACTTATGGAAACTAAAAGTTGTTTACATAATCCTTGTTCATAACTATTCTGTAATATAAATTCTTGGGTGAATATTCTTTATGATTTTGATGAAATAAATGTTTGCATAAGTGCATGGTTATTAGGTGATTTTGAGGTGAAAATGAGTTTAAATCTTGCTTTGGTTGAGGGGGAGAAAAATGGTTTTAAGTCAAAATTTTCTAAAAATTTTCCAGACCACCGATCGCTCGGTGTTATTGACCGATCGATCGGTCTTTCGTGAACAGGGTTATAAAACCCTCATTTCTCATTTTTCTATTCACTTGTTCTCCGAACTCCAGAGCGATCTCTCGGTTCCTTCTCCTCCAAATGCCTCATACGGTCATTTCTTTCTACTCCAAGGGTTTCCAAGCATCTAAAAAGGTAAACTTTGTTCCTTTTCTTGATTTTGGATTAATTTTCACATCTAGGGCATCAAAAATCCGTGATGATTTTTTCATTCTCCTTAGTTATTCTTGCATTCCTCATGTTCGGTGTCTCTAAACGCCGGAGATTGGTCCTCAACAACCAAGAGGACCCTCTCGAGGAAGAGGATCTCAATGAGCCCTACTCTTTCACTCCAATAGGTCATGGGATTTCAATAGGGGATAGACCAATCCGTAGAATGGTTGATTCTACTTCTGAAAATCGTCAAAAGTCTTTGGCAGATAAAACCCGGAAACAAAAAGGCAAAGCTTGTTCGTCCTCGAATGTTCTTTTAGGTCCCTTCATTAGCCCTACTGCTGCTCGACTTTATAGTGAGTATTTTAGCAAGAAGGCTGTTATGGATGAAAGGGGTATTCGAATTTCCAATTTTGGTGATTATCCCTTCCTAAGCTCATTACCGATCGTCAATGGGAAGGTATTCTCTCTTTATCCGGTCCTGCTCCTATTCAGTTGGTCCAGGAATTTTACTCAAATTTTTCTGAAATCAACTGTAAAACCTGGTCTTTCAAATCTCGAGCTTTAGAAAAATCTGTTTTCATAAATCCTAATGTAATTGCTAAATTTCTTGGTTGTCCTCGAGTTCCAGATGCTTATTATCCTTATAAATATAAGAATGATGAGGATAAAGAATCTATGAACAATGTAGTCACCTTTCTTTGCGGTGCTACTACACTTTGGGTTGGCTCCTTCATTGAAGTGTCTAAACTCACTAGGGATGCAAGACTTGTAAACCTAGTAATGAGTGCCAATATCCACCCAAAGGTTCATACTGCGGACCTTAAGGAAGATAGAGCACGATTTTTGTTCAGTCTCCTTCGTGGACATGATATTGATCTTGCCGCACACATTATTGATTTGATGATTCAAGCCCATCAAACTCAAACTATAGTTGGAGCCCTTCCATTTGGTTCCCTGATCACTAAACTCCTTGGTTCTCAAGGGGTCATTGCTCCTCCTGGTGTTCCTACTCGTATTCCGAAGGGTCCAATCAACAAAAAGACCATAGCTCAGAGTTTCTCACATGCTTCAGTTCGAGATACTGAGGAAGAAGCAGAAGTTGGTACCGGGTCCTCTCATCCACCTCCGGCCTCGATTGATGATCTCGCCAGAATGATGAGAGAGATGCAGATGAATCTCCAGACTCATGTTTCATCTTACCAGGAGTTCACTACAGAGATCCGAGGTCGACTTGGATCGCTTGATGCAGCAGTGCTGAGTGTCCAACGGGATGTTCGTGATTTTAGAGCATATTATGAGTCCCATCTCACTTCTGATGAAGAGGAGTGAGAGTTAGTTTGATGTACTAGGCTACTCCTTATGTTTCATGTATTTATATTTAGGAGTTTACTGTAGTCCTAGTTTATTTTGAGACATTGGATGTATTTTGTCTTGGTTGTACTCAGTACAAACCACATATGGATGATATTGACTTGGATGTTTATGAATGGTATTGACTTGGATGTTGATTATTCTATATGAGATGATGTTTGAACTTTTACTCTGATTTTATGTTATCTCATCTCATATGATAATTTTTCCTTAATTCATTTATTCCCATTCTGCCTTTGGCATTTCGAGCCAAAAAGGGGGAGAGTGTCTGCCAGTATGTGCAGGTATGGTATAATATGGATTGGATATGATATGGACTGAACTATGATATATGGTTGAACCTGATGAACTTGTTATGGATGAACTTGTTATATGGTATAATATGGAATGGATATGATATGGACTAAACTATGATATATGGTTGAACCTGATGAACTTGTTATGGATGAACTTGTTATAGAACTTGTTATAGATGAACCTATTATGAAATCTTTTATTTCTCATGCTTCACAGGTTTTTGGTTGAGCATGTGCAGGCAAACAGGTTCTAAGTTTGGTGAAACATGACAAGTTGAAGTGTCATGAAATTTTTTTGTATTGAGTCATATAAAGGTTCAATTTTCAATTTTTGAATCATTTGGGAAAATTTGAACCTAGTATGTGAGTTAGTCTTGTTTTGTCCCGGAATTTCCAAAGGGGGAGAATGTAAATCCCTAAGTAGATGTTGGCAAATTTCGTGATCATTAGATAGGTCATGTGTGTTGTGTCTTGTTCAACTTGTCAGAAGAGTTAAAGTTTCGAGAAGAGTGAAGATATTGAAGAAAAAGCTTCTACTCCGGATCTAGACAGGTAATGGACTTAGAGACCCCTACCTAGGTTGGATTTGACTTAGATAACTCTAAACATACCTAGGAGGATAGTTTTAAGCCTAACAAAGTCTTTTGGTCTTATTTGAATCAAACAAAAATAAAAGAAAAATGTTTTGGCTAAAATTCTGTCTCAACCGATCGCTCGGTGTTGAGACCGATCGATCGGTGGCCTACTGAGCGATCGGTGGCTATCGTCTGGTAAAAAAATTTGTATGGGGTATTTTTCCAGAGAGGTAATTTTTAACCGATCTCTCGGCAGAAATAGCGATCGATCAGTTTTGGACCGAGCGATCGGTTATAAGCACCGATCGATCGGTCCTCGTAAACATAATTTCTATTTTTCTGTACTCTTTTCTAAACCCTATATAAACAACTTTTTGGAGACCTAATTCGTATCTTTGTTTATTTTTGAAAGAGTAGAGGTCTGAGAAACCCTTCTAGGGCTTTTTCCCTTCTTCCTCATAGATCTTTAGTGATCCCTCCTTTTTCAATCATCCTAGAGAATGCAAGTATAGATCTATACCTTTGATCTTGCATTGTGTGATCTCAGATCTGTATGAGATCCCTCTAGGGTTTGAAGCTTTCTAAATTGATTCACAACCCTACACCTTGTGTGTGTGTCCGGTGTATGATCCGGAGCCTTCGTGAAAGGAGATCGATCGTGTGTGATCGTGGTATTGAAGTAGCTTGAAAAGATTTGGTCGGTCAGGAACCGAAGCTGCTACGGCGGAGATTGAACCTACTGGTTCGTGAAAATCAAGAGTAAGATTCTGTACCTAGGAACGTCGTGTCTGGTTTGGGTAAGGTCTTGTCTTGTACTTGAATTCTTCTCATAGTGAAGTTTGTTGCTGAACGTGGTCCCGTGGTTTTTCCCCGTAAGGGCTTTCCACGTAAAAATCTTCTGTGTTTGATTTGTGTGGATTGTTGGTGTGAATTGTTTATTGATTTCTAAAATATTTATTTGAAAAATTAAAATTGGTTAGAAGTTCTTAGATAGATCTATTCACCCCCCCTCTAGGTCATAGAGATCATTGATCAGAGTAATTTCAATCAGTTTTCTGAAAAGCTACAGCGATGTCTTCGCCCGGTCATATGTAAACATGCCCGATAGTAGCAACCTACCCCGAATGGTTACCCAACATAGTGCCGTACCTAAGAAAGACGGCAAGGTCCGGATGTGCATCGACTACCGGAATCTGAACAGGGCGAGTCCCAAAGACAATTTCCCTCTCCCACATATCGGCATTCTAGTCGATAACACTGCGGGGCATGAGACTCTCTCATTCATGGATCGGTTCTCCGAGTACAACCAGATCACGCCTTAGGGCATATTTTGCTACAAGTTCATGCCTTTCAGACTCAAGAATGTAGGGGCAACCTATCAGAGGGCCATGACGGCACTGTTCCATAATTTGATCCACAAATCAACTGAGGTTTATGTGGATGACATGATTGTCAAATTGCCTACTTGCAAGCAACACCCTGAAGACTCTGTGACAGACTCAGAGAGTTCGGCTTGAGACTGAATCTGGCCAAGTGCGTCTTTGGGGCTGCATCTGGAAAGCTCCTTGGCTTCATAGTCAGCAAGAGAGGTATTGAGATTGATCCAGTCAAAGCAAAGGCTATTATTAGAATGCCGACTCCCCAAACTGAAAAGGAGATCCGTGGTTTCCTGGGCAGAATTAAGTACATCAGCCGTTTCATCTCTCAGCTCACTCCGATCTGTGAACCGATCTTCAAGCTTCTCCGAAAGAACACACCGACAGTCTAGACAGACCAGTGTCAAGAAGCCTTTGACAGAATAAAGCGATACTTGCTCAATCCTCCAGTACTCATGCCCCCTACACCAGGGCGGCCCCTACTACTCTACATCTCAATGCAAGAAACCTCCATGGGGTGCATCCTAGCATAGCACGATGAGACAGGCAGAACAGAGCAAGCCATATACTACATTATCAACCTCCTACTAGAGTACGAGGAGAGGTACAGCCCTCATGAGAAAACATGTCTGGCACTGGTCTAGGCAACTCAGCATCTGCGGTACTATCTACTTTTCTACCCGGTAATCCTGATCTTCCGGATAGACCCACTCAAATATCTACTAGAAAAGCCAGCTACCACCGGAAGGACTGCCTGATGGCTTATGATGTTGTCTGAATTCAATATCACGTACATGACACAAGAATTCAATCAAGGGACAGGCGATAGCAGATCACTTGGCCCACAGTCCAGCAGAGAACTATGTCTCAGTACATGATTAGTTTCTAGATGAAGCCATCATGTACACAGAAGCAGAAGAGCAAGAGTACTCCGGCTGGGAGTTATATTTTGATGGAGCTACCAACAGTCATAGGCACGGGGCAGGAGCAGTCCTAATCTCACCCAAGGGAGCACACCTCTCTATCTCAGTCAAGCTAAAATTCAAATGCTCCAACAACGAAGTGGAGTACGAGGCATGCATAACCGGTCTGAAAGAAGCCCTGGGCATTGGGATTGAACAGGTCGACGTTTACGATGACTCATCCCTAGTTATCTGTTAAGCCAACGAGTCTTGGGCCATCCGAGAAGCAAGGCTAGTCCCGTACTTGGCCTATCTCAACCTACTGATTTCCCAGTTCAAAAGAATCACATGCAGCCACCGGGCCAGGAATCATAACAGGTTTGCCGATGCACTGGCCACTCTCGCCTCCATGGTTCAGATTCCCAAGGGCATCATGCTTTGGCCGACTGAGATTCAGCAGCAGGAGCAGCCTGCCTACTGCCTCGAGCTAGACGCAGTATCAGACAACAAGCCTTGATATGCAGATATCAAGCAATACCTCGAGAATGGGACTTTCCCCCTCGATGCCTCCAAAACTGACCGACGGGCAATCCGAAGGCTAGCTATCCAGTTTGTCCTCTCAAGAGGAGTCTTATACAAGAGATCGTCGAATCTGATCTAACTGAGATTCCTGGACACAGTGAGGCAGCACAGGTAGTCGAGGAGGTTAATGGAGGAGCCTACGGCCCACACATGAACGGGTTAATGCTCTCCAAGAAGATTCTCAGACTATGCTATTACTGGTCTACAATGGAAGCTGACTGTTGTAAGCATGTACAGAAATGCCACTAGTGCCAGATCTATGCTAACAGGATCAATGCACCACCGACAAGGCTCCACAATTTGACTGCTCCTTGGCCATTCTCTACTTGGGGCATCGATGTCATCGGACCCATAGCTCCAAAAGCATCAAACGGACATCGATTCATTATGGTTGCAATCGATTACTTCAAAAAATGGGTCGAGGCAACCTCATATGCCAACGTCACAGCTTCTATGGTTCAGCGCTTCCTGAAAAGGGATATCATCTGTTGATACGGAGTCCTATATGAGATTGTGACAGACAATGCTCTCAACTTCTGCAACAATGGAATGAATGACCTCTGCCAGAAGTTCAAAATACAACATTACAACTCCATGCCGTACAGGCCGCAGACTAATGGTGCAGTGGAAGCAGCCAAAAAACCTGAAGAAAATCATTGAGAAGATGGCAACAAACTACTCTTCCTAGCATGAGATGCTCTCATACGCGCTCATGGTCTATAGAACGTCCATCAGAACCTCAACTGGGGCAACACCATTTCCTTTGGCTTATGGTATAGAAGCAGTCCTCTCCATCGAAGTGCAGATTTCATCACTCCGTGTACTAATGCATGTAGAACTGTCAGAAGCAGAATGGGCACAGACCCGGTACGAGCAATTGAATTTGATTGAGGAGCGACGGCGAAAAGCCATCGATCACTCGCAGGCCTATCAGAGGCGCATGGCAAGGGCATTCAACAAGAAGATCAAGCCTCACAGCATCGAAGTCGGTGACCTGGTTCTTCGGAAAGTGTTGTCAAACCGACCTGACCCGAGAGGAAAGTTCACACCCAACTATGAAAGCCCGTACATCGTCCGAGATAAATTGTCTGACGGTGCCCTTCGACTTAAACAGATAGACGACGAAGACCTCCCAGAGCCCGTGAACATGGACAAAGTCAAGAGATACTACGCTTAGGGTCTGGATCTGATAGGCGCTTTGCACTCTTAGCTTCTCCGAGAAATGACAAGAGGCCATCTTTGGCACACTCCTTTTCCCCAACATTGTAAACCCTTTTACGAGAAATCAATGAAATTCACTAGTTAGCCCCTTTGAGCCTAACAGCCTTTCTTTCATAAAACTTTTTCAGGGACACCCTCCCTTGCCAGCCTGTGGCATTTGGGCTGAACTACGTCATGACCTGATCCTGCAAAGGGTACGTAGGCAATCTGGCCAATCAGGTACGGTCACAAAAAGGGATAACCATTCCCCAACTCTTCCCAAGCAAAATCTCTTTTCCCCAGAAAGAGACACCCCACCGGTTCTCCCCACAGAGTCATTCCCCACAAAGTCAAACCTCTCGATTTCCCCAGGCTAGTCGACTTTCAGGTGTACAAAATTTCAATCCAAAGAAAACTCAAAATAGAAGTCGAAACATTCTCAAAGCCAGAGATTCCCCGCAGAGACAACCTCCCCAGACCATCTCCCCTAAATGGAATCCAAAGCTCTATACTTTCCTCAGCGGAATCGACATCAAAGTTTACAAAATTTCCATCAAAGAAAATCCTAAAATAGAAGTTGAAACATTTCTAAAGTCAGGGACTCTCTCGTCGGGCCTCACACCCAATAGAATCAACTTCTCTCCATGCCCAGTGGAACCAAAGCAAACCCGGAGCAGAGAAAACTTCTCTCTCCCCAGCAGAGATGATTTCTCTCAAAGTTTCCCTAGCAGAATCACTTCCTCCCCAATGGAAATAAACTCTCTTACGAATGGATAAAAATTCCCCAGAAGAGTCGACCTTTATCAAAGAGACATTCTCCAGTAGAGCAAAAAAAAAACTCCAAGGGAGAGCAAATCAACAATTCCCCAGGGTGTCCCAAACTTCGGTCCCCTAGCCCACGTTTCGTCCTACTCTAAAGTCCTCCTAGATCCCCTAGGAGCTACGAGTCCAAGCACAATATCACATCTACCTCCCCTAGCGGATGTATCACCTCTATCCCCCAGAGGAGTGTCATTCAAGGCAATGACGGGAGAAGACCTATTTTCTCCAGCAAACCACCCACTTCCCCAGCCAATCGCGGGCATGAGTGAAAACCAGAAACGGTCTCATTGCCCAAAAATTACGCGACTCCTAGACCTAGTCTCAAGACTAGGGGCAAAAAATGGACAAAAATCAATCAGCTTCGCAGGCATGAGAAAAACCGGAAACGGCCTCAAAGAGCAAAATTTATGCAAACCCCAAGACTTGGTCATTCTAAGGGTAAAAAAGGAAAAAAAGCTGAAAACCAGTTTGGCAACATCCGACAGTAATCAGGCTCACCGGACTCCCCCAACCTTCCCTCAGCAATCAGTCTCTCTCAACAACCCTGCATCCCCAACAGAGATTCCGACAAGGAACACCCCAGCAGAGGGTCAACTTTCCAAGCTTTCCCCAGCAGAAAGTCCATCAGAAGACATCTCCCCTAATGGGTGGGCAATAGTGAGAAATCCCCAGCACGCCTCAATTCCCTGGCAATGGTCCACAACAGAAGCCCACTCTCGGCAGAGCCTTAACGGCGAACGATCTCTAAATCCCTAGCAGATCCCTAGCAGAAGCTCCACAGCTCACAACGATACTCTTCCTTATCAGGAGTTTAGCTCACAACAGTTTTTAGACAAGCTTGTCTATTCCCCAGCAATAGCCTATTCTGAGTCATACTCCTCGCTCCAAGAGTGAAGGATGACTCACAAATCCCCTAAAGCCCTAATATAGGCAATTTACTGGCAAGTCACGGCTAACTAAGCATCTTTGTCAAAAATAAAATCTTTGTAAAAAGTCTCCTAAACTTTTACTAAAAATATTTTTTAAAAAAACAAAATTTTGGTATCATAGTCCGTTTGTACCAACCTACACCAAGCAGCGCTAGCAAGCAAGCAAAGGAAGCCGACGTCGCGTATCTCTGCCAATTGCAAATCACCGCAGAGTCATGGGAAAGCATCCCTGCATGACAACATAGCGTCATATCAGCATGATCAAGTTTTAGTCCACCTCGGGCAACTCCTTGACATCCTAGTGCTCCGTGACAATCTCGTCACACCGCAGTCTCACTAGCCTGTCCCTCCTCCGTGACACCCTCGTATGTCCTTGACACCCTAGTGCTCTGTGACAATCTCATCACACCGCAGCCTCACTAGCCTGTCCCTCCTCCGTGATACCCCCGTGTGTCCTTGATATCCTAGTGCTCCGTGACAATCTCGTCACACCACAGTCTCACTAGCCTTTCCCTCCTCCATGACACCCCCGTGTGTCCATGACAATCTCGTGTGATCTTGACATGCGAGTCTCTGTCGATAAAATCATATCTTGTCGATGCCTCGACATTCACTGCATGTACCTCTGTAACACCCCGTGTGTTCAGACACACTACATGTCCCCTATCCAGACACCCTCGTGTGTCCTAGACATCTTGGTGCCCCATGACAGCTGCGTCACACCGCAGTCTCACTAGCATGTCCCTTCCTGACACCCCTAGCGTCATCCGATCGACTCGGCGACTCCGCCCAAGGAGATACCATTTCAATCACTCTCTCTTGGCTAAGTGCCTCCAGGCCACATCATCTCTGCATCCACAATATTCACTAGCTACTCGCTATCACCTAGCAGTGGTCCGCAATGCACTCACCACTTGTATATCACGCACCCTACTGCACTACCCTTACCCTATCTCGATGTAAAAATCAGATGATTCCAGTCTTTGCCATTCAAATCGTCAATCTAGGCATTCTCTGACAAAGAAGGACAGCTGTAAGCACCCAATTTTTACACCCCTTGTTAACTATGGTTAATCCCCTAAACCCTAGGTTTCAACCCTAGCAAACCCTAGATCCTAAACCCTAGTTAAACCCTAACCCTAGGTAAACCCGAGTTGAACCCTAGATGGACCCTAAGTAGAACCCTAACCTAGCCAAGCCTAGCCTTAGTCTAGCCAAACCTAGCCATGCCAGGCCAAAGCCTAGCCAACCCTAATACCAAAACCTTGGTAAAATCGAACCCTAGTTTAAGCCCTAGGCCTTTAGGGCTCAAACCCTAAGGCTTCTAAACCCCAAAAAAAACCTCAAAAATCGGCCTGGACCAGGCCCATAAAAATTCAAAAAATCACTCCCCCGTACTACATGATGGATTGGGCTTGGCCCTGAGGACAAGAACCTATGGGTGTCGGTAATAGGATTACCGACACCCCTGATTTTCAAATGCTTAAGGGTGTCGGTAATCCCATTACCGATACTAGTGGATCTCCATTTCTGTAGAACGCCACCAGCCCTATGTGGTCAAGCACGCCCTGTGCACCCCTCTCTGGCTTCAAGCAACCACTCCAGGCCATCATGCCTCCACCCACCACTGTCCTAATACCACTTGAGTCCCTCCATGGCTCTCCTATAAATACCAGTGCTCCCCCACAGCAATGAGGATCCAAAAAAATGCCATATCCCGAACCCCTGCTCAAGTCCAAGTCCTTCTCCAGACTCCCAGGCATTCCCAACAGCTCACCCTCAAGCTCCAGCAGCCTCCCTTACCCTGTGCAGCTCCACCTCGCACCACCTCAGCCCCACCAGCGTGTGCAACAGCGCCACCACAGGTCATCGCGGTTCCACAGCACCAATAGTAGGGTAAGGCTTCCCCCTACCCATCCTTGTATCATTTTAACATCATATGTGAGCCCCTGGTCCATTCCAGGGGACGTTCTCTTTCATTTTACAGGTTCAACCCATTAAAGGAGTCTCTCCTACCTAGGTATGGAGGGGCCCCTTCGAGGGTAAATAACCACCACAGTGGCCTTAGAGGAAATCTGGGGGTCCCTCTCAGCATGAGGGAACCCCTGGTGCACTCCCTGTAGTTGCCATCAAGGTGTTTTCAAAAAATAAGAAAAACAGTTTGGTGTCGGCAATCTCAGTGTCGACACCTGGGAACAGTGGTGTTTCGAGGGCTATGGGTCCCACCTGAAGCACTTTTAGGCCAAACCAAAAGTAGGGTTTTGTTTCCCTTGGCCTCCCCTACAACTTTCCAAGAGACCTCGAAGCCCATGGGTGAGCCTAAGTAGGGTTAAAACCCTTATTTGTGTAAACTGTCATAGGTGTCGGTAACCCCGTTACCGACACCTATCATTTTATGTGGAGTAGTAATCAAGCCACTTTGGCCCACTGTGTGGCCCACACCAAGCAACCCCTGAGGCCCAAACCAGATCCAACTTGCTCTCCTCATCCCAGGCTTCAAGCCCATATACTGTGGGCCCCACAACTCCCTGTAAAACCAGAGTTATGCCCCTTTCAAAATGAAAAAAAATCACCTAAAATATCGGCAATCCCATTGCCGATAACTTGGTTTTTGGGATTTTCGAGACTACAATGAGCCCACACCCCACGGGGGCCCACCACGTGACTTGCCTTGATCCCTGGGACCCAGCCCAGGTCTGCCCATGACTTCTTTGACCTTAACCATGGTCAAACTTGACTATAGTTACACTTTAACCATAGTCAATTCAACATGCCTTGGAAAAACCCTAAAAATCCCAAAAATTCTAAAATGACAAAAAATATCTTTTTTTGGTAAATCTCATGCCACCATGGTTAAATGAGCTTAACCACGGTTGAACTTCGGTTTAACCAAGGTTAAGCCCATTAAACCCTTGTTAATTTCCCAAAAATCATGAAAAACACTAGAGGGCAAGAAAATGTGCCACACATGCCCCTACCTTGGTTATCTGGACTAACCATGGTTAAAATTCATGTCTAACCATGGTTAACCCATTCAACTTGGGTAATTTTGGAAAAATCCCTCAAAATTTCATAAATCAATTGTAAAGACCATAAATTATGCTTGGGCCTTAACCATAGGCCTACCGGGCCGATCCAAGCCTACCGGGCTTAACCCTAGGCCTACTAGGCTTAACCCTAGGCCTACTGGGCCAATCCAAGTCTACCGAGCTTAACCCTAGGCCTATCTGGCCGATCCCTAGCCTGCCAGGCTCACCCCTGGCCTACCGGGCCCACCCTAGGCCTACTGGGCCAATCCCTAGTCTACCGGACTTCCTCTCAACATACCGAGCCTAAGCTTACCGAGTTTCAACCTTGGCCTACCAAGCTCAATCAATCAAACCATGCACTTGACCAACCCGGTCAACTCAACCATAGTCTACCGGACGAGACCCTAAGCCACCCTCGGTGCACACACAACACTCTCCCTAGCCTCGGCACGGGCTCATATGCCAGAACTACGCTCGGTCTGATCTCACCCCAATGTGAGTACGTAGGCAGTCCAACTCGGGCCCGACCCTAGTTTTGCTTTTCCCTTTCTTGGGTTAGTATAAACTAAATAAATGGCATTTGATTAACAACTTGATCTTAATTGGCTTAAACCTAATAAGTAAGAAACCATTGTAAAAACGGAAGTGCCGGGGTGCCTAACACCTTCCCCGGGCTTAACCGAACCGCTTACCTAAACTTCTAAGCAGACCAAGACTTTATCCATTGTATGGGACTTATCCCTACCGAATAAATAAGTGGCGACTCTAAACATAAAATCAACTGACCGCATCGCCAGGACAGCATCCCTCCTCGTGGGCGGGGATCGAAATCCTTGTTCACAGTTGCTATATAAAAATCCTCATTGATTGTCATGCCTTCTTCTAAAATTTCATATATGATAATTTGGAGATCATGCACTTGAGAAACTTCAGATTTTTTGTCTACCATTTATAGTTAAAATATCTCCCTACCAAAAATTTCTTTGTTTTCACATCTTTTGTTGTATATTTTTTCTCTAACATCTTTCATAATTCTTTTGAAATTTTGACCTTACAATACATATCAATTGAAGGATTTAAACCATTCAGAATATAATTCATACACATATGATCAAAATTGTGAGCACGGGATTTCACTCCGGGTCACAAGGAAGAATGTGTGTTGAGAGTCGCCACCTATTAATTTAGAATGGATAAGTCCCCGGGATGTGGATAAGATCTTAGTCTGCGGTAAAGGTCTAGGTAAGAGATTCAGTTAAGTCCGGGATAGGTGTTAGGCACCCCGAGACTTCAATCTTTCAATGGTTCCTTATTTTCTAGATGTATGCCAATTAAAATCAAAGTTTTGTTCAAATACCTAAGTGTTTAATATGATACCAATCTAAAAAAGAAAAGCTAACTAAGGTCGAACCCAGGTTGGGTTGCCTACGTACTCACAAGGTGAGATCAGACCGAGCGTAGTTCTGGTACATGGGCCCGTGCTAATGTTAGGGGGTGTGTGTGTGTGCACTAAGGGTGGCTAATAGACTAGTCCGGTAGACTAGGATTTGGTTGACTGGGTTGGTTAAGTGCATGGTTTAAGCTCGGTAAGCTAAGGATTAGTCCGGTAGGCCAAGATTAGGCCCGGTAGGCCAATGGTTGATTTAACCAAGGTTAGGATTACTAACCGAGGTTTAAAGTTAAACTAACCATGAATAGGGTTGCTAATCACAGTTAAAGGTAACCAAAGGTGGACCCGGTAGGTCAAGGGACTTAGGCCCGGTAGGCCAAAATCAGATTTAACCGAGGTTATGGTTGCTCACTTGAGTTAAATGGGTAAAGTAACCATGGTTAGGACTGCTAACCATGGTGAAGAACCCAAAACAGTAACATTTTGGATACATAGCAAGATTTCAGAATTTTTTGGTATTTTTTCAGATTTTTACCAAGGGTTAAGGGTGCGTAACCATGGTTAAAAGTTAACCAAAGTTAGGTTAACCCTGGTTAAGGGTCCAGGCAGGTCAGGGTGGCCCAGAGAGCATGGCAGGGCCTAGAGTGGCCTCCTACCTGGTCTGGGCCCTTTGCAAAAGCCCAAGAGACAGAAATCAGTAATGGCGGTAAAGAGATTATTGCCATTGCAGAAGCAATTCCATGGGGTTTTGCAAGGTCTGTGGCATGAGTTAGGGGTGAACCCAAGGGTCAGGGACCCATAGAGGTTGAAGAGGGAAGTGTCATAAAGATCTTGGGACTTTGGTGGGCCCTGGTTAAGCCACCCCAACTAACCTGGAGTGATCAGGGAAGATAAGCAAGGGTCTGAGGAGTCCAACCATGGCCTTGAAATGGACCAGGACCCCACTCAAAGGGGTGTCCAAGCTGCTGCAAGCAAGAGCCCAGGAATGGCGGTACTGAGATTACCGCCATCCCTGGCAGATTCCATAAATTAATTTTTCCCCTCTAGGGACTGCACCAGGGTTGCTTCAGGGGATCCCTCATGGCTTGAGGGACCCCTAGAAGACTAAGGGGAGTGCCACGATGGTGGGGATCTTGTACCCGTGCTTGAAACCTCAAGGGGGTCGCCCATACCTATGAGGAAGGTAGGGGAACCCCTTATCCTTGGTCTGAGCAAAGAACAGAAAAGACAACAGAAATTAAGGATCCCTCTAGAGTAGGACCAGGGGGTCTTACAGTAATTTACAGAAGTAAAAAAAGGTAAAGGGAAAGTCCCACCCTCTGTTGACTGCTCACAGAGGTGGTGTTGCAATGGTGGCTGGTGCACTGTGGTGGAGCTGCTGTGGATGGCCATGGTAAGCTCCTGGGAGGTCTAGAGTGTCCTCAGGTGGATGCTAAAGGTGAAGGAGAGTTGGGTTTCAGGCTAACTGTAATCCAACAGGGGTTTGTTATGGAGGTTTTGAATGCTTTCAACTCATGAAGGAGGGGGATTTATATAGGCTTGGGAAGGCCTTGGGGTAGTATGGGGATTAAGGGAGGCGTGCTAGACACTGAGGGGGTGGAGCAGGAGTGGTCTAGGGGAGTGCCAACTGTGAATTCAAAGAAACTCAATAATGGCGGTAGTGTATCTACCACCATTCCTAGTTTAGCCTAAACCAGGAATGGCGGTAGAAACTCTACCACCATTCTAGTTTTTATGCTAGAAATGGCCACACCCATACACACTTGGCTTGGAACACTGTTGTAGGGCCTAAAAAAGGAAATGGCGGTAATGTTATTACCGCTCTTAGATTTTTTGAAATTGGGGTGGTGGGCCCCACACTAACGGCTCCTAAGGGTCTGTAGGCCCATGTTCAGGCCCACAGAAGGTTTTAGGCCTAATTTTTGAGGTTTTTGGGGCCTTAGGGTTGAATTAGGGTTTACCTAGGGTTAAACTAGGGTTTGCCTAGGGTTTAGGGCTTGACTAGGGCTAGGCGTAGGGTTCACCTAGGGTTTGTGTTTGAATTAGGGTTAAGCTAGGGTTCAATCAGGGTTTGCCTAGGATTCAGAGTTTGACTAGGGTTAGGCCTAGGGTTCACCTAGGGTTAGGCCTAGGGTTTGTATTTGAACTAGGGTTAGGCCTAGGATTCAATCAGGGTCTGCCTAGGGTTTAGGACTTGACTAGGGTTAGGCCTAGGATTTGATCAGGGTTTAGGGCTTGACTAAGACTCAGCTGGGGATAATCATAGTTAAAAGATATTAACCATGGTTAAGGCAGGGTATAAAAATTGGGTACTTACAACTACCCCTCTTTACCGAAGAGTGCTAAATTGGTAATTAAACGGCAAATACTGGAATCATCCTATTTTTACACTAAGATTGAATTTTAGGGGATGATGATATGCATGCATGCTATGTAAGTGAGTGATGGGACTTGGAAAAAATGGAAACAGTTAGGGTCACTCTCTAGGGAATGAAGAGTAGTCCGTGCTACTTATGCTGGGGATTGATGGATGCTATGAAAAATGGAATGTCTCGGAAGCGCTAGCTGGATTGGTTGCTATGACATTACCCAGAGGTGTTTTAGCCAAAGTAACCGGAGGACACACGGAGTGTCGGAAGGAGGACATGCGAGGTGTCGATAAAGTGTGTTATGTCGATGCTCACCTGGGACGTCGGAGACACACGGGGTGTTGAAAGAGGACATGCGAGGTCCCGACAAAGTGTGTTATGTCGATGCTCACCTGGAATGTCAAAGACACACAGGGTGTCGAAGGGGGACACACGAGGTGCCGACAAAGTGTTTTATGTCGATGTTCAACTGGGATGTCAGAGACACACGGAGTGTCGAAGGGGGACATGCGAGGTGCCAACAAAGTGTATTATGTCGATGCTCACCTGGGATGCCGGAGACACACGGGGCGTCGAAGAGGACATGCGGGTAGTATCATGATATGACGAGATTGTCAAGGGATACGCAGGATGTTAAGGGACATACGAGGTGTCTTCAAGTTGACAAGGTGTGTTGTGTCAATGGTACACCTGGGATGTCGGAGACACATGGGGGTGTCGAATGGGACATGCGGGTGGTATTGCGTTATGAAGAGATTGTCAAGGGATACGCAGGATGTCAAGGGACATGCGAGGTGTCGGCAAGTTGACAAGGTGTGTTATGTCAATGGTACACCTAGGATGTCGGAGACACACCGGGGTGTTGAAGGGGACATGCAGGTGGTATCGCGGTATGACGAGATTTTCAAGGGATACGCAGCATATCAAGGGACATGTGAGGTGTCGGCAAGTTGACAAGGTGTGTTATGTCAATGGTACACCTGGGATGTCAGAGACACGTGGGGATGTCGAAGGGGTGTGCTATGTCTAAGAGGCACTAGCCGGAATGATTTGAGATTATAATAGTAAAGATAAACAAGTTTTGTTTTATATAAGGGTAGTTTAGGAATTTAGGAAAAATCAGGCTACGCCTGCCTCTCGCATTATAATAGTAAAGATAATATATACAATAAATTTAAAGAGGAGCTCTGCACCATGTGGAGCTCCCTTTATACACTATCGGGTGGCAAATGTGTAATTATCAATAATTACACATTTGCCACCCGGTAGCATAAAAAGGGAGCTCCGCATGATGCGGAGCTCCGCCTGAAAATTAATCTCTATATTAAATATATCAACTAAGCCAATCTTTGTGCAAAATCAAGCTTCTAAGAGTTGAGCTTCGAGCCAATTAAAATAGGGGTTAGCTTGAGTTCGGCTTTTTTAATATTTCAATCTCAGCTCGATCAAGCCTGATATCCTTGCTCAAACTCGGCTTGATCGAGCAGAGCCTTTGGACTAGCTAGCTCGGCCTGTGTGCACTAGGCCAAAGTACCAATTTCTTGGGAAACAACTGAAGAGAGAGGGGGTTACTTGAGGAGAGGAATCAGAGACGAATGATTTCTTAGAAAGACAAAGGGGAGAAAATTAATTACTGATTATGACAACTCTATATAGTGGAAATGACTTTTAACCCACTCTCACCCATGTCAATTGTGTGTTGATATTGCGGTCTTTTATTAGTTCCAGTGAGCGAATGATATATTTTATTTTTTCAAAGTAGAAGACTTGGTATATATATTTTATTTTTTCAAATAAGTAGAAGACTTGGTATATATATATATATATTTTTTATTTTATTTTTTTGGTTCGAGATTTACGTTTAGGCCGCAACGCCGGTTAGGTGTTAGTATCTGTTCAGCTAGTGGGTGGGTGGAGAGTAAATACAAACTCCCACCCTCTCGGGAATGGAACCTGGTACCTCCAACCAAAGCAGGAGATACACTACCACTGGGACAAAGCCCTGGTGTGTGAAGACTTGGTATCAACCTAGAGAAAATAGAGAGTAACGAAGTATGCCACATAGGCATCCTAGTTGCGTATATATATACTAGCAGCGACTCCATGCGATGCACGATATAAGAAGACAAATCATTAAATTAGAATTAATTTGTATAAAAATGTAATAAAATAGAAGTAGTACGATACTAAAAATGACAAAAATAAATCAAATGATAAACATTATGATACACAGAAGTAGTTTTATTCACACTAAAAAAAAAACAAAATCAGTAAACAAATAATTTGTAAGAATTTCATGCGAGTCCCTCAATGTTTGATTGATTAATTGAAATATTCAATACTGTTTTAAAGTGAGTATATAATATATTTCATTAATATTTAGTAAATTTTATATATCATTTTTAGTAAAATAAGTTATATAATTTAAAATTATTAGATTATATTTTATATATCATTTTTCTCAAAACATGCATGAACAGGGACATACTATTCAAACTTCAACGGCAAAACTAACACATTTCCATACATGACGAGGAAGCAAGTGGCAATCTAATACAAACAAAGCACTAATACAAACAAAGCACTCGATTTTTCCTCAATTTCATATAAATAAACTGAAATTCAAAATTCATCATCTTGGAAAATTACCAGTCTCATTAGTATTCATTACATTTTCAAAAAGATCAAAATGAATAACAAAGGTGGATTTATAAACATTCAGCCATCATGTCCATAAATACATCGACATGTAGGCAGGAGAAAGATAACATATCTGAGAAAGTAATCCCATACAACTCAAACTTCGTAATTAGATGGAAATGAAAATAGCTACGAATTGTGTGTAAATGCGTCTGAACAAATACACATTATGATAAGAAAAAAAAGGTAATTACCTCAAAAACAGGATTTGTAAGTTGTAACGAAAACAGCCTGAGGATAAAATTCATATGTTGCCTTAGGTGATTTTGTTTTCTTCATATTGAAACTATTCTCACCAAAAGTCATGGAGATAGATTAGTCGCTTCCTTGTTTGTAGTGCCACTTGGTTTGTCGGTGCAGCTTGTAATAAACAAATTTCAGAGACTCCTAGGGAAGTGATTTTACTTTGATGCTCAAGAAAAATAGCCCACCAAATAGTATGGTGGAGTAAGATATGGCCTACGGTATTGCTCATATTCCTTGATCATATGCTGAAATGAAATCAACAATCAGAGCACATACAAATATCTATACTTGTAGAAGAGTAGCTACGTATTATATCTCAAACTTAAAATTCCAAGAGAGAGAGAGAGAGAGAGAGAGAGATAATTCATATCTATTCAGTACAATTGCTTGGTTATATCAAAATCAATGCAGAAATCATCAAATACCAATAAAATGCATTTTATCTAGCATCATAGAATTCTAGCTCAAGATCTTTGTTCCTCATCAAGAACACACCCCAACTCAAAAGAACCAGTACTACATATAATATGAACCCATGATCAATACCTTCATGGCCATCTCTTCTTAGATACATACAAATTATGAAAAGCCAATATACAAAATTATTCAGATTAAACAACCATTGGAGATGCTGAAAACGCACGAACTACTTGAACTTCCTATAAGAACATTCTCTGGCACTATATATGAATTTCAAATGTTGAGCTTGAGAAATTTAAACACTAGAAACATGTTCAAGCCGATGGTATTATGGGCCATTGTTAAGCCTATGGTCTCACCTCTAAACGCGCCATCGACTGCCTCTCCAGGGAACTCTTCTCTAAGGCCGCTGTTGAAGCCCCAGAATCTTCAAACTGATACTGCCCAATATAGGGTAGTGTACTCTAAAACCCTAATTTTAAAAAATGTTGGGAGTAAGGAGAGTGGAAGGTTTCGTTGGGAATGGGGAGAGAAGGGCTTTTGTTGGGGGAGAGGAATCAGTGGGGATTGGTCTCATTGAGACCTGGGGGTGGGGAGAAGATCGAGGGCTTTGTTGGGGAGAGGAATAGGTGGGGAAAGAGAGTTAAGAGTTAAAGAGCATCTCCAATGCATCTCCAATTCTCCAAATTTGGAGACCCATCTTCAAAAACTCACTCCAAAGCGTCTCTAAATTTGGAGACCCATCTTCAAAAACTCACTCCAACGCATCTCTAAATTTGGAGACTCATCTCCAAATCTCTATAGTGGATCTCCAAATATGGAGATGAGAGAGAAAATGGAGATCACATCTCTATAACACTATTCATCCACACTAAATTTGATTTGTGTTAACTTTTTTCCTCTCAACCTTTTTTTAAATGTCATTTGTATCCTTTTAATTTTTTATAATAATTCTCATCTTATATTGAATAGTGATTTGGAGATTGAATAGTGTTTTAGAGAAGAGATGAGTTGTAGTAAAAAACTTTTTAGTGGGGACTAGCATCTCCAAATTTAGAGAAGATGTCATTTTGGAGATGCATTTTGAAGACTTGCGTTGGAGATGCTCTAAGAGACTGTTTCTTGAAAAGACAAGTAAGAGGGCAAGATTGAGTAAAAAATGGTAAAAAAGAGGTAAGAGGGAAATATTGAGTAAAAAAGAGGGAAAAACTGTTTCTTGAAAAGACAAAAAAAAAAAGAGTAAATGTGTGGGTTCATTTAAGTGATGATGTGGCATCACAAAGTTGAAAAAGAAGATCAAAGCGGGGGGCCACCTAAGCACCCCTATTTCTATAGTATATGTATAGACATAGATATATGTTGACTTCTAGATGTCAAGTTGGTCCTAAAAGACATGTGGTAAAAGGCCTCGGATTCTCTCTGGCGAAACCAGAAAGGCTTGTCTCGGACATCCACAAAATAGGCGACATGTGGTAGAGAAGTCAAAATCATGGGTCCCATGATTTTCACTTCTTCACACGCTAAACGACATGTGGTGATAAATGAGTGAGAAAAAGGGGCAGAGATATCAAGTGGGGAGAAGTCAAAATCATGGGGAGAAAATGAAATGACTTCTCCCCTTTTTCAAGCCACATGTCGCATGATGTATGGTAGCCCAAGACCACCTTTCTGGTTTCGAGAGAGACAATCCTAAGCCGTGGAAAAAATATAAATTAGATGTTTTTAGATTTTCGATCAAGTGAGAAAATCAATCATTTCTATAGCTAGGTAAGGTCTAGGAACCCCTAGGAGTTTAACAATGACAAATTAGTGCCTAATCGAGTAGTTTAGAATTATCTTATATATCAGACTTTTGTTTTGTCACGTATGGAGCCCACCTTAATATTTAGTGATCAGTTACTCGAAAGGTATTCCATGTATCAATGTTTTAGAGGTTTATAGAGTGACAACTTTTGTATCACTATATATATATATATAAATAAGAGGTGTCGGGACAGCCCACATTACTATAAGTTATAATCAGTCTCACTATCATTTCAGAGAGATGTGGCATGTTTTTTGCATCACACTGTAAGATGGGTATTTTGATAGACATGTGACAAAAAATTTACTTGAGTAGATGTTTCTACACCGCCAAATTAGACCATAATTAGGCAACAATAATCCCTTTGAGTTCATTAGACCCTATCTAGGCTATAAAAATTGATGATATTCCGGTGTTTAATCAGATGATATAAATGCCTCTAATCGGGTTTAAAAATTTTAGGTTTCTCCCAAGGGATCCACATTGACATCCAACGGTCGGATTCAAAAAACAAATGTCACGTGTCTCTCATCCGACATGAAATCTTTTGGAAAATAATGTCCTTACATCATGTACTAAAACCCCATGACATAAGACAAGTTTTAAGAGCTTTGGAAATTGGTTTCATATTTAAACTAATATATACACTAACTTCAGAATTCTCACTCTAGTTACTGAGTTGCTTGTTGCTACTTTTTCAGCCAATTAAGAAAACATCTTTTCAAATGCGGAAGTTACAGTTTCAACTAGTTCTGAAGGTAACAGGAAAAGGTTGCAACACAAGTTGCTACCTCAGTGAGTTTCAAATTTTGCATCAAGGGCTAACTCAATTCCCGTCAACCATTAATTTCCCTTTAACGAAAAATCAAACACATTTTGAATGTGGTACTATTAAAAAATATTTTTACTTTACCTGATTGAGAGCAATAAGTCGTTAACAAAATTAGTGCTAGCACTCACTCTCTCTCTACACACATATATATGTGTTAGCTTCATCTCCCCAATACAATCGCCCTCAAAATAAGGAGACAAAAACCTTTGTCATCTTACTTGTGGATGATTGAATGAAGCGAGCGAATCTAGCTAAGGATGTTAATGGGTTGGATACTTCGGTGGATCAACTCGAAAGAAGCCTAATTAACCTACTCAATTTCTAAAGCCCATATTGGTGTGTCGATCTTGGCCTTGGCTCCTTAAAATCTAGGCTGACACGACATATTTTACTTATATATAAAGAGGAGAGAGTAGATTTCTAATGGGAGGCACTCACTAGAACCTTGAGTAAGATTCCCTTCTAAAACCTTGATACATGGCATGTTCTTAAGAAGTTAACATTTCAATGTCAAGGTGGATTCCTTTGGAGAGACGGGGCAAAAATCAGTCCAATCAGACTTTTTAGACTGTTTGATTAGACCTTAGTTGGCTAGCATTACTTCTTAGGGTTCACTAGATCATACCTAGGCCATAGAAATCTTTGATTTTTTTTATACCTTGAATCTGATGGTTTAGAAACATCGAATCTAATTGAATCTTAGCCATGTGTGTCCCAAGGAACCCATCTTTGGCATCCAACAGCCAGAATCGAAAACTTGTCACATGATTTTTAGGGGGCAATCACTAGAGATTTTAGTGAGTATTGCCCACTAATTATTTCCTTGGCTCCTTTTGCAATTGGTTAAAGCAATAAAACATTAAAGGAAAAAGTTTTTTGGGGGTCTACTCTACTTGTTGATTGGAGATGATCCAGGATCTAGTTGCCCACCTACTTAGTTAATATGCAACAGGCATCCTTCTATGTGAACCAACTTACTTAGCCCTTGCTCCTCCATTCGGGAGAGTCCTATAACATTTGACATGTCTACATGTACAACTATTGATGATAAAGCAAACCAATGTAGGAATTCATGTAGTATCAATTGATTATTCATCCTTCATATTTTCCTTTTTTATCTAAATTTGGTGCATGCAGGTAAAGCAATTTCCTTCCAAGATTTTTTTTTTCTGCTCTCAACCCTCTCCAGAAGGTGGTGAGACAGCGATAATGCCTAGCCACATTGTTGTAGAAAAGATGGAAGAGAGGGTGCCGGAATTCATGGCTAAGTTATCAGAAACAGGTTATATTTTTGGGTTGAAAACTGCGAAAAATAATTGTTCCAGCTCTATCATTAACAAGACACGGAAAGGAGTGCTAAAAACAGAAGAGGAAGTTGAAGCTGAGAAGAGGTATGCAAAAATTTAGAAATTTTGAGTTGGTAATTATAATCTGATTACATATAATTGTTACACTTTTTCTTAGAAATGTGATGTGGCCCATATTGCCACATCATCTCACTTATACGGTTACCCAAAATTGTCCCATTAAGTTAGTTATCAAAGTGAAAACCTTTCATGATATAACTACCACATAAATGTATCTTTGATGGGGAAGATGATTGTAAACGGGTTGATGAGAGAGGGTCCCTAATCTAACAAGAAAATCTCTCAAGTTGCCTATGCATGTTTCCATCTAGCCATGCATTAAGTCTTGCTTAGATTTGAAGATTTCTCTAATTGATTAGTATTCCGCATTTTCAATAAGAGATTTAATCGTAAGCAATTGCAAACGATAAGCAATTGCAAACGATAAAAGGCGACATCGATGTCCAGAGGTAAGATTCTCTCACATTACATTCAAAGGCCTACAATAATACATTATGATGGTTAACCAATGGCTAAGCGATGCACCCGCAAGTTGACGACCAACCATTCTTTGTGTTCCAATGAGATCAGTTCCGACAATCTTACTATTCATGCAAATTTGATCAAATTTTATCACCCAAGACCTACTATGCGATCCATGAAATGTTCAGATGAACCCCTATTTGTACAAAATAAGAATTTCATATACGATACTACCGCAAGTGGTGTAATCAATATTGGAGGGTCTGGCCTTGCCCTTGTCAAGAAGTCAATCTATGATCAGATTTCCATCTGTGGCTGTTTTCGACTAGTCTAACACATTTTTTCCCATAACCTCGTGCTCGTCATCCATTAATAATCAACTATTTCGTCTTCCATTTTTATATTATTTCTCGCCAATTAAGGTTTATGTCATGACAATGCTATATGATTACAAAAGTTGAAGGTTTTTCTATTAAGGATTTCTAAAATCCTAGTTGCATCAGCATTAACTTTAGAGGTTAATGCTAATCAACTAGGAGACTTTAGAATATTAACAAAGGGACCAACTCTTCTTACACCTAGCTAGCGTCCTCACATTGAATGAGTGTTTTACCCATGGGAAAGGCTAGAAGATATTCTCTTAAGATATAAGATAAATATTTTAAGAGAGTTTTTGATGTAGGACATCTAACCAATACTCCCAAAAGCTGCGACTAGTAGGAGTGAAAGATTAAATTCTTTTATTTCATAGCCCAGATTCAAGCTGTCGACTGAACCCCTCGTGGGGCCATGTTACATAGGCCACCCCCACCTCGAGTGTGCCTTCACTGCACACAGGCTACCCTACTCTAGCCTGGTGTGAAAATGCCCTTGCATTAATCACCCCCGGTGAGGAGTCTCGAACACGAGACCTCTAGCTCTGATACAACTTTGATGCAGGATGTCCGCATCAGTCTTGGTTGTGATTATCTTGGTTTATAATGTACTCAAAGCATGTGTGAACCTAAACTTGATATCTATGATCATTTTGATTGCTTTGTAGGGCAAAAGAGAAGATAGATTGCAGCTCAATGAAGTTCAACCAGGATGGGAGTGCAGAGTTTGTATATGGACCTATGAATCCGATCAGGGAGTTTGGTGGAAGGAGGGCTTGGTTCAACACCATCTTGGATTACACTAGTGATGAGAGAGACATCAACCTTAGATTTGGGGATGTAACTCCTTTTCCATTTGAAGCCTTGGATGCCCACAAGAAAATCTTGGGTGAGAACTGTGTGGATCTCAAGTGGGAAAAGGGAGATGTCTTACTAGTTGATAATCTCTGTGTTCAACATGCTAGACGTCCTGGGAAGCCACCACGTCTCATATTAGTGTCTATATGCAAGTGAAGCTGAAGGAGGGATGTATGAAACCTAGATATGTGCACTATACACCTTTTTAAACATTTTAATTGGTTTCTGAAGTCATTTCTATGTATCAAATTTTTTAAATTTCCTTGTTATGATGGTGTGATAACTATTTCTCTGTTGGTGTGATAACTATTTGTCTTTTACATGGTATTAGAGCGGCAATCCATCATCTGTAATTTGTGTCGATGTTAACTCTTAAGCAAATTATATCTGCCATTGTTCTTGTTTGATGTGAAATCCATGTCACTCCTAAGAAAGCTACTAAGATCAAATGCTTGATCAAGCACCTTTTCTACCAAATGTTTGTCATGAGAAATCGAGGAATGATGTTAGTTCTGATAATTTAAGTCCCTATGAAAATCATGCTCTCAAAATTTCTACTATCAAATGCAATGGAGATACGTTTCTTCTGTCACTTTAATCCTTAGGCTGTGTTTGTTTGGAGGAAAAATGGGTGCTGGATTATTTTCAGGAGAAAAACTCAATTTTTTGTGCTTGACATGCTGTAAAATGAGATTTTTAGTGCAAACAATTTTCTAGTTTGACACACTTCAATATGGAAATCATGCTCTCAAAAATTGAAGAGAAAATTTGCAATCTGAAAGTTTAGCTTATCAGTAGGCATATTAGCACCTTAATCTTGAGTCCAGTACTCTTGGGTGAATTAGTACTCAGATTCCAACTTACTGTTAGGTCCGATAAAACTCATGTCCCAATTGCTTTAGAGACTAAAATTTCAGTTAGTTAATGAGCCTGTTAAACCCATCAGAATGGGCTGTTGAGGGCACTATGGTTCACCACATTGGCCTTTTGAGACTTTAACACTTTTGATTCTTTAGAGTGCTTCATGAGCAGAGAATTTTACTTGATATGAGGCTTTGATGCCTGGTCTGCCAATATAGATGAATCTTTTAACAACTGATATTTTGGTTAACTCAACTAGAGTTTACAAGTAATGCTGTATTTGTGGAGCTTAGATTTATATCTCTTCTACCTAACTATAAAATAAAAATATTCTTTACTTGCTAGCTTGTGTGATTTTTTTAATTGCATGCTTATTTACATCATCTTTGATTGCTTACTTGCATAGATGTTTGTATGCTTGCATATATTGAACTACATTGATCTGATTTCCTTTTTATGGGATTCGTAAGCAACACTAACGGGTTCGACCCCATTAACCAAAAACCATTTTTCCCATTGCTTGCTTCTTTGCTTACATTTGGAATGTTTCTAATCTGATGCTTATTTCTAACTTAACTTGCTTATTTAATTGGCATGTTTTCATCTTTTTAAGTATAATTTCAATATTAGCATGTTAATTTAGGAATTATAATTAGATTTATAATTTGTCTAAAGTAGGTTTAGAGAGTAGATAACCTCCTTTAGTGGGAGTCTAAAGGTGTACGTCTAACACATTTCCTTGGCTCAACCGAATCTCTTACTCATAGACTTTTAGGAATGATGCTAAATTTCATGTCCACAACTTGATGATTCTGCTGGGAATAGTTTCTAAGATTCAAGATGAAACTTGAATTAGCATTAGACATTGAACACTAAATTAGCACTTCCTATATTTACTTGCTATTTGTGCTTTATTATGTTCCAAAATCATGCTTTGAGCTTTAGTTCTAAATTCACGCCATAGATTTGTTAACAAACTTTGATTGAGAAATTAGAAACATGCCTAGAAAATCATATTATAATTCTTGTTTGAAACTACTTTATGCATCTCACTTGCACCATAATAGAACTAGGAACCATATTTTTCTATCTTGCTGCATCTATTACGTTCAACGGTCGTGAGATGATTATTCTCAGTGATGGGAGTGAGTTATTGATCTGTGAAAATCTAGTTGGATCACGACTTTGGGATGACTACCATCAAAAATGAATTTGGACAGTCCTCATACCAATCGACCCTTGATGCACTTAACTAACCCTTTACTAGGATGAGCATCTACGATCGAGTATCGATTAAGCCTTATAGAGGAACATTACATACACAAGCATAAGCATATAGCTAATAGGAGTGCCTTGGGGCCCAAGACCGAGAGCAATCCAAAGGGGGATTATCCTATCCCTATTTTTTTAATAGTCTAAGCCTGCTCCTTAATTAAGCATTTGTTTGGGTACTTACACCAATTTCATTTTTAGGAGATTGTGTGAGCCTTGTATTTTTGATAGATAGGATACCCTTACCCTCTTTAGTGTTTGGACACTAGGTCAATGAGACACATATGTGATGGTGTAATTAACCCTATATTTCAAAATAGGACATGTGCTACTATTAACTCATTTCCATCTTGATCCACACGTAAGTGAGTTGGACTCATCTTTTCTACTGACCCCACTAAGTCTCACATCAAGTTGACTCACCCCCTTTATGTATATTGCAACCATGGTAATCATATTTTTTTAAAAAAATTGAAAAAAACTTAGGGTCACTCACCTCAATCATCCTATCAGCCCCCAAAACCCCACCTTAGTCGAATGGGACCTTAGGCCCGTGACACTGCTTGTATAACTTGACTTAATGGCATGAGACAAAGAATGAGAGTACAAATTTTGATGATAAAATCTTCGATAATATAAACCATCCTATATAACCTGTGACCAATTGAACTTAAATCCACAATACTATCATTCATAATGATCCTCAATATCAACATAGAGAAACCTCAGCAACATCACAAAATATCAAATATCTATTACAATATTTTTTTAATAAAAACTAAAGTCTAATAATAAGGGAAACGATTTAAATCCCTTACTCCCTCCTTAAAGAGATCACTTTCTTCTTCTCTTCCTCCTGATATTCCTCCTCGATCCACGGCTCTATGACACACTCTTGATCTAAACCTGTCGATAATAACAATTCGACTGAGAAATAAAAACGCTCAATAGATATAAAGTCTAGCTAACAATATGATATCACATGTACATAATCAGTATCATCATTCAAAGCATATTTACATAATCAGAGTGCGGAAAACATGGAGCATACCATATCATCACCTTGACTTGTATACTTGTGAGACTCTTGGACTTGCACTTATATGATGCATGTTCTTGTGAGATGCATGCCACGGTGCGGGCGAATACTTATTCTTATGAGATACCCTGTCCATGCGCAGACCAATACTTGTGAGAAACCATATCATGCGCGGGTCAATACTTGTGAGTAACCATGTCCATGCACGGATGTATGTCAATACGATACCATACCATGCGCAAGCTAATACTTGTGAATAACCATGTCCATGCGAGGACGTGTGCCAGTAAGATAGCGTACCCATGCACGGGCCAATACTTGTTCTTGTGCAATGCATGCATGCTTGTGAGATAAGTGTACTCACGAGACTTATAGACTTACCATACATGTGAACTTGTACTTGAGTCTCTTGATTAACATTCATCTAGGTTATCCCTTAGTTTCTGATCTTCTACCATGGAAATTCCACCAAATCGTCTCATACCACGACTGTTGGAGAATTCCCGGTATGAAAGACCTTCCTCTAAGTCTTGACCTCTCCGAATTTCAACCACTATACAAGTTTACATAATTCATAATTTATCATGGAATTTATACATAATACTTTATCATAAATTCACAAATTCAATAACATGATTTATATTCAACAATCACAACCATTCATCTTCATCATACCCATTCACCCCGCAATCATGCACAAAATTCCCTTCCACACAATCATTCCCCATTCACATTTGTGATCAAAACCCTAGAAATTCATCCATACCTCCACCATAATTTCACATCCTCCATTTCACACAGTAATAGAGTTAAACATCAAATATCAACACCATAATAGTCAAAATCATGTTTATCAAAACTCACAAGTGCATAAAATCCTCATTCCATGCTCAATAATCAACAATCCATGCATAATCATGTAAACTACCTACTAATCCTCATTCAATCTTGTTTAAACATTCAAAAATCATAATAGAGTTAGGATAGATGGTATATCGACCTTCGGGGTCATTTTCCTACGATCCAACGCTTGAGAACAGCCTTCAGTGTAGATATCCAAGCTTTTCCTCCCTTCTCCAAGAAAAATCCCTTGAAACCCTAGGTTTCTTATCTTCTCTCTCTCTCTCTCCAAATTAGGATTAGGGTTCTAATAAAACCTAAACTCATGAATAAGAGTCTATATATAGCGGTAGGGTTTAAAACCCTAAAAATTCCGCAACCTAGGGTTTTCCCCAAATAATCTGCGCGACACACTTCGAACAGTGTAAGGTTCATTCAAACGGTTTACTAATCGTTCGAACGGTTTGGGTTTTGTTCGAACGATTATGCATTCGGGACTTACTGTTTTGTATTTTTTTACTTGCTCAGTTCGAACAATCTTGGTATCATTCGAACAGAATGCAAATCATTCGAATGAACTGGGTTCTTTCAAATGGTTTTGGATTTTGGAATGACAACTCAATTGCTTTTACTAGTTCTGTTCGAACGGTTTAAGGATTGTTTGAACAGTTCCCCCTGTTTTTTCTTATTTTTCACAATTTTTCATTGCTTCTTCATTAAAATGATTTTAAACACACCAAAGACATTCATTAACATCAAAACACACCATACAATATTTAATTGACATTTTTACCCATGTTAATCACATAATTGACATAAAAGTAAATTCAGGTCTCTACACATCCATTATGCTATGTTACGTAAATGATGCATCTTCATCTAATGTTGGACAATGGGAAACACCATCCATCTTGCAGTCCTCAATCGATTATTTGTGCGTCGTGATCAAATCAATCTTGATCTTTCATGTGTCTGTCTGCAAGAGCATCATGATGATCATTGATATCGTACCTCTCTTGATCATCTACCCCTCATTAATCCTCTCTACATCATTCTCTTTAGAGTGCTTCATGAGCATAGAATTGTACTTGCTATGAGGCTTTGATGCCTAGTTTGCCAATACTGGTGAATCTGTTAACGACTGATATTTTGGTTAACTCAAATAGAGTCTACAAGTGTTGTGTTTGCAAGGATTAGATTTCTCTCTTCTATTTGATGAATGCATGTCTTTCTATAGAATGTTTTTCTAAGCTTCCTATCTGACATGCTCCTCTCTACTTGAGCATAAACTGTTATAACTATTTAAAATTCTCAAAAAAATAAGAAAAAAAATTATTCTTTTCTCACTTGTTTGGATATTTTTTTTACTTCTATGCTTATTTACATCATCTTTGATTGCTTGCTTGCTTATATGTTTGTATATTTGTATGCTTTATATATTAAACTATGTTGGTCTGATTCCCTTTTCATGAGATACTTAGGCGACTCTCACGGGTGCAACCCCCTCAACCAAACTCTGTGTTAGCCCGCTTGTGGGCCAATACAAAGTCATTTATTTTTATTATCTAAAATGAGTGAGAGTATATTTTAAATGACTAAGATCGGACCTAAAATTGTTGACTTCATCATATTCATTGGTTATGCAAATAATAGTAGTGCATATCGATTCCTGATTCACAAATTTGAGAATCCTGATATGCATGTAAATACTATTATTAAATCAAGGAATGCGTATTTCTTTGAAAATATATTTCCTTATAAATTTGGACAAGAGTCTAGTTCTGTTAAAAGAACTAGGGATACTACTATGAGTAGTAATCAAGACCTCGAATGTAATAATGAAGAACCTAGACATAGCAAACGTGCTAAAAAGTCAAAATATTTTGGTCGAGATTTTCTAACATTTTTGTTAGAAAATGAGCCTCAAACTTTTAAGGATGTTATGTCAAGTCCTGAAGCTCCTTTATGGAAAGAGGCTGTGAACAGTGAAATTGAATCTATTTTGCATAATCATACATAGGAGTTGGTTGATCTCCCATCAGGATGTAAACCTCTTGGATATAAATGGATATTCAAAAGGAAAATGAAAGCAAATGGTTCAATTGACAAGTACAAGGCACAAATTTTCGTCAAATGATATAGTCAAAAGAAAGGCCTAGATTACTTTGATACATATTCTCCAGTGACGAGATAACATCCATTCGAATGATGATAGCGATTACTGCATTAAAGAATATTGAAATTCATCAAATGGATGTTAAGACGGCTTTCTTAAATAGTGATCTAAATGAAGAAATCTACATGGAACAACCAGAATGGTTCAGTGTTCCAGAACAAGGAAAGAAATTCTGTAAACTTGTTAAATCACTTTACAGATTGAAACAAGTACCAAAGCAATGGTATGAAAAATTTGACAATGCAATAATGTTAAATGGATTTAAAATCTGTGACAAATTTGTTTAAATGAAAAACATAGATATAGGATATGTCATAATATGTCTTTATGGGGATGACATGCTCATCATAGGGAGTAATGATCAAATGATCAAAACTACTAAGAAAATGTTGAACAAATAGTTTGACATAAAAGACATGGAAGTAGTAGATATAATCTTTGGAATGAAAATTACCAAAACATCTGAAGAATATGTTTTATCTCAATCACATTATATTGCGAAAGTACTTAAAATTTTAACAAGTACGACGATCGTCTAACAAAGACTCTAGTAGATGAAAATGTTCATCTAGCCAAAAATACTGGCAAAAGCATATCTCAATTGGAGTATTCTAGATTCATAGGAAGCTTAATGTACGTGATGAACTGTACACGTCCAGATATAGCATACTCCATAAGTAAACTGAGTAGATATACCAGTAATCCAGGGAAAGACCACTAGAAAGCCAAAGTGAGGTTCTTAGATATTTAAAATTTACACTAAACTATGCATTGTGCTACACCAGATATCCAGCAGTCCTTGAAGGATACTGCAACGCAAATTAGATATCAAATACTAACGACTAAAAATCCACAAGTGGATATGTCTTTACATTGGGAGGTGCAGCAATATCATGGAAATCTTCTAAGCAAACTTATATAGCACTATCTACAACGGAATCTGAATTCATTGCGTTAGAATAAGCAGGAGAAGAAGCTGCATGGCTTCGAAATTCTTATAATATATTCTAATATGGCAAAAACATGTGTTTGCTATCTACATACACTGCAATAGTCAATCGGCGATAGGAAGAGCACAGAGTCACATGTATAACGGCAAGTCTTGAAACATTCATCGCAAACATAATACCGTTAAACACTTGCTTTTAAGTGGGATAATTTCTATAGAATACATAAGGTCAACGGATAATATTGCTGATCATTTTACCAAATGATTATCAAGAGAGCAAGTGAGTAACTCATTGAGGGGAATGCGGCTAAAGTCTATTACTTAAGAGTCTTCACAATAGTAACCCAACCTAGTTGACTGGAGATCCCAAGATCTAGGTTCAAAGGGACAACTAAGTTGTGTATGACTCAACCTAATCACTTAGGAGATAATATCTCTTACCCATTTCTATAATGAGAAAGTGATGCCTGCATCGTGTTAGGATAAGCTATGGTTTTAATGCTTCTTATATCTTGGAATTCCAAGTGGAGTATAACAGAATACTCTTAATAAGAATCACCTATGTGAGTGTGAACTGGGTCGGTTCTATGAGAATTGATTAGACTAAAATTATCTAGAGAACTCATGAATCCAGGACTTGTTCAGGGCCAAAATGAATACAAGAGTGTCGGTAATGAGTTTACCTACACTCCTGAAGCTTTCTATTCCAAGGCATGTGGGCCCCTCCTGAGCACCCCCTGGTCCAATCCAAGGCATGGGTTGACACCCTAAGGCCTTCTTGATCCTATCCTGAGCTTGTGGATCCTCCCCTTCAACCTAACCGTGGTTAAATTGCAAAAAGGAGAAAACTCGCAGAGTGTCGGTAAACATAGTGTCGACACTCTGTCATTTTATGTGAGCCATGTTTGGGCCCACACTAGGCCCATACCGTGCATGGCCCAAGGCCTTCCCCTCATTCTGGACTTCGTCCCCATCGATCCAGGACCCCCTAATTTATCTCCTAACCCAAGTTATAGGGGTGTAAACCCCGGTTAAAACTTGCCAAATCTGTCGGTAATCAATCTGCCAACAGGTTTTTGTTTTGGACTTTTTGGGGCCTTGCAGTGGCCCAGAACCTATGGGCCCTAATAGACCTGGCCTGGCCCCCTAGGCCCGTTCCGGACTTTCCCTTGCCTTAACCGTGGGTTAACCCAACCCCAGTTAAGAACTAACCATGGTTAGCTGTCTAACCAACATGGAAAAATCTGAGAAAATTACAGAAAATTCCAAATATTCTGAGCTTCCAGAAAATGTTAAATTTGGACTGTGCAAACATGTTTAACCATGGTTAGATGAGCTTAACCATGGTTATCACTTGGTTTAACCATGCTTAAGCCCATTTAAACCCTAAAAATCTCAAAAAATTAGGAAAAATCTAAAATGGTAGTACAAGTCAAAATCCAGCTTTGTACATTACCTAACCTTGGTTAATCAGACCAACCATGATTAAACTCATGTTTTAACCATGGTTAGCCCCATTTAACTTTGGGAACATTTGGGAAAAGCCCCTAAAAATCATTAATCAACTCCTAAGGACCATAAACTGAATTTGGACCTTGCCCAACCTCAGTTAGAAATCCTAACCACGGTTAAACCCGTTTAACTCCGTTTAAACCCTTTTAGCCTACCGGACCCAACCCAAGCCTACCAGGCTTAACCTTGACCTCTGGGTCCAAACTTTGGCCTGTCGGGCCCAAACCGGCCTACTGGGCCCAACCCTAAGTCCACCGAACTTGTCTCTTGGCCTACCGGGCTAAACCCTAGCCTACCGGACTACCCTTTGGCCTACCGGGCCCAATCAAATATAACCAAGCACTTGACCAACCCGGTCAACCACCCCTAGCCTCCTGGTTAGACCCTAAGCCACCCTTTGTGCACACACAACACTCCCTTGGCCTTGGCACGGGCTCATGTGCCAGAATTACGCTCGGTCTGATCTCACCCCAATGAGAGTACGTAGGCAACCCAACCCCAGTTCTACCCTATCTTAACTTTTCCCTTCTTGGATTAGTACAAACTAAACCTAAGGCAATTGACTAACAACTTGACATTAATTTGGCTTAAACCTAATAAGTAGAGAACCATTGTAAAACGGAAGTGCCGGAGTGCCTAACACCTTCCCCGGACTTAACCGAACCTCTTACTCAAAACTCTAAGCAAGTGAGTACCGAAACCCGAGACTTATCTCTACTGAATTAATAAGTGGCGACTCTGAACATAAAAGTGAGTACCGAAACTCATGCTCACATATGTGATGTCAGACTCCAACACTTTTATCAGTTAGGTTCAAGATCTCCAATTAATATTGCATGACATTCATGCAGAAAGTATGGTTTTGAGTGAATCTTTTCAGGTAGCCGCCATAATTGAAAAATTACCTCCGGGCTGGAAAGATTTCAAGAACTATCTAAAGCATAAGCACAAGGAGATGAAAATGGAGGAACTAATTGTGCGATTAAGAATTGAAGAAGATAACCGGATTTATGAAAAGAAAAACTGAAAATTTTCAATGGAGTCCAAGGCAAATGTTGTGGAACAAAGGAATAGGCCTAACGAAAAAAGGAGGCATTTCAATGGGGCTCTAAAGGTGGAGACAACAAATGATTCAAATTCACCGGCAAATGTCTTAATTGTGATAAATCCGAGCATCGCGCTAAGGATTGCAAAAGCAAGCGTAAAAGCCAAGCAAGTTACAACAAGAAAAATGCTCAAGCAAATGTCACCGAAATGGACATGGTTTCAAATGGAGTCAATTATATGAATTTTTTACACTGTAGTGTCCGAGGCAAACCTCATTGACAATCCTAAAGAATGGTGGGTGGACACTGGAGCAACTCTCCACATCTGTGTTGACAAGAAAACGTTCTCTTCATATCAAGTGGTGGAGAATGGAGAGCAACTCTTCATGGGTAACTCCTCGACATCCAGAATTGAAGGACAAGGAAAGGTGGTGCTAAAAATGACTTCAGGCAAGGAACTTAAGCTCAACATTGTGCTCCTTGTGTCGGACATCCAGAAAAATTTAGTTTCAGGGTCATTGTTTTTTAATAATGGGTTTAGGCTAGCATTTTAATCGGATAAATTTGTCCTCACTAAAAATGGAATGTATGTGAGAAAGGGTTATATGAGCGATGGGCTCTTCAAGATGAATGTAATGACGGTTGTACCAGTTAATAATATGAATAAGAATGCATCTTCTATTTACTTGCTTGAGTTTTCTAATTTATGGCATGGTAGATTAGGACATATAAATTATGATTCTTTACGTAAGCTTATACACTTGGGATGTTTGCCTAAATTTAAATTTGATCAAAATCATAAGTGTGAAGTTTGTGTGGAAACAAAGTTAACAAGAACTTCATTCCAATCAATAGAAAGAAATTCTGAACCTTTAGATTTAATTCACACAGATATATGTGAATTAAAATTTGTACAAACTAAAGGTGGGAAGAAATATTTTATTACTTTCATTGATAATTGCTCTAGATTTTGTAAAGTATAGCTACTAATGAGCAAGGATGAAGTATTGGATATGTTTAAACAGTACAAAGCCGAAGTTAAAAATCAACTTAGCAGAAAAATTAAGGTTATAAGAAGTGATAGAGGTGGTGAATATGAAGCACCTTTTGGTGCTTTCTGTTTAGAACATGGTATCATACACACCTTATTCACCTCAACAAAATGGTATTGCTGAACGGAAAAATAGAACCTTAAAAGAAATGATGAATGCTATGTTGATTAGTTCAGGATTACCTCAAAATTTGTGGGGGGAAGCAATTCTTTTTGCAAATTATACTCTAAATAAGATACCCTGAAAGGTAATCAACAAAACACCTTTTGAATTATGGAAAGGAAGATCACCTACTTTCAAATACATAACAGTGTGAGGGTGTTTAGCTAAAGTGGTCATTCCTAGTCCTAAAACGACTAAGATCGGACCTAAAACTGTTAATTGCATATTTATTGGTTATGCAAATAATAGTAGTGCATATCGATTCCTGATTCACAAATCTGAGAATCTTGATTTACATGTAAATACTATTATTGAATCAAGGAATAAGTATATCTTCGAAAATATATTTCCTTATAAATCTGGACAAAAGTCTAGTTTTGTTAAAAGAACTAGGAATACTACTATGAGTAGTAATCAAGACCTTGAATGTAATAATGAAGAACCTAGACATAGCAAAAGTGCTAAAAAGTCAAAATCTTTTGGTCCAAATTTTCTAACATTTTTGTTAGAAAATGAGCCTCAAACTTTTAATGAAGCTATGTCAAGTCCTAAAGCTCCTTTATGGAAAGAGGCTGTGAACATTGAAATTGAATCTATTTTGCATAATCATACATGGGAGTCAGTTGATCTACCATCAGGATGTAAACCTCTTGGATATAAATGGATATTCAAAAAGAAAATGAAAGCAGATGATTCAATTGACAAGTACAAGACACGACTTGTGATCAAAGAATATAGTCAAAAGGAAGACCTAGATTACTTTGATAAGTATTCTCCAGTGACGAGAATAACATCCATTCGAATGATGATAGCGATTGCTGCATTAAAGAATCTTGAAATTCATCAAATGGATGTCAAGACGGTTTTCTTAAATGGTGATAAAAATGAAGAAATCTACATGGAACAATCAGAATGGTTCAGTGTTCCAGGACAAGGAAAGAAAGTCTGTAAATTTGTTAAATCATTTTATGGATTGAAACAAGCACCAAAGCAATGGCATGAAAATTTTGACAATGCAATGATGTCAAAAGGATTTAAAATCAACGAGTGTGACAAATGTGTTATTGTGAAAAACATAGATATAGGATATGTCATAATATGTCTTTATGTGGATGACATGTTCATCATAGGGAGTAATGATCAAATGATCAAAACTACTAAGAAGATGTTGAACAAACAGATTGACATAAAAGACATGGGAGTAGCAGATGTAATCTTGAGAATGAAAATTACAAAACATTTAAAGAATATGTTTTATCTCAATCACATTATATTGAGAAAGTACTTGAAAATTTTAACAAGTACGACGATCGTCTAACAAAGACTCCAGTAGATGAGAATGTTCATCTATCCGCATATCTCAATTGAAGTATTCAGAATCATAGGAAGCTTAATGTACGTGATGAACTGTACACGATATAGCATACTCCATAAGTAAACTGAGTAGATATACCAGTAATCTAGGGGAAGACCACTGGAAAGCCATAGTGAGGGTTCTTAGATATTTAAAATTTACCCTAAACTATGCGTTGTGCTACACCAGATTTCCAACAGTCCTTGAAGGATACTGCTACGCAAATTGGATATCAGATACTAACGACTCAAAATCCACAAGTGGATATGTCTTTACATTGGGAGGTGCAGCAATATCATGGAAATCTTCTAAGCAAACCTAGCACGATCTACAATGGAATCTGAATTCATTGTGTTAAACAAAGCAGAAGAAGAAGCTGAATGGCTTCGACAATTCTTAAAAGATATTCCGATGTGGCAAAAACCTATGTCTGCTATCTGCATACACTACGATAGTCAATTACCGATAGGAAGAGCACAGAGTCATATATATAACGGAAAGTCTTGACACATTCATAGTAGACATAATATCGTTAAACACTTGCTTTCAAGTGGGATAATTTCTATAGAATACATAAGGTCAAATGATAATATTGATGATCCTTTTACCAAAGGTTTATCAAGAGAGCAAGTGAGTAACTCATCGAGGAAAATGGGGCTAAATTTTATTACTTAAGAGTCTTCACAATGGTAACACAACCTAGTTGACTGGAGATCCCAAGATCTAGGTTCAAAGGGATAACTAAGTTGTGTATGACTCAATCTGATCACTTAGGAGATAATATCTCTTACCCATTTCTATAATGAGAAAGTGATGTCTGCATCGTGTTAGGATAAGTTATGGTTTTAATGCTTCTTATATCTTGGAATTCCAAGTGGAGTATGGCAGAATACTCTTAATAAGAATCACCTATGTGAGTGTGAACTAAGCCGGTTCTATGAGAATTGATTAGACTAAAATTCTCTAGAGCACTCATGAATCCAGGACTTGTTCAGGGGCAAAATGAACACAACAATGAGAACTAAACTATGTTGGGAGATATCCTGTGTGTATTCTATTGTCTTGGTTTATAACAACGACTGAACAGTTTGAGACATCATGTTCACTGATTAGCCAGTAAATCTGATAGTCTTATACAAAGGAAAGTTCAAGGCCTAAAGCTACCTATCCTATGCAAGATGTCTCATATTCTGTACTCTCTGGTATTTCTACATATTGCTACATTTCGTTTTCTTCAATTTCATTCATGTGGGAGATTGTTGGAAGAAAATGACTTTGAGACATGAGATTTTTCTATCTTTGAGCATAAATTGATGTGGGTCTCACACAACTATTTAGGTGGGACCAAGTGGGAATGTGTTCACTTCCATGTGGACTATAATCTCATGTATTTGGTTAATCAAACTCATTAATAGGTGAATGAGAAATTGTCTTCAAAGTGGATCAATTGAACATGGTAACAATGAGTAGTTGGTAACAATGAATAATCCCACATCGGATAAATATGAATCATTTGTGTGGTATAAATAAGCAAGGATGAGCTCTTTATGTTGGGCCCTTAGGGCACCCAAATTTTGTGAACGGGTGAGCCCTACCATACAGTTGGACCACCACACATGCGCGCCGCACCAAGCCGGGCCGGGCTTGGACTTGGGCTTTGCTTATTTTTTGAAGAAAATTTATTTAATTATTTAAATTAATTTTCCGATTAAGTTATTGTTATTGTTGTGCGGTTCGAATTAGTTAAAATGAACCGGTTCGGTCTCACTTGTTCCGAAAAGGTATCTTTTCACTTGTTCCAAAAAGGTATCTCTTCCCTTGTTCTGAAAATGCATGAATTTGTCTTTAAATACAGTCCTCCTCCAATAGCTTCAAAATAGACAGAAAATTTCCTTCTCTGAATTACTCCTCATACATTAGTGTCTGTTTCCAAGAGAGAGAATATATGTAGTTTCTCGTTCGCGAACATATGTAGTTTCTCGTTCGCTAGACAGTTAGATTGCAGTGCTTCTTCTGCATGTGTAAAGATCATTTTATCATGGGAGATAGACGTCCGAAGTTCGTAAGCACCAGTGCGAGGGACGAAATCTGTCTTAAGGAAAGAATTCTACTCGACTTGATCTATTCTATTATTTCATAAATTCTGAAACTAGTGAGTTACTGTTTTTGTTTATTTGATTAATTACTGTTACATAAATATTTAATATACACTTAAGATTGGAAATAACAATCCACATCCCATGTTTTTGCATGACACGTGGAAAAGGAAAAGTGCCACCCCATTCACACAGAATCCTCTACTTTTGCAACCGTCTGGTACTCTCATTCAGTTGTTGCACAAATGTGACATGTGTCCCCATTAACCCTATTGGTCGACATTAACCCAGAATGAAATTGGAAGAAACTGTAAATTGGATCACTGTGAAGACACATGATGCATCCCTGTAGCCGCCGTGCCGGGTAGAGATCTGAGGTGTATCTAAAATTACCCATCGAAGAGAATAGCCCACCAATTGGTTGGAGACAGACTATGGTTGGAAATGGGTCGGGTGAAGTACTCCCCTCTTGAACCCGACCATTTCCAATTGTTGGAAAGGCAACCTCGACCCAACCCCCTTAAGGGACACTTCAACCGTAACCCGTAACCCGCCTGCATAACCCATTTAAAATATAAAACAGTGTTTTAGTAAATATATAATTATCAATAAAATAAATTAGAGTATATAATTATCAATTGTTAGTGAACTAAGTGTTATGACATCGTATAAGAAAGCACAAGCCAAACCCCACCCATTTTAAACGGGTTAAGAGACAAACCCAAAACTCACTATGGGTTCAAACCTCAACCCAAATCCATTGAAAATCGGGTGAGTTTGACCGGAACCAGGTCGGCTCAAAGCAGCCAACCCTGTCTTTACAACTGTAGAAATTAAAAACCTAGCTGTACCTATAAGCAAATATGGAAGTAAATTAATTAATAAAACTGTTGACTACAACAGAGGTTTTGTGTAACTATTCAAAAACAGTATACTGATGGGGATAATCTCAACCATCCATTTAGAACCTAACGCAACAACTGGTCAAAATTTGTTATATCTGACGGTTAAGATCAGTAGATCCCTCTAATTGGTAATCTCCAAATTCGATTTATGAAAAGATAAGCCTTTATGCATCCATGGTATCAAGTTGCACTATTCTACAATGGCCCGAGTAACACGGGATAATAAATAATCGTTTTGAAAACGGCATTACGGGCGCGGAACAAAACGCGTGAATGCACAACCGTGAGATTCGTATTATTTAGACGAAATCTAAGTTCCTAAATATGGAAAATCGATTACCCCGCTCCATTAAATGCGATTAAATGATTTTTTTAGAGAGAGAAAGCATGCACACCTTGTTGATTTGGTGCTTGTTCATCTCATTCTCTTCTCCTTTAAAAGAATTACTTTCTACTTTAGGAAATCTGTGACAGAAGGAGTAAAGGAGAGCATTTCCTTTGTTTTTTTTCATGTCTTTATCTAATGGAGAACAGACACCCATTAGAGCCAAATAGCTAAAAAGAAGAACAGATCATTTCAGGTTTCTGTTTCTTTTATGATCAACAAAAATGGTGTTTAGACCCATTAGGAACAGATGCCTGAGAGCTCTCTCTCTCTCTCTCTCTCTTTCTTTCATGATCATCAACCAAAGAAAACACTTTTTCTGTTCATTTAGACTCATGAGTTTGATCTCCATTTTCTTCCTTTTCTTCTGTCTTCTTAGCTATATCTCTCCTACTGGTTAGTCTATTTTCTGTTCTTCATTTTCTCTACTTTATATTAATGGTTTCCCTACATTTTTTATGAATTTATTCACTATCTTCTTTTTCTTTTCTTTTTTTTAAATTTTGATTATTTTGCAGATGGGTATGATCCATTGGATCCTAATGGGAACATTACAGTCAAATGGGATATCATGGTGTGGCATGATCACGAATCATACGATGTAAGTCTTTTCTTGTTTTAGTTTTGTTTTTAATTTCTTATTATAAAATTAAAATAAGATGAAGCATTCTTTAATTTCTTATTATAAAATTAAAATAAGATGAAACATTCTTTAATTTGCAATAACCATGTTGAAGGTTATTGGAGGGACCAGATATGGATGGTCTGGCCCTCGCCAGTCCCAAACTGTCTGGCCCACTCAGAGCCCTTTAACTCTCCTTTTAACTCTAGTTAAAAAATTTAACTCCTATGATTAATTTTAAAAAAAAATAAGATTATATTGTTAAACTCTAAGGATTAGTGAATCTTAGTCACAGTTAAGAATTGTTAAAAAAGACACATGTGTCCACTTGTGGGATGAGGGTTGATAGATACTACGCAGAAGTCAAGAACAACGGTAAAATTACATCAAAGGAGAGTGGGGCTAGCAAAAAGTAACTTGGGTTAAAGGGGGGGAGAGTGGGGTTAGCAAAAACTATTTTTTTTAATGATTACATATTGTCCCCTATATCTCATTATAACTTTTTATTATTTAGTATTTAATATTTATGGTCTATTAGATTCCTTGCGGACAAACACAAACTATTGAAGATTTTAATTTGTTGATATAAAAATTCTTAGTAAAAGAGAGCTCTTGAGTTCAAAATGCAAGGTAGGATTGAATCACAGGGGTGGACTCAGTTTTAAGTCACTTGTAGCGTGGTTGGTTGATATGTCCCCAATTTACTTACTTGACCCAGCTATATTAGCTGGACACAGTTTTGAGTCACTTGGAGCGTAGTTGGTTGATATGTCCCCAAATTTACTAACTTGATTAAGTGATATTAGCTGATGTTGAAAATATAAACTGATATTAATGTAAGCATAGGAAATTAACAATAAATAACAAAGTAATTAATTTTTTTTCTCTTTATATCCCATGTATTGCTATTTATATCAAGGATTATATTGTATTCAAAAAGAATAAAGTAAAAATGAACACATCAAGGAGAAGAAGACATCCTAAAGAGGCGCATTCCAAACACATGAAGGCACTAAATTTTTAGCAATACCATTTGGCCTCACTAATGTTCCTTTTACCTTCAAAGGCTTATTGAATGATGTTTTTCGAAAGTACTTAAGAAAATTTGTTTTAGTATTTTTTTTATGACATTTTGATTTACAGTTCAAGTTGGGAGGATCGTTTAATACAAGTGTCAAAGACCCTTCAAATCCTTCAAGCGCAACAACTATTTGTTAAGCCTTTTAATTGTACATATGGTCTCTAAAGTGGATTACTTTGGCCACATTATTTCTTTTTGAGGCAAGGATTAAAAACTCAATTTTGGTGACAATAAAGGTTCCAACCAAAATCAATCTATATCAGTTTCGGATGTTTTTTATTTTATTTGAAAATTTCTAAAAAAATTATAATTAAATAAATTAAATAAGGTAATGAATGAGTGACAACATTCTTCTAAAGCCAATATCAAGTAAAAATAATGAAATATAGGATAGTAGATGAGTCGAAAGTAGAAACATATTACTAAAGCCACATAGAATACATATTACTAAAGCCACATAGAATTATGGGTTGTCTCATCTTCATCTCTATTTGGTTGAATATAAGGCTAGTGGTAGAGATTTCATAGTATTGGGCTTGTGCATAAGCATTGAGAATAAGTCAGCTGAAAAATCATGTGTAGTGTCAGTACTATATTGGTATGAGGGGGGGTATTCATAAGCTCCTTATTAATGCTAGGATAGTGAACCATACCCTTCCATGTAGGACTATACTTCATATCCCTCTCTCTCCTACTCTCTCCTACTTGCATTCGAACTCTCTTGAATCCCTATTACAGTCCATTAATCGACATCTTTCCCCTGACCAACATCTTAATAAATAAATTATCGCGACCCAAAATCTCCCTTAGAAGTTTAGTAGACTTTAGTTGTGACCTAAATCATATCAAACCATCCTGTGAAATGCACAAGGCATACAAATAGCGGAAACTGAAAATTTCTAATAACATAAACCTGTAAATGTATTCCAAGTCTGAACCAACGGATTTAAACAAGTGTAAAGTGGACATCCCCCACTTTCAAAATACATAGATCACTCCCTCACCATGCTCAACAGTAATCTAGATAGGGCCACCTATCTAGAGCTATATCCTTGTGTGGTTGATCCATAGTAGGCTCCGGTTCATAGTACTCCTTGACCCAAGGCTCCGGAGCAATATCGAATGGACCTGCCAAAGATAATAGTTCGCTTGAGCATAGAATACTCAGCGTATAGAAATCACTATATAACAATGTCATAACATTCACATCCATCAAATAGGCAGTTCATAGGATACACATGCAACTGAATCAATATGGAAAACCCTTTTCAAATACACATGTACGATACTGTATAAACACATGCACTTATCTTTCCAATCACATTCTTCATTGCTTCTTTTCATGTCTTTTACACTTGCACTTATCATATTTCAATCTTGATCTTGGAAGACACCTTTGTAAAGCCTAGCTTTTTCCCTCTTCTTCTCTCTAAAATTCTTCTTAGGGTTTGGTAAACCCTTACCCACGAAATCCCCTTCTATTTATAGGCAAAGGGTTTTCAAAACCCTAAAATACCCTTTAAAAATATCCCAGAAGGTAGGTTTGACCATTATGGGCAAAATCAATCGATTGGTTTTGGGGGGGCTATCCAAGAATCAGTCGATTTGTTTTGTCGAGAGGCTACTGCCTGAACGCCAGTCGAAACCAGTCGACTGGTTTTCTGTTTTTTGTCTATTTTTCCCTATTTTTCTCTTTTTTGACACTTAAGAGTGTTCCCACTCTTATGTTGTAACACCTATGATCATCAAAAAGGGTCCTTAGAACCCATAATACATTCCATAACATACTGAACACAAATTGAAACCAAAACCCTCTTTCTCATTAAAACCAATCATAACAATACATAGGGCTTCAAGCCTTTACAAGCACTATTCATCGACACTATTCACCGCATAGTGAACCCAAGTTCCGGGGTTCTACATCCTCCCCCGTTATAGAAATTTCATCCCCGAAATTGGACGATACAAAAACATGGAAACAACACTAAATAAACAAGTGGGAGTACTTTTCCCTCACCTCATCATCGCGCTCCCACGTGGCTTCTTCGGCCGAATGGTGTTGCTAACGCAAGAGAACCAAAGGAATAGTCTTGGTGTGCAAGACTTGCTCATTGATCTAAGATCTGAGCCGGTTGCTCCACCAACGTAAGATCCTCCCGAATTTCCAAAAGATCCAAGTTAATGACGTGTGATAGATCTGGGATGTATTTCCGGAGCATGGAAACATGAAAGACATTGTGGACCGTTGCCATGTGAGGAGGTAATGTCACTCTGTAAGTGACCTCACAAACTCTGGTGATGATCTCAAACGGACCCACGTACCTAGGGCTTAACTTTCCCCTCTTTCCGAACCTCATGATCTCTCTGCTAGGAGAAATCTTTACAAAGACTCGATCCCCAACCTGGAATTCCAAGTCCCTACGGCGAGTGTCCGTATAACTCTTCTGCCAACATTGGGTAGTCTTCAACCTTTCCCTGATGATCTTGACCTTGTCTACAGTCTGCTCGATCAACTCAGGACTCAGAACTTTCCTTTCACCAAATTCATCCTAGTATAGAGGAGATCTACAACTTCTCCAATACAAAGTCTCGAAATGTGCCATTTGGATGCTCGCATGATTGTTGTTATTGTAAATGAACTCAACCAATAGCAAATGATCCTCCCAACTGCCCTAGAAGTCTAACATGCAAGCTCGGAGCATGTCCTCTATAATCTAGTTCACCTTTTCGGTTTGCCCATTAGGCTGAAGATGAAAGGTGGTGCGAAAGTCTAACCGAGAACTCATAGCACTCTGAAATCTCTTCCATAACCTAGAGGTAAACCTTGGGTCTCGATCATAAATAATAGTAATTGGCACTCGTGCAAACGAACCACCTCCTTGATGTACAAGGCCGCGAGCTAGTTCGAACTGAACGTAGTCCGATAAGGAAGGAAATGTGCGGACTTCGTCAACCTGTCTAATACAACCCAGATAGCGTCGGAGTTCCTTGCCGTCCGTGGTAAGCCAAATACGAAGTCCATGGAGATGTTCTCTCATTTCCATTCCGGAATAGGGAGGGGCTGTAAAAGACTTGTTGGTCTCTAATGCTCAGCCTTAACTTGCTGGCACACTAGACATCAAGACACATACTCTGCTACTTTCCTTTTCATGTTCCTCCACCAATAGTGCTCCTTGAGGTTCTGGTACATCTTCATAACCCCAAGATGCACAATATACTTGGACTGGTGGGCTTCGTCCAAGATCTCACGCTTCAATTCTTCATCGATGGGAACACACAACCTTCCTTTGAATGTGATAGCACCATCACCATTTAAGGAAAATTTCTGACTGCCACTACTGACAGACTTATCCCTGTAGGCAAGTAACTCGGCATCCGAACCCTACAGCTCTCAGATCCGATCCAAGATGTAAGGCTTGACAGTAATGTTAACCATTACTGGCCAGTACGTAGGAACACTGAAACTGGAGTCGAGGTTAGACATATCCTCTAGCAACTTCCACTCCCGTACATCATGTGGGCCAAGAGTCCAGGAGGCTTCCTGCTCAGAGCATCTCCCATAACATTTGCCTTGCCCGGATGATATTGGATAAAACACTCGTAATCCTTCATGAACTTCACCCATCAACGCTACCTCATATTCAGCTCATTCTGGGAAAACAGATACTTCAAGCTCTTGTGATCTATGAGCATATCAAACTACTCTCCGTAAAGGTAATGCCGTCAAATCTTCAGTGCAAAGACAACCGCTGCAAACTCTAAGTCGTGCGTAGCATAGTTCTTCTCATGCTCTTTCAACTGCTGGTAAGCATAAGCGATGACTTTCCCATGCTGCATCAGAACACATCCTAACCCGACATGCAAGACATCATTGTACACTACGAATCCTCTGCTCCCAAACGAAACTGTGAGAATGGGATCGTAGTAAGTCGTTTCTTCAGTTTCATGAAGCTCATCTCGCACTTATCACTCCAAGAAAACTTAGTGTTGTTCCGCGTAAAATACGTAAGTGGTGCCGCTAAGCTGGAAAACTCCTCTACGAATCTCCTGTAGTAGTCTACCAAACCGAGGAAACTGCGTATCTCGGTAACACTCTTGGGCCTCTCCCAGTTCATCGTTGCCTCTATCTTCGTAGAGTCAACTGAGATCCCTCCCGTAGACACTACATGGCCAAAGAACGCCATCTTCTCCAACCATAACTCACATTTACTCAACTTCGCATACAGATTATGCTCCCGAAGAGTCTGCAATGTGAGGCGAAGGTCTCTCGCATGATCATCCCGTGTCCTAGAGTACACAAGGATATCATCGACAAAGACAATGATACATCAGTCAAGAGACGGTCTGAACATCCGGTTCATCAAATCCATGAAAGCAGTCGGTGCATTCGTCAGACCGAAAGGCATGACAAGGAACTCGTAGTGCCCGTACCGAGTCCTGAATACAGTCTTGGGAACATCTTCGGCATTAATCTTCAACTAATGGTAACCCGACCGAAGATCAATCTTGGAGAAGAACTGTGCTCCCCTCAACTGGTCAAACAAGTCGTCTATCTGTGGCAATGGATAACGATTCTTGTTCGTGACCTTGTTCAGCTGCCTGTAGTCGATGTACATCTTCATCGACTCATCCTTCTACACGAAGAGCACTGGAGCTCCCCATGGTGAAACACTCGGTCAGATGAAACCAAGGTTCTACAACTCCTCTATCTACTCCTTCAACTCCTTTAAATCAACTGGGGTCATCCTATATGGCCTAGAAATCGGAGCCGTGCATGGAGTCAACTCGATAGCAAACTCAATCACAAATCAAGAGGCAAACCCGGCAAGTCCTCGGGAAATACATCTAAGTACTCTCACACCCGGAATGGCTGAGGAGTCTCATGCCTCCGGGTTCGAGAGACTGAGAGCTAAGAAACGGGCAATGTCTCTCCTCCGTAGCCCTCGGAAGTGAAACGGCTTTGCCTCAACAAGCTGGAAGTTCACCATCTTCTCGAAATAAGCCACATGCCCGTGGTGAGTCGAGAGTCAATCCATCCCGAGTATGACATCGAAGTCGTGGAAATCCAATATGATCAGATCGACTGGAAACTCATGCTACCCAACTTGGACTACGCAAACCTAATATATCTGGTCCGCATTCACTGTCTTGCCGAGTGGAGTCAAAATGGATAACCCCGAGCCAACTTGCTCGGCTCCGAAGTAAAGCCTTTGGCGAAGCTAGGCGATACAAAGGAATCTGTTGATCCAATATTGATCAACACACAAGCTAAGCATTCGCCCACTAGCAAGACGGCTGTGTCATTATAATGACTAACTGTCAATTCAGTGCAATCAAACATCAATAATTATAGGTAGCATGTTCATACACACATTGCAATACATATCAGATACCAATTAGAATTCACAACGCAATCTCAGCTTAAATTGAACCCTACAACACCTTGCATTTTTTTTTTTTAATGCATGCAATTAGACTTGGATAACATTATGGTATCCTTTGCATTGTATGCTACATGAGTTCACCAATAAGGTATTGTGATTATTATATTTTCTTCTAAAATTTTATAGGCAACGGTATCCATATTCAATTTTCAATTGTTTCGGCACGTCGAAAAACCTGGCTGGAGGTTGAGTTGGGCTTGGAAAAGAAAGGAGGTCATCTGGAACATGGTTGGTGCAGAGGCTACTGAGCAAGGGAACTGTTCAAAATTCAAAGGGAGAGTACAACTCCCGCACTGCTGCAAGAGGAAGCCTGTAATTATCGACTATCTCCCAGGAACACCTTTCAATATGCAGTCTCCTAACTGCTGCAAGGGTGGAGTTCTATCATCTATGACTCAAGACCCCACCAAGTATGGATCATCTTTTCAGCTGAACGTTGGTTTGGATCCCTCAGACAACACCACAGATCTGATAATTCCCGCAAATTTCAGCCTCGGCCTTCCTGGTTATACCTGTGGGGAGCCACGTAACGTGCCACCCAGCAGATTTAGTAGTGATCATGGCCGCCGATGGACACAAGCTCTGAGTAAGTAAATGGGGACTCGAATTTTTCACCGTCAATATGCCCTTCAACCCTTCAAATTTTTATGATCTCCTCGCCTTTCTTTGACAGTGTTCTGACCAAATTTAACAATGTAGCATAACTAAGATATCTTTTCCTTCTGTTATCCATTTGATCATTAGATATGCTAAATGGGATTAGAATGAAGTCTTGGTAAAACCGTGAATTAACTCATCCGATTCAATTTCATCGAACACATAACGCTGCTTTATGAACATAGTTAAAACCGTGAATTATAACTCATTCGAGTCAATTTCAAATATCTAGGAAAATTTATGTTGGGCCAATGTTCGAAACCGAGGAAATAGAGATAACTTTAGTTCATTTCTTGAGGGAAATTTAGTTTAGCTCGAATTAAGTTTGTAAGTTGATTAAATTTAGTATATTTATAGTGTTTTCGCTTGTGAATTTCTTGTAGTGACTTGGAACGTGACTTGTTCTTACTCCCAGTTTCGAGCATCAACGGCCCCCACCTGTTGTGTTTCCTTGTCTGCCTTCTACAATGAAACCATTGTTCCGTGTCCCCAATGTAGTTGTGGCTGTCAAGGAGAACCTGGAGAAAAATGTATCAAGTATAGCCTCTTGTTCAGTTACCGCGCAACTACTCTTTCCTTCAGTTTCCGTGTTTCGCTTAATAGATTTGTGCCTTTCTCTAAATTCTACAGGCCTGGTGAGTCACCAACGGTGTTGCAGTTACCGCATAGTGAAGAAGCTGTGCCACCCCTAGTGATGTGTTCGCGACATATGTGTCCGATCAGAGTTCACTGGCATGTGAAAGTGAGTTACAGAGAGTATTGGAGGGTGAAGATAACAGTGACCAATTTAAACTTTGTTAAGAACTACACCCAGTGGAACTTGGTGGTGCAGCACCCCAACTTGCGAAGTATAGAGCAGATCTTCAGCTTCAACTATAAGCCTCTCAATCAGTATGGCACAATCAGTAAGTTGATCATATGAGAATTCTTTTTATTTAGTTTGCTTCTTAAATTGAAGCTCATTTTCCTTCAAGGATGATTTATAGTGAGTTCATCACAAGAATATAAACAATCCAGCATTAGGATGAGCTAAATGCATGTTGGATTAACAGTTGTTAAATAAACTTAAGAAAGTTAGATGGTTGATTAGTAGGCAACTAGAATGCACAACTGCAAAATCATGTTGGTTAGCAATCTCTATCTCTACTCTTCATTTAAGAGCAAAAACGCCGAAAAGATATGCATGCATGGTAACAAAGGCTCTATTTATTTCAAAAAGTTCCAAATAATACGCAACACTTTCAATTTCAAATAATATGCAACACTTTCAAAAAGTCGCAAATTTCATGAATTAATCACGACTTTTTTAAAAGTCTTAAATAAATATACAAGTAATGAATTATATTTATTTACAATTTTCATAATTCGTAATCTTATTTAATATATTTTTCATATCTTGCATGATATCTTCCCAATTTATTTCCAAATTTTACCATTTTTCCCCCAAAAAATGAACGTGAAATAGGTAAACAATAAAGTTGGTAAGCATCAAAAAACAGGGGTGTTTAAGGGATTGAGAGGAGCTTTCTTAAGCAGGCCGACTTTGCATTTATAAGGGAATTTTTCATTTATTCTCTCTATTCTTGGCAGTAACTCTTTATTCGTATTCTCTGCAGATGATACTGGGATGTTTTGGGGAATTCAGTACTATAATGACATGTTACTCCAGTCAGGCGAAAACGGAAATGTACAGACTGAGATGTTACTGCACAAAGATTCAGGGATATTTACCTTCAGGGAAGGATGGGCTTTCCCAAGGAAAATTTCTTTTAACGGCGAGCAGTGCGTCATGCCCCCTCCAGATGAATACCCTAGGCTCCCCAACGGTAGCTCGTCCCAGACCATCACAAGACATTGTAGAATATTTGTCCTATTATTGTTACTTAGAGTGATTTTCTAGGTAGAACAGTGAGCATCTCCAAAATGTTTGGAGGTAAAACAGTGTCCCCCCATCAAAAAGATATAACCATAGCCATATATACCAAAAACTGGTCAGGTTGCCTTGCTTGCTGAGGCAGTGACCATTAAAGAAGCTTTTCTCTTAGTTCATAAATTATAGAACAAAATTGAGATTTAAAGCGTATCCATATTCAGATTTTTTTTTGCTAAAATTGCACCAAAAGAGATCTGACATAAATGGCTTTGGGCTACCACTCCAATAGCAACACAGGACCCCTAGGTCAGGGAATGCTCCCCCATCCCCAATTTATCTTGGTCCACCAAGAAAGCTCAGCCAGCATGGATGAGTCCTTTGCATCCACCAGATTTGGATGAATCCCAGATTAAATCATTGCATTTCTAGTCTTCCAAATATACAAGAGGTCAGCATCTAGAGATTGAAGAGAACAAACCTCGAGGGATGAGAGATCGAAATAGACTAGGAGATGGCAGTACTATCAAAATAGGTCAGCATTTTATTTTCTTCCTCTTTTTTTTTTTTGGGGGGGGGGGGGGGGATTTGCTGAAATTCTAATTGAGAAAAAACTTCAGTCTACAGGAAAGCAGTATGTTAAGACAACCCTAGAAAGGGCTATAGCTCAGGGATCCAGACCATAGGCGTTGGCAGTTAGATTTTGAATATTTTATCTTTTAAGTTTATGTCATGTTTCCTGATAATGAAATATCATAATCCAAGAGTAATTGCATAGATTCAACAGCCATGACCCCAGGTCTATCTATGCTACTTTATGACACAAGTACAGTACAGTTTGATAGAAATTTTTTAAAAAATCCAAATATGAAAATAAAAACACGTTCTTAACTAGAATCTCGACACGTACCTGAGAAGGGAATTGTCAACAGCAGATGGTGAACTAGGGCAGTTTGAACCACTCATTTTGTCCAAATTACACCAAAAACTAGTTACAGTTGGCTTTGACCAATTCTGTGGGCATTTTTCTTCTGTATTGTTCACCAAATTTTGTGACAGGAAAGAATGCAATATATGAATGGTTCTTATCTACAATTGAGTTTATTTTTGGCAGCGTTGGACATCAGCCCATTTGTATGGGCGGATTGCAGATCTCCTAGCATGAGGTTGGTATCACTCAGATCTACCTTTATTGAGCAAGGATCTGCAAGTAACAAAGGAACTCCAGGTGAGAATTGGTATTTATTGTTGAGAAGTCTGAATTATGGAGGGGATTCACATGAATCTAACTCCCAGGCATGTTCAAAATCACAGTTTGTGGGATTAATAACCCTGCATTATGGGAACAAAGACAAAGGTACTATGGACTCTGAAACTTGACTGGAAAAGTTAAACACGCACAACATGGAAGCAATAAATTCTTAAAAATTAGCATCCGCCGTGGGTATACAGGAGAGACACTGAAACACCAAAATTATTAAGTTATCACCTCCGGCAACTCACCTACCAGAAAATGCAATTTTTCTGGTAATGACCACCAGGTGCGCAAGAGATATAAACAAAACAATGAACTAGGGAGGACGGAGGGGAGACAGATGACTCAGATAACATTAGGCACTGCTTGGTCCCACTTCATGGACACCAGACCTTTAGCAACCAGTGTGGTGAGGTGCATGAGACAAAATGTCTTGACTCTGACTATCAAGATTAAAATTCAAAGTGGGCCGCTGACTAGTTCATGACCAGAACTGGCTTTTTTTAAAGAGAGGTTGGCAAATTGGGAATCAAGGTCTCTGCTCTTGGCACCACGACGAGTAGAAGGCTGTTGCTGTTGCTGTTGCTGTTGCTGTTGCTGTTGCTGTTGCTGCTGTTGATGATGATGATATAAAGCTCGAAGCCTTGCAATTTCTCTCTCTAACACCTCCTGCTCCACTGAACCACCAAACCAGAAGATTTTAGTCTCCCTATAAAATACTAGTTGCAAAACTTATACTATCACTCGCAACTTTAAGTACCTAAAATATCATAACCAGGATTGACGGCTTGCTGTAGCAACAACCTACACCCATATATTGATACCTTGAACCAATCTCGAGACATGTTTTTTACTTTTAGATAGAATTGAAAATATGTACACCCTGACAATGGTGCATGACACCTATGGATGGTACAATACGAAATTGAAGTTGCCTTATTCTAATGAGGATTCCTTTAAACACAATTGTATGAAAACACTCGCCGTTCTTCCTATTTGTACAGCTCTTCTGATGAATGAGGTTGCTTTTCAACATACTAAAAAAATTTGAAGATGCAAAGCAACACAAGAAATGGGTACAATGGAAGCATGATCAAAAAACATTAACTGGCCAGAAAAGAAACTTACAGTGCTTTATTAGTTGCTCCTGAGCTAAACTGTCTAACCGCTGTTTCAGGGCTTTGTTCTCCATGCTCAATATAAGGTTTTGCTTGTCCTGAAATCCAAGCTCAGCTGAAACTTCAAACCCTTCTGCCTATAAAGTCATATACAAACAAACAAAAAAGTGTCAAAACTTGTATGATTAGGAGAAATACACGTTTTTCTAGGGAACAAATTGTAAAGTTACGCACAGTCCATTAGCTTCTCCAAGCACTTGCCTGTAAAGCTTCGACGTTCCTTTCCAGATCAGCTATGTAGTGAAGTTTCCGGACACGTGACCTTTGAGCAAATTGCCTACATCAAATAGCATCTCAGGTTTAGAAATACTTAAACCAGAACTTACAGCACCCAAATTAAAGCTTTAGAAGCATTTCAGAAGATGCCAAACTTCTTTTAAGCCTTTCCAGATTCTTTTATTAATATTACTTTTATTATCATTATTATTATTATTACTTATTACTATTATTATCATTATTATTACTATTATATATTACTATTATTATCAGTATTATTATTGTTGTTTTCTTAAGAGTGAGTGGGGAACAAAGTTGAACATCCCTTAGACATTAATAGGTTTTGCAAGACACCCTCAACCAACAGAAAGAGACTCTACTTCTATTGCATCTGTTAAGGAGTTCTCTTTAGTTTACATCACAATTTCCAAGCCGGAATTCAAACAAGGAAAAGAAAGCATGATTAATACATTTCAAGGTCATATTTTGCAAGCAAGAATTTTCATGATATTTCAAGTTACCTGGATTAAATGTCAAATATATGAATTTAGTATTGGAATAAAGAATAGGGAATCCCAGACGATGAAAATGTAGAAAATTAAGTCTATCTATTGTTTGGCCTAATAATTAATAATATATGCAAACGAGGTGGAAACTCATATAAATTATAATGGCACTGCATGAAAATTCATGTTTCTTCAACACTCTGCCATCCATGTGGTGTACAACAAGGGAGATTCAGAGATCCCGTTAGTAACCCCTCTTGTACGAAATGATGTAGCAAAAGTTGGCGTAATCAAATTTTCTTACCATCATATTTCAAAATTGATCCCAAATTCATGTTATATACATCCATTTACAAGTGTAGATGCCATAAAGACATCCAAAAAATGGACTTTTTCCTGGAGCGCTTGTCAGACCTTCCAGAAAATATCCATTTTACCAGATGACTATGATTGGTGAGTAAGCTTATTTTTTGCAATGGTAAGTTGTAGATGTGGGAGTAGGTAGAACACAAGCAGGATGACTAAAACCCGCATGTATCATGCTGGAGAGTCACCATTAGGTGTTGCTGAGACATGCCCTACTCATACATAGTAACAAATCGGAAAAGTCAGGAAAACTTTGGGAAAAAATAGAAACAATAAAAAAAAATTGAAGAGAAAGTAACATGATACCAACTATAGTTACCAAGTCGAAGTTTGAGAATGATTTGTCTAGGAAAAATATAGAAAAAATTTGCAACATTTGGAAAATTCAAAAATAAATGAATAAAAAATTGTACAAAATAAGATTACTAATTAAGAAAATTAAAACAAACATATTTCATATATTAGATATTTATTAAGGACTTTTTCAAAAGTCCTAAAGAATTCACGACATTTTGGAAAATCCCTTTTATTATTATTCTAGACTTTTTGAAAAAATCAGTAAACTTTGTTACTTATCCTATAGTGACTTTATTCTGAGTCCAGAGCCGTTTAAGGACTCTTTTACTTGAGACATCCACAGCTTTACTCCTCCCAACCCAGCCTATCCTGCATCTTGTTAGGTCTTCCTCTGTGTTCCGCACCTAAAGGGAACCCAAAAAAGCTATGGATTGGATGCTCTGAAAAATTTTACTGCAAAGCAGTTGTGAACTCTGAGATGGATGCTTTACTATGTAATTACTCTTAAACTTGGAAGTTTCTCCTTCTCAAAGCCTTTACTGCATCTTATAAGTCCTCTTCTATGCTCCAAACACCTCTAGGCATAGTTACCAAGTCGGAGTTCGGGAATAATTCGTCTAGGGAAAGTTTTGGCAAAATAAATGGAAAAAATGTCGAAAAATGTATGAAAATATAAAATAAAATTAGTAATTATGAAATTTTATAAATGATTAGATTTCATGTATTAGATATATATTTTGAAACCTTTTCAAAAAATCATGAATAATTTGTGTTTAATTCGTGACTTTTTGAAAAAGTTGTAATTTTTTCCAAAAGTCATAAATTAATCACTCGACGAAAAAGTCGTATATTATTTCAGGACTCTTTGAAAAAATTGGAGAACTTTGTTGCCATGCCTCTGGGAACCCAAAATGGTTATGGATTGGATGTTCTCAAAAATCTTTAGTGGAAAGAAACTGTTCACACTGAGATGGATGCTTACACAAACATTTCTGTTTCGGGAACTCGCATACTGCATCTTATGATGTTTTTTCCTTTGTGATCCACACAACTCTACCTCTATAGAACCCAAACAAGCTATGGATTCGCCACTCACAAAGATCTTTAGTGGAAACCAGCTGTGAATGCTGAAATGGATACTTTACTTTGTAGTTAGTAGTTAGACTTGAACGTTGGGCCCCCACCCCATCCAAATTGGAAGAAATATAATTCCTGATCTAACAAAAATGATAAAAGAAGGGAGGATATTCCTGATCACTTTCCAAGGGCCCCAAAGATCAACACAAGGCCTGGTTTAGAGTCCCGCCTGTTTGAGTCCAATCCATATTTACTCGTGATGAAATCCACATCTCATTTGCCTTGAGGGGAAATCTTCACAATCACTTACAATAAGAGCCAGGTTTATCTGCTTTAGATTCCCAATGTTGAGACCCTCTTTAATTTTGATTTAGAAGCTACCTCCCAGTTTATGGCCATTTTTTGGTATCTTGGTTATCCCACAAGAAGTTCTTCTGGATTTGCCCAAGTATCTAGACTATCTAATTCAGGACTTTAGAAAGGGACACATAGTAGACCAACCAATTTGATAGTGTATATATATTGAGAATATGTCTGTCTCCCATTTCCCAAAGAAATATACTTCCTTCTCCAAGCCGTCAATCTGACTATCTCCACACAAACTTTACAATAACAGGATCCTACAATTCGACCGATTTAGGGTTAAGCACCAATAGAGTAACAAAGGTCTCCATTTTTTACAAAAGTCGCGATATTTCGTCGAACGAATAATTTATTAAGTATTCGCAACTTTTTGAAAAAATTAGAAAATTTGCAAATTAAATTACAAAAGGCATGAGAGAGTTGTTTGGGTGAGTGAATGAGTGAAAACCAAGCTCTTTATAGAGCCTTTGGTGGCTGTAATGGCTAGTTTGGCCTTCCAATGGCTATGAGGGGTAAAATTGACATTTTTTAGACTTTTTAGCATGACATCAGCAGTTCTTTGTTGACTGACGGTCAACTGACGAAAGGGGTCTAAGTGTCAATTAGTTTGAAACATAATGGTACCTATTGTATTTTCTGAAAACAGAGGGCGTCTATGCGTATTTTAGTCAAACCTCAGGGGGTATAAATGTATTTTCCCCTTTCATTTTTCTTCTTTTCAGAAAAATATTGCAAAACAAACTTTGGCCTTCAATTAGAAGTGTCTTAAATATTATTAGAAGTGGCAATTTTTTGTTAAAAGAGTTCGATAATAGAGATAATCAATGGATCGAAGGTACAGACTACAGACCCAAAAAAAAAATGGATCTAAGGTTATTACTATAAATGAAAAATACAGTAATTTTAATTTCGGATATATATTTATAATTTTATATTATGACAAGTATATATATATATATTCAAAAATGAAGATTAGTCTATCATCCATAGGCTAATAATACATATTTTAGTGGATCATCAATTATTAGTATTATTGAAAAATCTAGTAATTTTATTTCGAAAAAATAATTTTTAGATTTCAATTTACAAAAAAAAAGTTAGCCTATTTTTTTATAAAACATGTGTATTTATAATGATATTACAAAATTATTGATAAATCGCATGTATTATATTAATGACTAGCGTGTTTTAGATTTCATATTATACACACAATTCATAATAATAATAAAATAATAATTTTGTTTACAAGTATTAGGGAAGATGCAACTTCCCCCAAAAAATGAAACCAAAAATCATATATCATTGAATGGAATGGAAGTCAGCCTATGGAACTGCAGAGCCTTGGAAGAGTTCACCTTCGGTTTGAAGATTAGTCTATGGATATGATAGATTGTCTATAGACTACCAACATATATTCAAGTAGATATTAGATTATCAATATTAATGAAATAATAGAGTAATTTCATTTATTTATTAACCAATTTTATGAATTTTACGTTACAAAAAAATAGATTTTCCATAAATTTCCTTAACAGTGCATATCGTAACAGTATCATGTTTATCGCATATGATATGCTTGATATTGTAACAAGGGGAATGTTATGCCCACTTTCCTTCTCATCCTCTTTCTTTTTTTTGAATAGGACGACAAAAAATATGACAGTTTTTTGTGGGGGCCACGACATTTTTTTGCCATGTTCAAACAAGGGAAAGTGGATGAGAAGGAAAGTGGACCTAACATTATCCTTGTAAGAAATGTTCGATATAATGTAATTCCACACTTATCGAACAGTATCATTTTACATATCGACCATATCATACGATATCAATACAATACCGTATGATATGCTCCATACAGTTCAAGACAAGGCAAAGTTATGCTCCCATGCAATGTAATACATGTTGGAATCCCTAAACATCAGCCCGTATCGTACGATACGTACAATTTGCACCAACATTCAATCATGCTTAAGAAATGTTTTTCACTCTGTACCACAAAACCAACTAAATCACCATAGTATGAGAAATTCTACACATACACAAATAAAAAAAAAATTAAGATAATCTAGAAAAGCACAATCTCCTACAAATTGAGGGGCAAATTGACTATACATCTTCAAGACATCGCTCTGTAGTTCACCAAGTTATGATGTGATGAGCATAAAAATGTGATTACTCGATGCAGCTGTCTGTTTCACGAGAAGAGTAGTAAATGATTCCTACCAAAGAAGGAAAATAGCAAATACACGAATGCACGATTTAAAGTATAGTTTTTAACTAAATAAGGTGCACAAAAAATAAATATAGTTCAAAATACCAACTTAAAGAAAAATTATCCATGACAATGTGGGAATACCTTAATGGATACGGATAATGAAGAGTAATACACCAAGTGTTTGGTCAAAATCAATGGCAAGCAACTTACAATGTAACATTAATATATTACAAAAAAAATCAATACTGAAGATAGATGATTTGGACAACGTACTGTTTAGAATGTTTTGGGTCTGTCTCTACTGCAGAAGGCTTAGCATAAAAGTCATCCCTTCTTTCATAAGAACCATCTAGTAGATCATGTGAACCAAATTCATTTTGATCTTGCTTTCCAGTGGCTGCAGATAGCACCCTATCTGGTTCCTGTGGAGCACATGATGATCCTGAGCTTTGAAGAAAAGTGATATCCCTTGCAGACAGAAGGCCACTTGGGTAGGTAACAGAATTCAAGGATGATTCCCATGCCCTATTCTTCAGTTTCCGAAAGGAATCCGGCTCTGTATTGAAAGTAGCATGCATTGCATCTTTATAATGATCAAAATCTTGAGATCCCCATATAGGTCCAGTTATATTTTTGAGTTTGAACTCATCCTGAGCTACATAATCTATGTTAGAAGCATTAGCCGCATCTAAGTATGCAAAAGAATCACTTGATGAACGTCGATGACCACCTCTGCGGACAGGTGTCTCTGGCTCATCAAGGAGTTCCTCAAGCCAAGAAGGTTGCTCATCTACGAGAAAGCTCTCAGATGAAGTACGTTGGTGATGCCTATGTCCCTCTCTAGGCTTTGGAATACCTTTTGATCCTACAGCAGGACTGGAGCCATAATCAGCATAAGATGGGGAAATGCTTGGGAAGGGACTTTTAGGAGGGAGTTGCGACTGTTTTCCAGCATAAGGCAAATTTCTTAAGTTTGAAGACCACTTAGAATTTGCCATAGCATAAGCACAATCAGTACCTGTCAAAAAAATTGGTACAGAAACATCAAGAATCATAATAAAAAGAAGTACCATATACAACTGCTGCAGGAACATCTACTCTAATTAAGAATTTACTATAAAGATTTTTATTCAACGAAGGAAATCAACTTAACCGATACAAAGTGTAAGAACTAAAACTCCACAAGATTGATCTAAGAACTACGCAAAATAATAATAAGTATATACTAGGAAATACTCATATCTTAGAAAGCAAAACGAAGTGGGCTGCTTCATTGGAAATATGGCAGCCTGGCTGAGATTGATGTCCAAATGGAGATGAGAAATAGTAACCGCACTTGTCTTTACGTTAACATAAAGGGATGAAGCCACGAGTGGTACCTTCCTTCAAGTAAGATGACTCATTAATGTAGCCACAAGAGAATGGCGGTGTAATAATTCGTTCAAGTAGGATGAATCATTATTTTTTCTTTCTTTGAAACATTAAAGTAGAAAGACAAATCATGGTACAAATTTGGTGTATGTCATAACTCTTAGCAAATTCTATGCACATAAAAGAGGCTTGTTTGAAGAGATTATCGCTCAGACGAAAACTCTAGGTCGAATTATTTTCTAACCAAGAGAGAATGATGCGACCAGGAATTTCTAATAAAGGTGCAACAAACTGATTCCGGAAAATAGTTCATTATTTCTCAGCCCCCAGGGATTTGATAGTCAACTTTAAAAGGCCATAAGTTTATGTTCAAGTATCCAATCAAGAAGTCATCAGAAGCACTAAAAAGCAATTTTCAAGATATACAATAGTTATCACACAAAATTTGTCAAGATTTACGTGTCAAAAAAGAGTTAGAAATTTGGCTATTAGTGACGAACGTAAGAGTTATTTTAGTCATATTTTATATTATACTTAAGCTATTTTAAATGTACAGATGAGATTACTTCCTTATCTTTTTGGTTAGGTTGTACAGTTTTTTAGTAATAGTTGTTATGGGCACATTGTTAGGGACCTTTAGACATTTGACTTATTGAAGAAGGTTTGCCTTAAGCTTTTGAGTTCCTTTGAAAAATTTTGGATTGCTTGAATTAGCACCTTGCAGGAGGCTTTTCTTGGGATTTCCTTCCAAGAAACTTAGGCAGCGACAGTGATCAAAGTACTTTTTATTTCCTATTATATTACCACGCCTTGCCCTACATCAATTAGAATGATGTGACCAAAAATCTCAAATAAAGGTACCACAAATTCAGGAAAATAGGTCATTGTCGAGTTTTTAGCAATAAACTTTAAAAGGCCATAACTTTCTACTCAAATATACAATCGAAAAACCGGCAGAGACGTTAGAAAGTATCTTCCGAGATCTACAATAGTAATATAATAAAGTTTGTCAAGATTCTAATGTTTTGGCCATAAATTTAGTTAGAAGTTTGACTATACAATTAATGACGAAAATAAGGGGTCTATTAGGCATTTTTAATATTATAATTAAGCTACTTTAAATGTGTGGTTAAGATTACTTTTTTTTTCCATTAACTTTTAGGTTAGTTTGAGGGTTTTATTTTATTATAAATAGTTGTTGTGAGAACATTATTTGGACTTTTAGACTTTAGACTTTTGGTTAATTGAATGAAGGTTTACCTTAAGTTTTTGAGTTCCTTTGAAAATTTTTGGGCTGCTTGGATTAGCACCTTGTATAAGGTTTTTCCTGGGTTTCCCTCTAAGAGACTTAGGCTTTAACGATGATCGAAGTATTGTTTTCTTCACCATCATATTGTAGGGTATTGTTGTAAATCAGTTGGTATCAACGTAGGATCAAGACGTGGGTCAAAGCGAGGAGGTCAAGTTCTCAAAATCCAGGACATCATTATCATCCTTAAACTAGGATTTTCACTTGAAAATTGAAAAACACAATCTTTAGAGTCTTTCCCTATATTTATGTGCTTCATTCCCTCATTTCGAAACACACTTTCCAATCTCGAATAAATTCTTCAATTCTTGCACCAAAATCCTCATCATACTAACTGTTTGGATTATCGATTTTGTATACTTACTGAAAATCGACCTATCATACCTGAACAGGCTTTCCAAATTTCCAGAACAAGGTGACAATAAGGGCCATTTGAAAAGTGAAAATAAGACCCTTGAACCAGTTTGAAGTTTAAGCAAATCCACTACATCAGATCGTCTAACCAAGCAATTTCAAAGAGAGGATCAAGAAATTCATCTGCCATCGTAACACAATTCAAGAAAGGTAATATCGGCGTATATAAGTTTCATATAGCAAACATTCAACATACGAACATCTAACCAAGCAATTTCAAACAGAGGATCAAGAAATTCCTCTGTCATTGTAACACAAATTCAAGAAAGAAATATCAGCGTATATAAGTTTCATATAGCAAACACTCAACATACGAACATCGGACACCTTAACAAATAGATATTGAGGTTTAAAATTGACTGGCATATGAAAAGTGCTGATTTAGAACTTCAATAACAACTTATACCATCATCATTCACCAAATGTCATGTGCATGATAAAAAGCCACATTATGTGCCTAAATGAAGAAACGCATTTAAATATTAGTCGGCATAAGGGTGAATTTTCTTTCATAAATGCATTACATGTATGTCATACTGATTTTGCTTCAAGGGTGTCTTTCCTCACAGGTTCCACTATGCTTTTATTTCCTCTCTTCCTAAGTTCCAGTTGGTTTCTTGTTACCACTTACACGATTACTACAAGCTGATACTCCCAAAAAAACCTACTAATGTCTTATATAGAAATAGAATCATAAAAATAGATACTCTGTTTTTTCAATTGGTAATTCTAGCGACCCTGCTAATAAATCCCAAGTAAAACAATTAAAAACGAAGACTCGCAAGGCATTGCTAAGTGTGGGGGAAAAGTTCTCTTGTAGTTGCTAGCTCCACGTGTTTATGGACGATTGGTTGAAGGAAGAAAAGGTTGTTGATGAGAGGTCATCTGACCTGTCAAAGACACTCCCAAGATTAAGTCAGAATCAAATTAAATAGGGAAACAGAAAGTATCAATGAGTTCAGAGATTTCAAAGTTCATAAAAAAGGTCATTTTGTCTTCTTTAGTTCATATATTTATAATCAAGAATTGTCTAAGTGTCATAGCTTGCAAGAGACGGTTGTGCATATCATTTTGATTGCTAACAGCTCTTGGTTTGGTCCGCAAGGTCTTCTCCACATGTTCTTTGCTTAGTTTGCAATTTTTTTTAAGAAGATAATGATAAGGACATAAATATATAATCATAAATGCATGTCTTTGTCACATGTCACTAGTTTATAGAATGTCATTAATATTTAGTTAGTTGTTCGTCCAAACACTTGGGGTATTAATAAGTCGGTTTAGTTGGTTGTGATCTTTGTTTTATTCTTATTTTGTTTGTATTTGGCTTGTCGTTTATTGATATCGGTTTCTTTATCAAAGAGGACATTATCGAGCTGTTTGTTTGAGAGAAGATGTTGTTGAGCCGGTTTCTTGAGAGAGGACGTCATCGAGCTATAAATAAAACAAGCTTATGAAACTCTTTTGAGTGTCGGGCCATTTTAGTGGCAAAGGAAAATCATAGTCAGGGTGGCTACCACTGTCATGCGGGTGTGCTAAATAACACAGCTTCAAAGAATACAGCCACTAAGAGGATACAGGAGTCTTTTATGGAATGGGAAGGAGGAACAATAAATGTTAAATCTCACATTCTCACTAGTCGTGGACCACCATCTGTAGGTACATTCTTACAAAGGATAAGGAACCTCTTGTATGGGGGGAGTGCGCCTTAGAAGAAATAATGGAAATTGTTGAGGCTAGTCCAAAGCGCAAAAATCAGGCAATAGTCCATTTGAGTTGGCAATGGGCCAAAAACCTCTTACACCTCACACGGTGGCTATTGGGTATCGAGGGAAAAGTGCAATTGCTTATCGGTTGTTTAAGGATTGGCAAAAGCAAATAGGCATAGCCAAGACATACCTTGATAAGACTACCGACAGAATGAAGAAATGGGCGGACACAAAGCGGCGGCCTATCGAGTACAATGAAAGGGATCTTGTGATGATAGAGATGACGTTCTCAATGAAGAAACCGGCTCGACAACATCTTCTATCAAATAAACAGCTCGATAACGTCCTCTTTGATTAATAGACCGATATCAATAAATGAAAAACCAAACACAAACAAAATAAGAATAAAACAAAGATCACGACCAACAAAACCGACCTATTAATATCTCAAATATTTGGACAAACAACTGACTAAACATTAATGACATTCTATGAACTAATGACACGTGGCAAAGACATGCATTTATAACTTTATATTTATGTCTTTATCATTATCTTCTTAAAAAATTACAAACTAAGCAAATAACATGTGAAGAAGACCTTGTGGACCAAACGAAGAGCTGTCAGCAATCAGAATAGCATGCACAACCTTCTCTTGCATGCAATGACACTTGGACAATGCTTTGCCTATAAATATACGAACTAAAGAAGACAAAATGACCATTTTCTGAACTCTGAAATCTCTAAACTCATTGATACTTTTTGTCTCCCTATTTAATTTGTTTCTAACTTAATCTTGGGAGTGTCTTTGCCAGGTCGGACAACCTCTCATCAATAACCTTTTTCTCCCTTCAACCAATCGTCCAGAAACACGTGGAGCTAGCAACTACAAGATAACTTTTCCCTCATAAAAATTGTCGTCGTCTGTGGGAAACTCTTCTCTTCGAGCTCCTCCTGTTTCACCTTCAGCTAAATCTATGGCTTCAGAGCATCAACCAAACAATATTCAAACCCAATTGAATATGATTATTGAAATGATGAAACAGCAACAACAGAAGTTGGATCATCTCAATTCAACTCACCAGAATGTTCAACAACGTTTGCACGTTGTTGAAGAGCAAGTTCAACCATCAACCCCTCAAACTATCGATGATTGCATCTGTTTCTCACGTTCCATCACATGAAAAACTTCTATCTCACAAATCTCTTTCACAGTATGATCTGGATCATCAACGCGTCGCTCAAACTTCCCAAATAGCCCATCCAACTGGTTTAACTGCAGATGAGGTTAAAACCCTCATTTAGGCTGAAAGAGCTATGTTCTTAAACTTGGCCACGAACAGTAAAGCCAAGCTAAACGGCAGACCTTGCACGATGTGCAAAATTCTCCTTTTACTCATTCTATCAAGAACCTTCTAAAAAGTTTCATTCACCTAAGTTTAATCTTTTTGACAGAACAACCGATCCTATTGATCACCTCCTCCATTATCAAAAGTCTATGATGTTGAACAAGCATAATGATGCTCTTATGTGCAGACTTTTTCCATCGAGTTTGCAAGGTCAAGCATTAGCTTGGTTTCATCGTCTTCCTGCCAAATCAATCGCGAACATGGGCACGCTACAATCATCCTTCATTGCACGGTATATATCCAATCACAAGAAATTCTCTAATATTGATTCTTTATTTACTCTCAGAATGAAACCAACAAAGTCATTAAGAGATTTTGTGCAAAAATTCTGAGAGGAAGTTCATGCACTGGATAATTGTGATGATCGGACCAGTATTCTTGCTTTCAACTTTCAAGAATTCTTTACTGCTGGGATCGAAACTATATGATTCTGCGGTAAAAGATCATCCTGAAAAACTGGATGATTTACTTACCAAGGCCGATAAGTATACACGGCTGGAAGAGGATGTAAAAACTCGAATAAAATCCCGAGCAACCCCGGTAAGAGCCGTTGAGCAACAAACAACTCCACCCATTCCAAGCCAAAGACAATACCATCCCGGGAAATAGAAGAAGAACCTTCGTCCAAACAACAAAGACAAGAACAACGCCCAACACAAAATCAGCAAGAGCGAACCACTTTTAATGTCGGCCCAGCTGCAATCATGAAACAGTTGATGCAGGAACCTTACTTTCAGTTTTACCAAAAAAAAAGGAACCTTACTTTCAGTGACCAATGATGTCACATAGGGCCCACGAGCTTGAGAGTATTGCCATTACCATAAAGTTCGGAGGCATACCACCAACAAATACAGAGTTTTGTGTGACTATCTGGAAGGAATGGTACAGGAAGGTTACCTTGGGGAGTATGTTGTCCGGGAGAATCAGCAAAGAGCTACCTCAAAGGGACGTAATCCTATCTTGGCAGAACCTTCCACTTTAGGAAGAAATGAGGCACAAGGCAATAGAGCTCAAGCTGGAATTATAAATGTGATTCATTATGCACGCTCACCAAGACACGATGATATGGAATCCCGAACTAAAGCCCAGAAAATATCCCATGATCGAGCAATTTATCAGGTACTACCTGGAATAATTGAATCTGATCTAACTTAAAGAGGACAGTTCGTCCTCATTATGATAATTTGATGTCTTAGTCAGCTCCTTAAATATCAACAATTTCAAAGTCAGAAGGGTGTTGTTAGACTCAGGAAGTTCAGTAGATATTCTTTATCTACCAATTTTCATACAAATGAGCTTTGCCTCATCTTTGTTAATCCCTTCTCAAACCCCCCCTTATCGGGTTTGATGGCAGTTCAGTACAACCACTTGGAGAAATGATACTCCTAGTTACTGCACGATCTAGCACCTTAGGGCCCGTTTGGCATCACTCCCAAGAACAATTCTCTATTCCCTGGGAATAGAAACTCAAAGTTTTTATTCCCAGGGAATAGAGAATTGTTCCTTGAGAGTGATGCCAAACGGCCCCTTACTAACTCGATTTTCTGTTCTTCATGCCCCCTCGCCATACAATGTAATCTTGGGGAGAGGATGGACCCATAAAATGAAGGCCATCCCATCCTCATATGAGCCTCATCAAATCCCATCTACATCCTCCATCAACCCAGGGAAAAAAATAACCGAAGAAACTGAATCAGTAGATTTGAACCCAAAAAAGTGCAGGAAAAATAAATTTTCTAATCTTAATACCCAACAAAAAAAAAAACAGATTATTTCTAAAATAACCATAATATTTATATAAAGAAAAGGAAGTACATCTGTGGTAAATACTTTCTATAAGTAGAATATTTAAAACTACACAAAGAACAAAATCATTAACTAAACTAAAACAAACAAACAAACAAATTAGCAATCCCTTAAGCAGAAAATACTCAATCCCTAATTAACAGGAAACCTAGAAACTCGAATAAATATTGAAATCCAAAGAAAGAAAGAAAATGGGGGGAGAAGCATTCATTTCCACAAATGTAAATTATATGGAAAAATAACGAAAAAATGTACATACCAGATGAGTCTGAAATTCCGCCTCTGTGTGATCTTTTCGGTCCAGGAAACAAACCCTAAAACAGGGATTTCAGGGTTTTGCAGGAGAGAAGAAAAAGAAACGTTGGTGGAGACTGAGGGTAGGAAGCGTAAACCAACGGAATTTAATGTTAAAAGAGTCAAAAGGTTCTCCAAAATATCGTGATATGTCTTCTAGCAAAAATAAAAATAAAACAAGAGGAGAGAAATGCTAGCCGATTTTTAACGTCTCGCCGTGGCATTTTGTTTTTTTTTTTTTGTTTTTTGTTAAGAGTTGATTAAAGAGAAAGTAACAAAAGTGGGCCCAATTCTATGGGAAGAAGTCCCAACAGGGAGAGCAAGATCTTTGATGCTTTCATTGCCATTTGGTGGGCTAGTAAGTTGGCCTCAGGGGTGATAAAATGGAACTCCACAATCCCACATCGGATTTTCAAGGCTCGGATGTCGGACAAAATAGCTTGAATCTCCCAGTGGCCGACGCGGGAAGGTGCATTCAAGGGGTCGATAAGCTCTTTTGCATCTGACTCTAAGATCACCCGATTCCACTTAGGAGAGGTCATCAAGTGAAGTCTGAGTCTGATAGCTTCAACGTCGGCTCGACGGGTAGTACCTCTCACCAGGGGTTCACACAACAACCGCAGCACCCGCGGCTTGGAGATTTAAAAGTGCCGCCCTATCGACGTTGATCTTGATCGAGTCCGGGTCAGGGTTAGGGCCTCCAGTTAACATCTCTTAGAGCGGTTGTTATGGGGGCATTGTGTCACGGGCAATTTACGTTGCCAGGTAAATCCCGTGCGGCACTTGATCAATCCGTTGATCAAGTCAGCCTACTCAAACAGTTACTTAAGAACAAGAGTAAAGCACACCATAATGCACAAGAAAGAAGCAAAGATCAATATTATTGCATAAAGGGAAAGGTTACAAGACACTATATAGGTACTGGAAATAAAAGACACTAGGGGAGCAGGTGATCAAAGATGGTGCAAAGACAACCCACTCAAGTGAACTACCACATCCCCTACAAGGTGGAAAATAAACATTTTACCCTTTGGCAGAAGGAAACATCCTATGTGCTGATGGAGTCATACTCCCTTATTACAAAAATGTCACTAAGACTTTGGCGACTAAACTACCCTTTTACAATAGATTAAAAGACATACAAAAATAGTACCACCACCAAGGCCATGCAAACATTGCTGGACGAATGGTCATGACATACTCCCCCACTTGTTAAGTTGACGCCCTCGTCGACTTGTTCGCTAAGTATTCTTCAATCTTATCTGCGAAGGGGAGAAGGGTGACGCCTAGTTCTCAATTAGCTTCGGCGTCGGATAGCCCTTTCCATAGTACCAAATAATCCATGTGCGCGGGCCTAGTCGGTAACGCTTGGACATGACGATCCGCAACAATACGTTCAACTTTTCTGTGGGGTACGATCATTACGATAGCTGTAGGCCAGTTCAGAGTGTTGCGAGTGGGGTCTTCCTTGTCTGCATTATACAGTTTTAACACACTGGCATGGAAGACCGGGTGATATCTGCGAAATGACTCAGGCAGTTTCACCTTGTAGGAGACTTTTCCCACCTTTTCAGTGATAGGAAATGGTCTTTCGTACTTGCGAACTAAGTTTTTGTTGCCTTTACGAAAGAACTTTAAGTTAACTGGGTTTAGCTTTATCAACACTAAGTCTCCCACTTTGAACTTATCTTGCCTTCTCTTCGGATCCGCAAATTTCTTCATTCTTCTAGCGGCTTTCTCAAGGTATGTTCGGGCAATCTTTGCATTCTTATTCCACTCTTTGGCAAACTTGTATGCGCTGGGGCTGGTTCCTTGGTAACCGACAACGACTGTATGAGGCGTTAGTGGTTGTTGCCCGGTTACTAGCTCGAATGGGCTCTTGTTGGAAGAAGAGCTTTGTTGTAAGTTGAAGCAAAATTGAGCGACATTGAGCAAGTTCACCCAATTCTTTTGATTGGCACTGACAAAGTGCCGAAGGTATTCTTCAAGGAGAGCGTTAAAACGCTCGGTTTGGCCATCAGTCTGAGGATGACTACTTGTTGAGAAGTTGAGCTTGGTCCCGAGAAGTTTGAACAATTCTGACCAGAACTTTCCCGTGAATCTTGAGTCTCTGTCGCTCACAATGTTTTGAGGCACACCCCAGTATTTCACCATATTCTTCATGAACAAGTAAGCTGCTTCCTCTGCTGAGCAGTGCAAAGGTGAGGGGATGAAAGTAGCATACTTTGAGAATCTGTCGATCACCACCAGGATCGACCCAAACTCCCCCACTTTTGGCAAGGCCGAAATGAAGTCTATGGAGACACTCTCCCATGGTCTCCTAGGGATAGGTAATGGATCCAAGAGCCCAAGAGGCCTATTTCTTTCTACCTTATCTTGTTGGCACACAAGACAAGTCTTCACGTATTCTGCAACGTCATCTCACATGCGAGGCCAATAGTAACCCCGTTCTAGCAAGGCATATGTGCGACGCCATCCCTGATGGCCTGCCCAAAGAGTATCATGACACTCTATTATAAGATCCTTCCTTAGGTCCCCCATCCTTGGGACAAAGATGCGGCGTCCTTTTATGTAAAGAAGTTCATCGTTGATCCAGAAGCGACGAGTCTTGCCACTTTCAACTAGTGGCCAAATTACCTTCGCCTGGTGATCGGTCTTCAACCCTTCACGGATCTTATCATGCATGGTAGACTGCACCCGTTGCACACTCCTGTGCATCACTTTCTTGAGGGCCGTAAGTTCCGCTTTGCGACTTAAGGCATTGGCAACATTGTTGTACCAACCCGGTTTGTACTCTAACTCAAAGTCAAATTCCGCTAGCAACTCTTGACAGCGCGCTTGCTTGGACGTGAGCTTCTTCTGCGTCATGAAGTGAGACACGGCAACATTGTCGGTCTTCACCACAAATTTCGATCCAAGTAAGTAATGCCTCCACACCCGAAGGCAATGCACCACGGCAAGCAACTCTTTTTCTTGAGCCGTGTAGCGACGCTCCGCTTCAGATAATTTCCGGCTCTCATAAGTAACCGGATGTTCTTCTTGTACCAACACTCCTCCGATAGCATAGTCTGACGCATCAGTTTGTACTTCAAAAGGCTTCACCAAGTCTGGCAGTGCAAGAACAGGATGTTGGGCCACGGTAAGCTTCAGTCTCTCGAAGGCTTCCTGGCACTCCCTTGACCATACCCAAGCATGCTCCTTCTTAAGTAGGTCAGTCAATGGTGCTGTAGCTGCTGAGTAGCCTTTAATGAACTTACAATAGTAATTCACAAGGCCTAGGAAAGATCGCAGCTCGGTGGTAGTCGTAGGTGGCTCCCACTCTTGAATAGATCGGATCTTGTCCTCGTCCATTCTCACTTTTCCTTCGCCCAACACATGGCCAAAGAAACTAATGCGCTCCTGCGCAAATGAGCACTTCTCCTTCTTCACGTACAATTGGTTCTCCTTTAGCAAGGCCAACACCTTTTGCAAATGCTCAACATGCTCCTCAAGAGTTGAGCTATAGACCACAATATCATCCAAATAGACCACAACGAACTTGTCCAGGAACTCATGGAATATCTGGTTCATCAATGTTGAGAAGGTAGCCGGTGCGTTGATAAGGCCGAAAGGCATCACCATGAATTCGAATGCGCCATATCTCGTCACGCAAGTTGTCTTAGGTTCATCACCCTCCGCGATGCGAACCTGATAGTAGCCTGACCGCAAATCAAGCTTACTAAAGTACTTGGCTGTCCCAAGTTGGTCGAACAAATCGGTAATCAACGGGATGGGATACTTGTTCCGCACGGTCAACTTGTTTAGCGCTCGGTAATCCACGCAAAGCCTCAGACTCCCGTCATGCTTGCGCTGGAAGAGGATTGGTGCCCCAAATGGTGCCTTGGAGGGGCGAATGAAGCCTGACTCCAAAAGATCATCAAGTTGCTTCCGAAGTTCTGTGAGCTCCGGAGGGGCCATACGATAAGGGGCTTTCGCAGGCGGCTTAGCCCTGGGAACAAGTTCTATCTCATGATCAATTGTTCGACGAGGAGGAAGGGACTTTGGCAACTTGTCGGGCATCACGCTAGCAAACTTTGCCAACACCTCTGTCACTTCCTTCGGAACTGGATCCTGCTCTAGTTGAGACTTTTCCCTCAACGTAGCCAAGTAAGTCATCTCTCCCTTCTTCAACCCTTTCTTAAGCTGCAGGGCTGAAAGCATCTTCTCTCCACCTTTGCTTGCCACTGTTGGAATCATACATGGAGAGTCACCAAAGATGCACAGCGATCGCAGGTACGGCATTGGTACGGCCTTAGATTCCTGCAAGAACTCCATCCCCACAATGACCTGGAAGTCATCCATGGGAATCGCTGTCAAGTTGGTCTTTCCTGACCAAGCTCCCACTTCAATCAGCACCCCCTTGGCTACCCCGTGAATGGGTTTCGCTGCTGAGTTCATGGCTTTGATGCGACTTGAATCTTTCTCCAGCTTCAATCCCAGTCGTTTAGCTTCTCCTTCCGCAACAAAGTTATGTGTCGCCCCCGTATCCACCATGGCCCGGGTGGCCTTCCCATTGATCTTCAAATCAACGAACATGAGCCATTTTGACTGTGGCGCCTTCTCATCACCCTGAGTCTTAAGAGCATTTAGCAACCTGATGGCTCCCATCCTAGGCTGCTCTTCCTCATCCTCATCACTCTCGGACAGCTCCTCGTGCATAGCCGAGTTACTCTCTGATGCCTGTAGGGCATTGAGGGCTTGTTTCTGTGGGCAAACTGCTACTCGGTGTGATCCACCACATAAGAAGCACTGCATCGGCTTGGAACTCGAACCCTTTGAGGTTGAAGCTTCTTTGGTCGGCCCAGACTTGCCATTGCTATGCTTCTTCCCATTTGATGGTCGAGAAGATTTATTGTGGCTAGTATGGGTCGAGGTCGCCTTCTTCTTGTTAGGGTCATTTGTGGAGTAGTCATTCAGACGCTCTGCTGCTGCTTGTGCTGAAGCTAGGTCTTGAACACGTTGCCTCTGCAACTCGGTCTGTGCCCAAGGTTTCAAACCCTCCATGAAGTAAAACATCTTGTCTTTCTCAGACATGTCCTTGATATCTAGCATGAGGGCCGAGAATCGCTTCACATATTCACGCACCGTGCCTGTCTGATGCAACTGTCGCAAGTTCCTCCTAGCGATGTACTCCACGTTCTCGGGCAAGAATTGGGCTTTTAACTCCCGCTTCAATTCCGCCCAAGTATCCACGATGCATCTCCCATTCTGAATGTCATCGTATCGTGTACGCCACCATAACTTGGCATCACCCGATCGATACATTGTTGCTGTTGAGACCTTGGCTTCCTCTGATTCCTGTCTCACGGCTCGGAAGTACTGTTCCATGTTGAACAAGAAATTCTCAAGCTCTTTTGCATCTCTCGCACCACTGTACGAGCGAGGCTCTGGCACCTTCACTCGACTGTATGTCTCGGTAGGGCCATGAGGGTGCGAACCAACTGCCATGGTAAGCACATTCAACCGGTTTGAGAGCTCCTCAATCTTGGCCTAGAGAGCATCCACTTCACGTCCTTGGTCAAGGTCTCTACTGATCCGGCCAATTCCTGGTGTCCTTGTTCCATGTTGCTTACTCGGTCATCCATCTGTACCATGGTATGCAACATCCCATCAATCTGTGTTGTCTGGTCTTCCAAATCGTCCAGACGATCCTTGTTAGTGCGCGCTCCTATCCCCTGTGCCATGTCTTCTAGCCTTGAATACACGGTCACAACTTTGCTCTGATACCAACTGTCACGGGCAATTTACGTTGCCAGGTAAATCCCGTGCGACACTTGATCAATTCGTTGATCAAGTCAGCCTACTCAAACAGTTACCTAAGAACAAGAGTAAAGAACACCACAATGCACAAGAAAGAAGCAAAGATCAATATTATTGCATAAAGGGAAAGGTTACAAGACACTATACAGGAACTGGAAATAAAAGACACTAGGGGAGCAGGTGATCAAAGATGGTGCAAAGACAACCCACTCAAGTGAACTACCACCTCCCCTACAAGGTGGAAAATAAACCTTTTACCCTTTAGCAGAAGGAAACATCCTATGTGCTGGTGGAGTCATACTCCCTTATTACAAAAATGCCACTAAGACTTTGGCGACTAAACTACCCTTTTACAATAGATTAAAAGACATACAAAACTAGTGCCACCACCAAGGCCATGCAAACATTGCTGGACGAATGGTCGTGACAATTGGGCATTGAGGGACGCAATTTTCTCATCTCACTTGATAGTTGAACAATTCGTTGAAGAGTTGCAATGGGATTCAGTTTGGGCCCTTCGAAGATAACCTCATTACGGGCTTTCCAAATATGCCACAAAATAATGCTAAACTAGGAAGCTAGGGAATAGTTTTCAGATTTGAAATCCCTCATTCTCGCCCATTGCAGCACCATGACAAAAAAGATGACCCTAAAGAATTGTTAGTCGTGATAGAGAGAGAATAACCAAACTAAACGGTCCAAGCAAAAGGACACTCCAACAAAAGATGAGCAACCAATTCTTCCTCCGACTGGCAAAGGGTGCATAAAAGCTCCACTGAGATATTTCTCTTCCGGAGATTGGTGGCAACTGTCATAGCATTGTTGCAAGCCCGTCGAATAAACACTTGAATTTTCGACGGGATAGGGAGTTTCCAAATAGTCTTCCACCCCATACTCTCGATCGTAGATGACTCGTGACTCGAGGAGGCGCATTAAGAGACTAAAAACTGCTAAGCCAAATGAGAAGCCGAGCTGACCTCGAACCACCCATTGTGAGTATGGTGCCATACCAAACGGTCAGGAGAATTTTGAGAACTCACTAATATTTTTTGGATTTCCTAAATAGTGGATGCGTGGAACAGACTTTGAAGCTTGTTCATGTCCCAAATGCCTTCCTCCCTTATAATCAATTAAGACGACGATATTTGGAGGATCCCCACCAAATAGAGGGATAGGTTTAAACTGAGACGTCTAAGGAATCCAATGATCAAAAAAATGCTTGCATATTCTCACTGGAGCCAATCTACCATCAGATGCCTTGTTCCATAATAGAGCGTCTAGCTAATAAACTTCACCAAACCCAAGAGGGGTGGTTGCCAATCTTTGCCTCCAAGAAAGAAGATCGAGGAAAATATATTGCTTTTAGGAATCGGGCTCATAGGGCATTGGGTTAAATGAGAATCCGCCAACCTTGTTTTGCAAAAAGACTCTGGTTGAAAGCTTGAAGGTTGCGCATACCTAGACCTCCCTTGTCTTTAGGCTTGCAGATTTTATGCCAACTGAGCCAGTGTATTGTTTTATCTTTTGATTGACTCCACCAAAATCGAACAATAGTAGCATTGACTTCCTTTATCCAACATAAAAGTAGCTTAAAAAAACTCGTAGTATAAGCTAGAATTCTTGAATCACCGCCTGAATCATTACACCCCAGCCAGCTTGAGAGAGCAAGGAACCTATCCATCCTTACATCCTTTGGGCGATACGAAGCTTAATCTTCTCAAAATCTCTCCATTTTGATCAACCCGGCTCCACCGGGAGACCCAAATACTTATTAGGGGGGACTAGGTTCTGAATATGGAGGAGGCGTCCAATAAGGCTCTAAAAACGCGAGGAAGTGTTAGAGCTAAATGAAATGCCTGATATATTGTAGTTGGCCATTTAACCCTAAACTCGACCATATGAAGAGAGGAGCTCCAATAAATGCCCAGGTTCCTCCACATTCGCTTGAAGAAAGATGAGGCAGTCATCTGCGAAGAGGATTTGCGAAACATTTGGAGTTAAACGAACCACTTGAACAAGCCACTTGAATGCCGCTAAGATATTGGTAAGGGGATAAAGGATCACTTTGTTGAAGACCCTTTGAAGTAGTGATGAAGCCTTTTGGCTTGCCATTGATCATGATGCCATAGGTAACTATGGTGATGCACTGTTTGATCAAATGAATCCAACTGGCATTGAAGCCTAGTCTGTCCATGAGCGCAAATAGGAAAGACCATTCCACCCGATCATACGTTCGCTTCATATCAAGCTTGATGGCTGCAAATTTCTTTGAGCCCTTTTTCATTCTCTTGAGGTAGTGCTGTATTTCTTGAGCCATGAAAACATTATCAGCAATTTGTCGACCACTAATGAATGAGGATTGATGATCAAATCCAGAGAATTCCTGAGTTGGTTGGATAACATTACACAAACTAATTAGTTTATAATGAGACATGCTTTCCGGATTTGAGATTTTGGAATGAGAACAATATGGGTGAAATTGATTTTGTGAAGCATGAAACCCTATTGAAAAAACAGAGCACCACCTCACAAACTTCATCACCTATAGTCTCCCAATGAGATTGAAAACAAATACCCAACATTTCATCCGGCTCAGGGGCCTTCAAAGGACCAATACTGAAAACCGCTAGCTTGACTTCCTCTCTAGTGACCTCACGACGACATTAAAAATTTCTCTGCGGATATATCTTGGGTTGTACATTTTCCAGCACTGCCTAAAATCCAGTCGGGAAAATGGTAGAGAATAGCTCTTTAAAGTGTTTGATGACCACCTCTTCAGTTTCTTCGGAAAATGTAGTCCAAACTCCTGCTTCATTTTTAATTGTAATTAGTATGCTCCTTCTTTGTCTGTTCACAGCCGTAGTATGGAAAAAACGGGTGTTACAATCACCAAGGTTCAACCAATCATGTCACGATTTTTGTCTCCACATTGCTTCCTCTTGTTCGTAAGGCTGATCCAGCTCAACTGAAAGAGCCTGCCTGTTTAAGGTTCCAAATTCAGTCGGGAAGGTAATGAAAAGATTGTTTATTCCACTGTATAAGTCCTTCGCAACAATGATTTATTTTTTGGCACAAGCAAAACATCTTGGAACTAACACAGGTCTTGTCCCAAGCTGATTTTACCACATTAAAACATCATGGTTGGTTCTTCCACTTGTCTTCATATCTAAAGCGTTTCTTCCTTCTTTGATTTGGGATTGCATCCATGACTAGAAGGGGGCTATGATCCGATCCAATGGCCAGGAAAATATGTACAAGAGCATTTGGTGCCACCCGCACCAGGCTGGATTGGCAAGAGCTCGGTCAAGTCTAGCCATTATGAAGTCTAAATTCGTCCGTCAATTAGACCAAGTGAAGCAAGGGCCCTAAAGATCAAGATCCATGAGATTTACTGTGGAAACCATCTCCTGGAAATGCTTTAGTTAAGTAGGAGATGGAATGCTTGCCCCCATTTTCTTCTCAATATTTAGCAAGTCATTGAAATTACCCATGCAAAGCCACGGCTATGTTATGAGGGCCCCCAGGACGGCAAGCATTCTCCAGAGCTTCTTACACTGGTGGGCATCAGTAGGCCCATAAATAAAAGTGATCCACCAACAGGTGAGGTCATACTTGATTTCTAGGTCGATGTTATTGGTATTGGAAGTACTAATCTGGATGGAAGAATAGGTAGGCCATAATAATGCAAGGCCTCCTGAGAAGCCCTCAGGCTCGACTGTGAAGACATTCTCGAGTTGACAAGTTTCAGCCACTCAATCTACTAACTTTCTTTTATTCTTAGTTTCCATCAAAAAAAAAAATATAACATTGGGCCTGAAGCGAAGGACCAAGTCCTTCAAAATCCAAACTTGATGGGGTTGGCCCGACCCCTGACAGTTCCAAGCTAAGGCCTTCATTGGAGCAGGGGTGATTACTCCCCGGCAGCCACCCCGGAACTGATTGTGTGCTTCATGAGCTCTGTTGACGGGTTGTTCTCCTGTTCACGGACCTGAGTATGAGATGAGATACCCTCCAGATATCGAGATCGTTGGGTTGCATGATTCAGTTTGGTCTTTTGCTTGCCCTTAGTGACAATTCTGAATTTGTGGGGGCAATCCGACATGCCGAGTCTCTCAAGTGAGGATGAAGGATTTAATGGTATATGGATTAATTTGTGTTTTGGATGATGAGCCTGAAAAGGTCTAGGACAGTGAGAAAGACCCATGGGTTGATGAGGTCGATTGTGGGCCTGAAAAGGGAGATATGGAGTTGGGAGATTCGGGTGGGTCAACAAGGTACGGATTGTCGGAAATGAATTCGGATAGGAGGGTCCTTGGGTCGGGTTGGTTGGTATTAATGGGATCTGTAGCCATATCAGAGATAGCTAAAGAAAAAGGTTGGGTTGTGTCCTCATGATTGGGTGGGAACTTCTTCAATAGCCATTTTTTAGGATGGGGAGAGGGGCTCCTATCGCTGTCTAGGAATTTTCAACTAAGGTGTGGTGGGGGCAGTGATTCTTCATGTTGATTTGTACAATGAAGGTATGATGATAGCTTGTTTTACATCTGTCCCAATGGGATAGAGGTCGCATTTATAGCTCCTGGGGGCATTCTTGCATGCGCCACACTCCGCATCATACTCCACAGTAATGCTTTGCCATCTATCGTGATCGTATGGGGACGGGTTGAGGGACGTTTGACCAATTCAGATATTGTCAGCTGGTTAATGTCCCTGTCCTGCTCCGGTGAAAGATTCTCATTGGTCGTCGGCACTAAAAAAAACCTTTGTGGCTGAAATATGGGCAAGAGGCCAGTTCCTGAAATGAAAATGCTCTGTATGGAGCCACGAGCCAAGGAGCTTATTTGAGTCGTTACTGGGTTGCTAATTACCATCGACGTCCCAAGATGGAAAAGAGGAACAAAGTTTGTCGTCATAGCCCATTCGTCCACAACTATAGCATAAGTTGGGGAGTCTTTCATAGGTTAAAGGGAAGGTAGTTGAGTTGGTGGAAGTTTGAAGGGTATAGGGATCTATAAATTGCACAAGGAGGATGATATAGGGTTTAAGAGAGAGAGAAATATGGAATAGAATGCGGATTCACAAAAACTACCCCTAAGAGAGTTCTTTCCAGTTGAGTCGACTTGACACCGAGTCATTCAACAATCGTTTTGCCCACCTCAAGGAGTCAGATATTCTAGCAGAAGGCCGTGGACTTGGACCCAAATAGGTAAGCTAGCAAGGGATAAGGTAGCTACTATGATGCCTGGTTTCCATATGTTGGGATTTAAACCACGCGTTTAATCCCTAAACCCTTCGGATCTTGAGAGACTATGAATCACAGAAATCACACAACAAATAGAAAAATTTGTAGAGAAGAAAATAGAGACAAAACACACGGATATACGAGGTTCGGCAATGTGCCTACGTCCTCGGGAGCCACACCAATTCACTATATTGAAGATACAGAATACACAGTTTTTCTCTCTTAGAAAAATTACGACCACTTCTCACACTCGTTAAACCTAAAAAATAAGCATACAGCTATATGTTTAGGGTTAAACTGTAAAGCCAAAAATACCCCTGCAGAAACGTAAAATATCGATTTTCGTCGCAATCTGGGCCGTTACGCAGGAGGGCACTGCCCCCCCCCCCCCCCCCGGGCAATCTGCTAAAGGTTGTCTACATTCCCAACACCATCTCATTAGGAGAAAGGGTGGCCATTAAAGGACCAGAACCCGGTCGACCTCCCCCCGAGTAGAGAAAGTGAAGACATTAATCATTTTCGAGATCAACGACACTTACCGACCCCCTCAAATTCCAAGTTTTGATTGTGGTTCATTTTGTTACTTCTATATTCATGGGCTTGTCGGTGAGAAGTTTTCTGATGATGTTGTGTTGAAAATTGGTCACTCTTGTCGAGAGCATGGAGGGATTGATGGAAATAGATTCGTTTATGCTAGATAAAATCAGTCGGCATTGAACTTCTTCAGCTAAACTGGAGGGATCCATGGATGCAAGAAGGCAAAAATAACGAGGGGGAAGAACAGAGAGACCGAAAGAAATGATGGAGGGGTTAAAGGCAGGAGGCGAAAAGAAGAGAAAAAAGATGACGTTCCACCGACAGAGAAAGAAACTCGGACGGGTGAGAAAGACGCTCCACTTGCGCGCAAGGGAGGACCTTGCCTAAGGTGGCGTTTGGTAACACTAATCTAAATAGGTAGAACTTATTTAAAATTTTGCTTAGTTGGACTTTAGATTGTTAAGTTGAAGGTTAATTGCATGTCTACACCTTTTTGAAATAGAGATTTTAAAGGTAAAAACCTACAATTAGAATTTAGAATTTGAGCGTTTGGTAAAACTTCTTATTGCAAGAATTTTTAGAGCTTATTATAGGGTAAGAGATGTCATTTTTTAAAATATGTAGACAAGTGCCCTCCCCTTTCCCAGCAGTTGCATGACCATCCTCCTTCCATTCTCCACCATTATGGGCTACACCACCGTCACCCTTGCCTCCACCAGCACCCTTCTCCACCATTATAGGCCACCACCACCGTCAACACCCCCACCCCCCATTCACCATTATGGGCCACAATTACTATTACCCCAACACCTGCATAGTTATGCATGGTGAAAATCATGTGATAAAGGATCTCTCCCTACCAACACGACCCTTTCATATGTTCTCTCCTTGCCTGTGTTTGTAGATTCCTAAAAATTGATAACTTTTCTTCAAGGAATCAGCTTCCTCTTACTTCATATGTTACCTTCCAAAAAAATGTTGTCTTCCAAGAAGAAAAAACACCTAGTAAGCTTGAATAGAAATGCTTGAATGGGTACCAGATGGTTCAAAACACAAACCAGATGATTGGTATAAAAATGGAAAAGATTGTCCAGATTAGAGAAAACCAAAATAGGCTAATGGAGTGCAGAGATGTTGCAACAGAAACCCTAGAATCCGAATTAAAAGTAAAATAAATTATAGTTATTCTAAAAAATCAAATGCAAGAACTCCTGATGCGGTAGCTCTGAAACCCTTTCCAGTTTTCCCTCTTCTAATTGGGGCTTATATATTTGGGGTAAAATGGGATATATGAAAAAAAATTAAGGGTAAAACAGGTTGAAAGCTTCTGACTTTTGTGACGCCGATCCTATTATTTTTAAGACTTTAAAAAAAAGTAACCCTCTTGCCACTTATTACATTAGAGCTTTTCCCTCTTATTCTAAAACATTTAGATGTGCAATTAGAGGTTTATCAAAAGCTCTAAAACTGAATAAGTTTTAATTCATGAATAAGCTTTAATTATTTAGAGTTACCAAACGTCGCCTAAGAGGTAAAACCCTAACTTCATAATTTGTACTTTTATATATGAAATATTCTTATTCAATGATTCATTTGACCTAGAGGGGGGGGGGGGTGAATAGGTCTTCCTAGCAATGTCTACCAATTTTAATTTTAACCAAATATTAATCAGAGTTATGACAAATAAAGCAATTGAGAGTGAAAATAGCAGAAGACACACAATTCACAACACACAAGATTTTTTCGTGGAAAACTATTCTGGGAAAAACCACTGGACCAAGTCCAATACAAAATAAACTATGAGAATTGTTATCAAGTACAAGACTCGAACCTTACCCAATCGGACACCAAACACTGTTCCTCGGTACAAATTCTTTATATTGAATTCCACGAACTTCTCGTTTGATCTCTGCAACAGCATCTCCAGTTTCTCACCGACCAACGTTTTTCAAAGTATCCAACCACGATCTCCGCCATCGATGGCTTTGGCTCATGCCAACCAAACACCAACACATAGTATACACACTAATTTGAAGGTTTTAACAGTCTTCTAGAGGGATCTCAAACATACCGGAGATTAACCGATGCAAGAAAAAGATGGAACAATTCAATTGTGCGTACTCTAGAGATAGATAAATGAGAACAAAGTGTTGGCCAGATAATGACCCTAAAGGGGGGTGAATAGGGTCTATGGCAGATTTAAAAATTTTGGACTCTAAGTCTAAGATGCGGAATTAGATTTAATTTGCAATTAACAAATTAACAGAAATAATACAGAATAGTAAAGGAGAAGAGTAAGAGAGTGCAAACTCAGAATTTGTTCACGAAGTTCAGCAATTCCAGCCTACTCCCCACCTCAAGTTTTTCCAACTAGAGGATTCACTATGATTCCTTAATCTTACAGACTCCTTCACTGGTGGAGCCCAAACCTTTATAATCTCTCTTCAGGCTGAGATATTACCTTTACAAACCCTCCTTTAGGCCGGGTTGAAACCTTTGCAAGAACTCTTCCCTCTTTTGCTGAAGCAACAGCTTCACGTGCAAGAATCCTGGGATTCTTGACTAAACTCTGATAAAAGATTTTGGATTTGAAAATTCGAATTGAAAGCTCCTTAATTGAGCTGAATAAGAATGAAATACAAGCTCTAATGAAATCTCTCAAAAATTAATAAAGTTGAATAACTCAAGAAAGATTTTTGGGGATTTCTACGTATGTGAGTGAGTGAGAAATCAATAACAGTGAATGAGTAGGTAATAAAAGTTATTGCACTGACCAAAAGTTGTATTTAGTTCATAAATGAAGTCCTTTTATAACACTTGATCCAATATAGCCGTTGATGAAACATTAAATGCAATTTTGGCTGTTTGAATATAGTCGTTACAGTGTTTTTTCTGTTTTAGGCTTCAATTCGTCGACGAAGTGGAGTTCCCACTTGAAGTCGCCGCCGAATTCTAAGACTACTACTTACTGTATTAATTTTTGTCATCATTTCGTCGCCGAATTCAGATGGCTCTGAGAATTCGTCGACGAATTCAGAACAAATTTTCTTAATTCTGTCATGGATCAAACCACAATGATGGGAATGAATTTGTAGGTCAATTTGCTATGTTCTAACATGATTTTGTAAATCCTTAGGGCCTTAGAATGATAATTAAAAAGTGTCTTAGGCTCCTATGGTCAATCTATGAGCTTTGACCATTCAACTTACCATATTTTGAGGACTTCTTACATAAGTCATAGACATTCTCAAAATAAATTAAAAATACATTTAAAGGCTTCTTGAGAGTTGATCTCGGGTCTTGATGATTTGTCTTTGTCTTCAAGGGACCCGACTTGGACTATGGTCTTAGCTTAGAATCTTCATTTATATACTTGAGTTGAACTTCCTCTTAGATAAATTCCATCCTCTTGCCGTGACAGTAGTGCTAGCATCCTTAAAATTTGAAATACTTAAGCACTTAAACAAGTATATTAGTACCATAAATTTCATTTCATTATTGTGTAATTATCAAAATTAGTAGGGGTACTCAAGGTTGTAACCTTGAGGCTAACACAAAGGGTATCCATTAAGAGGGGATTTGAGAACCTTAGAATATTCAAAGAAGCCTCTAAACTCTCTTCTTCAACCTTAGAATTGGCTAAAGGATCATTACTTAAATAACCAATAAAATTTTCTTGCCAAAAATGAAGTTCGGATGACTTTATAAACTTAAAATACAAGGCCCGTTCGAACGGCCTAGAGATTTGTCGCGACCCAAAATACCCCCTAGGAGTTAGGGATACTTTGACTTATGACCGTCGTATCATACCTTCCATATGATACATAAGGCACACATAGCAACCTGCCAGAGTACACAGACATACATAGCGGAAACGATTTAAACATATAGCGGAAACAGAAAATATGATTAGACACTCCTATTCCTTGGCCCAAGTGTGAACCAACAAAATATACACATGTGTAAATATCCAAAAGGGTGGAGTGGACAAGTCCCACTCTCACTTAACAAAATATCATATTCCTCTAACTAACGGAGTCAACAGAAATCAAAGTCATGACACCTATCTACCAGACCATCATCTTGGTAGTGATCCATAGAAGGCTCCGGGTCATAGTACTCCTCCTCTACCCAAGGCTCTCTACCACACAAATCGAAAGGAATCTAAGCACCTGCCGATGATGACAAATATCGGCTGAGCGTGGAATACTCAGCATATACATACTACTAACAATAAAGCAATAATAGCATAGAGCATGCGAATAATAGAGAATGAAATCCTCAAAGACATATCAAAGCGTGGAAACCGTGAAATAATACATATGATGAAATCTGAAACCAAAAACACGTGAGTCATACGATAATCATAGCCTTGTGAGTTCTTGGAGTTCATAGAGTTCCTTAAAGTTATTTATGATCCATAGAGACATAGAGCAATACCGTAAAGCATAACCATAGAGCATAACCATAGAGATCTTAGAGCAATTTCATTTGTGATCCTTAGAGCTTGTACTTCGATCTTAGACATTATCGTAGAGTTCTTGTGAGTTTAACATAATCCTTAGAGCTTGTGAACTGATCTTAGACGATATCATGAAGTTTCTTAGAATCATCATTTAAGTCGCTTATTCAAAAAAAAAACCCTTTTTGTAACATTGAGAAATCCATGGAAAAACCCCGGTTCATGCGTGACATGCGAACATATGAGAGAATAACACATTTAGTCACCAAAAACCCTTTGAAGCATTAAACCAAACACATAGAGTGCATAATAGTGATAGTTTACATCCAAGTATATAAAACAACACCCCACATCATATAAAATCAAGATTTATATTATAGAATGAGAAGAACATCTTTTAGTAACTAGTGTTATCACAAGATTGGTAGTAAAGTGTATCTACCTTGGTGAAATTGAGGCATTCGATTCCAAAGGCTTGGAACACGTGAGAACCTTGAGTTCCTTGTTGAAAAACACCGAAGGAGGGAAGAACTTGATCTTTCCTTCAAGCTTGAGCAAACCCTAGCTTTCTCCTTCTTCTTCCTCTCAAAATAAGCCTCAAGGGTTTCTGAAACCCTAAGGCACGAACTGAGCCTTTTATAGGCAAAGGGTGTTGGTTAAAGACTTAAAAACCCTTAATGAAGAAAATCTGCGTATAACCGATCGATCGGTGGTCAGGACCGAGCGATCGGTGGCTTACCGAGCGATTGGTGGTTTCGATCAAGAGATCGGTTGAAAACACCCGCTCTGACATTTTTTCCCACACAACTTAGTTAACTAGTCGATAGCTACCGAGCGATCGGTGCTCTCCTATTTCTCTGTAAAACCTTTTTTCTACTACTTGAACCTTCTCCAATCCAATTCTAACACCTTTTATGCTTAACACACACTCCTTTAGGCCATACAGACCTATCAACACATGTACACCATATATCCCAACATTTCCATTAGCATAAACCCACAAGTTTACAAGACTACACTTGAACACTATTCGCTACGTAGTGAAATACGAATTCGGGGTTCTACAAGATTGGTCTGAGAATGGAGTGAAAACAATGTGTCAGGAAGGCAACTCTTTTTTTAATTTCCAATAGGCCATTCGAACAACTGACAAGCCGTTCAAACGGCTGACAAACCGTTCTATGGCATTCGAACAGCTAGCAACCTGTTCAAACGGTCTATGCTAATTTATGATCTTTTGTGCACAAGGCATATTCCATATTCCAATCAATCATCCAAAAATCCATATAAATTAACTTAAGTCAATTTCTAATCACCTAAGGTGTTTTATAAAGTTATCTAGGTCAATTCAACCTAAGGTAACCACAAGGTATCTAGGTCACTTACCATCCTAAGAGTGTGAACGAAGCTTTAGCCGGAATGTACTTCACTTGAGTCTTCGGAGCTTCATCTTCACTGGTGTTAAAGATTTCTAATCACCTAAGGTGTTTTATAAAGTTATCTAGGTCAATTCAACTTAAGGTAACCACAAGGTATCTAGATCACTTACCATCCTAATAGAGTGAGCGAAGCTTTAGTCGAAATGTACTTCACTTGAGTCTTCGGAGCTTCATCTTCACCGGTGTTGAACAACCAGAGGAGCAGTGACACTAGACTTACATTGACATCATTTTGAAATCGGAATTAAGCCAATACAAAATAAGCTTTACAATCTCCCCCTTTGGCAATTCGTAACAAAATACAAACTGAAGTAAATGACTCGATACAAACTCCCCTAAACCATTCAAACATGGAGAACTTAACTAGATACATGACTCATAAATAAATTTTGACAATTTACACACTCTTCAGTCTTCTATGTCATCTTCATCTAAACACCTGCACATGCTAAAACATAAAACTAAGTGAAGCATGTGAAATACAAAAGATAATAATCAGGTGAACCAAGATCATCAATAGAATGTACATCTACATTATCTCACATTCTATCATGATGGGAATGTACTTCTACATTCTCTCATTCTATCATGATGAGAATGTACTTCTACATTCTCTCCCCCTTTTTGGCATAAATGCCAAAGCATAGAAACATCACTAAACAGTATTCGAGGAGAAATAACCATCAAGCTTACATTATGACAGAATTTCAGCATTATGACTCTAGAAAACATCTATATCAAGACACGCTATCAAGAGTACAACAATATGACCAAAGCAAGATAGCATCACAATAAATCATCCATGAGACAATGAATAACCAGAAGTCATCCACACATGACACTCAAGGATTAAAAGATATCTCATGAAGCACATAAAAAATGAGACAAGAACAGAATCCATTGAAGTCAATGTATGCAATCTCTCAACATCCTTCTTAATCAAAACAGATTTTGCAATTTCAATGTAGATAAGAAGAATCTCCCCCTCAAACTCACACCGGATGATGAATTCATATGGAGGAACTCATAGGAATGAAGAATTTGTCCAGATATAACCCAATAAACTGAAAACATGCTCTCATCACAAGTATAAAATCAGTATGTTTGAAAGAATTTCCAAGATGACAAAAGCAATACACTTAAGATTTAATATCATTAAGTTTTGACTAAATGAGGATATGTCCTACTTTAGACTCATAGGGTGATCAATTACAAACCTGACATCAAATACACATTTAGTTAGTGAAAAGTTTAACTTTGAAGCATAGCGTGTGTGAAGTGGAGTTTCTGATTTGACTCTTTCTGAGGTTTCAACCCTTTGTTAAGGTTATGACATTATTGCATTTTAGAGACTCAAGGTGTCTCAATCACTAGAAGTCAAACATGTTAATTTCTGAATTTAACATTTGTTGATCATGTGTAAATTTTCACCCTTGTTCATATTTTTAAATTTCTTTTCTTTTTCTGACAAACATAGCCACATTTTTGGAATTCTTTTATTGGCTTTCCACTTTTTCATTTTTTTTCTTACAATGGTGGCTTTCACTCTATTTGGTTAAATAGCCCTAGCTATGACTTTCACGCTAGCAACCCAGATAGATAATTATTGTCTGTATAGGTAGTCATTACATATTATTTGCATTAAATAGTGACTTTCACACCCATAGGTAGCTATTTCAATTGTCTCATTATTTTCATAAAGGAGCACAAGTAAATGAGATATTAACTTATCGGTCAATCCAGAATTTGGTCAACCAAGTGGGTCATCATGGATAATAACAATAGCTATAATTAGGAATTTAGACCATCTTTAAGGGTCAGGCAAAGTGCATGTGCATGACACTTAACAACATCGTTTAACAAAACTCTAACTGTGATTAGCAAGTTTGTCTATTTTCAATCACCCAAAATGTCCTAGTAGGTATAATATCCTCATGAAGTCAATCTTATTCAATATTTTTACCTTGACATGAATTATGAATTATGATTGCAAGGAAATTGAAACAAACATGGTATGATAAGAGAGATAGCACAAATCAACATCTTTTTGAATTTTTAAAGTTTTTGGATTTTTCTGTGTCTGCAAGAAAAAAAAAACAACCTATCTAAAAGGAAAAACAAAATATTTTTAGAGTTTTCCTTTTAATTAACAAAAACCAAATCAAAAGGTAAAAAATGAAGAAAATAAAAAATCAGCTAATATACACCAATAGATAGTTGTAGGAAAAGATAGAGTATTATAAGCACCTAGGCTATTCAAGCACACGATTAGTCAACCTCTCACAAACCAGTGGATTTCCTAAGGAACTCAAAATTAAGGGAATCTAGAGGTTTTATAAGGATGTCCGCAATTCTCTGTTTGGACATATTCCAAAGACACTACATTTTGTTCAACAAATTTACGAATGAAATGATGTCTAATGTATATGTGTTTTGTGCGAGAGTGTTGAACGGGATTTTTAGAAATATTAATGGAACTTGTGTTATCAAAATACACAGTCATAGTGCCCTGATTTATCCCGTAATCAAACAACATTTGTTTCACATACAAAAGTTGGGTGCAACAACTGTCGGTTGCAATATACTCAGCCTTAGCAGTCGACAAAGATATGGAGTTCTGCTTCTTACTAAGCCAAGCAACTAAACATTTTCCAATGTAGAAACACCCGCCAGAGGTACTTTTCATGTCATTGGCGTTTTTGGCCCAGTCAACATTAGAATACCCGACAACCATGGTATATGTATCAAATGGATACCAGAGGCCAAACGATAGAGTTCCACTTACATAACGAATGATACGTTTAACTGCAAGTAAGTGTGACTCTTTGGGACTTGCTTGATAGTGGGCACATGTTCCGACACTGAAGGAAATGTCAGGTCGACTGGCAGTCATATACAATAGGTTGCCAATCATGCTTCTCTATGTGATTTGATCGACACTTTTTTCCTGAAACATCTTTGTTAAGCTTAGTGGTTGTGCTCATGGGAGTGCGTGCATACTTAGCAGTGCTCAAACCAAATTTCTTTACAAGGTCTTTGGCATATTTTATTTGAGATACAAAACATTTTAAATTCATTAGTCATTTGTTCAGCAAATAAGTTGGCATGCAAGTCTTATGTGGAACTGAAAACAATATCATCAACATAGATCTGGGCAATTACAATATCATCTTTGACAGTCTTAATGAATAAGGTTATGTCTACTTCATCTCTTGAAAATTCATTTTCTAAGAGGTAAGTGTTAGCGCAGAAATTGTTTCTTTGCTTTCAAATTTTCTCCATTGTTGTATGGAGTTTATTTTTTAATGTGGGCGACTATCCTTCCAATCTGAGTAAACTCAGACTGTTAATTACCTTCTCTATTTGGAGAAGTACCTTTGATTAAGAAGAAAGATAATAAAAGAACAAAATATTGAATAAAGTATTTGTATTTCTTCAATGGGACTACCCAGATCCCATGTAGGCGTTACAACATACCTCATAGAGGTTTTAACATCAAAAAGAAAGAAAAGAAAGAGAGGTGGCCTTATTGAGGGTTCACCTGGTATTCTCCATTTGGGGGAGATCCTTTTTCAAATTCCTTGGTTGTTGTTATTCCTGCCAAAGAAAGCTTTTTCTTCCTTATTTTCGTATGTATTCACCTTGTGTCTTTCATCCTTATCTTCGTGTTGTTTCTCTTGAGAAATCTTCTTCTTATATCTCTTTGGAGAGTCCTCTTTGGACCCCCTTTGACTTTCTCTTTTTTAAGAAATCAAAAGAGGCCAACTCTCCTTAGAGAGGGTCATCTGTCCAAGACAGTTGGTTTCTTTTTATCTTTTAGAAACCACACAAACGGGAGTTCTTTTTTAAGGACTCCAAATAGGTTTCCTTTTCTGGGAAACCTGGGAGGATTAAACTTTTCCCCCCAAAAGGAAAAAATCCTTATCTTTCTAGAAAAGAAAGAGATAACTTCCCCTTTCAGATAAAGTATCATGTGGCACTCTCTCATTAGAGAAAGAGAGGGGATCTCTATCTTGCGATCCCCCAAAGATGGCAGAGAGTCCTTTTCATTAAGGATTCCCTGTCACATGGCGGTCAAATAATGGCTGCCATTTGGGAAATGACTGACTTTGGTCAGTCTGTAGTTAAAGAGGTGAGACTCATGGTCTCACCCGCGGTCTAGGTCAAGTCCAAGTATATTTGGACCGCGGCCCAGGGTCTGACCTTAGTCAGCCCACGGACCAATACAGGATAGGACCATGGGTCCAACCCTTGGTTTGGGTTAGGTCCATGACATTTTATGGTCACGGACTGAGCTAGTTATTGACTGGCCCACGAATGAACTCGTGGAGTTTGTCCGTAAGTTTGAACAAGGGTCTGTCCGTGAGGGCAAACCCTATTCAAGTGTCAGTCCCCTAAAGACTGACATAAAAGATGTCTGCGGGGCATTAATGTCCTGCTGCTAGCATTTAATGCTAGGCGGGTTGGCGGTAAGCCATCCCTTGGCCAGCTGGTGCACGGACCTTTGGCATGCGCGAAGCCTAACCGTCCATCCAATGGGTGGTGATCCTGTGTAGGCAGATGCACTATGCACCCGCCTTGCGAGTGGTGAGATTTCACTGCCCACAAATGTCCCTCAGGATCTGAATGGCTGAGAATGTTCCAGCCATTCAGATCCTGCCATATGGCAGTGAGCATGGGGAGGCTTATTGTCTCCTTACCCCGCAAGCTGTATCTTAGAGGACAACCCACTACATAGTAGTGGATTTCGAGAAACCTTCCTAGTTTCAAGGAGTCCCCATAATGAGGGACTCCAACAGCCTACGCAAGAGTGGCTGGAGAAATTCCAACCATTTGGGTCGTCCATTTCAAAGAAATGGATGGCCTGGATCCAATAAGGGGTCATCTATATAAAGGACCCTTAGCCTTTGGAGAAGGCATTTCGCCTTCTCCTTGTCCAGAATTAGAGAGAACTCTGGTTCTTTTCCAAAGTTCTCTTCTCTTTTTAGAGAAGAATTTTATTCTTCTTTGCTTCGATCATCCCTTTTTAAGGTATGTTCGATCCAATTTTTAAGGGAAGAAACCCTTTCTTGGGTTTCTTGGCTCTTCAGAAGAAGGGGATGAGGACTTTCCTCATCCAAAAGCTTTAGAATGTCTTTCTGGACATTCTGATAAGACTTCCGGTGTCATTTACTGGAGTTCTAAGGTTTTCCGATAAGGAAAACCTGAAGGGTCATCTAAAAGATAACCTCCTGTCCGCAGACTTGTTTGCGGATTGATCTCGTCCACGGACTTTTGTTCGCAGATTTTAATTTAATGCTCGCGGGTATCATACCTGCGGACATTAATTATTGCCCGCGGACATGTTATCCACGGACTTGGACTTTTTCCAAATTTTGGTTAAGTCCAAAAGTTTTTCCGCAGACTTGGACTTTTCCAATTTTGGTTAAGTCCAAAAGTTTGTCCACATACTTGGACTTTTCCAAATTTTGGTTAAGTCCAAAAATTTGTCCGCAGACTTAGACTTTTCCAAATTTTTTTGGTTAAGTCCAAAAGGTTTGTCCACGAAAGATGATGATGGTTTTTTTATCAGTAAATAATGTATATGTATCCTTACTGACTTCATGCCTTTTTTTTTAGCAGAATGAATCTTTCATCACAGCATACTTTGAGATGGGATATCCTTGATCAATTGAAGATCAACGAAATTGGATTTGCCTTCATTCGTTATTTGAAGACTACAAGGATTCTTATCATTGATAAGACCGAAGTTGCCAAGCTACATGACTTGGTAAAGCAGATAACAGCGAACAATGCTTTAATATTTTCTTACAACATTATTATTAATTTAATGATAGGATGCCATAAAAACAAACTCAACGGCTTGGAACCTGTTAAAAGTTCATATGTTCTTGACGGTGAGCTTGAGCATGCGCTGAAGAGAATACATTGTATTCTATCCATCAATCCTGATGAAGCTAGCCTGGGTTGCTTGATGCTGCTGAACAACCGTCTCACTGATGTTGAGGGACCTGCTTTTCAAGGTATTGCTTATTCAGCTTTGTAGCTTGCCGCGGTTGACAACATTGAGAGACAATTCCTGGCTCTACTTCAAGATGTCACCTCTGCTACTATTGATGGGCTAGAATCCTCCCTTGGAGATGGATCAGCACCAAAGATGATGGTGAAGGAGTTGGACGTGAGAGGAATTCTATTCTGAATAGCATCCATCAATACGGCATTCGAACCTCAGACCTTATATTCAAGACCATATTTGTCAGATCTCAGGATACTGCTTGTTTAACTTGAGTGAGTTCTCCAATTTATGTGGAGTTCCCTTATTTTGTTACCCATGAATAAAAGACTTTATTTCATTTCGCGTCTTGTATTCCTCCTTTTTTTCTTGTTGATGATTTCCTCTTTATATTTTGAGGAATTGGTGTTCTTTTAAAAGAACAGGCTAAACTCATTTTTAGGCTGCCTACGTACCCATAATAGGATCAAGCCAAACGTAGTTCTAAATAGGGGCAATTTTAGACTCGTAATTTACGAGTAGATAGTTTTTGTTCATATCTAGGAAGGTTTGAACTTGCAATTTGAGAATAGTAGGTAGTTTTCGTTCATACCTAGGAAGCTTTAGACTTGTAATTTAGGGGCAAGCCTTTAAGAAATGATGAATCTTTTTAGCTCGTATTCAGGAGTCTGTTAAATTGTTCTAATTTTTGCCTAAACTGACTCTTGGAGTGTTAGTTTAGCGAGCTTTTTTGCTGCCCTAATTTTTGCCTAGACCTTCTTCTTGAAGTTTTGGTCTAGTGGGCATTTTTTTTTACTTATTTTTTGTCTAAGCCGTCCTTTCGAATTTTCAACTTAGCGAGCCATTTTACCCTAACTTTTGCCTAAGCAGTCCTTTCGGATTTTTAACTTAGTGGGTATTTTGGTACCTTAATTTTTTGCCTAGGCCATCTTTTGAGATTTTGGTCTAGCAGGCTTTGAGAATCTTACATTGGTCGAAGGAGATACTCCGTTATCCATCCATTATAATCAGCAGATATGCTTCCGATGGTGAGAAATCCTTCCTTAGAATTGTGTTTTCTTCTTCTTGCATCAGATAGAATTTTTCTTCGTTTCACCCATATTGAGAGGCAATAACGATGATTTTATATCCCAGGGGGATGGTGTTTTTTTTAAAGAACCGACTGAACCCAAGATAATTTTCTCAGGCTGCCTACATACCCATGATAGGATCAAGTCAAACGTAGTTCAGAAGGGACATTTAGATTCGCATTTTGAGAGTGAATAGGTAGTTCCCATTTATACCTAGGAAGGTTTTGACTTCGGCCTTGTATTTGGGAGGCTTTTGAAGCTTTGATTTGCAATTTGATAGCGAATAGGTAGTTTTCGTTCATACCTAGGAAGGTTTTGACTTCGGCCATGCATTTGGAGGCTTTTGAAGCTTTGATTCGTAATTTGATAGCGAATGGGCAGTTTCCGTTCATACCTGAGAGGTTTTGGACTTCGGTCTGGTATTCTGGAGACTTTTGAAGCATCGTGAACCTTTTTAGCTCGTATTCAGGAGTCTATCAAATCGCTCTAACTTTTGCCTAGACTGACTCTTGGAGTGTTAGTCTAGCAAGCTATTTGTAGCCCTAATTTTTGCCTAGACCCTCTCCTTGAAGTTTTGATCTAGCAGGCATTTTATTTTGACTCAATTTTTTTTCTCTAAGCCACCCCTTAGGGTTTTCAACGTAATGAGTCATTATCGCTCTAATTTTTGCCGAAGCCACCCCTTAGGGTTTTCGACTTAGCGAGCATGACTCTAATTTTTACCTAAGCCGCCCCTTAGGGTTTTCAAATTAGCGAGTCAATTTCTGCTCTAAATTTTGCCTAGACCATCTTTTAAAGTTTTGGTCTAGCGAGTATTTTGATTCCTAGGAGTAGTATGGCTTAAGAAATCTTGCATTAGTTGGAGGGATAATTCGCTCTCCATCCATTGAGGTCAGTAGGTACGCTCCATTAGAATATACCTTCTCAACGACGTATGACCCTTTCCATTTTGATTCGAGCTTCCCCTTGGTTCGACGAGTGACAATGATTGGAGTTCTGACCATTAAGACCAAATCTCCTGTTTTGAAAGACCTTAGTCTTATTCTTTTGTTGAAGGCGTTAGTTAGCCTTTGTCTATACATCTCTAAACTCTGTTGGGCTTGGAGACGAGGTTCATCAAGAGTTTCGAGCTCTGCAAAACAAACTTTAGCTGAGTCTTCTTTTGTGATAGACTGCTGAATTGCCACCCATAAGGAGGGAATGAGAATTTCAAGGGGGAGAACTGCTTCAACGCTGAAGACCATGGAATACGGCGTGGCCTGTGTCGGAATCTGATAAGTAGTTTTGTATGCCTAGAGGGCTTCGGGTAGGCATTCGTGCCAGTCCCGTTTGCTTTTATCCACAACTTTCTTGAAGATTTTACATATAGTCTTGTTGAAGGCTTCGATGAGACCATTCGCGGCTACATAGTACCAGGTGGAATGGTTTTCTTGGATACCAGGTGGAATGGTCTTCCAACATCACAAATTTTGTGACCCGTCGACGGACTTCAGCGCGTTTGGAATGGTATCTAGGCAATCGACCATGTTGGAGATAATCGATGAAGGGTTGTCGCCAATCTTCATCTTTTAATTTGATTGTCACAGTGCAAACCGTTTCCAGAAGATCTATCTCTGGAAGGGGTTTGAGAGTTCCTCTTTCCCCCACTGTGATAGTTAGCACCATGTATGTTGGCAAAGTTAGGGATGTTGCAAGACTGGCCAAAGCATCGGCTTGATTGTTGAGTCCTCTACGAACATGGAAGAGGCTGCTTCTTGGAATTTGAGCAAGTAGCTGGTCCACTCTCTTATAGTAGGGAAGGAGACTAACTCTTCATACAGTGTATTCACCTCAAACTTGTTTGATTACGAGTTCTGAATCCTCGTAGATTGTTAGTTCATCCACCGGAATTTCAAAAGTCAATTCAAGACCCACTATCAGGGCTTCATATTCAACTTCGTTATTTGAACATCCTTCTGTTAATGCAAAGGAATAGGGTAGGATCACTTTGTCCGGTGTGACAAAAATAATACCAATACCTGATTTGTTCTCCTTTGGATTGATGCGTTTGATTCCATCAAGGCTTCTTCAAGCTCCATCAAAATACATCTTTCTTCCTGGTTTCACCTGTACCTGCATAACTTCTTCGTCAGGGAGGTCGGTGACTAATGGCGAGTCCACAGGAACCGAATGTGCTGCCAGGAAATCAGTATAGGCTTGTCCTTTCATTGCCTTTTGGGGCACGAATTCGATTTCGAATTCAGATAGGAGTACTACCCATTTTGTCATTCTACCTGAGAGAGTGGGGTGGACATTATGTATTTGAGAGGATCGGCTCTGGATATCAGTTTCACCGAATGCTCGAGCATATAATGTCTTAATTTATTCAGAATAAAGATGAGAGTCAAATAGACTTTTTCTATTGGCGTATATCTGCACTCTGCTCCAACCAGAGTCTTACTTAGATAGTACAGGGCGTTTTCCTTTCCTTCGTCGTTATGCTGAGCAAGGAGAACTCTGAGAGATCCTTCAAGCACTGCTATATAGAGGATAAGTGACTTTCCTCTTATAGGACCCATGAGGACTGGTGTGTTAGTGAGATAGGTTTTGATGCTATCGAGGGCATCTTGACAAGCCTGATCCCACTGGAATGGTATTCCCTTTTTCATCGGCTGAAAAAACAGTTAGCACCTTCCGGTCAAATTGGAGATGAATCTCCGGATGTAAGCGAGTCGACCTTGAAGTCCTTTCAACTCGCGAAGATTTCTTGGAGGGGGCATATCGCGAATGACCTATATCTTTGAAGGGTCAATCTCAATTCCTCTGTGGCGTACCACAAAGCCTACGAATTTTCCAGATATAACTCCAAACGTGCATTTTAGCGGGTTCATTTAAGCTGATGCCGACACAATCTATCAAAAATTTCTTGAAGATAATCCAGATGATTGCTTCATTGCCTTGTTTTGAGAACTAAGTCGTGGACATAGCATTTGACCTTGTCATGGAGAATATCCCTGAATATGATAGTCATGGCCCTTTGATAGATCGCTCCGGTATTTTTGAGGCTGAATGACATGACTTTGTAACAGCACACTCCCTTAGGAGTGCGAAATGCTGTAAATTCTTCATCTTTTGGAGCCATTTTGATTTGGTTGTAGCTGGAATATCCATCCATGAAGGACAGAGCTTCGAAGCCGGTTGTGGCATCGACCATCATTTCTGTGATGAGCAAAGGGAAGTCGTCCTTGAGACATGCTTCATTCAAATCCCGAAAGTGTATACAAACCCGGATCTATCCGTTCTTCTTCTTTACGGGAACAATGTTGGCAAGTCAAGTAGGGTATTGAACCTATCTTATGAGCCCAGCTTTGAAGAGTTTATCTACCTCAGCTTTAATTTGAGCAACCAGTTTTGGGCGAGCTCTTCTTTGCGCTTGTTTGATCGGCTTGACATCTTCTCGAATTATGAGATGATGGACTGCAAGTTTCGGATCTAAGCCAGGTATTTTTGTATAGTTTCAAGCAAAGACATCCATGTACTCTTTTAGGAGACAAAGATATTCCTCTTTTTATGTTTCAAAGAGGGGATCACTGACGAATGTTGGCCTTGGTTCTTGTTCTGAGCCAAGGTTAACTTTGAGAAAATCATCAACTGTTGTTTGACTTCCTCCTTCAAATTTTGGAGGAGCTGGACGAACTTCTATTTCTTCTGGTGGTTCTTCCATTATCATTTCTTCTTCTAAAGATGAGTCTTCATCTACCATAATAGTATTTACGGTCCAGACTAGATCTTCATTTGGTAAAGGACCAGAACTTCTTAACTCAAATTTTCCTAAGTTAGAGCTAACCTGTTTATAGGTAGCCAAAGTTCTAAATTTTCATGCTTAGCCTGTCTTTCTTCTTCAGTATTAAATCCATGTTTTCCAAGTATTTTCTTGATCGCTGGATTAAATACAAGCTTCCTTTGGTAATTGTTCATTCTTCTATCATTTCTGTTGTTCCGGGGGTTGGCTTACCTGTTTACCCTACGGAATGAAAAACAATGGGCTTTTCCCATGTTCTTCTGGATGGAATAATGATACTGGGAATGACTTTCGCTGTCGACCATTTTTATCATGCACCGAGACTGACCTTAGTCAGGCCATCAATCATATCTTGATGCACTGCCTCAACCCATGGGGATGCTTATAGGGTCTCTGCTTCTTCTGAAAGCAATTCCATGGAGACTTCTTCTAGCATGGGCTCTTCCTTGACCATGACCATATTTATGGTCTAGTTGTGATTCCTGAATACAAAGACTGGGGGATTATACCAAATTCCTGGCATATCGGTATCAACATAAGTACTAGTATCTAAGGCTTTATGTTGCTCCATTTTGAGCAAGGCTTTGTAAGCCGGTAAGAGAGTTCATTTAATTTGCTCTCCTTCCTCAGGATCAAACTCTTGGTCCTGGAGGAGCTTGGTAGTTGTTTTACCAAAGCTTATCTTCTTCCTATAAGGATTGACGATTCTGCTCTTTTCATCGGTCCATGAGGAGTTTATCCTGTCATATACACCCAGGGAATTAAAGAGCATTGGTTTATGTCCTTTTTTCTTGATCGGGACAGTAAGAATGGAGGTAGATTCTACCATTGTACAGTCCATCTTCCTCAAAAGGACTAAATGATCACCTTTTAGAGCTTGAAGAGGTCAACTTGTTCAACCACGTGAATCCGGAAGGGATCTACGGGTTTGTCCTTCTCAGGCTTCCGGGAAGATTCGACCAAAGCCAAGGTTGGTTATGCTTCTTTTCTTTGGGACTTTGGGGTATATTTGAATACCCTTTTCAAAACTGCAGTTTGGGCAGGTCCGTGATTTCTCTTCTGGCCACTTTCAACTTTCTCCCCTTTGGGCTTCTATTGAATGCTTCTTTGGGCACTTTTGACATAGAAACTCACATCTGTGTAATATGTCTCTGCATCATTGAAAGAATTATTTTTAGCATCGATCCTGGCTTGCCTATTTCCCTGAAGGTATTTAAGGCATTGGTGATAAGTGGATGGTACAACTAGATGGTTATGCATCCATTGATGCCCCAACAAGGTGCTATATGATGTATCAACATCGATCACCAGAAACGTTGTAGTTTCAGCGATATCCCCAAACCTAGTTTTGAGGTTGATCATGCCCATGGGCTTCTGTTCATTTTGGTTGAAGCCTTGGATGATCAGGTTGCTTTCATAAAGCCGGTCTATTTGTACACCAAGCTCAGACAACATCCTTCTTGGGAGGATGTTGACGGCCTTACCTCCATCAATCATTACTCTAGAGACACTAGTTTCATTAACTAGTCCTGAGATAAACAATGGTTGATTGTGTTGAAGAGTCTCAGCTTGCATGTCTTCGTCATTGAAGGTCATTGTGAAGAGGAAGGAAGTCCTTGTTTCAGGAGGCTATGGCGGCTGGCTTGTAACTTCTTCAGAGAAGTCTTCTGGACTTGAGAGAGCATATATAAGGGACCTTCTCAATTTAGGGGACATCTTAAGAGCATCATAGACGCTTAACAAGAAATGAATTTTCTTCAAATGGGCTAAAATATCGTGCTTGACCTTCTCATTACCGGGAGCTATTTGGGCTTGGGCCGGTTGAGTTCTAGTCCGATTTTCATGTTGGATTGACACAAACCTCGATTGTAGCATTCTACCTAACTGGAGCTTGAGTTGATAGAATTTAGCGACTGTCTGATCTATTGTTTCAGACGACTCTCCTTCTAAGAGTTGGACCATGTTCACGGAACTGAAGTCCAATTTCCTTTTCTTGCTTTGAAAGGGTGACCAACTTCTTCTTTTATATCGCCCTGTCAGACTTCCAGATTGGGCTGAAATTTGTTCAAAAGCTAGTGAACTATCAGTTGGCCCTAAGCTTAGGACTGCTTCTTCTATTGGAGGGTCCTTGTTCAAACCGACTACAGCAGGTGAATGTTGATTCTCAGGCTGAGTTGAGATTTGCATCGATCGCCATATCCGACGATGATCTTGATGTGGGGCCTCTAGCCTTTCTTGAGGGGAATCAGACCGCACTTGTTCATCATCTGCCTCTCGCTCTCATCCGAATGAGAATCCTTCAGAGAAATTTGAGAGTCCCATAGGGGTCCGTCCTGGTGTGGATGATCTCCTTTCTAGGAGTTCAATATCTCCAGACTGCTCTAGCCAATCTTGAAATACCTGGTGTCTTTCTAGACTGCAGGCTACCACTTGTCTTCGCATATTTAACCATGAAGGGACTTTATTTGGGACAGCATTGATGACATAGCAAGAGAAGATATTATATTCATCTCCCGAGTCTGTTGACAGAAGGCTATCATAATCACAGTCGGAGCAGAATCCCAGGGGGTGAAGTCCATCAAGGTGATTGCCATCAATGACTTTTGTTCCAGAAGAGTATCTTGGGTGGGGCTATTTTTCTTGGCTTTCCTTGCCCTTTTAGTTCCATATGATGGAGTGATGAATCTCAATCACTGAGAGAAGGGTTTCTTGACTATGATGTGAATATAAGTAAGAAGTACTTATATTGCAACTGGATCGCTCAGTGGATACCCTTAGAAATGTATTGTCTTTATATTTAGGATAGTCCATTTGACAGATTGTCCTTAACCAGAGAAGTCGACATCTTCTCTAGTATTTACCTGTATAGCTTTAATGTAGCCAGTCGTCAATGTCTAACACACCGGACTAAATACGGGCTCGTTGGGTTATGTACACTATATTAGAAGAAGTGTGTGTACGCTCAAAAAGGATTCCACTACTCTTACAGAGTAATTAATATTGAGTTGATACTTGTCAAAACCGGACTTGAAAAACCCAGCGCTGGTATTTATCGATGAAATGGTTTTATCGAGGAGTTTATTTTCTATATGAAAGAAATGTAATTATTATTATTATTTCTTTTAAAGAATTTCTAAAATGTTTTGAAAGTCAAAGTTTGACTAAAAGTATCAAAGAGAATGTGTTCTCAATATAAGCCAGGGATTAAAGACAGTATTAGATATTGTCCCGTAAGCTTATAACAATATTGGAAGTGGAGGGATGTATCTGTAAACAAATCTTGAGATAGAAATACCTGCAAGTAATTCTCTATTTTTTGGAAGTTAATCACAATGTGTTAATGGACATTATTGTGATTGGTGGAAGTCCAAAGATATAGATAAAATTCTATAATCCTACTGGAGTAATAAGAAAGGTGTTTCCTAGTAACAACGCTTTAACCAAAAGGTTGAGTACTTGGTCCCACAACCGGAAATAGGAGATCTCTTTAGATCCCACACACAAGGACTTTCTTAAAGTATTTAATTTAATTATTTATTAAATTAATTAATTTCTTTAAGTGATCACTATAAGGTATAGTGAAGCTCTATAAGGTGGAATCATATTGGATGTGAAAAACCAAATGAGTAGGACCCATTGGGGATTTTGATTAAAGATCAAAGAAGTAACCTAATTAGGGTTTGGAACCCTAAGGGGCGTGTGGGAGTAGGGCGCACCTAGGGTGGGACGCCCACTTCAAGGAGACATGCTTTAATTAGTTTCTAATAGCTAATCTCCTTATTGGATAAGGTTAGTTAGTTAGTTACTAATTAAAGATTCCCTAATTGTTAGGGATTCTATTAGTTTATTACTAATTAAAATTCTTTATTAGATAAGGATAAGATTAGTTACTAATGGACAAGGTTAGTTTCTATTAATGATTAATCCTAATTAATTAGGAGAAATCAAGAATAGAAATTATAAGTAAACCTAATTGGATTAGGATTAGGAGACTTGGGTTGCAAGCAACCCAAGCTTTCCTATAAATAGAGGTGGACATCAAAAGCCTTGGACATAAGAAAATTTTCCAAATTTCTCTCCTCTCCTCAATCTCACGCCAGCCCCTCTTTTCTTCTTCAGTTGTGTTCAAGCTTTTGAATATCAAGAAGAAGATCAAGAAGTAATCTTGATCATAAAGATTAGATCTTTATTTCAAGATCCTAGAGCTGGAAATTTAGAAGGGCCATTAGCTTCCATTAGAGAAAGTTTTAAAGAAAAAGAAGGTCTGTGTGGATTACGAAGGAGACTTGACACTTGTGAAGTTTTGCCGGTCTAGCATTCTATCGCGGAATTGACTCAACAATTTCAAAGTTGCAAAGGTGATTGTGATTTTAACTCTCATTGAATAAAATCAATTAGAATCTTAGTCAGATCTTGGGATTCGATGTATGCCCCCCAAAAATTATTTTTCTAAAATTAAAAAGAGGCATACTTTCACTCCTCCTTCTCGGGATTGTTTGATTGGGAGCTATTGTTTCAACAACTCTAGAAGATTCTGCCTCGTCCAAAGCAGCTAAAACGGCAGCGGCTGATTTCTAAAACGTTGCCTTTCCGAAAGATTCTGCTCGAGCAGTGTACTGGTTCCTTGGAACAATGGAGTTGTAAACTGCTCTGGATCGAGGTTGTTCCTTGTACCTAGCACATTTACGGACACCCTTTCATAATGGGGGTACGATGTTCTGGTTTTTGGTTTTTCCCGAACACAATGAATATGAGATGACCTTTGCTTTCTAGACATTCTCGGCTTTGACTGGTAATTGTATGCCCTCCTTGACGGAGTCGAGGGGTATTTCCAGTTTCTGAACTGGAATATTTCCTCAGGATTTTTCTTCCTTGGCATTTCAAAGGAAGAAGAGCTTATATTTAGCACTTTGACCCGAGGGTCATGCCGTGCTTTGGTTCTTCTTTCTGGTTTCGCATTTGTTCAGCCCCGAATGGACTGACATCTCTGGATGAAGGTCGTTGATGTTGATGACAAGTATTTGTCATCATTGCTGCGAAGGTCACCGAATTAACGCCTCTGAATGCATTTGGATCTAGCCTGAACAACAAGTACCTGTCTGCTAGTACTGAGTCCAGGTTTGTGTTTGCATTAACAGTCGGGTGAATTTGATCACGGCTGTTAATGTCTCTTGCGTAGTTCGAAGAAACTCGCAAGTTCGCACATTCACTTCTTGATCTGATAACATCGTTGATGATGTCAATAGGAGTTGAGTTCTATCCCAAGGGGACTTTGTTCCTGTTAGCCTTCAACTGCCAACTTTTCTCTTTCTTGGAAGAGGAACCGTCTGTGGATGGTGTTGACTTTGTCCACAAATCTCTCCCTCTCTTAAGAGGAGCTTGTCCATGGACTCTTCTATCCGCGAAGTCAGGTTTGCTTCTAGACCTGTCCGCGGAGTTGCTTGCAACTCTGCCCAAGGGATAAGCCTGGGCTGAACCCTTGGATCTGGCTGGGCTTTGGGTCGATGGACCCTGATTGGTGTTCGCGGATGGGCATTGCCCCTTGCCCGCGGAGTGTCCTTGGCCACTTCTCCTTCTGTCCGTAGGATTGGCCTCCGAACCAGTCTTCTGATCTGAGGATCTAGTTCGCAGATTGGTTCCTTGTAATTTTGCTGGCAAAGTTTCTGTAAAATCTTTTAGGTCAGTGGCCTTGTTCTTTTGTCCAGAGATAATTTGAGCAGCATCTTCCTTCTGTTGATAAAATTTTGAAGGATGAGTTCCAACAACCGACTTGGGCTGGGGGACCTTTACAGTCTGTCTTAGGATCGAACCATAGGGCTTCTCCTGTTTAGACCTTGACTGGCTTATGGTTGGGCTCGAAATGAGCTTGCTCTATTAGTTGACCCCGAAGGGTTAACAGATTTGGAATCCCCTTTCAGAGGGTAGCCTGATGTGGGCGGCCTGCCTTTGATGTAGGCGGGAAGACTGCCTTTCCACCCCTGAGTTGATGGGGTGGGTTCTGCTTCTGCTGCGGACTAGGGTGTCTTCAACAGAGGCCTGATCTGATGACCGCGACCTTTTTGCAGAGGTCTGGCCAATTGGCCCGACCTGCCTAACTGGAGCTATTGCTACCTCGGCCCAAGTGAGTGGATGAGTCACTAGGATCCAGATCGGGGGTACATACACCCTCCGGTTGATGGTCAGGATGTAGGCCCGACGAATGCAGACGGTCTCAACGATCCTGGTCAGCGATAATAAGAAAAGAGAGGAAAGAATCACTCATCTTTTCTTTTTTTGTTCTTCTTATTTTTTATCTTTCTTCAAAGATGAGAGGAAAAGAAAGTCCCACCGGGCGTATCATTAATTTGTTAGCGCAAAAATTGTTTATTTGCTTTCAAAATTCCTCCATTGTTGTATGGAGTTTATTGTTTGATGTGGGGGACTATCCTTCCAATTTGAGTAAACTCAGACTGTTAATTACCTTCCCTATTTGGAAAAGTACCTCTGATTAAGAAGAAAGATAGTAAAAGAACAAAATATTGAATAAAGTATTTGTATTTATTCAATGGGGTTGTCCAGATCTCATGTAGGCATTACAACATACCTCATAGAGGTTTTAGCATCAAAAAGAAAGAAAGAGAGGTGGCATTATTGAGGGCTCACCTGGTATTCTCCATTTGGGGGAGATCCTTTTTCAAACTCATTGGTTGCTATTATTCCTGCCAAAGAAAGTTTTTTCTTCCTTCTTTTCGTATGTATTCGCCTTGTGTCTTTCGTCCTTGTCTTTGTGTTGTTTCTCTTGAGAAATCTTCTTCTTATATCTTTTTCGAGAGCCCTCTTTAGACCCCCTTTTGACTTCCTCTTTTTTAGGAAATCAAAAAAGACCAACTCTCCTTAGGTCATCTGTCCAAGACAGTTGGTTTCTTTTTATCTTTTAGAAATCACACGGATGAGAGTCATTTTTGAAGGACTCCAAATTTGTTTCATTTTCTGGGAAATCTGGGAGGATCAAACTTTACCCCCCAAAAGGGGAAAGATCTTTATCTTTCCAGAAAATGGAAGAGATAACTTTTCATTTCAAATAAGGTGTCATGTGGCACTCTCTCATTAGAGAAATAGAGGGGATCTCTATCTTAGGATCCCTCAAAGATGGCAGTGAGTCATTTTCATTAAGGATTCTCTACCACGTGACGGTCAAATAATGGCTGTCATCTGGAAAAGGACTGACCTTGGCCAGTCCATTATGGTCTCACCTGCAGTCTAGGTCAGGTCCAAGTATATTTGGACTGTGGCCCAGGGTCTGACCTTAGTCAGCCCGCGGACCAACACAGGGTAGGACCATGGGTCCAACCCTTGGTCTGGGTTAGGTCCATGAACTTTCAAGGTCAAGGACTGGCCTAGTCATTGACTGGCCTACGGATGGACGCGTGGAGTCTGTCCGCAAGTTTGAAGAAGGGTTTTTCCATGAGGGCAAACCCTATTCACATGTCAGTCCCCTAAGGACTGACACAAAAGATGTCCATGGGGCATTGATGCCCTGTTGCTAACATTTAATGCTAGGCGTGCTAGCCCTTGACTAGCTGGTGCGCATGCCTTTGGCATGCGCGAAGCCTAACCACCCATCCAATGGGTGGTGATCCTGTGTAGGCAGATGCACTATGCACCCGCCTTGTGGGTAGTGAGATTTCATTGCCCACAGTAAGTAGTTAGCCTCTCATACTAAGCTTAAGTAGTTTGCTTCAAACAATAAAGAGCCCTCTTTAAGCGATAGACCTGATCAAGGTGATTTGGATCTTTAAACCCTTTTGGTTGTTCCACATAGACTTTCTCCTGTAGAATGTCATTTAAACCGACACTCTTGACATCTATCTGGAAAAATTTTGAATTTAAGATGACTTACAACAGCTAGCAAGGTTCTAATTGATTCTAACCGAGCAACATAAGCAAAGGTTTCATCAAAATCAATTCCTTCTATCTAAGTGTATTCCTATGCAACTAACCTGGCCTTATTTCTGACAATAGTGTCATTTTCATTTGATTTATTCTTAACAATCCACTTGGTACCTATTACATTGGTATTTTTAGGCCTAGGTACAAGGAACCACACATCATTCCTAGTGAACTAAATTAGCTCTTATTGTATAGCATTTATTGAATTTTCATCAGTCATAGCTTCAGCCACATTTTTGGGTTCAAAGGTAAAAGTGTAGCAAATATAGCTAACCTCGCCTTTTAATTTGATGTCTAGTTCTCACTTCAATCTCAATATTTCCTATAATTTTTGTGGAGGAGGGAGGATTCATAACCCTACGATGAGTAGGTTTCTTGGGAGATGATTTTTTTTTTAAATCTTGAGATGAGACATTCTCAACCTCTTTAGCATTGTCATCCTCCAGATCCACAGTCTCGAATACCGGAGTCATCCACAACTACATTGATAGACTTCATAATTGTAGAGATTCTCAAGTTATACACTCGATAGACTCTACTATTGGTAGAATATCCAAGAAGGATCCCTTCATCACTTTCAGATTTAAACTTTCTCAATTGCTCTCTAACCCTATGGACATAGCATTTACTTCTGAATACTCGAAAATACTTGCCATTAAGTTTCTTGTCATTCCACAACCCATAAGGGGTTTTCCTCATTCTGGGCTTAGTGTAGACTCTATTAACAGTGTAGCATGCAACTGCTTCAACCCATAAGTGAGCAGTTAGGTTGTTGCTGTGAAACATAACTCTAGCAATCTCTTGGAGAACCATGTTCTTCCTCTCCACAACTCGATCGTAGTCTCCTTGACGATCAATTGTCCATGAACCCGTAGCCAAAAGGAAATTTCCTGACTAGGATGATCGATCGACCACGAATGGCAATCGATCGTCACCAGTGTTTTTCAACCTCGAAATCTACGTGCAAAAGTGGAGAGTTACCCTTAGGGAGTTTCTAAAAAGGTGAATTTGACTCTCAAGTAGGGTTCTTTATAAAAGGGAAAACTACTAACTCTAAAAGGGGTTCTGAATTTTGGGAGATTGAGGAAGAGTAGACTCTGGAGATCAGTAGAGGTTGGAAGATGAAGCATTCAAGTTCTTCCTGTTCTTCGCCAAAAGCGGTGTTTCTGTCTCTCATTATAAACTAACTCCTTTTTCTAGGGTTTAGATGAACCCTAGCCAAGTAATCGTGTCCCTTGTATTTTATTTATATTCCTTCGTGTATGAACAATGACTGCACAATGAGAGGGTTGTTCTTCAACCAACTATTCAAGTTTATAATCAATTTCAATATAGTTTTATCCTTGTCTTAGGTTCTATTATGTTGAAATTGAATTCATTCATGTCTTTTTTCTGTGATTGAGAATATGAATTTTATGCAATGGTATTTATTGTCAATGAATCAAATTATAGGATATTCTATGCATAGGAAAGACGAGTGGTATCATCAACCCTAGCTTGGTGTGTATCACTCGTGTTGACCAAAGATAGGATATACCTAAGGTTTGATCATTTGAATCATTCTAGTTTTTGATGAGTTGAGACTCGTAGTCGCTCTCATCCTTATTGTTTATACTTGAGGGATATAAATGAATATTTATGGATGTGATTATTAGGCTAGTGGTGGATTCGACCACCCTAGAAGTTTTCTCACCGAGTTTAATTAGGATCAATAAAATCTGGTAGTTAATTAGGTTAAAATCAATTCAATCAACTCAATCAATTTTGTTACTTATTGACTTAGAATTAATCTTGAGAAAAAGACAACGAAACCAGTGCAGTCCTCTGTGGTTCAACACCCCATACTAGTTATTATTCTCTGGAATTGTAACTACTACGAGGTTTAATAAATTGACAATCAATCACTGTGATTCTTTTAACTATCTTCACTAGACTCGGTCTCTTCACAATTTTTACTATTTTCATTCTCATCAATTGTGGGAGACATTCATAATCTCTTCATACAATAAGACATGAGACAGGGAACCGCCCTCTCTTAGAGTAGTCATTGATCAAAGATTCTAAGCAAGATCACACTTAAGGGTTAATCCTTGTGAGTGAACCCACTTTGATCCCAATTGAAATATCCTTATTCAATGATTCCTTTAACCTAGAGGAGGGTGAATAGGTCGTCCTAACAATGTCTACCAATTTTAATTTTAACCAAGTATTAATCAGAGTTATGACAAATAAAGCAATCGAGTGCAAAAATAATACAAGACACACAATTCACAACACACGAGATTTTTTACGTAGAAAACCTTTCCGGGAAAAATCACGAGACCTAGTCTAGCACAAAATCAACTATGAGAATTGTTATCAAGTACAAGACTCAAACCTTACCCAATCGGACACCAAACACTGTTTCTCAGTACAAATTCTTCGTCTTGAAGTCCGTGAACTTCTCGTTCGATCTGTACAACAGAAGCTCTGATTCCTCACCGGCCAACGCTTCTCAAAGTATCTAACCACGATTTCCAAATATCGATCTTCGTCCTCAACAACTTTGGCTTATGCCAACCAAACACTCACACAGAGGATACACACTAATTTGAAAGTTTTAACGGTCTTCTAGAGGGATCTCAATCATACCAGAGATCAACCGATGTAAAAACAAGATTGAACAATTCAATCTTGCATACTCTAGAGAAGGAGATAAGAGAACAAAATGTTATCCACCAAGAGGGGGTTGGAGAACCCTAATCATCAATTAAATAAACCTCGTAGTAGCTATAATTCTGTAGAATAGTGACTAATATGGGGTGTCGAACAATAGAGGACTGCGCGGGTTTGGTTGTCTTTTTCTCCAGATCAATTCTAAGTCAATGAGTAACAAGATTGATTGATTTGACTTATTTTAACCTAATTAAACTATCAGATTTTATTTAACCTAATTAAACTAAGAGCTTTTGGTTATATATCAGTGAGAGAATATCTAGGGCGTTCGAATTTATCACTAACCTCATAATTAAATTCACATGTATTTATTCAGGTTTCTCAAGCATAAACAATAGAGATGAGATCGACTACAAGTCTCAACTTATCAAAATAAGAATGATTCGAGCAATCAAACTCTAGGCATATCCTATCTTTTGTTAGCACGAGTGATACACATTAAACTAGGATTGTGACATCACTCGTCTTCCCTAAACATAGAATATCCAGTAATTTAATTCCTCGACAGTAAAAATCATTGCATAAAATTCATACCAACAATCACAGAAAGAAGATGTGAATGAATTCAATCTCAACACAATAAAACCTAATACAAGGACAAGGATAAGATCATATTGAAACCGAGTCTAAACTCGAATAATTGGTTGAAGAACAATGCTCTCATTATGCAATCATTATTTATACAAGAAAGAAAATCTAAATAAAATACAAATGACACAATTACTTAGTTAGGGTTTCATCTAAACCCTAGAAAAGGAAGTTAGTTCATAGTGAGAACAAGGAGCACCGCTTTCGTTGAAGAACACGAAGAATGCGAATGATCCATCCTCCAACCTTCACAGATCTCTAGAGCCTTCTATCTTTTAAATCTCAAAAATTCAGATCTTTTACATGATAGGAGTCTTTTTTTTATAGAGAAAGAGTCTCAATGAAGTATAGCTTTAGAAACATCCAAAACGAGATCAAAAATCCAATTCTCGCGAGTTTACAAATACCCAAAACGACATCCGCCGATCGATTGGCCAAAAGAGTGCCGATCAACCGATGGGTACAAAATCTGCCCAAATTTCCTCTATAGAAATTATAGATATTTTCGAACCGGTCGATTTGATATATTATGGTCTAAAATCGGAGTTACGATGAATGAGTTATACCCCGTACACCGAACAAATGTTGTTTTGCATTTCTATCTCCTCTTTAACTCGGATCTTTGCTCGGTAGCGATTCACCAAAAACTTTAAAGCTTGTAAATTCTCATTTTATTCTTCTTTCTTTGTATGAACCTGAAAACAATAAACATAGTCAAGTGAATTATCATAGTGGATAAATGGGCTCAAAGCGATTAACAAATACAGTTTAAGATGCATAAATGTGTAACAATTCGCACCAATCACAACCCCAAACTTATATATTGCTAGTCCTCGAGCAATGAAAATAAAACTAAGTTAACCTAAATCTAAATCCCTTTTTGTGGGATACCTGGTTGCATTTGGCATATGCAACAAGCCTTTTAAACCCTTAGGTGACCCTAGTGGACGGATAAAGTCTCGTGAGGGTTTACCAGTGACGATATCTACAAACATCAGTAATCCCCTACAACTCTGCACGTATGCTCAAGTATGAAATGCACTGACTAGAAGATTAACTAATACGCATTTCTTAAATCATAAAAATCATGATACACACAACATAATTATCTCATTATTAACCGACTTTATTCTTAACTCTCCACATTCTCAATTTCACAAAACTTTTCAAAATTCTGAACTTTTATGCTTATTAAAGATTGGTCATTGGTCTTTTTTAATGTGTAGTATGACAATCAATTGAATATGTGATCTCAACCTTTTCTCTCAACAGTTGTTTTATCACCCTTTTCGTCATTAGGTTTCCTATCAATTTAATCACCGACCAAAGGTTTTTTTTTGACACTTTTCTTTCTTTTTATTGAATGAGTGGATTGTGCAGAGTTTAAGTTCATTAAGCTTTCTAGACAACCCGCGTAGCAAGTGTTAGGCCAATGACTCCCAAACCAGAAGGTCTTAGGGCACCAGGTGTTAAGACACCCCTAAGGCTTATTAACTTGAGTCAAATATGCTCCGAACTCAGATTAGTCACTCTTGATAAATGTTTGTTACAAACCTCCGCTGTTTGACGCGAACACTCTCTGCTTAGTGAGACAAGAGGCCCGGTTACTAGGTAGGAGTTCGGTTCAAAGAATAAATAATAACCAGTGAAGATTCCAATTTTTTGTGATTCTTTATCCCTTCCAAAGTTTACACGTTTTGACACAAACACTCTCCGCTTAGTGAGGCAGGAGACCCGGTTATTAAGTGTAAACCTGGTCAGATAATCATTTGTGTCATTAAAAAAAATTCAATTTAGCCAAGGGCGGTGTTCAATTTCTAGGTCACCTAACTTCTTCAGAGGTATCAAAAACATCAATTGATTAATTTAGTTTCAAACCCCACAAAACAATATGGTAGAGTGCTCATGCAATTTCTCAGAGTGACTAATGACTTCATAAATTTTCAACATGCATAGTTCAATCATGAGTAGGAATTACATCTATTTGGGATCATATGTTCTCAAATTAAGCCAATCAATATTAAGAGGATTATAACATACGTATCACAATTTAATTTAAATTTAGAAATAGATCAATTTTTCAATTTTATTTGTTTGCACGCCCTACCCTCTTGCATGGATGCCTAGTCAGTAAATAATGATAGTTATTTTCCAACCCCAAACTTAAAGATTACATTATCCTTAATGTAAAAAGAATTAAAAAAAAAAGTAAGGGGGAACAATAATATCTGACAGGTGAGGACACTCCATGAATAAAAGATGAAGAATGATGAAGAAGATAAAAGAGTTATCAAATAGAGATCACCCCAAACTTCATTGAAACTATACCTTGCAGGGTGGAGCAAGAGAAACTCATGCATAGATAAGACAATGGAGTCAATAGATAGATCAAAGTAGAAATACACATCCAAAGTACAACAATGAGCAAATTTTATTTTATTTTATTTTATTTTGGGCAATCGATCGGCCCAGTGGAAGGCGAGGCTCCGAACCCGAAAAATGGTTGATTGATCGACAATTGATGTCGATCGATCGGTAGCCTTTTTCTTTTTTTTTAAGCTCGAATAATTGTAGGGGGTGGAGAACCACCCCAAACTTGGACACAAGTAAGTCTACAAAAACTTTGGGTTGCCTCTCAACAAGCGCTAAATTTATTGGCTTCAGTCAGACGCAGTACAACTCTCAACCGTCTTCCTAGACGGGGCTCAACCACTCAATGAATTCGATCATCTTCCCATTCACAATACCCTTAACATGAAGTGTAAAAACTTTGGGGGTTTGAGATGAGCGAGGGGTACCTCTAAAGCATTCTCAGTTAAGGCATAAGGAGGGGTCTCCTCAATTATTTCATCACTCACATTCACCATAAAACACTCATCTTCCTTTTGTTGTTGTTCGAGTGTAGTGAGAATGTTTAGCCAAAATTTCATGTTACCAAATGACACATCCATTACCCTGGTCCTACAATTTATACAAGCATTGGCCGTGGCCAAGAAATGATGATTAAGGATGATTGGAATTTAACTTTTTGAATTATGCAGGGGTTCTATGTCAAGGACAAGAAAGTCGACTAAGAGATAAACTCTCTTCATTCAACCTTAGAATTAGCTAAGGGATAATTACTTAAATAGCCAAGACAATTTTCTTGTAAAAAACGAAGTTCGGATAACTTTAGAAACTCAAAATACGAGGCCCATTCGAATGACCAATAGGGCGTTCGAACGGCCTAGAGATTGGTATGAGATTTGAATAAAAACTGTGTGCCAGGAAGGCTACTATTTTTTATTCCCAATAGGCCATTCGAACGGTTGGCTAGTCGTTCTGTGGCGTTCGAACGACTAGTAGCTCGTTCGAACGGTTTGTGCTGATTTATTATCTTTTGTGCATAAAGCATATTCCAAACTCCAATCAGCTATCCAAAAAGTCATTTAAATTAATTGAAGTTAATTTTTAATCACCTACGGTATTTGATAAAGCTATCTAGGTCAATTCCACCTAAGGTAACCACTAGGTATCTAGGTTGCTTACCATCCTAAGAGTGTGAGCGAAGCTTTAGCCGGAGTGTACTTCGCTTGAGTCTTTGGAGCTTCATTTTCACCGGTCTTGAACAACCAAAGGAACAATGACACTAAACTTACATTAACACCATTTTGATATTGGAATTAAGCCAATACAAAATAAGACTTTACAATATATAGTGCCTCCCAAAATTATGATGCATTTTATTTATTTATTTATACGATTATGCCACAACCCCAGTAAGTATCTATTGTAGGTTAATGGATTGGTGGATATTTACTAATCACATCCTCTCGCGACTTATCACGGATTAAGAGAGTGGTGCCATACACACACTACTAATGGGGCAAGCATTGCTTCCTGTTGTAATTGTTAACTATGTGGGAAGTTTGGCCCCTCACAAATTTGCAATTTTTTTTTTATATGTACAATATAAAACTGAATAAAGTTAGTTAATTTTATTTATATTATGGCCCTCCCATAAGGGAGGGTTCTTGTTTTTCTTGTGTACTGGACTCTTATTAGAATGCAACCTTAACAAATTTTATGACAACGATGGATCCATTGCTCAAATTTTCTTCTTCTGGGGTCTATGTTTGTTAGTTATGTATGCCCTCGAAAGCCATATCACATTAAATTAATCAAGATTAAGCATTTTGCTTGTGTTCATTGTCTCCCTTGCATGCACAATAATTGGGTATGTACATAATCATATCTCACTTGCTGAGATAATGATTGTTCATTAGGCAATATTGAAGAAGAACCTTGTCATGGTTAGGGAACCACATACATGAGATGAGGATCTTCATTAACCTTATAAGCCTAAAATATCTTTGGACTTATAGTTATGACTGGACATGTCACTCTCATAAGTCCATACATGTGGTATTGTCATATAAACTGCATGATGAGTCTCAACCATGCAGGGTATGGACTCTAAAGCCCACATTTAGGTATATTTAACATGTACATGCACGACACTGAGAGACGTAATGAGAATACTCAATGGTTTGATTACTGTCATGATTAAAATGAGTAACTCTCAATGCAAGACACAAACTAGTTTGATGTCTGCACATAGTCCTTAGAATTTAGAAATTTATATCTTTGGATGAATTCTCTGTATGACTTTGATGATACCAAGCATTGATGTCCGATAAAGAGACTATATGTGTACATTGGGTCATGCATATAGTGCATTAAGGAAGTATGATGCTTAACAAGGAATCCACTACTCTTATTTAGAGTTTAGATTAAGATATTCCGTAGACATGATCATAGAGTTGAACCAATAAGTTTAAGCTCAACATTTGATAAAATGGTTTTATAGTATTGTTTATAATATTAATATACAAATAATACCTAAAAAAGTTTTAGGAATCTATTTTGAGATTCAATACAGTGATCATGGTCAAGCTAACATAAGCTCGAGGTTTGACAATAATACCTAAACTTATCTCTAATGGTTTATATGGAAAGACTAGACTAAATAGAAGTTGAAGGAAAGAGTTATTTCATAATTTCCGTAAGTATTGGGTTACTTCATAATATGTGGATGAATATTATTGTGAATTTGCGATATACAATAGTATATGAACTTTTCTACATAAATTAAAAAGTGTTTGTACCTAAAAAGAAACGAGTTTTCTTAAGAGATTGTAATTTGATTACAATTACTTAACTACATGTAACACTTAAGAGCTCTAATTGGTCTCAAACACCAAGCTCTCTCTCCCTTTCTCTTGACATGTGTAGACAATCATACCTACTTATTATTACTCACCTACTTGTGATGACACTATGGTGAGACGTGCCATGTGATGACACACCTAGTTGTAATTACTCACATATTTGTGATGAGTTATAACACTATGATGAGACATGTATCATGTGACAACACACTTAGTTGTGATTATTCACATACACGTGATGAGCAATAACACTGTGGTGAGACATATGTGTCACGTGTAAACACATGAGATAAACCTATAATTAAAGTAGATGTGTAAATAATTTTTTTAAGAAATTTACTTTGGTTTTTTATGAAAAACTTTAGTGAACTCCTACTAATATATTGGAGTGAGGGTTTTTGAAACCTTCAGTTGTTAAAGCTTGATAGAAGCCATCCTTCTACCTTGAGGCTATTGAGAGATTCAAGATGAATTGTTTGGACTCCTGATACACTTAGAGTGCTATATGAGCAACCTTCTTATTCATTCATTAAAGTCATTAACGCATGAGAGATCCTAGGATTGAGAAAATTTCTGATTTTTCTCCTAAACATGAAAAAGTTTCACGATCATCGCCTCTAACTTATTGAAGACTAATAATGTCCCCAAACCCCAAGCCCCATAATATTTTGTGCACGTCTAATTATTCTCCACGAAAATATATTAATTTTCTGGATAATGTAATTCAGCCCCGTAAAGAAAAAATTCCTGGTCCCACCCCTATATGTATAGATTTTGGATATTGTAATTTGGTTAAGCCACAACCTGGTAGGTTAGAGCGACAAGAAAAGAGGGCTAAAGAGTGGGCATGTCACTAGAATCCAATGTTTGAAATTTTTGGAGATTTCGGTCAGCTAACCCGAACCGATATTTGACCTGAAATTTCGACATTCTGAAAATTTATCGGTATCAATGTTGTTGGGTAAACTGAAATTTCATAAAATTTCAACGAAATTAAAACCTTGTTGAAACCGCGCAAGACTCCGTGAATATTATACGCACTGCCGCAGGTGCGGTACATCCCAAATGAAAGCCTTTATGGCTACTCGAAATATTAACCAAAATAAGAGGTTATTTGTGTCGTTTAAAATTGTTACAAATTTCTTTTTCATATGTACCGCGACTGCGCACCGTAAAAGTGGTCTAAGTAAGCGTAAGTAACGGCTCCCATGGGGCCCACCCAAAAAATTAAATATAAAAAGGTACCACAAAAAAAAAAAAAAAAAAATCGTATTTTTTTTTTTTTTTCTCCAATACAAATTGGTAGTTGGGTAAGCGGTTCACAAAACACATCATCATTTTGTTTTACATTTTATTTCGCATCCATTCCCTGGTGGTTCCGTGTTCTAGTTTTTTGGGTCTCTCCCAAAAACAGTCCCTGACGGTGATTATTAGGGTTTATGCATTGAAAATGTTCAAGTATCACGGGTATTCAAATTAGGGTTTTCGATCTCCGCACACAAGAAGAAACGAACAATGCCTCGACGAAACTTGTAATCTAGGGTTTCTTTTTTTTTTTTCTTTCGAGGCAGCTTCGGAATTTCTTGAAGTATAATTCCTGTAAATCGCTACTATCAACAAAAGAAACTTGCGATTTCTTGTATCAAATGGTAAACAATCAAGATCCCGGTGATTACTTTCTTAAGCTTTCAAAGCTCGGCTCTGGACGTGGTGCGGATGATTTTGAGATGGATGAAGAAGAAGAAGTTCCGAAAGAACTCAATACTATAAATTCTTCTGGTGGGTTTCTCGTGGTGTCCACAGATAAGCTATCCGTTCAGTATAAAAACATTAATTTGCATGGCCACGATGTTGGAGTAGTGCAGGCCAATTGTCCCGCTCCAGTGAGGAGGATTGTGTATTATTTTGAGATTTTCGTGAAGAATGCAGGAGCCAAGGGCCAGATTGGGATTGGTTTCACCAACGAGCACTTTAAGATGCGGCGGCAACCTGGGTGAGAATTTATACATTTCCTCATTTCCCAGATTGGGTATGTTTTGATGATATTTTCCCCTTCTAGTTTCCATATTTTGTGCCTAGCTAATAGAGACAATACAAATACTAGAGTAGTAATATTGTGTAAATACTTTTTCCATGTTAGGGAAATTTGGTTACTAATATTCATAGAGAAACCAATTGATTGTTACACAAGTAAGCATTGAGAGGCAATATTGTATGTCTTTGCGGTGGTCATCTTTTACTCAAACTGTTAAATCTCTGTTAATTTATAGTATTTTTTTAAATGGTCCAATTTCATACGCTCAATTGGATATTAAAATATGTATTTCAAGTTCTAAACATTAGTTTTGAGCATTTTTAATTTTTTTTTTCACTGCAACCCATTTATAGATCTGTGATTGATGAAACCATCAATTGGGAGGAAAAAACATTTGGCATCAAAAGATCCAATTTGGTATCCTATAAGGCTCTTGGGAGGGATGGTTTCATAATGGAAATCTATAAAAAGTGCTGGAATAGTTTGAAAGAAATCATGAAGGTGATGGAGGAGTTTTACTAAAGAGGAAAATAGAATATGGCAGCTAATTTAACATTATATCCCTATCGATCAAAAACAAATTCAACATTTATACCCCTGGTACTTAAGAGAGACGAAGTGGAGGAGTTGAGGGATTTTAGACCCATTAGTCTTGTTTGCAGCGTATACAGGATTATGACTAAAATCATCTCGGTTAGACTTAAATTAGTTTTTGGAGTAGTAGGAGCTTATCAGAGTGTGTTTGTTAAAGGCAGACAAATTGTACTAGGAGCTCTAATTGCACACAAATGCATTGACTTAAGGATCAGGGAGGGAAGAAGTGGGATAGTAATCCGTATTGACTCGAAAAAGGCTTGTGATCATGTTGATTGGATGTTTTTGATTTTTTTTATTGGATATTTTTGGGGGTTCAACAAGATTATGTCCAAGGAGGACTGGAGGAGACCCTAAGGTGTGTTCACGGGTTCAAGTAGGGTCAGGTGGGCCTAAGATTCCACTTACAATATGTAGTTGATATGTTATTAATTGATGCATTCGGGGAGCAGGTGATGAATGTTTTGAGGCTTTGCTTGGTTTTCGGATAGACCCATTTAAAAAGCACTCTAATTGGTGTAGGGGTTTTTGAGGAAGGTTTATTTGCAGATTGTGCTCGTATCTTGAGATGTAGTTTGGGACAGCTACCTTCCAGATATTGTGGTTTTCCCTTAAAGAGTAAGATAGTAACTATCAATTTGGATTTATGGTAGGAGGTCTACTACTGAGGTTATCACCTTACTTCCACAATTGATGGAGAAGTTTAGTGAGAAAAAAAGATTTCCTTATAGTATTTATTAACTTGGAGAAATCGTATAAGTTATAATAGAGTCCATAGAGAATTAATTTGGTGGGTGTTGGGGAAGACAACAGTTTCGGAGTGCTACGTGACCGACACATTTTAGAGAATCTAAGAGTGGCTCCAATAGGTGATAAACAAGGGAGGGTCGACTGAGACAAACATAGACACCTTCAACAAAGATCACTAACGGCCTCACAGTGAGAAGTCAGTTGGTGCAAATTGAAGGCTCTAGAAGGGTGAGTGAAAGGTTAAAGATGGATGCAAATAGTGAAGAAAGATTTCATCACACATGATTTAACCCAAATCAGGACCTAAAAGTGGGGAATGACGGAACAGGGTTCAACGTTCCTGCTCTTAAGTATGTTAGGAATTAGGATTAGGCATTGATGATGATGGCCTATTTCTAAGACCACATAGGATTGTAAAAGTGGACAAAGGACTGTCCAACAGAAAAAAATCTTTTTTGTCCCTAAGTGGGAAAATTGCTCTGATCAAGAGCGTTATGGTGGGCCTTCCCGTGTTTTATATGTTGGTCATCAAAATGCTGGCTTCATGACAAAGAGATTGGAAAAGCTCCAAATAAATTTCCTATGGGAAGGCAGGGGAGACCAAATAAGGGATCATTTGGTAAAGTGGGAGTGGGTTTGCGGTCCAAAATATTGTCGTGGTTTGGGTTTTACAAGGATTCAATGCATGAACAAGGCGTTTACTAGAAAGTGGCTATGGAGATTCATCTTAGAAGATGGGGCTTTGTGGAGAAGAGTGATTGGTATGGAGATTCATCTTAGAAGATGGGGCTTTGTGGAGAAGAGTGATTAGGACCAATTATCTTGACGCAGTTGGAATCCAAACAAAGTGAAGTCTTTGTATGGAGTGGTGGTTTGGAAGGGTTTGATGAAGGTGAATGATCTCATTTTGGAGCAAACAACTTTTGCGGTTGGGATAGTAGTAACGTGCGATTTTTGGCAAATGGTTGGGACTAGTTTGGATAAACTTCTCTAAGAAGAGAAGGGCTTCTATAGAAGAACTTTTGAAAGAAGTATCTTTTGAAAAAGTTTGTAGAAGTAATTTCGAAAGCAAAAGACGTTTGGTTTGCACACTTGAGAAGTTACTTTTTAACCCTTATTCTTTTTCAAACGTATACATCAAATGAGCGTGTAGTGACCCGTTGAAGTTGAAACCTCGACTCCCCCCCCCTTCCCCCCAAGTCACCCCTGCCAACTTCCCTTAAAAGTCAATTTTTTTTGACATTTTCCGACTTTTGACTTCTACAAGAAGTAAAAAATGAAAAACCAAACACAATCCTTTTGCGACTTCTGACTTTTGTAGAGCCAGAAGTCGGTAGAAGTTAATGTTTATCCAAACAGAACCTTGGTGTGGGGTGGGTAGGTTATGTGATATTTGCCCTAGGATTTATAGACTTTCTCCATAGAAAGACATCACAGTGAGCAATTTCTTTGATCAAAAGTTTGCCTAGAGCAATGAAGACCTTGAATTCCTAGGTACATTAAGATTCTAATATTAAGCCAAAAAAAAATAAATTTCTAAGATGGATCTAGTCATTGTTACAAATCTCCCAAGAAATGCCCAATTTTTTCTGAGAAAAACATCTAAGTTTAAAAATCCGTTTTTATCACGATATGTTAAAAATGTCATGAGAAATTTAATTTTCTCTTCTTATTCCGTAAATATCGTGAGATTTAGCCTTGATTTTAAAAATATCGTGAGAAATATACAAAATTGTCGGTTTTATGAATTTATAACTTCATGGTATTTATTATTATTTTATGTAATTTTAATTTATTTTTTTAATCATTACTGAGATTTAGACAATAATTATCTGAAAAAAATTCAAATTTAAAAATCTCCCGAGAAAAACTTCGATCGATAAAAACCTGAGAACTAGATTTGTAACACTGATCTATTGGGTACCACACTTGAAGAATGAGATCCCTAAAGATCCCACACTTGAAGAATGAGATCCCTAAAGATTCCACACACAAAAGATTCTTTGTTTACATTTTATTATTATTGGGTAATAATTATTTTCTAATTAGGGTTTCTATTTCCATAAAGGGACGTGACACTTAAGAGAGGGAAGAGAGAGAATTGGACTTTTCTCCTCTTATTTGGATTTCAAATTAATTAAGATTTGGATAATTTATTTAATTCTAATTAATTTATAATCTAAGACTCTTTATAATAAGTAATAACTTACTTGAGAAGTAAGAGAGTTAAAAAGGGAGGAGTCTTGCTTGAAAAGCAAATAGATGAATCAAGACATAGACGCACGGTATGGTTCCTCATTTTGAAAAAATAATAGTTGCTATTATTTAAAGAATCAAAAGGAAACCCCAAAAGGTTTTCTCTCTTACATATTTATATACTAGTAAAGGTGCATGTGCTTTGCACGTGTTAAATTTTTACTAATAACTAATTACTCTAATTATTATCTAGAATTAACCTAAAAACAGATTAATAACAAACTGAAAAAATCATATTAGTTACTAACCTAAACCAATTGTGAGAAAATCAAATCAAAATTAAATATCAAATTAATCCAATCTAAACTAATTAGTTTTAAACCAACCTAAACTAATTAGATTAAAACTAACTTAAGCTAACGAAATCTAATTATTCTAACCTAAAAAAATTGATTTTTACAAACCTAAATCTAGTTCCAATTTAATCTAAAAAATAAAATAATACTAACATAAATTAGACTAATAGTAAACTAATTTATTGGTTTAAAGTTTAAACTAATCTAAATCAGATTAACACTAATCTAAAAAAAAGATTAATACTAAATTCCCTTCAAATTACTATATTTTTTTAAAAAATCCTAAATTATTTAATATTAATCCAAACAAAAATAGATGAACCAAAGAAAAAAAATATTAAAGAAATAACAAAGAAATAACCAACTTAGAGGATGGGTCCCACATAATAGTATGCGTGCCGGAGAAAATATGATTTCTTTGTTGAAGTTGCAGGGGTTTAGTATTTGTAGAATCACCATCTCCACAGTCAAATTCATAGGCCTATATGCCCTGAAATGTGGTTCCCAATAGAGAATTCTCAATTTTAACAAATCCAAGTTCAAACACAAAATCACATGGGGACCAAAATTCTATTGTAAACTCACAGATACAAGAGAAAATTCTTATTATCTTACTTTCCCTTCTTATATTCCGAACAATTATAACTTATGCTGAGTGCATATAATAATTGTTATACACAAAGACGTCATATATACAAAATTACAAATAACCATAACCATTTACTTCTAACAGTTGTTCTAGTGGGTGAGGGGTTGGGTGAGGGGTTGGAGGTCAGGTTTTGTAAGGACGTGTGGTGTGGTGCCACTAGTTTGTAGGGAGATTTTGGATCCATATACCATTTAACTGTGGAGAGAAACGCATCAATTGGGGATTATATGGATAGGGGAGTGACGGGGTTGTCTGGAGTCCTAGGTTGATGAGAGGGTTGAATGATTGGGGAAATAGTTGAGTTTAGTAGTCTCTTACAATGCATGAGGTCATTCCATTCGGTCTCTCAGGCCAGGGATTACATAATTTGGTCTGACAGTAACAATGGTCGTTTTTCAGTGAAATCCCTAGTGCAGTTGATTGAGATTAGTTCACCCCGTATCCTTTCCTCACAGGGCTGTGTGGAATCCATGCATACCATCTAAAGTATCTTTCTTCCTTTGGAATGCGATTTTGAATAAATTCTTACCTGTGATCATTTGAAAAGTAGAGGGTGGAGGATGACTAATTGTTGCTATATGTGCTTCCAAGCGGAAAAGTCGGTAGATCACCTTCTCTTGCACTGTCCTATTGCTTGTGAGATTTAAAGTTTCTTTCTCGCCCGAGTGGGCGTGGATTGAGTCTTTCCCCATTCCTTTCAAAGCTTCTTATTTTGTTGGTATCAATGTTTTAAAATGCGAAGGCGTGGGGCGAGGCGTTGGGACCTCAAGATGCGTGAGGCGTAAGCCTCACAAGAAAGCCTTAAGCTACCTCATTTTAACAGAGTGTGTACACACATGTGATACTATATACATTATTCAGATCTAAAAAAAATTAAGAGGCAAAAAAAGCTAAAATTTATATTAACTTTTTTTGTTCATATATATATATATATATATATATATATATATTAAAAGATGGATAGTGTTCAATCATCACGTGGTTGATTTTGAATTCAACCAAACAATTATAAAGTAGTCACCAACTACATATGTTAGACAATGGCTCCATATCTTTGCAATGTCTACCATGAAAATTAAAGTGAAATATATTCAAAAATGTATTAAAAAGCCTAAATACATTAGACAAGTGCTAATTGAGTCTAATAACAATTTTTTTTAAAAAAAATGAAATTGAATTAATTTTATTGATAAAAGAAATCATGAAGCATACGTCTTAAAACCCTATTTTTTTTAATTAGTGTATGAGACACATTCCCCAGACATAATGCGAGCTTTACAGTTTGGGGTGTTAGCTTCTTGAGATTTAAGCCTTTAGGTTAAGCCTCAAGGTGTTTTCTTTAAGCCTCGCCCCGAGGCGAGCCTTGAGGCGTAAGCCTCTCACGCCATTTAAAACACTGGTTGGTATTTGGTTAGTGGGGGATGATTCAAGGAAAGTTATTTGGTAAGTCTTACTGGGAGCTATATCTTGGTCTATATGGAAAGAGCAGAACAAGAGAGTTTTTGAGAACTCTCACTCATCTACGTATATGATCAGGTCTAAAATCCGGTCGCTGGTATTAGCATGGTGTTCCTCTAGACTTGAAGGGGGGGATTGGGTACAGTGTTAGTTTGATATCTTGGTAGTTGTGGTACAACCATCTGGGGCCTCCTGGTTTTGACTGTTTCTTACTTCTTTCTTGTTTTTCGGTTCACGACCTTGTGAACTTTTGTAAGTCATGCATATGTAGCTTTGTTTTTTTCCTTTATATATATTTGTCTGATTATCGATTAAAAAAAACAATTGTTCCAGTGGAAGAATTTACCTCTCTAATAATCTTCAACAATAAAATTGGGCTTTGTCGGCGGCCTTCCATCTGGCAACCTTGCCTTGCGTGCACCATTGCACCGTAAGGCACGGAGCCCATTAGCGGCAAACCTTGATGCATAAATGGTGGCGCCTATGGTTGGCGAGCTCCTGCTTTCCTTGGCCAATGCGTCCTGCAACCTAAAGCAACTTAGACTTCAAGAAGGTAACTAAATATGTATGTGTGTTGGGGAAAATATGTAGAATGTAGTAGAATCCTATCCCCGCAAGATAACTAAATAGATAGACTCAAGAGGTCTACCTAAAGTAAAATTGCTAACTACATTACGTATATAAGATAGGGTCCCACATAATAGTAGTAGAATCCTATCCCAAGAAGATAACTAAATAGATAGACTCAAGAAGTCTACCTAAAGCAAAACTTACCTAAAGTAAAATTGCTAACTATGTATACATGCAATTCTATTAGCAAGGACTCTCTAGAAATATTCCTTCTTTATAAAGAGTCCTTATTAATGATAAAAAAACACTATATCAACGGCCGAGATAAAGTCGATCCACTTCAACATATGAATTATAAACAAACTAAACTTCTATTAATGTTTTTAATAGAAACCATACGTTAATAAATTAATATTTTTGATTAAAGGGTATTTACGTCCAAGTAAAGTTTTGTACACTCCTTGTACTTTTATTAGTAGAATAATAATGGGAGTTCTTTTTTTGGGTATTGATGGCTATGTAAGATTCTTTGTGAAGAAAGAGGTCTTTACATGACTTCATCTCCTTTTTCAATAGTGACCCTACAACTCCACCTAAAACGCTTTTTCTCTAGCTATGTTGTGGCTTATGTGAGAAACATCAAAAAGGGTTTCTCTGTTATATATTTATATATAATGAGAGTTATGTTTTTGGTAATGAGGACTATGTGAGACTTTTTTGAGAAAAAAGAGATCTTCATGAAATCTCCCTGTGGTCGTGAGTTAACTTGTGGCCATGATTGTTTGTATGGATGTGAGTTTTTCATCTTGGAAGAAGCTTGGCCATGATATCTTTCTCCAAAAGAAACACTCTGAACGCTATGTAAGATCTCTCTTGAAATTGAAAAAGAGACTTACGTGTCGAAAAAGAACCCTAAAGAAAAGCATGTAGAAATCTAGAGGTTCATCATCCTTATTCTTTGGTAGCCCGTGGACTCGAAGGAGATCTTGTGTGCTATCGATAGGAGACTTTGCACTTGGAAAACTTCGTGAGGTATATCATTCTTGAACCCTTGTTCTTGATATTTAGATTTATTGTTGGAAAATATAAAATAAGAGGATGATCTTGGCAGAATAAATTAGATCAACCAAGGAATATTTTGTTTTTACTCTATCTACAGATTCGGGTATTCTTTCACAAATTTCACGCATGAGAAGCTTCGGGGAGTTTGTGGATAGATTTAGTTTGATTAATAACCCCATGAATTATGCAAATTTTACATGGTCTAGTCTTCAGGAAAAGCTGCTGTGAGTAGGTTGGATAGATTTCGGTTTTGTGTGGAGTGGGATGATCATATTCTTGCTATAGTGCAGTCACTCTGCCTAGACCTAAATTAGATTATGTTTATATTCTTTTGGAGAATATTAGGTCGGGAGGTGGCCCCACTTGCTTTAGAATTGAGATGTGGCCAAGGGCCTTGTATTTTTATGGGATTGCTGAGGAAGTGAGAAACACAAGTTTTTGAGGGGGCACCAAACACTTCTGCTTGAAATTGAAAGAGGTCAAAGCAAGGCTCAAGGTGTCGAATAGGGAGGAGTTTGGGGTTCTGGGTATTAGAAAAGCGAAAGTCCTAGAGAGATTGCGAAAATCAATATGAAAGAAAAGTCGGATTCCGCCCTTGGGGTTGACAAGAGAAGGGAGGAACTGAAAATGGAATATAAAAATCTTATGATTAATGAAGAAATTTGTTAGAGACAAAAGTCTAGGGCCAGGTGGCTCAAAGAGGGTCATAACAACACGAAATTTTTCATAAGATAGTCAGCATACGAAAGATCTAATTATATCTCCTGACGTAAATTGAGTGATGTTTGGTTGGAGAGGGATGAGGATATTAGTCAGGAGGAGGTTGGCTCTATAAGGAAAGACCAATGTTTTAAAACGCGAAGGCGTGAGGCGAGGCGTTGGAATCTCAAATGCGTGAGACGTAAGCCTCACAAGAAAGCCTCACACTCCCTAATTAAAGGTTATAATACATACATATATGTATATATGTGTGTATGCATGTATATGTACACACATGCATATGTAATATTATACAAATTTACATTTTTAATTCATATATATATATATATATATTGAAAAACAGATGATGTTCAATCATCACGTGTTAGATTGTAGATTCCAACAAAAAATTGCAAAGTAGTCACTAATGTATGAGACACTTGCAAAATAGTCACTAGTATATGAGGCACAAGCATTAAAAAAATTAATGTTGAAGTCTCAGTTATATATATAGCTGAAACCCTCTTTTTTTAAAAATTAAAGTACGAGGCATATGCCTCAAACATAAAACGTCTCAGACTCTCAAGGGATGAGGTGTCTGCCTCATATGAGTTTCAAAGTTTGAGGCGTTAGCCTAATGAGATTTAAGCCTCAAGGTTAAGCCTCAGGGCATTTTTCTTGAGCCTTGCCTTGAGGTGAGCCTTGTGGCGTAAGCCTCACACGCTTTTTAAAACACTGGGAAAGACTTATCTTTGAGACCAAAGTTGGATGGGATAACTTTTGACCGTATTTCTGACTTGGACATGGAGATTCTAGAGAGGTCAAGATGCCGATAATACTGATATATCAGCATACACTAAACTTCAAATAGAAGGACCTAAAGAGGTTACGATATGGAACTATGGAAGGCATTGGCAATCCTTATTCATTTTTCTCTTTAGTTACCCAAGGGAATTCACTACCGGATAAATTTTCTTTGATTAAATAGAAAAACTATGAAGGTCACTTTAGGGAAGGAAATAAGCAATACTTGTACACAGGGAACTGTATTAATTTTTCTCTTGACATTTATCAAGGAGAAACGAAGAGATGCATAGGAATTTACTAATGGAGATATGGGGAATCTGAGGGTTATGCTTTCCCATGATTGCATGTGGGACTTGATCTCTTTGAGGTGAATATCTGCATGCAGCTTTATAATGGTTGCTCATATTGAAATAAGTGGTACTTGTATAAAGGGAACTGTCTTAATTTTTCTTTTGACATTTATCAAGGAGAAACAAAAAGATGCATAGGAATTTACTCACGGAGATATGGGGAATCCGAGAATTATGCTTTCCCATGATTGCATGTGGGACTTGATCTCTGAGGTGAATATCTGCATGCAGCTTTATAATGGTTACTCATATTATGTGCCTTATATTGATTGAAAAACTTCTGGATGATATTCTGCCTTCATCGTTTTGCCTGTACTAAGATCTATAATAATAAGATCTCACTGGTCTTTGGTAAGTGAGAATAGGGCTCGGGAGGTAATTAGGTCAGTTCTCCCTGGAGCCATTTCGTGGATGATATGGAAAGAGCGAAACAAGAGAGTATTTGAGGACTCTCCCTCTTCTCCAACACGTTTATGTTCTCGCATTAGATTGCCTGCACTTGAATGGTGTTCCATCTTGGGAGCAAGGGGGGATCTTGGAGAAGTATTGGATGAGTTTCTTGTTTTGGCTTTGCAGTTTAGACTGACTCTGTTTTCTGTCTAGTGGGATCTTTGTGCTTCCTATTTTTTTTCCCCTTGCCTGAGTTTATGTGCTTGTAAACTCTTTTCTTGCTATATTCTTTGTATCTCTGTTTTGATTTATATTATATCTGCTTATTACCAATAAAAAAAGAGGATCTATAATAATTTGTTTCTTTAATTTGGCAGTTGGGAAGTAAACAGTTATGGATACCATGGGGATGATGGACTGCTTTATCGTGGACAAGGAAAGGGAGAATCATTTGGCCCAACCTATACATCTGGTGATACAGTTGGTGGTGGTATTAATTATGCTACGCAAGAATTCTTTTTCACGTATGATAATCTTCCATTTTGTACACATGCATTAATATAATGTAATTATTACTTCGATGTTAAAATGACAGTAGTGTTGTCTCTGTTGATCATTTGGTTGTGTATGTTGAATCTGTAGACCTCAATGAGATGGTTGCTAGTCAACTTGGCTCTTGGGTAGCTGCATTTAATTTTTTTGTATTCTGGGCTGTATTCGATTGATCTTCTATAATTAATAAGGATTCTTATAGATTCATATGCTGCGAATGTTGTTATCAGTAAAAATGGGTTGCTAGTTGGAACAGTATACAAGGATGTGAAAGGTCCCTTGTTTCCTACCGTTGCTGTGCACAGCCAAAATGAGGAGTATGTCCTGCCTTATTATATAATTATGTTTCTTCTTTCTGTCATTAATCTTATTTAACACATTTGTACTGTGGCCTACCTGATTTTAACAGTGCAGATATTAAGCTTTGCTTGTACTTTTGTGCTACCAGTAATAAGTGTTTTGATTTATTTAAGGTTTTCTTCTTTGGGATGATGTTTGTCAATTCTATTTGTATATGAATTTTTATGTTCTGCATTTGGAAATTGTTATACGCTTCTTTCTGCATAGAACCTTGGTACTTTGGGGATTTTTCCTTTCTTCCAAGTCGCATTTAATTCAGGAACTTGAAGCACTGTGAGCTCCACGTTTCACATTTTTATATGAAGTTTTCATTCTTCTTTTAGAGGTGTTTCATACTTAGTAGTTGTGAACTGTCACAGAATTTCAGAACAGTCCTGGCATATGCACCATTTATTTGAGCTCTGTGATCAGTCATTATGAAAGTGTTGAACAATAGGATTGGGAATTTTTTAAGTACGATCAACGAGGTGGACATAATACAGTCATTGACATTTTTGTGTATGTATATCTATATATATATATATATATATATATATATATATATATATATTGCAATTCAACCAGAAAATGTAATATATGCTTAGCTATCAATTTTTGTGTTGCTAGATGATGTTTGTCTTTGTCCAACTTGCGATGCTTAGACCATTCTTCAATTGGTTCTGATGTTTTACATTCAAGAACCTGAAAACACTGTGAGCTCCATGTTTCACATTGTTATCTGAAGTTTTCATTCTTCTTTTAGAGGTGTTCCATACTTGGTAGTTGTGAACTGTCACAGAAGCTCAGAACAGTCCTGGCATATGCACCATTTATTTGAACTCTGTGATCAGTCATTTTGAAAGTGTTGAACAATAGGGTTGAGAATTTTTTAAGTACGGCAAGTGTGGTGGGCATAGTACACAGTCATTGACATTTTTGTGTGTGTGTATATATATATATATATATATATTTGGCAATTCAACCAGAAGATGTAATATATACTTAGCTATCAAGTATTGATTTGCTAGATGATGTTTGTCTTTGTCTGACATGCGATGCTTAGACCATTCTTCAATTTGTTCTGGTATTTTACTTTTAGAACATATCATTAAGTAAAAGGAGGCTGTTGTAGATAAGAAATTTGGAGTTACTTTACCGGATGAATTTCTGGTACTACCCTTCTTTTGTTTAATTTATTTTTTCTGCACACTCATCAAGCATATGCTTGATGATCTTTATATCTTCATCCAGCATATGTTACTTTAAGACTGTTTTTTACTTGGTTCTGATGTTTTTGTTTTGCATGCTAAAATTCTGCTTTTGACTAGCAGAGAAGAGTCATTTCAATTGTGGTTGTCGGCCACCCTAACTTAACTAATATAAAATTGTCTCCCTTTTGATTGGTAAGCTACTCAATAAAGCTTTCCCATGTCAGCTAGTGCCCTAAATTTTGAGTGTAGGGCGGATAAAGCTGTGTCATCCAATGCACATTCAATCATGACCCTTTTTTACTATTATGCAGAAAACTAGAATGACCTATCTAGCAGCACCAAGTTGTCCTATAACCAATTATGAACCCATGAAATAAAGTCTGGATCATTAAACATAGTATAGGAATGAGTGGATTTGAGATTTTGGCTCTTGCATCTACTCCAGTCTATGTAACACAGTCACTCCGTTTCCCGAAATCTGCTCAAGTTGAACTTTGTGTTATACTTATGTGTCAGACACATGTCACTTTTATTTGAATAAATATTAATACCATTTATATATGTATCTTAACTTATCAAAGTAATTTTTTTCTATATTGAACACTTATATGAACTAAATTATTTAAAAGTATAGCTCATAATTTATGAAATAAACTGTATGGACATTCTGGCTTTTAGGGTTGTTGAAGTCAATGTATATGACACATTTTATCTGATGCTGACACCGACACATGTCTCCATATCTAAGTCTAGGCTCCAGTTGAAGATGTCTGTTTTATTTTAGAAAAGTTATTGAACCGTTTTGTTGTCTCCTTTTTATGCTTGACGGCTAAACATCAATTGTGCGACATTTGATGTCTATTCTGAGGTTGAAGTTAATCAAGTTTCTTAAGGACTGGCATTAAATGTCTCCTTTAATGGTTCTGATTGAGAGACATCATGTGTTTGAGCATGAATGGTTGTCTTGCTTTTTACAAAAATCTTTGTTTGTGCTTGTTTCTATTACATGATGAACATACCAATTGCTAGGAAGTTGCTAGTTTGCATTTAAGCTTCTTGGGTACTTCAAGTTTGTTATATCATGAAAACTACACAGTTTCACTCCACAAGCTTAAATTAAAAATCAAAAGTTTGGCAATAATGTAGCTCATTGCTAAGGACTCGGAAAACAGATAATTAACTATCAAATGAATACACGAACATGCCCCGCTAGTCTTGGAAAATGATGTCAGTTATTACATCTATTGATTGTGGAAACTGTATGTTGGAGTCTGGACATGAGATTGATTTTCTGTAGGGCAACTCAAAGGTAAAATCGTAGATTAAAATTTTGAATCATGCTCTGCTCTAAGAAGAGACACTTCTCTTCAGTAATGGTTTGAAAAGCAATGGAAGGCTCCAAGCTGACATGATTGGTAACATGTTGACAGCAGATTATTCTGTGACATAGTAATAGTTCTCTCTCTCTCTCTCTCTCTCGTCTTTTTTTTTTGTTGTTGTTGTGTGTGTGGTGGTGATGGTGTTGAATCATTGAAGAGAGGAAAGGGTATTGATCAGAAATGTTGTCTTTGCTTTGATCTAGTCAGTACCCTAGCGACAAACCATTTATGCAGCTTCTTTCTCGTGATGTTCTTTGCACTTATTTAATTTGTTAACACTATGTTACGTATTGATCTTCTGTTTGTGAAAATTGCAATATATGTACTGTCAAACTTTTAGAGATTTTAATATTTACAGATGTATGGTTGGTGTGTCAATTTCTCAGGGTAAATGTCAACTTCGGGCAGAAACCATTTGTTTTTGATATTAAGGTAAGATATACTTTCTTTGTCCTATCTCTGTCTTCATTTTGTTTTCTTAGTCGGTAAGCAGGTTTAACCATAAATATCTTCTTTGGGGAACACTGTCAGTTGTAAGCCTATCATATTGGTTGACTTCTTAAAATAATGATTCTTTATATACATCTTTGAGGTTTAATATCTGTCTTGAAAGAGCACACCGCCTTCTTTCCTATTAGAGGTGGTTTTACAAAGCTGTGATCTTGCATGTGGTTTTTTACTCATTCGTCATTACTCACCACTTAAAACTCAATTAGCATAAGGTTTTTTTATTCTTCTTTACTTGCTTCCTGTAGTTCAAGAATCCTTAGTCTGGTGTACTGGAGTAGTATTTTGACTCCTGGAGCTAAAATATCTTAGAGCTTCGCTCCTTTATGAATTCTCTTAGACTAATTACAAACACTCGATTCCCTGGTGGTATTCAGGATTTGTAGTTCAGTTACGATCACATTATATAACTGATTTTCTATTATTTGTTCTCTCATGAGATTCCCCGTCTAGTATCTTGGCAATAATGGGAGCAAGGTTCTAAAAATCGATAATATCGGCGATATATCGCCGATATTTGTCGGTGTCGGTCATGGCTGACACATAGATACCCTATAAGAAAATTTTTACACGCTGTTGGGAGTTATCGGAGATATATTGCCGATTTCGGCGATATATCTCTGATAACTTTCCGATATTGAGCAAATCCCTTGGATTCAAGCTTGATTTAGAAAAAATAAAATAAAAATCAAAAGTGTAGAGAAGAGAGAAGGAAGAAGAGGTGGCCGTGGGTACATACCTGAGCCGATTGTCGTCACCTTCACCGTTGACGTCGCCGTCACCTTCACCGTCGCCGGTTACCCCTCTCCCCTCTTCTTTTCGGAGCCGGGAGCTCTGCTCCTTTTTTTTCATCGGGTTTGATTAGAATGATCGAAACTGATCGTTTGCTTCTGTTTTAACTTTTAAACCCTTAAAAGGGTTATGCTAATGTTACTCCATCTTTCAAACCTTAACCCTTAAAAGGGTTATGCTAATGTTACTCCATTTTTAAAACCTTAAAGGATAATGCTAATGTCACTCCAAAAGTCTCATTAAACATACTTCCATACCCTAAAATGGGTTAGATTCTTTAACCCTAAGGGCTAGTGAACCCTAACCACAATTAAAGGGTGTTAAAAGATAGGTTTAATTTTTTTAAAAACAAATCAATGTTAGATGCTTTACTCCTAGGGGTTAGTTAATCTTAACCATAGTTAAAGCGAGTTAAAAGGGACACGCTAATTTTAAAAAAATAATCAAGGTTAGATGCGTTAATTCTAAGGGTTAGTGAACCTTAATCACGATTAAAAGGAAATACGAGACACATTAAATTATTATTATTTGTTTTTCTAAAACCCAAGGTTAGATATTTTAACCCTAGGAGTGAGTGAATCTTAACCACAGTTAAAGAGGTTAAAAAGGGACACGTTCATCTTTTCTAATTTTTTTCAAAAAGTCAATGCTAGATGCGTAAGATTCACTAACGCATCTAACCTTGGTTTTTAGAATTTTTGAAAAAAAAATTATCGTGTTCCCTTTTAACTCCCTTTAACTATGGCTAGAATTTTTTAAAATTTTTTATTCTAAAAGGTGTATTAACATCTATTTTAACATTTCCTGAGTTTCACTGCAAAATTCCATGTTTTACCTTATTTTTTTTCAAAAATCACCGATAAATGATATATCTTTCGATATATATTTTTTCTGCAGCTCAACATGTCGAGCGATATCAACATTCAGAACCTTAAATGAGAGCACAAATCAGTGTAGTTAAGGCGTCACCCGCCTTGGCGATTTGGGAGCATCATCGCCTAGGCGCCTGCCTATGTTATTGCCCCCTTCTCTCATTTTCTCATAAATGTAAGCCTTTTTAACAATTTATTTACATATAATACTTAAGATATTTATATGTAAATAAGGTTATACCCCCAATTTGAATTCAATAAAAATTATCCTAGATCCAAATTCCTTAAGCATAAAAAGTCAACTTTCCAATTGAAGAACAGGGGAGGGAAACTACTATCAAAGGTTAGCTAAGGAGCTCCTATTGCAAAGCTAGTTGCCCGCTCCTATGCTATTGGATTGGATTGGATTAACCTAAAAGTCTAGTGAAAAAAGTCTTATATTTTAGTCTTCAATAATATTTTCATCTACTGGGTCAAAAAGTCAATAGTAGTAGAAAAAGACTTACATTCAAGATTTACAACATTAAATGTTAATTTGCCTAGATTATTATTATCAACCCTAGGAGGTTTGAATTTCTATATATATATATATACATAATTTAATAATTTTTATTGCCTAGACGCCTTGACTACATTGGCACAAATAACTGCCGTTTATTCATTCTTGTTGGAAATTGCATCGGGTATATGATCTCCGGTGAGAATGAACTCTGGTGAAATTAACCTTAGAGATCCTTGCATCGAATGATCTAAGAAATAATCAATGATCGGTTGACAGAAGGTGGATACTCTGGCATGGTAAGTGCTATCCAAAATCTTGTTTCGTTCAACTTAGAATGGATGAGATCTAAAGGGTGGTTGACCAAGCTTGTGTGTTCGTCTGAATCTTAAAGTTGGAGGCTGCGTTTCTTTGAGCTGTGTTTGTAGGGAGAAGTTTAGTTGCTAGCAGGTATATTTCCACGACCAGTCGATTGTCGTTTGTCAGTTGTTCCTATGTTATAGGTCTCCATTCGTAGTTGTCTGGGGATCTAGTGGGGATGATGGTTAGGAACTTAAGAGGAAGACGATATCAGTGGAAACAAATAAATTTTGACTTAATAAAAGACGATAGTTGAATTAGTTTTTTTTTGGTTAAAAATCATTGAGTCATATATTCTCTAGAGAAACTTGGGTGGAGTGTATTGCTTGGTTGCATAAATATTTAGTGGATGTAGCTCAAATTGCCTTAGGCTAGAACATTGGTTCAAAATATCGGTATCAGGTGCCGTATCGGTAGGTCTAAAATAGGATACGTATCGGCGTATTGGATGGATACGGCGAAAAAAATTAGGATACATTAAGAACTGCTTGGATACACAATAAAAAATGTGGATAAATTGCATAAAACTTATTAAATGCAAATATAAGCTAAAAACAAACTAAATTAAGGTCTTCAACTACATTTATAACCATACATATGAGAGTTAAAAATTTTATAAGTTAAAACTTAAAAAAAGTGTGCATGCTAATAAACATGTATAAAAATAAACCATAGTCACTTAGCAAAATATAGGAAATACAATCTAGATATTAAAACCTTACATTTAATGAGTTAAATAAGAATGTATTGAAGTACAACAAGAAATTATAAGCTTGAATGTAAGTCTTTTTATGTTAAACTGTTAATTGACTTTTTGTGAAAATATTTTTGAAAACTAAATTATAAGACTTTTTTGTGGGCTCAGGAAATGAATAGAGTACATGATGAATGTGCTAAACTTGATCACAATAATGTGGCATAACTCATGTAAATGTGATATGCGGTTTAGTACATCTGTACGTACGTTTGGTCTGGATTGACACTTAAAGCATACATTACCTCGATCGGGTGCAAACCGAACGGTAGAATTTATCCATAAATTTCACTCGATGCTTGGGACTGAGCATCATGACCATTATCATATGAAGACAAATATGCATTTTCATTTTCATAGCCTCTACCACGAGGACTACACTCAACACCGACCCTATCCATCACATGCAAGGTTCAAAGTATTGACAATATTGGCGATATATTGCCGATATTTGTTGGTATCGTTACCTACCGACACATCTATACGGGGTTTAAAAAAATTTACATGATATCGACCAAGTAAGGCATCAATCCAAAAACAGTGGGGGAATCCCACAAATCGATCATGCAAATTGCAAATACACTTTAATAATTTTTATTTAGAAGGAAAAAAAAAGGGGGAAATCGTGGGAGTACAGCAGAAGGAAGAAGAAGGAAGAAAGAAGAAGGAAGAGGAAAGAAGAAGGTACAGTGGCCGTCCGCCGTCGCCAGTCGCTGTTGCTAAGCCAAGCCAAGGTTCCAAAACCCTCTTCGGCTCTTCATCCTTTCCGAGAGCTCTGTTGCTCTTTTTTTTTTGGTTTTGATAATCTGATACGAAGAAGTCTTATAAGTAAAGAGGGTTTGGTTTATACTTTAAACTCTTGTGGGTTATGCTAACTTCACTCCCTAGTATGTTTACTTGTTTAATAACCTTTAAACCCTAACAAGGGTTATGCTAACTTCACTCACTATTACGTTTATTTGTTTTAACACGGTAATGCTAATTTCACTCTCTGTTACTAATATTCCCTTTTAATTGTTTTAACTTAACAAGGGTAATGTTAGGTTAAGGGGTTTAACCTAAACTTAAAAAAATAATGCTAGTTTCACTTTCTTTATAAATTTTATGGAGACTTTAATTTTAAAAAAAATATCACTATGTTGAAACATAATTACTTCGTAATAATATTTTTTAAATTAAAAATTATTTATTGGTAATAAGATAATGCCCATAAGGGCTTTCTACTAATATTAAAAAGTTAATAATTTCTTAATAATATTTTATAAATTAAAAATTATTTATATGTAATAAGATTATGCTCAAAATGGCTTTTTAAAAATATACTACACTTTGACTAATCAGTGTTCGCTTAGATATAATTTATAAGTTAACATACTATTTATAATTTTAGTACATAATCTAAAAAAAATTATATTTCTAAAAATGATGTGCCATATAAGAAATTATATTATATGACAAAAATTAATATGTTAAAAAGTAATATTGATTTATATTATACACCCAATCTAAAAAATAATATTGATTAACATTAATTTTGACTTTTATAATTATTTAAAGCATCTTTAAAAAAAATACATTTTGACTCAATTATAATTTTGACTTCTATAATTTATTATGAATCTTATAAATTCTGAATTTACGATTGATTGAGAAATGAATGAAATATGAATCAATCATATATTATCGTCACTCATCAGCGCGCTGCACATCTTTGCTCTCTTCTCATTGCATCTCATATGTACATTGTTATTTTTTTTAAATATTTTTATTCTAAAATGTATATTAACATCTATTTTAACATTTCTTGAAGTTTCACTACAAAATTTCATGTTTTGCCCATTTTTTTTTGTCATTTTTCCAAAACTCACCAATAAACGATATATCTTCCGATATATCTTTTTTCTGTAGCTCGACATGTCGAGCGATGTCGACATTTAGAACCTTGATCACATGTATAATCAGTGTACTCAAGGCGTCACCTGGGCATCGCTTAGGTGGGCGCCTAGGCATCTTTGGACCATTATCACCTGGGCGCCTAGGCATCTTTGGACCATTCTTAGTGTGAGCTTATTTACAAGTTACAACTTATCTGCTCATTTACATAAAACATCGTTTAAGTAAATGATTTTAAACTTTTACTTTCATTTACTTAAGATATTTTTTATGAAAATAAGGTTATAACCCCCCACCCCACCCAATTTGAATTCATATAAATTACTCTAGATCCTCCAATTGGATAGAGACAAGTAGCATGGAACCTTTTCATGTTTAGGAGAAAAATCAGAATTTTCCTTAGACAAAAATCTCTCATGTTTTAATGACTTTAAGGAAGGAATAAGAAGGTTACCTCTCCAAGTGTAAAGCCTCTTAGGAGTCCAAATAGCTCCTCTTGAATATCTCAACAGTCTTAAGGCAGAAGGATGACCTCTACCAGCTTCAACAACTGAAAGTTTCAAAAACCTTCACTGATCAATATTTGTAGTTCTCTCAAGCTTTTCATAAAAACCAAAGTGAATTACTTGCAAGAATTCTCTACACCTCCACCATATTTATAGGCTTATCCCATGTGTTTACACATGACACATGTCAAGATAAAGACATCACATTATAGTGTTATGAGCCCTCACTCGTCGACCATCCCTACTTCAAGGGCAGAGGCCTTGGAAACCAATCAGAGAAACTTTATATGGAATGATCACATGGTATCAAGGAAACATCATTTTGTGGAGTGGAAGGAAGTTTGCTGTCCTATTAGGAAGGGGGTCTCGTCGTTAGAACATTGAGGGAGATGAATTTAGTGCTGTTAGGGAAATGGCTACCGAGAGTGGGGAAAAGAGAGTCGGTGGAGAATGGTCATTATGACTAAATATGAGAATGATTCGGAATGGAAGCCTAAGGAGTGAGGGGGGCTGCATGGGATAAGTATGTAGAAAACCTTCACTAATCTTGCAGAGAAGTTAATAAGTATACCCGTTTTATGGTGCAATTTGAAGAGGAGATCATTTTGGGAGGATCTGTAGTCAAGGTTGTTAAATCGTAATATCGTTTTGGGACCGATTCGATTCAAATCGGGATTCAAATCGTAAATCGTAAGATCTAATCAAATTTATTTAAAATATCTAATGAATCAGAAAAATGGAATAATCCATTATCCAAAAGATTCCATTCATATCTATTGATTAAAGATGAACATTTCATGGCCTACACTGTACAAAACGCGAATGAACATAAAACGAAACATAACCCTCAATATTATCAAAGATAAATCAGCAAAAGTAAACTCATCTAATCATGTTGTATGAGATCAAGTATTCAAAGACTTGTACAATTAAAAAGATATATAAAATAAACTATCAAATTCTCACAGAGTCCAACTCTCCAACTCTATCTTCCTTTTTCTTCCTCTTTTTTTTCTCTTTTTTCTCTTTTTTCTCCTGTTTGACAGCAACATAGAGAAAACCAAATAGGGGGGTTTGGCATGTCTGTAACAATGGTTTCATTGCCCACAAGGTTTGAAACTATTTCCTCTCCCATCTACGCATCAACTGGGTCTTCCCCCACTCCTTCCAAGACTTCTTATCCTGTAGATTCTTGGTGCTTTTGGGGGAAGATGGTTTCGAAGGGGGCTCACTACCTCTTGCATCTGTAGCTTGATCTATATGGGAGGAACGAAATTCAAGGGTCTTCGAGGATTCCCTCTCTTCTTATGCTCGAACTTTCTTGAGGGTTGGTCACCTCCCGAAGCAGTGGTGCTCCACTTAGGAGAATTTTGATTTAGCCATAGTTCAAAATATCGGTATCAGGTGCTATATCGGTAAGTCCAAAACATGATACGTATTGGCGTATCGGACCGTATCAGATGTATACATCGGAAAAAATTAGGATTGCTAAGAAACACTTAGGTACGCAAGAAATAACTTGAATACCCTGCATAATTTAAAAAAAAATGCAAATATAAGATAAAAACAAACTAATACATACGGGAGTTAAAAATTTTATACGTTAAAAAAGGTGTGTGTGTTGCTAAACAAGTATGAAAATACAAAACATAGTCACTTAACCAAGTATAGGAAATGCAATCTAAATATTAAAACCTTACATTTAATGAGTTAAATAAGAATGTGTTGAATTACAAACATGAATTATAAGTTTGAAGGTAAATCTTATTATGCTAAACTATTACACTGGAAGTTGACTTTTTGATCATGTAGATAAAAATATTTTTGAAGATTGAAATATTAGAATTTTTTTGCTAGACTTTTGAGTTTGGGTAATGTTTTGATATAGTAGAATTTATGAAATTTTAATATTTGAAAAATACCCTTCCATTTGAAAGTTGAAATTTTGACCTAATCCTTAAAAGATGCTAAAAATAGGATCTTGTTCTTGAATTGGAAAGTTCATTTTTTATTTCTCAGAAATTTGGATTCATAATGTTTTTATTGAATTCAAATTGGGGGTATAGCCTCATTTACATATAAATAAATAAATATCTTAAGTAATAATATTTTATGTAAATAAGTTGTGCGTATTAGGTCTGTGCTGTGAATCCTAGTGTATATGGAAGGAGAGAAAAAAATTAACCGAAAAAACTTCCGCCTCGGCCCAATATGGGGGAGCTTTTTTTCCAACGTATCAATGTATCGGGTAGCTCCAAACAGGATACGTATCGGTTGATACGTACCAGAATTTTAAACCATGGATTTAGCATGGTTAAACTCTATTGTAATTATGTTATTATCTTGTTCTTCATATTTGGTAGTCTCTTGGGTCTGGGTTCACTCACTTATGACTCCTAGCCTCCCCACCTTTACTTCTCTTTATTATCATCAATATATATCTCTACTACATACCCCTAAAAAAAAAAAAAAACAGGGGGTTCATGCTCGAATTGCGTGAATCGTACGATTTGAATTGCAAATCGAATGAGATTTACCCAACAAGATTTTCACTTGCGATTTGAATCGTTTTGTCTGGGATTCGATTCAAATCAATAGGATTTGAATTGCAAATCGCAAAGTTTTAACAACCATGTTTGTGGTATGGAGTCGTCTGCTTACGAATGAGTTTGGCAAGCCTTTTTCCTTAGCATCAGATAAGCAATGTAAGGTTACCTCGTGCTTTGAGATCGGATATGATGAGGAGTTGTGGGTGCTGCCTTTAAGGATGGCTTTAAATTATTATTGTTAGATTGAAGATTTTTTAAAGCTTTTGATGTGTCTAGCTCCGATAAACCAAATTCTCTTGTTAGTGATGGTCGTATTTGGTCCATAGATAGTAGGGGAGGTTTACTGTGAGATCATTCTACAGGCTACAAGGTATTGAGAGTTAGATTTTCTATCCATGTCCTTTCCGAGTTGTGTGGAATCTTGATATTTTATCTAAGGTTGCTTTCTTCCTTTGGACATCACGTCTAGATAAGATTCTCACCTTGAACCACTTAAAGAGTATGGGATGGAGACTTGCTAACAAATGTTTTATGTGAATGTCTGAGGAAAATGTTGATTAGTTGTTTATCTATTATCCTCTAGTTAGTGAGATTTGGGGGCATTTCCTAGCCCGCTTGGGAGTGTCTTGGGTGTGGGAATTTTAAGGTTATAATCTCTAATTGGTCTCTGTGGAAGGCGGATAAGGTTTAGAATGGGGTTATGATGGTTCTCTTGGGTCCCATTTGCTGTGGTTTATGGGAGAAGGAAAATAGAATGCCTTTATTGATAATCATTAGGATTCAGGGGAGAAGATTGTTTGAGATATTTGTAAACCATCTTAGATAGAAAATGGATTAGCTTGTCGTTTTTTTTTCATCGGATTAGTGTTTTGGATTTTGTATCTATGTTGTTTTCAATTCTTAATTCACCAAGCTGTGAATTCTTGTACTGTTTATTACTTCATCATTTATTTATATGTATACTAGTTGACCGGGCATGTGCAGGGTTATTCTTATCTAAGTAAATTGCTGACATATAAATCGAAAAAGGTTTAAAGAAGTTGCAATTGTTCATAAAAATAAGTGCAGTTATACCAAAACGCTTCTTCATGTGAGGCTGAGATTTGAGAAAGTTGTTCAAAATAAATAAATAATATCAACAATGAGAGAAGATATTTTTTTTAAAAAAAAAACACCTACAATCATAGAAAATGTAAGAGAATGCAAATGAGCAATCCAAAGAATCTGTTTTGATGCATAAAAATTGTAAGATATTTTTATATACATCTGTAGTAGTACAAGTTATATTTCATAATTCTCTCTTGGTTGATACAAAAAAGGAGAATTGCTCCTCCAGTTGTGGGGTGGCCTCCAATCCGTTTGTTCAGGAAGAACCTTGCAAGTAGCAGCTCTCAAGTAGCAAATCATAGTTTCAACTGAAGTGGGCCGAAAGTGGTGGAAAAGGTTCGTACAAATAAACGTGGATGGTGTTCCAAATTGAAAGAAAAGTTGATCTCAAGCTTACGACATCTATGAAACCCTCTCCTCTGCAGTAGATGAACTCTTCAGCCTGGAATTAATATTTTGGTTAGGTTCTTTTCAATTGGTAGAAGTAAGCAAGAGAATGCATCACTTGAACGGAGATATGCAATAAAAGATGAAGTGGGAATACTTAGAGAGCATGTCTAATTTCTAAATATAAAAGTAGTTGAAGAGGAGGAGCATTAGACAGCTGGGTAATTAGGACTATCAACGAGCCGAGTTGCGTATGATCCAGGCCCGTTAGGTGCAATTAATAACCGTTAAATTTGTTAGGCTATTTAATTTTATTTTGATTATCAAAGAGATTTGAAAAATAAGGAATCAAAATGTTTTGGGAATAGATAGCTCTGTCCTTGGCAAATGGAGGATTGATACAGGATTGGTTTCATCAAAATATTGTTTGCTTGGGAAAATGATTTGCATGACTTGAATTTTGGGTCTTTTTTATACTTTTTAACGTGTTTAAAGAAAAAAAGTTGGAAGAAAGGAAATGACCACCTATAGAATGGCCCCGACTCAAAACTGATTGTTGTGGGTACGCAAGATAAGGGACTAGTCCTTGTCTTGAGTGTTTGGGGCACCCTCCGTTACCAAAAAAAATAAAATTTAAGATACACATGGACCATTGACCTTGATGCATCTTGGATCACCATAAAATAGAGGGGTATTCCTAAATATTTTTGTAATAATTAACAGTGTAGAATGATTATAATATTTTTATCATAACAGTTATAAAAATATGATTTTATTATTTGATTAATCCTAATTGGTAATATTAACCCAACCTCAGTTCTAAAAAGAGAACTAACAGGAAATTTAAGGGACGCTTTTCAGCTCCCGATTAATGATAGTGAGAGCCCACTGGTTGGCCGGGAGAGGAATAGGATCCTGTGTCTTAACCAAATCAAAACAGTACTTTTTCTTTTTAGTTTTGATTTTTCAATTTTTATATCACACAACAAACAGTGATAAGAGTCTATTCGAAGCCGACCCTCTTGCAACCAGCCGGAACTCGAAGACTCTTAAAACCATATATTCTCTTTCAGTTCTGGACTGTAACTGGGGTCTATGGCGTAAGTTAGCGATTGAATTTTGAAATTTGTACACTACAATGGCGAATGATGATAAACTGGGTGGGTCCCACAAACCTAACTGCTTTGTGGTATAGAGGATTCTACGAGACCTGCTGTTCCACTAGCAGGTAACTGACTCTTTTATTATATATATATGCATACACATTTGCAATGAAAAAAATTGCACCGGGGATATTTGGTTTTATCTTCTTTAGTATGTGGGGGGGCCTAGTCCCTTTCGTTCCGAGAACATGTGGTTGGCAGATGACCGGTTCAAAACTTTAGTAACCGAGGTGTGTAGTCAGACTAGAGGGTGGGGGACAGCAAGCTCTCGATTCGGGATTAAATTGAAAACCTTGAAAGCCCGCCTAAGGATTTGGAATAAGGAGGTTTTCGGAAACATTCAGGTTTGTCTTGCGGGATTACTTCGGGAGATAGAAGCTTTGGACAAATTGGAAGAGGGGCGAGATCTCTCCCCTACAGAATCAAGGGACCGAGACGCTAGGAAGATGGAGTATATCTCAACACTCAAGCTCGAGGAAATAAATTGGAAGCAAAAAGCAAGAACCCGTTGGCTCAAAGAGGGAGATGGGAACACCAAATATTTTCACAGGATGACGAACTTTAATCGAAAGAGAAATTTCATAACCAAGTTGAGGGTGGATGGTGTGAGGGTAGAGGAGGAGGAAGAGATCAAGGCAAAAGTGATTTCTTTCTACAAGAACTTGTACTGCGAAAAGGAAAGGTGGCGACCTAAGCTAGATGGGCTTAGTTTTGCTGAACTTACTCCGGATCAGAGGGAGGGTCTCGAGATTCCCTTTAAGGAATCAGAGGTTTTGGAGGCGGTTTGTAGTCTGGCTAGTGATAAGGCTCCAGGCCTAGACGGGTTCAACATAAAGTTTTTCAGGGGTTGTTGGGAGATAGTGGGACGCGAGTTCATGGAAGTTATGGCGGAGTTTCATGTTTTTGGGAGGTTTGATAGTGTTGAATAACACTTTCTTAACATTAATCCCTAAGAAAGAGGGGGCGGAGGAGCTCAAGGATTTTAGGCCTATAAGTCTGGTCAATACTACGTACAAAATTTTATCTAAAGTGTTGGCGGAGCGTCTCAAGAGAGTGATGGCCTACCTCATCTCCCCCCAACAAAGTGCGTTTGTGGGTGGGCGCCAAATTCTAGATGGGATTCTTATAGCCAATGAGAGTATTGATTCAAGGGTGCAGGCAAAGTAACTGAGCATTCTCTGCAAGGTGGACTTGGAAAAGGCCTATGATCACGTGAACTGGGAGTTCTTGAATTACATTCTAGGTAGAATGGGCTTCGGGTGGAAGTGGAGGCATTGGATGCGGTCTTGCACGACGACAGGTTCTTTCTCTATCCTGATCAACGGAAGTTCAGAGGGGTACTTCCGCAGCTCCCGGGGGCTGAGGCAAGGGGATCCCCTCTCCCCCTTTCTCTTCGTTATAGTAACGAAGGCTTTAAGTAGGATGGTGGCAAAAGGTGAAGGATCTCTATTCGAAGGGTTTCGGGTTGGTCGGGAAGGACTGAGGATCTCCCATCTCCAGTTCGCAGACGACACTCATTTTTTGCAGGGCTTCGCGGAGGGACCTTCTGAATATTCAATGCATTCTTAGGTGTTTCGAGGCGGTGTCAGGATTGCGGGTGAATCTAGCTAAGTCGGAGATAATAAGGGTGGGGGACGTGGATATTATTGATCACCTAGCCTTGTGCTTCAGGTGTGTAGTAGGGAACCTTCCTTTTGTGTATCTAGGTATGCCTTTGGGAGCGAAACACAAGGAGAAAACAATATGGAATCCAGTGTTAGATCGAACAGCCAGAAGATTGTCAAGATGGAAGGCATCGTACCTCTCTAAAGGGGGCAAATTAACCTTCATACGAAGTACGATGCAAAGTCTCCCAATGTACTACATGTTGTCCCTCGTGATTCCTCGTTCGGTGGCCCTAACAATAGACAGGCATCAGAGGGACTTCCTATGGAATGATAGAGAGGACGGCGCCAAGTACCACCTATTTGCTTGGGCCCAATTATGCTGTCCTAAGGAAGGAGGGTTGAATCTGAAATCTCTCATTCGTATGAACAAAGCTCTGCTAGGAAAATGGGTGTGGAGATTTGGGGAGGAAAGGGAAAGTTTGTGGAGTGCAGTGATCGTAGCCAAGTTTGAGGAGACTTCTTGTTGGATTCCTCAGGAGGTTAGGGGAACTCACGGGATGGGGTTGTGGAGGGGCATCATGGCTAATGCCGGTTTGGTAGTACCTTTCTTCAGATTCAGGGCGGGGCGAGAGTCGGAGATCAGGTTTCGGCAGGATATTTGGTCAAGTTCCACTCGACTCATGGATGATTTCGGAGGCCTTTTTGATATTTCTTCTAACAGGGAAGCTCTAGTGGAGGAAATATTCGAGAGAAGTTCAGACGGTGTTATCTGGAGCCCAAGGATGAGGAGAGGTCTGAATGATTGGGAAATCAGTGACTTCACTAGCCTCATGGAGCGTTTATCCTCGGTTCCTATTTGTCTAGAGCTTAGGGATTGCAGAGCGTGGGCTAGGGATAGCCAAGGGCGCTTCTCGGTTCGCAATTTGTATCAGTCCCTGGCCTTTTCCTCGGGGAATTCGTACCCCCATAGGGTTGTGTGGAATCCGGGGATACCTTCCAAGGTCTCCTTTTTCTTTGGACCGCGTCATTGGACAAACTTTTAACGGGGGACCACCTGCAGCACAGAGGTTGGAGCTTGGCGAACCGATGCTACATGTGTCACCAAGTGGAAGAGACAGTGGATCATCTTCTTTTGCATTGCTCGATCGCATCGGAGGTGTGGCATCACTACTTAACTTGCATGGGGGTGGCCTGGGTAATCCTTGCAACATTTCGTAATTTCCTAGATTGTTGGACCCGAGAGCATGGGCCGGGGGTTCGTGAGGAGATATGGGGAGCGCTTCCGGGGGCTATTTCTTGGAACCTTTGGTTAGAAAGGAATCGAAAGGTGTTTGAAGACTCATCGGCTTCAACTACCCGGATTAGTAGACGTGTCTGTTGGGCTTTAATGGAGTGGGTAGGCTTACAATACTCAAGGGAGGGAATCTAGGACATTTTGTATTAGTTCATTGAGGTTTGTAAGAGTAGGTGCAAGTAAAGGAATAGGGTTAGGGCTATGTTTACTAGCTTGTAAACCAGTAGGGCTTCCGCTTTGCTCTTGTTTCTTTCTCACTTCTTTTTAATAAAAGAGATATTGATCAAAAAAAATTTCCTTATCTATCATGCCATGTATCATATTAAAATTCTTAATTCACCAATCATTAAATTCTTGTTCTGTTTCTTACTTCATCATATATATATATATATATATATATATATATATATATATATATATACACTCAGACTCATTTACCCGGGAGAAAAAAATATATTCAGCGAATTTTGGGTTTATCTTCTTGAGTATTTACTACTCGTATTTCCTCACTCCTAATTATAGGTTTTTTATTTCCTTATTTGTCATGTCATTTATCTTTTTAGAAGATTTTTTTTATGAGGCCAAAAAGCAACTTTACTAATGAATTACTCTGGCAATGTGACACTTGTTAAAAGGTCTTTATTTCCATCTTTGCTCAACTTTCTTTCCATTGCAGAGAATTTGCATGCATATCAATTGCCAAATGTTTTATCTTTTGTGCAGGTTTTGATTTGTTGTTTTCATATTTTATTTAATAGGCGTTTGCATTGGAGGAAAGACTGAAGCAACAGATGACAATTGAGAAGATATCGGTTCCAGAAAATGCCAGTTATTGGTATGCTAACGTTAAAATTAGAACTTATTTCAATCAAGACTTCTTATTGTGGTGGTAGGCTAAAGAAAAATACGGTTGTTACTTATTAACACATAGATAAGATTCTTCCAGTTGATTTTGTAGCTCGCTCTCTCATACATGTAGCTCACTCTCTCATACATGAACTTGAACAGTTGCAGTTCATCTAACTTTTCATAATTTTAAATTCGTATACACTTAAATACTTTCATGTCATACCTTACTGTATCCTATTGGTAACGGTATTTATGTATGGAAATGATTTAGTCACAGAAAAATTTTGAGTAAAGTGCGATTTTGCTATGGAAAGTATTTATGGTTTAGTGATGATTGATGAACTTGTGCCTGTATGGTTTATGCATTTAGAAGGAACCAAATTCCTTTTCGATGCTACTGACAGTCTGACACAAGATTATTATTTCTTGTTTGTTTTATTCTTCTAGTGCAGTTTGAGCATCTATAAGGTCAAACAGAAGCTAAAACATCATTATGTTTTATTTTTCTTTGATTAAAGAAGTTCTATGGACAAATTGGAATAGAGTTTTGGGTGTTAGTAGAATAAATATATATTGCAAGACAATTGTGTTAGTCATTTGCATCTTGAGATCTGGTTGAAATCAACTGAAAGGCTATCACTGAGCTGAAAATCTGCTATGGGATGAACTTATCATCCAGGGGATGGCATTGATGAATAGCTGTGTTATGTGCAAGACACAAGAAGAAAGTGCTAACCGTCTCTTCCTTTACTGTCTGACTACGAGGGATATTTGATGCTTTTCCTTACATTATTCCGCATTGCGTGGATATTCATAGGCACAACATCACACAATAGGGTGTCCTTATAAGAAGAAAACTGAATCAGGACATGACACCTTTGGAGACTGGAATCAATGACTTGTCAACCCATGCCACTTGGTATGGCTGGGGATGGGTAAATAGTGATAGACCTAAGTGGGAAATAGTGCTGGATGAGACTACATCCGTACAACTCTTGTTATCGATAATAACTTTTGCAATTCTTATCACCACACTTGGCATATGTATAAAAGATGGAATTTCAATGCTAGTCACCATTACCTTTTTGTTGAGCTAGGGCATACCTGACTACCATCATTTGTGTGATGTCACTCTCTTCAAGATGGTACGAGATTTCCCTAACATAGGCGAGACACTTTTTAATGCTCTCACAATCCTCATCACTAGCTCCGATGTCAAGCTCATGAACTTCTTCCTCCATTCTCTTTGCTCTTCCTCGTCTATGCCCTTGAGTAGTAGGTTTTTGGTAGAGTCTTTCGTGCGTACTAATATGCCTAAGCCTTGACATCTAAAGCACTTGGATTGACTACTCCTCTTGTAGGTCTCACAAATTGCTCATTTTCCATTATCGAACCTAAAATTGGAAGAAATATTTGATTGACCCCTTAACAGCCAAAAGTGGGCTTTACCTCCAAAGTAGGCCGAGACTCGGGTCCACGAGAGTCAAAACTCTTAATGAATTATGGTTTTATATACCGCTTTAATTCCTACACCATCTGGTAAGCGTGCTTAAGGGTGTCCACAATTTGGGGAATCAACTCCTTTTGGAGCTTTGGACGGAGACCTGATCTAAATCTAAAAAGGGTCACAAGAGGGTCCTCTCTTACATTGCATTTCATCATGTACTCATCGAAGTTTGTAATGTAATCAGTGACTGACATGTTCTCTTGGCGAAGGGAGTTCTATTGGTCTATCCATTAACCTTCGATGATAAGAGGGGACTTTTTTTTAATTGTTTCTCCTTCATTTCATCCTATTAGTAATGGGATACTCGCCCGATCTCTCAATTTGATGCTCCACAATGGTCCAATATAGTTTAGCTTGACCCACAAATTTTATTTTAGTAAACCTAACTCATCGACTATCAGACATGTCATACCACTCAAAATAGTGCTCCATATCCGATAGCTAGTAAAGAAAGGTTTTTGGGTCGAGTTGACCATCAAAGCTTGGGGCCTCAACCTTCACTGTCTTCATCACTCGATCATCGAGATCCAAGGTTTAAAAAAGCGGTTTTGGACACCGTGTATCGGTTTCGGCCAATTTTTTTTTGCTTAAAAAAATCCAAAATATCACAATAAATAGAAAAAAAATAAAACAAATGCAATAAATGAGTAACTAGATACTTCTAAAGTCAATATGAAGTTCAAAATGTAGAAATAATGAAATTAGATAGGTCGAGGGTTGAAATATACACAGAATCCAGTCCAGACTCTAGATACGCACTGCTAAGTGCTAAAGCCACATAGAATTACGGACTGACTCATCAATTTCATCATTTCTATTTGGTTGAATGTAAGGCTAGTGGTAGAGACTTTCATTGTGTTGGACTTGGGCATAGTCATGTGGGAATCTGCTAAAAAAATCCTGTGGCTAATAGTACTGTTGGCCTTGCTGGGGATATGTGAGAGGGTATCGATAACTATAAGCTCCATACTGATATTGGGGAAACAAAGCATAACCTTCCATGTAGTCCAAAGAAGTCGAATATTGTTCAACCTTAGGTTCCTGAACATCTCTCCCCCTACTTGCATTAAGATTCTCTTGAATCGCAGCTCTAGTCCAATCTACATCTTGCCCTTGACTAGCATCTACATCATAACTTACTGCTGTAGCACCTGCAGCTGGACCTCCACCTTTATCACCTTCACTAGTACTACTAGTAGATGAGAGCTCATGCCCTTCTCCCACAGACCCTTCACTATCTTCCTCAATGGTTGCTGGTACTTGTGTCGGTGCCTTGCCTTTGCCTCTTCCTTTTCTGCTTGTACTTGTAGTCTCTAAAGTAGGGGTAACAGTAGGTGGCCGCTGCGGAGCCTGTGCTTGTGTTTTTGTGCCTGTGGTGGCACCTGCTGCGGCCCTCAACTCTTCATTTGTTACATTACATGTCCTTGAAGGAAAGCTGTATTGGTTAGAACCGACTCTTCTACTTCATGCAACCATGGCTCTAGGGGATCATCCTTGGCAAAAATATAATCCAAATTGATAGGATCATAAAAATCATTGTCTTGCTCTCGCCTCATTAGATGATGTGCACGCAATCTCATATTGTAGTGGACAAATACTAATTTGTCCAACTTCTCGGAAGTTAGTCTATTCCGCGGCTTCGTGTGAATCAATTAGAATGTGCTCCAGTTTCTTTTACACCCAGATGAGGAGCAAGTCTGACTTAGTACCCTCATTGCAATTCATCTAAGATCTGGAGCATCCTCACCATATGTACCCCACCTATTAAACGTGTTGTGCCGGCACGGCTCGCCTTGAAATGGGCCGTGCCCGGGATACAAGCTTCGATGCCCTTTACTATACGAGTTGTTGGAAAAATCTCTTAAGAAACTTTGACTGAAAAAAACCTGTGTTTCAGAAGGGAATTTGACTTTTCATATGCAAAACAATTGTTTTTCTTTTGGGTTGAAGGGATCATTAATCCTCTTTGAAAAAAGCATTGTACCATCCATCATGGCTTGCATAAAAAATCCACTTTCAAGCATGTTTTTTTCTTGATCGGTAAGCAAGCATAATATATAAATAGAGCAAAACACAGGGTATATGAAATCGTCTATGGCATAGTTCATGATCGTGAACCAATGCGAGAAACTAACAAACAAACAAGAAGAGATCGCCCAACTAGACCCAAAAATAAATCCCTGCGACACACCAGGTCAAGCAAACAAGAAGTCTAGTCTCTCCCTCTCCCGCCTTACTAATCCCCATTCAAAAGCCAAAGACCTAGACCTATCACATAAGCGAGAGATTGAGGATGAAGAGTTCTCGAAAACTCTCCTATTCCTCTCGCTCCAAAGAGACCAAGCGATGACACCTGGTAAAATCTTCCACACCGATAACCAAGATCTTGCCCCACTTACCAAATCCTAGCAGGATAAGGAGTTTTGAAAGGAAGAGGGAAAGACCCAGGAAACGCCCATGCGAGAGAGAAAGAAACTCCAAATCTCACGAGCTAAAGGGCAGTGCAAGAGAAGGTGATCTACTGACTCTTCCGCCCGGAGGCACATAAAACAACGATTCACCATCTTCCACCCTCGACTTTTTAAGTGGTCACAAGTGAGAATTTTATTCAATGACGTATTTCATAGAAAAAGTGATACTTTAGATGGAATACCTGAATTCCACACAACTTTATGAGGAAAAGAGCGAACGGACTAGCAACAAGAACCTGCACTAGGGATCTCACTGAAAAACGAGCCTTGTTATCTCGAGCCCATATTCTACGATCCCGGCCTTGGGAAACCGAAGGGGGGGCCCCAACCGCTCCAGCATCCTGCCAAACTCGATAATTTCCCAATCATTTAACCTTCTTCTCAGATTGGGACACCAAGCAGCCCCACCTCCACCTCTAGCAATATAATCCCCAACTAACGCATTTCTATCCAATGCTAAGCGGAAAATAGAAGTAAAGGCATCCTGGAACCTCGTGGAACCACTCCACACATCTTTCCAAAAGCTTATCTCAGTCCCGTCACCCACTTTGAACTTGAAAAAAGGAATAACTAGGCGAGCTGAATACTCATCCCCTTCCACAAACCCACTCCATGAGGCCTCGACACCTCCTTGGGAATCCAACACGTAGCTTCCCCGTATTTGGCTACAATAACAGATCGCCAGAGACTCTCTCTTTCCTCCCCAAACCTCCAAATCCATTTCCCCAGGAGAGCCTTGTTGACCAACGATATTGGCTTCAAATTAAGACCCCCTACCCTCTTTGGGCGACACATGCGGCTCCACTCAACTAAGTGATACTTAAACTGCCCGCCTTTCCCATGCCACAAGAACTCCCTCTGCATACGCTCGATAGACACTGCCACCGAGCGGGGTATAACCCGAGTAGATAAGAAATATGTTGGCAAACTACTCAAGGTGCTCTATATCAACGTTAGCTTCCCCTCTTTTGATAGGGAAGACGCCTGCCATCCTGACAATCTCTTGGTTAACCTCTCAAACACCGGAGCCCAAACTGCCTTAAATTTGAATTGAGCTCTGAGGGGCATCCCTAAATAAATCGAGGGAAGGGACCCCGCCCTACAACCAATGCTTTCCGCAAGAATAACCATATCAGAGACCTCCCTGACCCCCACTATTTCGGATTTGGACAAGTTAACCCGTAGGCTAGAAACAACTTCAAAACAATGAAGTAACCCTTTTAGAGAACCAAGGTCCTGATGAGAAGCTCTGTAGAAAATTAAAGTATCGTCGGCAAATTGGAGATGAGAGATCCTCAACCTATTCCTCCCTAGAGAAAAACCTTCGAATACAACTTCGTCAGCTCGAGACAACATCCTACTCAAAGCTTCAACGACCATGATGAAAAGAAAAGGGGAAAGGGGGTCCCCTTGTCTCAATCCCTTCGAACTTTGAAAGTAACCAGTCGGACTCCCATTGATAAAGATGGAAAATGACACTGAAGAGATACACCATTGCATCCAATGATGCTACTTTGGCCCAAACCCCATTCTGAGCATTACATAACTCAAGAAATCCCAACTGACATGATCATAGGCTTTCTCCATATCCACTTTACACACAAGTCCTGGATTCTTAGTTCTAATCCTGACATCGATGCATTCGTTGACAATAACAAGAATCTGACGACCACCCACAAAGGCTCCTTGATAGGGGGATATGATGTGGCCCATCACTTTCTTAAGGCGGCAAGCTAAGACCTTGGACATGATCTTGTATACACTACTAACAAGGCTGATTGGCCTAAAATCTTTGATATCCACTGCTCCTTTGTGTTTCGGAATCAACACAACAAAAGTATTGTTGATCATTCTATCAACACGCCCTATCTTATACAATTCTCTCATTACCGCTACAATATCCCAACATAAACGGTAAAATTCAATAGTGAACCCATTCGGGCCAGGAGCCTTATCCCCTGCTATATCTTGAATTGCTCCCAAGACCTCCTCCTTCTCAAAAGCTCCCTCCAAGGAATCTCTCTGATTAGCTGGAAGACCGTCAAATGGTAAGCCTTCTAATTTGGGGTGCCAGAATTCTTTTTCCTTGTATAAATCCTGATAGAAAGACACCACACTATCCGACATCTCAACTGCCCCTTCCCTCCACTCCCCCTCCACCTTGAGCCTAGATATGAAGTTACTTTTTCGATGAAAATTTGCCATCTTGTGAAAAAATTTCGTGTTCTTATCACCTTCCTTGAGCCACCAGACCCTGGCCTTCTGCTTCCAACTTATCTCCTTTAATCTGGTCGTGTGCAAATACTCCACTTTCATTACCTCCCTAGAGCGGGCTTCCTCAGAAGAGAGGGATCTCGAGTTTTCCGTTAAATCCAACTCTCCTATGCCTTGCAGAAGGCTAGCTGACCTTAACTTGATATCACCAAAAACTTCTCTATTCCAGGCTTTGAGGCGTACTTTGAGAGCCTTTAGCGTAAGACCAAAACTTGTACTGGCTGACCCTTGACCCGCTCTAGCATTCCAAACTTCCGCTACTACCCCTTTAAGCCTTTCATCTTGAAGCCACATGTTCTCGAACCTGAACGGCGTGGGTCCACCATGGAAAAGCCCAGACTCCAACAAAAGCGGAACATGATCTGAGATTGGGCGAGGCAAAGAGGATTGGATACAATTAGGAAATGACTTTCCCAATCCGGGGAACAAAGGAACCTATCCAATCTGCTTGCTAAACTACTAGTTCCTAAATGAGCCCATGTAAACCATGGACCTTTCAACGGAAAATCTATCAACTCCTGCCTCTCCAAAAATGCCCCGAATCTCCTCATCTTGACATTCACCGCACAACCACCTTTTCGCTCCTCAGAATATCGAATACTATTGAAATCACCACCCAAGCACCAGGGAGCACCCCATCTAACACTAACATCATCTAGCTCCTCCCAAAACACTGCGTCGTCCCCCGCACCAAAGGGGCCATATACTCCTAAAAAAACCCAAGACAACTCTTCCCCCACCCATCGACAATAAATGGAAATCGAGTACGCCCCTAATTCTGACTCTATTACCTCCAACTTCTGCTTGTCCCACAACAAAAGAATCCCTCCCGAGGCTCCCAAAGAGAGGACAGCAAGCCAGTTAGGAATAGAGATATCCCAAACCTCATGGATGATGTAATCCTGCACCACTTCTAGCTTGGTCTCCTGGATGCACAAAATCGCCGGCCTCCTCGATCTCACCGGCCGCTGAATAGCTACACGTTTCTCCGGATTACCCAAACCCCGAACATTCCAACATAACACGGAAAAATCTGTCATTGAGAAATTTTCCGACCCTTTCTTGTCCTCGGGCTGCACGGAACACTTCGCGACCCTGGACCATCGTAGTTGATCCCACACTCCAACCTCCTCCTTTTCAATGTTGCACTAACCCCCCGCCTTGCCTTGGATTGCTGGCTGGAATTCTCGGACTTCTCATCTCCCTCTCCAGAAAGATGCATAAATAGCATCCTGGCTTCCTTCTCCCGACCCACAAAAGAAAGGCCAAGAAACTTTCCAGGGGGGGTGTTTATTTGCATCAGTATCTTTAGATTTCAGGGTTGCGAAGATCAGTTGTTTGATACTTTTCATACTTAATACGTAAATGGGTACTCGATAACATTTGTTGAGAATTTGTGTTGTACACAACCTTACTAAGTCTTAAATTTCAAACCAGGGGGCATCAGTAGGTTCGAGTAGATTTTATTTTTCTTTGCCCAATTCTTTTCTTGAAATTTGAAGAACCCCACCGTTTCTTCTTAAGATATTTTTGTGGATTCTGGTGGGTCTTGGCAGTTCTAGAGCTCAAATGGGTTTCGTTCACTACATTGAAATTTGAAACCTTCCTTTCGACATTTTAATGCTAGGTCTTACATTGGAAATTGGGTTTTATACTACCTCCATCTGTACTGTTAACTCATCATGTATGTACTTCATTTCTAGACCTTTGTTGGTAACGTTTTTGTCTTGTGTTACCAGGATTGTTCGTTCTTACTTGCTTCACTATGGGTATCAAGATACACTCAGTTCATTTGACTGGGCAAGTAAAAATACGCTTCCTCCTATCTCTGCAGCTCAAGCAAATGGCTTCAGTGAGCAAGGAGACATGTATGCACTAAGCCACAGAAAGATTCTTCGTCAGGTAAGGAACTGCTAGATACTGGTGAAGGTATCTAGTATGGTGTAGTAGTTAACTAATTACTTTGTTTAGACTGCAAAATGCTTTTTGATTGATATTATTTTGCGATATAAGCTTATAATTTGTATAATCCGCTTTTCTTTCTCTTGTTGGAGACTCCAGCAGCAACTATGTCGTTTGACCTGAATTTCTGATCTTATCTTAAACGTTTAAAATATTCCATAACACCTTATTTTAATGATCCGCTTGTTTTAACGGAATCCTGCATTAATTGACATTAACTTAATGTTTTGAGGTGGCTTTCTAAGAGATGTTTTATCTGCTTGTATATTCACCTTCACTTGTAATTTATTACTTGAAAGCACCTTTTAAGAACTGCAATTAGATAAGGTACGCTTTATGAGTTATATATTGGACAATCAAGAAGCAACAGTTATGTAAAACATGCGCAATTAAGATGGATGAGTGGCGTGATTAGGAAAGGCGGAACCATAAATGAGCACGCGGAACCATAAATGAGCACTGTCGAGGAAACATAGAGTAGTTCCAATAGGTGACAAGATAAAAGAGTATCATTTTGAGATGGTTTGGTCATGCACAATGAAAGCCTCAACTGCACACCATTAAGGAGTGGACTATTAAAGGCTCTAGAAGTGGAGTGGCTGAAAAGAACAAAGAACTGATATGGCCTTGGATAGAATGGAAGGAATAGGTCCTAAGGATTCATGCAGCTGACCCAGATACTTGGGACAAGTATGGGACGGCCACGACAAAAATGACAAAAACGATGATGATTATGATCACCTATGTGAACTTTTTTTGTTAAATTCTTGTTCGAGGAATTTCCTTATGGAGGGCCACTATGAATAATACAAGCATTGTCATTTTGATCATCATATATTTAGACCCAAACTCTATGGGTGCATTACTCATTAATCTACCTGTCTGATTAAGCTATTCAGGGAACTTTGAAAAAGGGGTTGAATTGCAGGGATGGTTTGAAGAGCTTTCACTCGATTTTTGTGAGCTTGCTGATGCATCTGCATTACCTCCGGTTTGCAGGACTTAGTTGTGTACTCAGTTCTTCTTGGTATGCCTCTTTGAGTTTGGGACACCATGCGACTGTCAGATTTTATATCTAATTAATTTTATAAAAAAAGATTCTTGTAGCGATCAAAATAATTTTGGAGGTTAATCATTGTGTAATTTCATTTCTTGTTTTATGTGTTGAAGAAATTTTTTCTCTTGTATTTTTGGAAATGTTGGTATGCTGTCACGCCATCACAGAAGATTTCATGGAGGTGGTGAAAGAGTTTTTAGAGTTTGCTTGTCTGGATTAATTTATTAATGGCACATTTAGAGCTTTGGTTCCAAACAAGGGGGAGCGGAAGAGTTAAAAGATAATTGCCCAATCAGTTTAGTGGGAAGTGTGTATAAAATAGCTGCTAAAGTTTTGGCCTCTACGGAAGAGTTAAATGACTATTATCCAATCAGTTTAGTAGGGAGTGTATAAAATAGTTGTAAGGTTTTAGCCTCTAGGCTTAAAGAGGTGAATGATTGGTATATGTCGTCTCCTCAAGGAGCTTTTGTGAAACGGAGCGTGTGTAAATGAGAGAATTTGAGAAGGTAGATCGATGATTCTTTGTGAACTAGACATAGAGAAAACATTCAATCCTGTTAAATGGGATTTCTTGGAATAATGAATATATGCTTTGTAGGATGGGTTTGAAATGCATTGGGGAAATGGATGCGTTGTTGCTATTTGTTAGTGGTTTTCTCTTTTCTAGTGAATGGTTCCCTAGTTGGGTACTTTAGAAGTTCTCGAGGTACAAGGCAAGGTGACTCCCTGTTCATTATGGTTTCGGTTACAAAAGCATTGAGTAGGCTCTTTAGCAAAGCAGAACATAGCATCGTAGATGAGTTTGCAGTCACAACATATGATCCGGTTGTTTCTCACATGAAGTTTTGCGGATGATATGATAGTTCGCCATGATGCCTCTCATCTTCAGCTGAGATGTATTGAATGTATTCCTTGATGCTTTGAGGTAGGGTTGTAGATTTGCCAATGGGCTTAAGCCCGGCTCAGGCTCTGCCCTAATTAATAATCAGGCCATATATTAGGCCCGGCCCAGTCTATTGGAACCTCTAAAGCTCGACTCTACCTTGGACAAACAACACATTGGACATGCAAATAGGGAATATCCGGAATTTGATATTTTCTCATTAAATTAAGTAAACTATCATGTTTTAGCGACAAGATTTGATTTTTGGGGAAAAATTCCATTGATTGCTAAACTATGTTGTCGGCTATGTGGCAGAAGCTTTATTAATCCACTATCACCCTTTACTTTCTCATGAGAAAAAGTACGCAATCATGGTATGCGTAGAATCCCATACCAGCATACCTATTAAGTACACTAGAATGTTTTATAGTGTTTGGAAGGAGATGAATAATCCTGTCTTTGAAGACAAGTCGGCCACCGAAGAGAAATCAGTGTCCTTTATAATTTTAAAAAAAATGTGACTATTTTTTTTTCCTTCCACTAAGGTATTTGAATGAAGAGGAGTGCTAGCCCTGCTCTCAGGTCTTTCCTACTAGTTGTTTCACAATTTACTACACCTCCTAGTACTAATTCCGTAGAATAGTTACTAGTAAGGGTGTCGAACCACAGAGGACTGCGCTGGTTTCGTTGCCATTTCCTTGAGATTAATTCTAAATTAATGGGGGACAAAAGTTGATTAAAATTGAATTAAACTGAAACAAGAATTAAACTAATGACTTTTAATGAATGAATCAACTGATGAGCTTTTGTGATCTTTTGGAAAGAAGATATAGGGTGTTTGAATCTATTCAGATCTCTCGAAGTGCAAACATTAAAGTGAGTGATGACACACTTCCCCTCTCAATAGATCGAGAAAAATACAAGAGATCAAATCCTAGGCATATCTTATCTTTGGTTAGCACGAGTGATACACATGAAACTAGGGTAGTGAAATCACTTGTCTTCCTTAAGTATAAAATATCTCAGTATTTAATCTCTTGAACAATTAAAATCATTGCATAAAACTCACATTAATAATCACAGAAAAATAACACGAGTGATATCAATCTCAATTTCATAACAACTAAGACAAGGATAAAATTCCATTGAAATCGAATATAATAATCAATAAAACATGTTGATAAAAACAACCCTCATTATGCAATCAATGTTTACAATCTTAAAATCTAAACAAAAACAAAAACAGAGATACAGTTACTTGGCGAGGGAGGAGAACACCGTCTTCATCGACGAACACGAAGAACACATCCTCAAACCTTCACAGATCTCTAGAACTCTTCTTCTCTTTTAATTTCGCAAAATTCAGAATTCTTCTTATGACCAATGGATCTCCTATTTATAGAGAGAGAGAGAGTCTTTGTTAATTTGGGAATCCTAATTGGGTCTAAACTCTTCTAAACTCTCTTAGGGTTGAATGAGGATCAAACCCTCACTTATATAGGCAATAATAGAGTTGGAAAATGGTTAAAACTGTTAAAAACACTATTCACGCGGTACTATTCATGTAGTTACTATTCACCCTATTTCCAGTTTTGCCACTGAACTTTGAATAATTATAGGGAGCTCAATTCTTATTGGATTCACTTGAAATTTGAAACATAGCTACTTTAGGTTATCTAGAATCTACCATAAAAGTTTCATAAATTTTGGATGAAGGAAAATGACCAAAATACCCCTCTATTGATAGAAAGGTAGTTTTGGCCGATTGATCCGTCAAGGTAGATTTATGCGATTTTGCTCTCTTTCTCCTCCTTTCTTCAATCTTCTCTTGGTTGAAGTTCATATGAGGCTTTAAAGTTTGTAAATCCTCAAATTAATCTTCTTTTCTTCGCATGTACCTGAAAGGGACAAAACCAACCTAGTACTGTAAAACAGTTTAAAAGAGAACTCTAAGGAGCTAACAAGTTTAGTTTGAGGGGTATAAATGTGTAACAATTATCACCGATCACCTACTCTCAATATGAACCAACCACCTCCTGTCCAAATTCTGTGTTAAAGCATTGCAATCACTGAAAAAGTGTGTACTTTAACAGTGATATTGGACTAGTGCTTGGTTCATGTTAAGAGTAGGAAAGATTTGAGACTAGGGCTAGCACTCTTGAATGAATTAACCAAATAGTTTTTCCCAAGAAAGGGGACTTATTGTGGAAAAGTTGGAGATTGGGTTGAGCTATTTGTGCATGTTCTGGACAACTTTTGTTGTATGGTTTTCGTTTTTTCCGAGTGTTGGTGGTGTTCAACAGCCCTCTTTCTTGTATGTCGTCTGCTCTCTTTTTGCATAAAATTTCTTAGTATGTCAAATACATTATCTGAAGTATGGAAATTGTTTTTCAGGCTTCTATATATCTGCGAGAAATACGATGTATCCCACATAGGCTAGGGATATATTTATCTCGTGTATTTATCTATTTACTATTTATTGCACAAATATCGCAATATATTGCATTCTCGACAAGAATTTGGGTTTTCCAATATTAAATTTACAAAATTTCAGTCGATATTGGGAAAATATTGACCATATGAGATGTTTTGGGGTTTTTTTTTTTTTTTTTACTTTTCCTTGATTTTTCATCAACTCTTCACCAAATTCACTTGGATTTGGATTGCAAAACACCAAATCAACCAAAGTGTTTGGAGAACTATTTGGTAGAATGTGTGGGTAATTTTGCTTTGGGAAAAGTGGCGTAAAGTTGTATATGCTTAATTTTTTAGTTTTGAAGCTTAATAGTAGGTCGATTAACTTCAAATTTTAGTACATTGTGCATTTTTTGCCGATCTATTGATTGACAAGAAAGTTTAATTTTCAACTTTAAAATATTAGTTTTAGTAAAAATGTTTTGGAATTATTTTTCAATAATTTATTTTAATTGTTTAGGCTTAATAGGGTTAAGCCATATGGATATCATATGAATATGGATGCATACAGGTACAGCCTAACGTAATGGTGAGAGTGACATCTCATTACCCACAATATTTAATGATGGGAGTGCCGGTGCACTTGAAGAGGACAAATACCACTACTATGTTCATGAGTACACAATATCGTATCATCATTTCATGAGTTGCGTTGGGCACAACATTGTAGTCATGTTGTGAACTAGTTTTATAGCGAAATTGGTTTGGACACAGATGACGACTTCAAGCATCCCCACAACTCCATGTGGATCTGATGGTAGCTCTTGGTATAGCTCTATAGAGTGGAGTCCTTGTGTAGTTTGTAACTATTGTTTGAGTTTATATTTTTTATTATTATTGGGTGTGAAAAAAACGTATAAATATTATCACTTTCATACTATAATACATTGCCACCGCTCATATTTGCTCCGTTCCCATTGCATCTCTTATGTACATTGTTGTGTATTACATTTTCTTGAATCCTAAGTGTGCATTAATGTCTATTTTCATATTTCCTGAAGTTCCATAGAAATATTTAATGACTTCCTTACTTTTCCCTAATTTTTTCCTCGAACATCGAAAAAATGTGGTTGGTACTCTTATCTTTGGAATGCTTCCATGTAATGTATTCTGTAATCTCGTCTAGCTTCGTTACTAGTGTTCTATGCTTCTTGTTATTGTCACCCGATGACCAGCCAAATTGGCTTTACATTTTTATTTTTGTTTAAATAAGATTCATCTTTGTACTTTCTAACCTATGTTCTCTTCCAATGAAGCTCATCAGGAGTGGGGAGATTGATTCCGCCTTTGTTAAGCTTAAGGATTGGTACCCTGAGATTGTGCAGGTAGATGGCCTCAAATTTCAGATATCTACTAGTTGCAAGTGTCGCCTTTGCTATTGTAGCCATCTCTTTTTTCATAAGTGGTTGCATAACACAAATCTAATATTAATGCAAAGCTGGGTTTACATCTCTCTTGTCATTCCTTTTCAAAATTCAAACATGAATTATGGTTTGGACATGAAATCTACTTGCTGACAAGTTGGAAGATACAGTTCCCTAGTGTTTTTCTGGAGAAACCCGGGAAAACTGGAATGTTATATGTTATACCAAAAGACTGTTTGATGGTGAACTATATCAGTTTCTGATGTTAATTTCTGTCTGGTTTGCTTGGTTATATTGACCTCTTTGTAGTATTTGATCTGGGTTAAATGTACGTTCCAGCCTATGGAATTTAGAAATCCTATTACGGTGGAAAATATCCTCCTTTTGATTGATTAGAAAGAAGAAATCCGAACCTCTGGCTTGTGCAAGACTGAAATTTTGTATTTTTGATTTGTAATCTGAGATTTTGTGGGTGTATATGACAGCAATCAATCTAACTTGGTTGTGACACGTAGGAATTATAGGCGTGAACTTTTTCCATGTGCATTTGGAATTTTGGATTTCCAATTACTATCCTCACGGTCCTTCAATATTTGCCACGATAGGTTTCAATTTTTCCTCAAGATATTGTCTCCTTGTTTTGTTGTGCAATTGGACTGACAACTAACTGTTATGACTTGATAATGACCCTGCTGACTCCTTCCATCTTATATAAAAGAAAAGATATCATGAATCAGGTATGAGGTAACTTGGCTGAATCACACCCAAATTGAATATAAATATATATTAATCGGCAAAATTTTAAATCCCTGACTGGTGAAATCTGAAAAGAAATTGAATTGGAAGCCAGAACTGGCAACCTCTTGACTATTCCACTCAGTAATCATAAAAGACAAGCCCTGAATTGTTAGGTCTAAATAGTAGAAGTAAGGTCAAAGTGCAAACAGGAATAATGATTAAACTTCCCAATTACTTAACATGGAACACTATAAACAAATGTCTGTGACTACACTTTCCAGTGTACTACATGCCAATCGTGCCGGTTTGCTCAGCATAAATATTCATCTTCCATGATCTTTAGTGATTAAGGCGGTCGGTTGATCTTCAGACCCTTCTAGTTTTCATTATCTCCATCAATATTGCCTTCTTCCTGATATATAGAGTTAGCTTTAAATGTTTAGTCTTTCATAGATGATAGAACAACAGATTTGATCAAGTAAGGATAGCGACTTGTAATCACAATGCTTAAGCACAGGAACATGAACCTTTCCGAACTTGTTCAACAAACTCGTGAACTTCATTAATTAGTCACATGGCTCAGAGCTCTGCACTTTGATTCTTGACTTGATCTGGACACTTTCCTTTTTTGCATCTATGCCACAACACAGCATTTTACACTAATAAAGTTTAAATAACATTAAGTGGACTGTTCCTCAGACATGAACCCAAGTAGTCTGTTTGAAGGAAGTTGGCAATTATGTCATATTATATTATTCCAAATAACTTGAAATACTATATATATGTATATATAGAAATGTCATTCTAGTGTGCACTGCTCACTAGAAGTTGTATTGAGTGGCCCCGTGAAAAAAAGACACGACAGGTTTTGATCTGACTGTTGGATGTCATTGTGAACCCTCTTGGGAGACACATGGGAAATAATAGGCCAATCGGACATTTCTAGACGATCTGATTGAAGGTTGAAAAATCATGGATTTCTATAGCCTAAGTAGGGTCTAGTGAACCCTAGAGGGTTAATGTTGACAAACTAGGGTCTAATTGGACCATGGAAATAAAAATCGTCGAAAACGATATGAAACGGGTGGTAGATATAAGTTAATAAGTATCAGTAATCCCTTGTACGATATTTATACGGATTCGAAGTTATTTATGTTTTAATTCATTGTGTAATTGTTATTGTGTTTGCTACTTTGTTTTGGAGATCTTCCCATGACTTTGTATTTGGTTCCTATAACTCATTTGATTTTTTTAAAATACGATTTAATTTTTTTCTTCAAAAAGAAAAATTTATATGTATCGTCCGAAACCGATACCGAAACCGTATAGGTTTCAGTTGGGACCGATACATCCTTCGAATTTGTATTTTTAATCCTACATCCTTTGAAATCATATTTTTAATCCTTGAATCGGACAACCTGGAATCATTCAATCGCCAATATTTTGCCACATGTCTTTCATGGGACCCACCTTGATATCTAATGGTCGGATCCCTAAAAGGCATGCCAAGTGTTGAGATTCTAGAGGGGCTGCTCACTAGAACTTCTAGTGAGCGGCGCTCATACAAACTATTCCCTAGTGTTTTAAAAGGCATGTGAGGCTTGCGCCTCAAGGCTCGCTTTGAGGCGAGGCCCATGGAAATTACCTTGAGCCTTAAATCTCATGAATCTATTGCCTTCAACCGTGAGGCTCACATGAGGTACATGCCTCACTCCTTGAACGTTTGGAGAGTTGGCTTCAGTGTTACCCGTACACGACAAAATTAGCAAAATCAGACATGCCAACACTTGGACACGACACTGCTGGATACAGCACAACACGCCTAGGCACGTGTCCAAGCCGTGCCATGAAGAATCCAAAACCCGATACGGAATCTTGGTACTCCTACTTAACGTGTCCAAAAAAAAAATCATTTTAGGGCTGCCATACGCTCTCAAAGCCACGAGGAAGAAGAGAAATACGAAGGGATGGCGGTGGATCTCTTTCGTGAGATTTAAAGTCTTGAGATCAAAAAAAAATTGTTGAAAAAGAAGGAAGAAGAACAACGAAGGAGGAAGAAGAAGAAAGAAGGAGAAAAACGAGAGATACCTATACGCAGCTCCACCTCTAGGTACGCTGCTCTCCCTCTCCTTCGTATGCTCTCCGACTCTCCATCTCCATCTCCATCTCCATCTCCATCTCCATCTCCATCTCCATCTCCATATCCTCTGGTCTCTGTATCCCTTATCTCTCTTTTTTTCTTTTATTGTGGGTCTTTGGTTGTCTGTCCTCTTCTTTTTGTAAAGAGTAAAGTAACCAAAAAAAAACTGGGCTTTGGAGTTCGGGCTTTGGGTTACGTTACTTATTGATCAACAAAGTAAAATAAGTATGGGCTTTTATAAAGTAAATTGGGTTTAATCTTTTATAAAGAGAAGGGACCCCTTATCCTTTTCTTCTTTATTTTTTTTTAAATTTTAATGGGGGCTTGGGCTTTTATAAAGAGAAGAGACCATTGGATAAATTCTACAAGGACTCTCTCTCTCTCTCTCTCTCTATATATATATATATATAGTCGTGCTGCCGTATTGGAATTTTGAAACTTTGTCGTGCCAAACAACTCTGGACACCTAGACACTTGGCACCCGTGCTACGTGCCTGGGTAATACTGGTGTGCTTCATACATTAATCGAAAATAGGGTTTTAACCACAGGCCCACAACTTATACTTGAACATTTTTTAAAAGTTGTGTGCCTCATACCTTAATAAAAAACAGGGTTCTAGTCGTAATAACTAAGACTTAAACATTAAATTATAAGGTGAGTGCCTCATAATTGCTTTCATTGATGCAATAACTTTTAAAAAAAATTAAAACTTAAATTTATTTTGTCTAAAGTATTTAGGCCTTTTAAAACAACTAGACACTGCAAAGATTTGGAGGCATTGCCTAACATATATAGTTGGTGACTACTTTGCAATTGTTTGTTGGAATCCAAAGTCCATCACATGATGATTGAACATAATTTGTCTTCCAATATATATAAGAACAAAAAAGCAAATCTAAATTTTAGTTTTTTTTGCCTCTTAAATTGATTTTTTTATGATTGAATAATTTATATAATATTACATTTGCACGTGTGTATACACACACATATATGTATTATATCCTTTAATTAATTTTTTCACAATATTCTTATTTATTTTTTATTAAAATATTTTTTTTGATCGGTAAATGGAGATTATATTAAAACAAATGAGCTACAAACAGTTTACAAGGGGGGTAAACCGAGACAAAAGAGAGCGAAAGCAAGAAAAAACTAAGAACATGTAACATATCCACACAAGGTTTAAAAAATCTGTTTCGGATACCATATCGGACATGGCTGAAACCGATACGTAAAGGCGTTACGTATCGGTTTCGGCCCTTTTTTTTGCTTAAAAAAAATCTAAAACATCCCAATAAATTGGAAAAAATAGAAAACATGCAAGAAATGAGTAACAAGATACTTCTAAAGCCAATATGAAGTTCAAAATGAAGAAATAATGAAATTAGATGGGTCGAGGCCCGAGAGTTGAGACATATACACTGCTAAGTGCTAAAGTCACATAGAATTACGGGCTGACTCATCATCTTCATCATTTCTATTTGGTGGAATGTAAGGCTGGTGGTAGAGACTTTCATAGTGTTTGGCTTGGGCTTGGGCTTGGGCATAGTCATGTGAGAATCCGTTGAAAAAATCCTATGGCTGATAGTACTATTGGCCCTACTAGGGATATATGGAAATGTATTTTATAACCATAAGCTCAATATTGATATTGGGGAAACAAATCATACCCTTCCATGTAGTCCGAAGAAGTTGAATATTGTTCAACCTCGGGTTCTTGAACCTCTCTCCCTTTACTTGCATTAGGACTCTTGAATCTCAGCTCCAGTCCAATCGACATCTTGCCCCTAATCAATATCTACATCAGACCTCCACCTTTATCACCACTAGGTCCACTACTAGTACTACTAGTAGATGAGAGCTCATGCCCTTCTCTTCCCGATGACCATTCACTAACCTCCTCAATGGTTGCTACCTGCTGGTAATTGTGCTGATGCCTTGCCTTTGCCTTTGCCTCGCCTTTGCCTTTGCCTCTTCTTTTTTTGGCTCTGCTTGTACTTGTAGTCTCTGAAGTAAGGATAATAGTAGGTGATTGTATATTTGTGCCTGTGGTGGCACCTGCTGCGGCACTCACCTCTTCATTGGTTGCATCTACATGTCCTTGAAAAAAAGATGTATTGGTTAGAACTGGATCTTCTACTTCACGCAACCATGGTTCTAGGGGATCATCATCGGCAAAAATATAATCCAAATTGATTGGATCTTAAAAATCATTGTCTTGCTCTCTTCTTGTTAGATGATGTGCACATATTCTCATATTGTAGTGGATAAATACTAATGTGTCCAAATTCTCAGAAGTGAGCCTATTCCGCGTCTTCGTGTGAATCAATGAGAATGTGCTCCAGTTTCTTTCACACCCAGATGAGGAGCAAGTCTGACGTAGGATCCTCATTGCAATTCTTCTAAGATCTGGAGCATCCTCGTCATATGTACCTACCATTCGCCTAAAAAATGAAAATATCATGAATTTTAGTTCATTCATAATTTTATAATTAATAAGTCATAATCTAAATTATACAGTTATACCTGGTTCAGTCATCTTTTTTACCGGTCGTGCCTTATCACTTCCAAAAGAGCCTTGTTGCTGCGTATACAACTTAAGCTAAAAGAAATTTAATTTCAATTAGTATATAAGTATACAACTACATTAACTAATTAATAAATGTATAAACTTATAATTTATACCTGACTCAAGGCTTTTATTTGCCCTACATTACTAGCCTCAAGTCTTTGGATTGTATTCTTCAGGCCCTTAAACACCTTTGGATGGTTGGAAAAAGTGCTTGAATAATAGCAGACGGGATTTAGGAAATATGCTGTATAAAGGAAAAACACATACATAAATCATAAAATAAAAAAAGTGACTGTTAATAAAATACGGACCTGCAACATGGATATCTTGGTGAAGCTGCTTATTCCATCGCTTATCAATCAAAGCTCAATATTGTTATACGATGCTCTAATAAGCGCTTTGATTGCTAATTTTGCCCGCTCCATTGCATCGTATATAGCCTATTGTAGGTTTTGTATCACTATCCACTAATTTCAACACTTTTACTAGGGGCTTTACAGTCTTCACAATGGTTCTACCTTTGCCCAAAATGTATTTTGTTTGAAGAAGACGATTTCAACTATCTGCTTAGGCAAACCCTCTTCACGAGCGTACCTAGACTCCACCCATTTCTTAGAAGTAAACATCTGTAGTAATTGTGTCTTATATCGCACAATACTTTCAAGGACAATAGAGTTTGGGCAAATCTAGTAATGCCCGGTCGTAGCAAGTCTCTACCACCAGTAAACTCCCTCATAACCGCCACCATCCAGTTGTGGATGTAGATATAATCACTAATCTTTCTAGCTTTATTAACTATTACCTTTACTGAAGGAAACTTACCTATATCCTCTAGTATAAGTCTAGGCAATGTGCTGCGCAGGGAGACTAGTATAGTTGTTTCCGCTTCTTCTTTAATTTCTTCTCAGCTGCCTTATAAGCAGCTTTATTATTGGTGACTATTTGAATTATGTATTTCTCACCGACTTTTTCAACAACTTGATCCATCAATTTAAATAAGAACTTATGATCTTTTATTTTTCCACACATCCATTGACTTTTGGAAATTAGTACCTTGTCAATTGTAGACCATAAAGTTCACAATTGATTTTCGAGTATGGCCAATCCATCCATCACATCAGAGTGCATCCATATTCCTCCCAAGACCTCTGAAACTTTTGAATGTAAAACCTAAAGTCTTCAACTTCCTCATCCAAATATCTTCCCCCAATCTTGTAAGGACTGGGTCCTTTAACTTCTGGGGTCTGCCGTTGCTATAACATCTATCATAGCCTGGATGTAAGGGGAGGTCGCCGCATTAGGAGGAATGCGATTCCAATGGAAAAATTGTGCAATTGTCTTGTCCACTTTTGTCCTTATCCCCGTATCGAAAGTGGATTTCACACTAGGCTGAGTGGCAGTCTCGGGTCACATCAAGAAAGGGTCAATAGAATCTCGGCCACTCGTCGACCCACTCCTTCCTCTAACACCACGCGAACTCTCGCCAAGTACTCTTGAGCTAACAGACCTAGGCAAATATGATGGACGACTTGCTAGTGGTTGTGATGACCCTCCAGACTCAAAATATCTCCCAGTAGTAACAATAAATCGTCGGGCAGTCTCATTTGAGTGAAAGCTATCCATACTGGCCTTCAAACCCGCCTCTAAAATAGCGTTATCATCAAGTTCTTGTTCTACGAAATCAATATCATATGAAACTCTCTCCATATTAGCTATTCTCTCAGCATTCTTTTCTGAGCTTTAGCGGCTTGGGCACCCTTCAAATGATCTCGCGTCATTAGACAAACCTCTTTTGGAACCGCAGAACACCTTGCTACATCACCTGCTTTGTGAGCCAAATGCTCCTTAAATCTTGTAATCCCCCTAGTAATTACTTTAGCGCAATGGTTACACTTGATCTTATGCCTACTATCCTCTACTTTCTACCCAAACTCCCAACCAATGTCTATTTCTTTCCTCGACATTATGTCAAGTCTTCAACAAGTACTTTAATGAGACTCTAATTTGCAAAAATAAGCCAAATCAAAAGATTAAAACTTTATTTAACAAATATAAAATAACAATTGATTAACACCTATCTTGTATAAATTATAAATAAGATACAATAAAAATATCAAAAAAATAATAAAACAACATTCTAAATTTCTAAAAGTTGTTTAATAACATTTTATAACACAAATAGTTATTTAAATAATAATAAAATTACATTACAAATAAATCTCCTTAAAAAAATAAGCAATCCTACTAAAAATAACAATATTAATGTATTAATCTTAAATCCTAAACCCCATACATGAAGATCACCCAAAAAAATAAGTAGAAAGTGTTATTAAGTTCAAAAAAGTAAAGATCATCTAAAAAAAAATAAAACCCTAACAACCTAAATCAAATGAATTATTAATGTTCATGGATTTTAAGTGGAATCCATGAAACTCACATGCATTTAGTTAATTATATTTTAAATGAACTTGATTTGAGTAAACGTTGAGAAATCTTACCTGATTTAGCTCACATAGTGAGTTCTCCCCGAAATGAAGAACTTGGCTTCGATTCCTTCAAATCTATGAATCAAACCTCAAATCAAGTTGTTTATTAACAAAAAACAAAGAGATTTTAGGTTACAGGAGCAAGAATAGGTAGAGAAGAAGAGAGGAAGGAAAAATGGGGTTTTGAAGTGAGTTTAGGGATTTTCGGAACCCTTTATAGCCTTAAAATCATGAATGAGTCCTACGCCCGAAATCATTACGTAACGGGCGTATCGCCCGTTACGTAACGGTTTCGGGCAATCTGTATTTTATCCGGTAAAATGTGGTAACGTCACGGTACAGGGAAATGGAGACCATCGAAACCGTTATGTATCGGGCGATACGTAACGGGTTTCAGCGATTTTTTAAACCATGAATTCACAGGCAAACTCCGCATAGCAAAAAATACCCACTTCCGCCCCCATATCATGAAGACACCCATTCCATAATAGTGCGAATAATCCGATCTCGGATTCGAGAGATTGGAGATGAGGAATTGTCAAAGATACGGTTGTTCCTTTCTTTCTAGATGGCCCACGAAACAAACGCCAGGCAAGGTAGACCAAACAGCTTCTTGGAGACCCGCTAGTGTCATCAATTGCCAACCTGATAAGAAACTTAAATAGGAGGATGAGAAGACCCAGTCCACCCCTAATCGTGAGAAGAAGAAACCCCATATCCCAAAGACAACCGGGCAATGCAAGAGCAAATGATCTACGATCTCTTCCTCCATCAGACACAAGAAACAACGATTTGCCATACTCCACCCTCTAGGCCTCTACTCTTTAAGTGATCAATTTTAAGAATCTTATTTAGAGCTGCGGATCATAGGAAGAAAGATACCTTTGATGACATGTTGCTGTTCCAAACAACCTTTGTTAGAAAGGAGTGCAAAGATACCAGGACAAAGGTCTATCAAAAGGATCTCACTAAAAATTGACCATTGTTGCTTCTAGACCAAATCCTGCAATCTCTAGACTGGGTACATAGGGAGGAGGAATACAAGCGAACCATAAGATTCTGTAACTCCTCGATCTCCCAATCGTTTAAAGCTTTCCTCAATCTAGGGCACCAAACTAAGTCACTTCTCATCCCCTCAAAACAGTCAGCCTCCAGGGTCTCTCTATTAAGGGCAAGTGAAAATATATTCCCAAAGTTGTCCTTAAGCCTAGACTGACTGCACCACATATCGGTCCAAAATTGGACTTCGAGACCGTTACCAACCTTGAATCTAACGTGAGGCTCTAGAAGATTTGCTACCGACATGATTCCTTTCCATAGCCCAACCCCATGCGAGCATCTCACCTCCTTTGGCTTCCACCATAAGGTTGCTCCGTATTTGGCAATGATGACCTTCATCCACAAACTCTCTCGTTCTGCTCCAAATCTCGAAACCCATTTGCCAAGAAGAGCCTTATTCACTTTCGTGAGGGGGAAAGTGAATTTGATTCCACTCGACTAGATGATATTTCATCTTGTCGTCTTGCTCATGCTAGAGGAAGTTCCTCTGAAGGCGGATTAGGGTCAAGGCCACAAATTTGGGTTGAAATGAGGGAGCGTGAGTTTATCTTGAAGCTTAAGCTTCACGCATCTTGAGGTCCCAACACATGCAGATATTTGTGAGAATGGTTTGACAGACCTTGTGAGCATTTTTTCACTAATTGGCCAAATCAAGACTTTACCGACTTCATATGTGCATGATTTAATTACATATTTACTTTATTTATTTATGACATCTGCTGTTTTCATCTAGTCATCCTGGTCTGACACACCGGTCCAACTGGATTGCCCAACCCATGTTTTTGTTTCCAATTCGACGCTCGGTCTGTTTTAGATATGGTTGTCTAGTCGCAAATATACTTATTGATATCGATACAAAAACCATGCTTGTGACTTGTTAGTGATCTAAAACTGATGTATATTTTGCATTCTTAGTTTTATGTCATGAAGGAATTTTGCAATTCGTATTTCTACTTGTAACATTTTCTTTTGTGATTTAAAGTTAATTTGATGCTAGCATTGACCATTTCATTATGGATAGTCATAAGTTGAGGTTCATAATCTCTTCATATTTAATCTTCTGTTACTATATAAAGTTTTAATATCTCTGCCCGCCATGTAGCATGCTAGGTTATCAGACTTCCTTTTTTGTTCAATGATGTCTCTGATCCAGGGCACATGGCTCGACTATTTGCTTTCTGCAGGATGACAAATCATCTATTTGCTTTCTCCTTTATTGTCAAAAGTTTATTGAACTTGTCCAGGTAAATGGCTTCTGATTATTTTTGATTAAAAAATAGCTTTCTATTAGAAATGATTTTTGTTCAATACAAATGGTTTTGTGCTTAGACTACCATTACATTCTGTATTTGTAGATTGTTTCTGTTTTACAAGCCTCTACCATATTTAAGTTGTAGCAACGTTCTGATGGCCCTATATATATTTTCATTCTTCTGCATGATCTGTTACTTTTTGCTTTAACCATATAATATTTTTCAAAGCCATTAAATTTGGCAGATCTTAAGCTTTTTCAGGAATTGACACTGTATACTGAGATTACGCGTTGAACTTCTGATAGTAGATACATGTTTGAATCCATTTGTTCCAGTTTGTTTGCGAAGCCTATCTTCTCAAATTTCCAGAGAAGGAAATTTCTATTGACTTTGTCATATGCGCTGCCCATGTCCAATTTGAGGATCATGCTTTTCTCCGCTCCCTTTTTTTTTTTGGTATATAGTGCTTTGTGGACAATGTTAATGCTGTCAGTGATGTTTGTCCCCTTAATGAAGGTCCCTTGTTCCTGGGCGATGATTCTGGGAAGGGCTTTCCAGCCTATTCACTCTGACTTTGGCCATGATTTTGTAGTGAGTAGTAGAGTGTTTCTCCTCTCAGGCCTTATTTTTTGGGGGATAAGAGTGAGGATGGTGGAATTGAGCAGTCCGATCCTGGCGTTTTCCCCCCTTTGGGCTCCTTACTTTCTCAATGTGATTGTGGATTGGAGCTCCACAAGTTCGGTGTGCCAAGATGTGAGGGAGGCCCTCCTAATTTGAAACGGCAACTGCTTAGTTTCTTTGTGGGTTTTTCTTCTTATTTAGTCTTGTGTGCTTCTCTCTTTTAGTTTACGCCTTTGTAAACTGTTTCTTCTTTATTTATATATATATATTTGCCTTACCGATCAAAAAAATGTGGTTGAGGGGATCCTTTTTTAAGAGGTCAAAAAATCTACAGAAGAACTCAAATCAGGATTAAAAATAAGGATTATTCAGGCATTTGCCTTTGTACAAAAGAAAAAAAATTGTAACACTGCCCTCTTTGCATTATAAACAAGGAACATGCCCCTCTCCTTTTGTATGTCTTTTGCAGCGGGTTCTCCTTCTGAGTTAAACATCACTTGTTATATCTTTTTGTGTATTGGTTTGTGGTAGAATTAATGCTAATTTGATTACTTGTTTAATAATTTTTGGCATATTGCTATAACGGTTTGTCAAGGGGAACCTCACATATTTCTTTATTTATTTTTGTCACATCAAAATATTGCTTGCCGACTCTCCTTGGTCGACTTCTTTGCTGTCAATTTTTCTCCAAAGCTTGTCTAGCCAAGTTATGGAATGACACTGGTATTGCAAGGAATTATCGAGTCAGTTTCATGGATTTCAAAATTCCTCCTCTTGGAGAGGATTCCAATATACCTTCAATTCCTAAAAACATCTTTGATATCTGTTGTAGTAGGTACATGAATAAACTGACTTGTCACCACAGCCACAAATTTCCAAGTTATTGGTGGTATATATAATTTCCGCAACCGGCCTTTGATTTGGTCCGATATCAGTCCTAACTCCTAAGCATTAAGGTGACAATTCTGTTCATGAGGAGTAACATTGAAAAGGCTTGTAGCTCCTCAATTCTGATTTTGTTCTTGTAGATTCAATACAGAGTTGCATTAAGTGATAAAATTTCCAAGTTACGCTCTCTCTTTTTTTTTTCTAATTCTGGCAACTCTCTTGTAAATCTTCAACCTTGAATAGCTTTAGGATTACCTCTAATCAGCACTTCATTATTACATATAAAATGAAGGCAGCAGTGCATTCTCCTTCTCTTTCTTTTTCTCATTTAACAAATACAGTAATTCCATAAATTTAAATTTGACATTAATTTTGGAAAAGAATAGGAGAAGAAAATTAAGAACAAGAGGTTTTAGGGGCTTAGTGGAGTTCTACTACCGCATTAGATCTTTCTGTATTACATCGTTAGCAGAAAATCATAATAAAACCCCTACATACGATTGAGAGAGTATATTATATAACAACCAACTATAAAAGTAAAGGAAGAAGTCCAAACTAGCTCTACTTATACAATAAAAAATAAACGACGCTTAATAAGCAATGTTTAAAAACCTGGACAGGTCTGCCCTATCAGGGAGACAGGCCAGGTTAATCCAGTCAGATTGGTGGTTCAACCCGGGTTGACTTGATGAGGTTACCTGAGATAATAAGACTAATATTCCATCCTTAGTAATGAAATATACAAAGAGAATCAGGGAAAGGCTCGTCTTTCCTATCCTCCTCTCTTCCGACATAGGGACTCCACTTTACACCAAGAGGTATAATTAATTTTATATGGAGTTGCACAGAGGCTCGAATTCATCATCTTTGCCTTGATTAGGTGGCAATAATACGTATCCTCCACATTATAATACTTGGTGAACCACATGACATGCTGTATAATCACGAACATAACGGTTATACTTGTCATCTCTAAGCTCTTCAAAATTCCCATTGGTGGGTACCCATGGATAATGAGTCACTGTCGCGTGACCTGAGGTTGTACAAATCCATAGCCATATCTAGGGGTGGTTAACGCACCATGTAGCTCGTGAACAACTCGAGCTCGGCTCATTAAAAGCTCGCTCGAGCTTGTCTATAAATATGCCAAGCCCAAACTGGATTTTCAAGATTGTTGAATTAACGAGCCAAGCTTGAGCACACAGATACTCTGCTCGTTAAAAGCTTGGCTTGATTATATATATACTTACCATACTAAAATATTTAAAATAAACTTACCTCTTTTAAATACTAGAATTAAGTATATTTATTATATATTAGTAAAGATCAATAGTATATAATCTATTTTACATGATAAACATAATCTTTATACAATTATAACTTATACTAAAATTTTAGTTAACACCGTAATTTCTTTACCTAAGGCAATAAAATGAAATTTTTACCTAATATAAATAGCTATATGCAATGAACCAAGCTGCTCGTGAACTGATCGAGCTCAGCTCGAGTTCATTTACTAAAGCTCAAGCTTGTTTATTTAATAAACAAGCCAAGCTCAAGCTTGAATTTTAAGCTCGTTTAATAAACAAGCTTGAACACACCACTACTCGGCTTGGCTCGGCTCGGCTCAATAACACCCCTCCCATATCCATATGTCCCATACCCATATGATTCCATACCCAAAATCATATGCATGTATTGCATACTAAATTTTGACCGCATAGGCCTAGTAATAGGCTAAGATATTAAATATATAATTTTTAAATTAATTTTAAAGTGATATTTATTTTTATGGTCGAAAAATAAAACTTTTCTTTCAATATTTTTATATTTGGAATTGATTGCCCCACTATTAAGCTTAAAAAAATTATATTTGTATCACTTTTTTCCAAAAAAAAAAATTGCCTCATGCAATTGACCAAATATTCTCACTAGATTATTTTTTATTTTGGGGTTGAACAATCCAATTGCAAGCAAATTTAGTGAAAATACTATGAAAAATCAAGATAGGTGAAGCAATCCTTAATTTGTTTATCAGTATGGTTTATATTGAGAATGAGTGAAGAGTGCAATGCATGGTTTAAAATTTCGATACATATCGGTTGATATGGATCCTGTTTGGAGCTACTCGGTACATTGGTACGCTAAAAAAAAAACTTGTATCGGGCTCGATACGCTTGATGTTTTAGTTAATTTTTTTTCTCTCCTATTTACTCTGGGGTTCACAACAAGACCCAATACAGAACTTATTTACATAAAATATTATTTAAGTAAATGGTTTCAAAATAATTTTACTTTAATTTATGTAAGATATTTATATGTAAATAGGGTTATACCCTCTATTTGAATTCAATAAAATTATCCTGGATCCAAAGTCTGAAATAATAGTCAACTTTCTAGTTCAAGAACTTTTTAGTTCCTTTTAGGGATTATGTCAAAATTTTGAACTTTCAAATGGTAAGGTATTTCTCAGATATTAAAATTTCATAAATTTTGCTATACCAAAATATTACTAAAACTCAAAAGTTTGGCAAAAAAGTCTCATATTTTAGTCGTAAAAAATATTTCCATCTACATGATCAAATTGTCAACTTTCAGTGTAACAGTTTATTAAAAGACTTACATTCAAGCTTATAATTTATGGTTGTAATTCAATACATTATTATTTAACTCATTGAATGTAGGATTTTAATATTTATATTGTATTTCCTATACTTGACTAGGTGATACGGTTTGTTTTTTCATACTTGTTTAACAACATACACACTTTTATTAACTTATAAAATTCTTAACTATCATATGTATGGTTATAAACAGTTGGATGACTTCATTTAGTTTGTTTTTAGCTTATATTTACATTAAAAGAAGTTTTATGCAAGGTATCCAAGTTTTTCCTTGCGTATCCAATTGTTTCTTAGCGTATTCTAATTTTTCTATCGTATCCATCTGATACGATCTAATACGTATCTTGTTTTGGACTTACCGATACGACACCCGATACCGATATTTTGAACCATGGTACAATGTAAGGACATAGGATCACAAGAGGGTGAGCCTAGTGTCATGAAAGCAAAAATAAATACAACATGACAGATGTAAGATTGCAATAGGAAATATAAGCACGTGGTATCAAAATCGTCTAAGATAGAATACCATTATAGGAAGAGATGTCCTACCCGGAGACAAACTGTAGAAGGGAGAGGGGGATGCTTCAAAGACCCTCATGTTTCATTCCTTCCATAGTGAGCAAGCTACTATTGTAAGTATCAAGGCTACACCTTCGTAATCCTCATCTCGTAGTCTCACTAGCATGGAAATACCCAACTGATCCCCAAGCGAGAAAGGAAATGGCTCATGACCTTAGAAGCAGTAGAGTCGTGCATTAAGAGGTGATCGGCCGAGACCGACTCCTCCGAGCTCATGCACATGAAAAGCCAGTGGTTATTCTCCACTCTTCACTCATTGGATAATTGCATGTACGATTCATATCCAAAGATATCGTTCAAAGAAAGAAAGATGCCTTCTGAGTAGGGTCGTCAATGGCCAGGCTTGATCCTATCCAAGCCCAGCCTTCACTCGTAAGTCGTAAGGGTCCAACTCAGGCCCTCGCAGGGCTGGAACTAGGTAGGCCCAGGCTGGGGCTGGGCCATGGCTGGGCTTGAAAAGATTTCTCTTTGTCATGATATTTATTAAAAAAATATTCTAAACCACCATTGGTTGATGAGTGACAATAGATTAAGAGAGAATGAAAGGGAGGTAGATTAGATAATTTGAATTAAAAGTCTCTCAATGGTGTGTGGTCTTCAAGTGGGGAATATGGTGGTGAAAATACTACCATACCCCAATAAATATTTTGTTAAAAAAGATCATATATGTCATTTTAAGTCAAAATTTTAAAATAATATGGAATTATATATATAATGAAGGCCTGACATAGTGACAAAGTTGGGGTTCGGGATTAATTCAGCAGAGGGAAAATTCGGGAAAAGTTCAGAACAAATAAAAAATAAATTAATAAGTATAAAAATATACTGAACAATTTGATTAAAAAATATACAAAATAAGTAGTTTTTTGCCAAGTTTGAGGAAATTATTCGGGAATAATGCGAAAAATTCGGAAATAATTCGGAAAATTCGCGAATAATTTGCCAATAATTCGGGAATCCAATAATTGCAATAATACGACAAAGCAAAAAATGCGCGAATAATTCGCGATATTTGAAAAAAATGGATTTTTTTGTTACAGAGGGGCTTGGGCTTGGGCCTGGGTTAGGTTTTAGGGGGTGTTGCTCAAGCTCGACCCTCATGTTAGGGGGACCTATTTTTTTTTGGACCCATCTGGGCTTATAGGCTTTATAAAGGAAAAAAAAGCCCTCGCTTTTGCGAGCTTTTGAGGGCCGGGTACCCTCACATAAGGGCCTAATTGACAATCCTATTTGGGAGGCCCATTCCAGGTAGAAGAGCATGATAAAAGGATTTCCCTAAATATCTCAAATGTCAATCGACATTTTTGTATGTCGACTGGCATATTGTAACTTTTATATAAAAATTCATTTATTATTATTCATATTTTGAGATATTCCCAATAAATTGTGATATTAACATGATATTTTGTAAAACATAAATACCAATATATATATATATATATATCCCAAACTATGACATAGGGATATATTGCCTATGTCACGACTGTATAAAACCTTAGAAATACCGTACCCCTTATTATATATATATATATATATCCCAAACCAATGACGTAGGGATATATTGGGGGATATATTGCCTATGTCATGACTGTATAATACCTTATGGATACCATACCCCTTATTCCATCAGTTATACATTTGTCAAATGAGAAACACCCATTTATTTGTTGTACACGTGGCACACTTGTAAGAGACTCTGGTGTCTAGATCCACCAACATTTGAGACCCTTGACCCGTATTCAATGATCTCCTTACTGAACAGAACAATCCAAAACTGATTGAAATCAGATGGGGTTTCAAACAGAACATAAATTCAAGCTTTTGTGGACGATTGGGGTTTCAAACTGCTCCAGTCCACGCCGTACTATGCTCAAGCAAACGGGCCTTAACTAATAAAGTGAAGTGAGAGCTTTTGTTAAGAGTAGAGCCCCATTGAATTGTGAGGAGTGCTCATGCGGGTTATTGTATATATAAGATAAAAGGCGAGTGTTCAGGAGAGAGAAGAGAGGGAGTACTCCTGGTTCACCAGGTTCTATCATTGTAGGTGATCTACGAGTTGCCCAAGAGTCCCTTCACTAGTGAAAGGAGTTTTTCATTTATCCGCCTGTCAAAACCAAAAGAAAATTTTTTTTCCATCGCCTATGCGAATTCCGCGGACTTTTGCCACCATACTGAATACAAAAACTGCAACGGTTGTAACATGCCGCTTTTGGTTTGCTCTTCCTTTTGGATAAGGTGGGATAGTGTGATGTGGCATGACAGTCAAGAGAAAGAACGAAGTGTTATCACCTTCAGCCAACCATTTCACCCTGGACTTCTGCCTCCAAAAGGTCTCTTCCTGAAGTAGAGTTTGTTGAAACATAACTTTAGCATCTCTGAGGTTCCCGAGATTTTCATCACAGTTATTCATCTCTAAGTCGTGCTCTCTAGCCAAGACCTTGTCTTCTAGATTTCTGACAATTTGGAAGACATTACAAAATATATTACGATTCCATACTTTGGAGTCTGCTTAACTTGAAGGTGAATTTGCTTAGTTCATTCTCATTAGCTGGACAATCTCAGGATTGTTTAACCATCTCTAAAAACTGATCATGAGACAGCCACATTTTTTGAAATTTGATACTACTCGGGCCCTGTACAATAAGCTCTTTGAGATGTGACCAAACAAAGCACCGTTGAAACTCTATAAATAAGAAAACCATAAAAAAGAAGAGTGGGTAGGGAAGCAAGGGCAGCTTTGCTCTAAGTCAGTAGAGTAAACATAAACATCTCTCTTTGAATTTTCAATCTCCAAATGTATACATGGTTGTGGGTTTTACGGTATTAGGGTCTAAGGACCTTTTCTATTATGTTTTATAGGTTCTTTAATGTTTTTTCTAGAGAAAATACCTTTGTCGGATTCCTTTCAAGAAATTCAATTGGCATATTTTCAAAGGCCATTGGATTTGACCAGTTATCCTTATTCATGATTACTAGTTCGACCAGTCGGTTATACTGGTTTTATGAAAAATCACTGGTTTGTTAATTCTAGTTACGGGAGTCTAGCTGTAGTTACAATGATTACTAGAGGATTATTTCGACAATTTGATGAGGCTACCCATGGCATCGGGTGATGAGACATTTTGTGCATCCATGATATCAGGTTTTGAGATATTACATGCACCCATGATATCGGAGGCTGGGACATCGACTGCAACTAGGGCAATGGGAAATTTAAGTGCCCTAGAAGCTATGTCGATTATCAAGAGAGTGACAATGACGATGAGAGCGGTGGAGGGGGAAACAACCTTGACGTCGACCTTTCTTGTGGGATTGTCAAATTTAGGGCCCTTTTGACCAATCCGCTAGGGAGGCAAGCTTTGACTGCACCACACTACCAGATCATGGTGCCCTACCTCCAAGTATGTGAGCAAGCTAGTTGAGTCAGTAGATCTCCTATCATAGGTAGTGTGTTGGCCATGAGTAAGAGTAGAGCATTGCTCAGAGAATTGGATCGATGGATGTTGGCCATGGGCAGGGAGGTTCTACTTCCATATTATCGTTTGGGTATGGGTCCTATAGCCATGACACAATTTTGCACGCCATAACTTGAAATATGGCTATGCACATGGCTAAGGGTATGCTATGGTTCATTTGGATATGATACCGGCCATGAGATGTGTGGATTGGTTTTCGGGGTGTACAACCACAGGTGACGCTAATGGTGATGGCTCAGGACCCACAATGTCCGCTAATGGTGATGGCTCAGGAGTGTTGGCGGCTTGGACAGGGTGAGTACTATGATTGTGAATTTAATGCATTGAATCGTAACCTCATTAGCTCAGAAGAGTATTATAAGTATGTGGAGAACCAATATTATTAGGTCCATGTTAACGAGAGATGACTACTTCGAGTTTCTCGTATCTCTATATTGATATGATGATATGTGAACATGGTTCAAATATTGGTTAGACAATTTTAGGATACATATCGTGGATACACATGGATACGCCAAAAAAATTAAGATACACTAATAAATGCTTTGATATGTGAGAGAAAACTTAAATATATTGCATAAAACTTCTTTTAATGCAAATATAAGCTAAAATCAAACTAAATGAATCCCCTCAACTACATTAATAACAATTAATTTGATAGTTTTTTTTTAAAAAAAAAACAAGCATGTTGATAAACAGGTTTGAGGAAACACAAACCATAGTCTTGTAGCCAATTATAGGCAATACAATCTAAATATAAAGATCTTACATTTAATAAAATCAAGGATTAAATACGGTTTCGGAGGATGTATCGGTCTCAATCGAAACCTATACGTATCGGTTTCGGTTCGGTTTCGGATGATACATATAAAATTTTCTTTTTTAAGAAAAAAAAAATCAAATGAAATTTAAAAACAAATCCAATGAGTTATAGGAACCAAATACAAAGTCATGAGAAGCAACTAAAAAACAAAGTACCAAACACAATTACAACTTCACAATGAATTAAATCATATACAACTAATAACCGATATGTATCACTCGTTTTGTATCAATGTAAATATCGTACAGGGGACTACCGATACCTATACGTATTGCCTGTTTCGTAGCGGTTTTCGGCAATTTTTCAATGTTACCTAGGCACGTGGTACGAGTGCCAAGTGTCCAAGTGTCTAAGGGTGTTCTGCACGACAAGCTTTGAAAACCCCAATACTGCCACACGGACATACAATTTTTTAAAATGATTAAATAGATATATATATATATATATATATATATATATATATATATATTATAATTCAAAATTTCTAAACAACAATAATAATAAAAAGAGGGGGATCACCAGTCCCCAATTTTTTTTAAAAGTATATACTTAGTTTTTAAAATTACTCATATAGGGAGTAGAAATGAGCAACAAGAGAGAAGAGAAGAGAGATGTACATATTGATTGTTGTTGTTGTCGCTGCTCTCCTAATACACTTTCGTCTATGTTTCCAAAAAACAACATAATTTGACAAAAAATTCCTTGCATGTGTATTTTTAAAATGACATAACATACTTGAAGCTCCATGTGCCTAATCATAATGTTGATGTCACCATGACATGGTATAGGCACTTACCAAGAAGTGTCGTGTCCAAGTGTCGGCACGACAAAATTTGGGAAAAACTGAAGTGTCTAGGTAACACTGCGATTTTTATTTCCATGAATAAAATACATAAGAAAGTACTAAATAACATTCAACCTCAATAATACATTGAATTATGTGTCGGCTCGAACACTATGGGCTCATGAAATGTATGGAGCGGTACATGATAGTGTACTTGACACTGAGGCCAACTCATGTAAACATGATATGTGGTCTAGTACATCTGTATGTATGTCTGGTATTTATTGACATTTGGAGCATACACTACCCCAATCGGGTGCGAACATTTGAACTATGGAATTGTCCATAACTTTCACTTGATGCATAGGACTGAGCATCATGTACGTAAGGTCCATATGAGTGTGACTGTGCATTATGATCATAACCATATGAAGACGAAGATGCACTCTCATTTCTGTAGCCTTTACCTCGATGGCTATGCTTGTCAACACTAATTCTCTCCATCCCAAGTATAATGTCATCTGTGCCTTTGGTTGCCTATAGTCACCTGCTCAAACATGACCTCTATCACACTCGTCATTGTTACCACCATGACTGTCATAGATGAAAATCCCATGTTCTCTTGATTGACCCATCAGATTAGCCCTAAGGGCTTCTCTCTCGTCAACCGCTCGTTGCTTCTCTACCTTCTTCTCAATGAGGTGTATTCCCATTGCATGAATAATCTAAGGTATTTTCGAAATAATGAAGGTTGTAGGATTTTCTATTTTTCAAAAAACGTGAGGAAAATCACTGATTTTTTCTTAAAAAATGGTTGTTGATCCATGAAATTAATAGATCTACTCGTTTTGGGTTGATGACAACCTATTTGTATCAATTTGAATAAATAAAAATGGAAAAATAATATTTAACATACCTTGAGATTTTGAGAAAATCTTTTGTATCTAAAATCAAACGCCTCGATCTTTATTATTGAACCTAAAAATCGACAACGAGGTTATTATAAGCCTAAAAATTGATCAATGAAGGAATATTAGGCTCACAAGGGGTTCTAGCCTAGCACCCCAAAATTTGCGTATTGTATAAGGTTATAGACAAAGGGGGTTCTAGGGGTGTTTCTTAACACCCAAAATTTGTGTATCGTATTCGAAAAATGCCCAAATGAGCCCCCATTTGGTTTTTAATTTTTTCGCAACGTGTAGATTGATGCTGTTGCGTATTGTAACAATATCGATCGTATCGACCGATGTAGTTACGATACTCAACAATATTGGTCGATATGGTAAAATTTTTACTAAAGGTAAAAAAATATTATATACTTTTGATATGCATTGAATATGTATCGGTATCATACCGATATAGTCAGTAAGGAATGATTCAAATCAATACAGGGGGAAAATATAGGTTTGCGTTCAGGTGTTTCAGTACCACTAAAAACTGGTTTGGTCAAGATGCTTCGATATTTTGAACCATGCATGTTAGTTAATTGAACCCCTATGTAGCTATTATTTGAGTTTTATTATTATGATTATTCGATGGATGAAGTATTTCTATTTATGACTATTGGGAGTATGAAACAATGTATGAATATTATTTAAATATATCAGATTATCATATATGGTCATCAACACGTATCTTTGCCCCTGCATATTTCTCATTATTTTGTACTTCTTGAATCTTGGGCATGCATTAATATCTTCTATAATATTTTTTTTATAATTGCACCAACAATTTTGTCCATTTCTCCTAAATTCTAATATTCCCTCAAATGGCAGAATTCCACCATTTTGAAAGTACCTTGCAAAGTGTCAATTGTAATTTACCATTTTCGAACTGTGAAATTTCCCACAAAGCCAAAATTTAAAACCCTGCAATCAGTAACTAATTAATTTAAATACGCAATGACGTCATGTAATGACTATTTGACGAAATATTAGCATACATGAATATCATTTAATTTGTATAGTTGCTGTAGAAAATAATGAAGAATAAAGTAGAGCATGGTAAGCCTATTTGATAAAAAAATGGTTAAATGAAAAGAACAATAAAAAATAGAAAAAATTAAAATTGAAATAGGTATTCCTAAACTCAGCACTTAGTTTTCCACACATTCATACAAGGTTTTGGACATGCATAACCTTTTCCCTTAAGGCGACAAATTGTGAAAAAAAAAAAAGAGTATTTTAAGAGGATATATTTCAAGAATGACCACATAGAACCGCCTCAAGATAAGGGTTTGGGCAGTGTAATTAAGGTATATCCTAGGCGGTTTTGGACTGTCACTGCCTAGGTGCCGCTCTAAGTGGGCGGAAATTACCTGGATTCTTTAGCAGTTAGCCTGTTTTAAAGTTTATTTACATATAAATATCATATAAGTATAAGGTTATACCCCCATTTGAATTCAATAAAAATTATCCTAGATCCAAATTCCTGAAAATAAAAAGTCAACTTTCCACTTCAAGAACAAATCCACTATTTAGCTTCTTTGTCAAAATTTCAACTTACAAATGCTAAGACATTTCTCAAAATTTAAAATTTATAAATTCTATTATAGCAAAACATTACTAAAACCCCAAAGTCGGGTAAAAAAGTCATATTTTAGTTTTCAAAAATATTTTTATCTACAGGGTCAAAAAGTCAACTAACAATTTAGTAGAAAAAAACTTACTTTCAATTTTTACAACATTAAATATTAATTTGCCTAGATTATTGTCAACCCTTGGAGGTTTGAATTGTTATGTGTATATATTAATATTATATGTATATTGCACATATAAATATTTTAATTATTGTTATTGTCTGGGCGTCGCCTAGACGCCTTGACTACACTAGGTCTAAGCATGCAAAACCTTTCTCCCTTAAGTGCGAAAAAGTGATGTGAAATGTCTCACGAAGGTATGTTTCAGTTTTCGACGTTGATAAACTCATTTTGATACAACAACATGCAATTTTATTCGTGTCTAAGAGCATTGTTTGATATAATGTTGTGAATTGATTGGGACATGACACATTGGGTTGAAAAAGGACCAAGGGATGTTCAGGTATCATTTTCTTTAAGCGGGATATTAGAACTTTAATCACGTTTTATCCTATTTATCCAATAATAATTGGTAATTGAAGGAATTTTTTATAATAGCACTCATATGGTAGAATTCTCCCAAATGATATATGAATTATGAAGTACTGCTTACTATTGCTCGACAAGGTCCTCTCATGAGAATATGAGATATCTTGGCATTCCCTTCTTCAATCTCGAAGGGGATTCCAGGAATGCTTTTAAGCAGGTGGGTGGGTACTGAAAGAGGGCATTTGAGGGGTGGCCCATAGGCCCCATACTATTAAAGAAACTCATGAGTTGGTTTAAGGATTATCTCATCCTCTTGGATTTTAAAATCGACAAATAATTTAGCTGACCATTTGGCCAAAAGTGAGGATAGGGATGGTCATTTTAGTGGAGTGGGCTTCTTGCTGTATTTCTTTGTTTTCCTCTCTGCCATTTGGGAATGCTGTTCTCTAAATTTCCTATTTCTTTGTAATCAACCTTATCCTGTTACCAGGACTGAGAATGAAACACAATTGTTGAGTGGCAACGATACCTTCCTGATCCATGGAATGTCAGTGGAAGATGTACATTTTAGCCAACAATTCCCATCAGCATTCCTTAGGACTCATATTGCATTGCATAGAAACTCATATCCTGATCTCTCAAAAAAGGAAGTCTCCAAATAGCCAAATTCATCATGGAAACACAGTTAATTTTATGAAATTTGGCGTGTTCCAACTCATTGGACAAGAGATTGTCGTTCTGTGTCCAACCAAGATGTACCTCATTAATCATTATCAAGCATAATCATCCTCCCATTACATTGTGAAATATTGCAGAAGAGCTTTGACCAGAGATAAGTTGTAAATATTCTAGTGATGTTATGTTGCCTGAGAATATCCATACATCCTCTATATTCTCAGGACAATAACAATGAAATTTCAAAAAAAGATACCAGAGAGTGTACCTTGTTCTATAATTCTTTTGGGCTTCCCTCTACCGAAGTACACTTGCTCCTCGGAAAGTAAAAATGGAAAAAATGTGCTAGAAGGCTTGTGCAGAGTTTTTTTGTGCAGCTTTTAGGTAAACAAAATAGCAGGCTTAAAGCCCACATAACTGGGGAATCATCACAATCATAAAGGCTGCTATAACGGTCATTTTTTTATTTTATTTAATTTTATCATTTCTCAATATTTAAATTATAATTTAAGTTTTTATTTACATTCGAAATTACTAAACAACTTTAAGTCGTACTATTTTTGCGGACCCATTGTCGAGTGGTATGTTTTTTTTCCTCTTTCTGGATCTCTAGTAGGTAAGCTGGGTATGGCCTGACCATAGCAGACATTAATGAGAAGAGAATTTATAAATGTAATTATTCATAACCACAGGCATCCTCTTCAATTACACTGGGAAGAGCTTGTGGTAAAAGATCTTAGACAATCTCATTTGGATTACGACATTTGGTCTATAGTTTTGTTATTTTATAGAACGTCGTGATTCATGTGCAACATAACGATTAAGACTGCGAACCATTATAATGTCATTTTTTGGGGTGTTGTAAGAGTCATTAATAAAGTCATATATCTATGCCATGGTGCTGAGGTTAAAGTCGTAAATATGGGTCTATATGCGTTGCTGTTAAATGGTCCCTGGTGTTTTCTGATAGAATCTACCACTTTTCTTGCTCCCTTTTTACCCCATTGCATGGAGGTTTTTATCTTTAGCTCTCCTTTTTGCAATTAGAATGTTCCTTCTGCTTGGGTTTGTAATTTACTAGACAGGTTATCATGGTTTTGCAGGAGAAGTATGTCTAAATTAATCCATCCAACATATGCCTTTTGGCATATACTGATATAGACACTGGTTTCTGCCCTTCTTTTAACATTAAATGAAGTCTTTAGGACTGACGCGAAAGACTATATAGTGAAGTATATGTACTCTTTATAAAATGCTGTCTTATAAAGAGATTTGTTATCCTTTTTTTCATATTTATTTGAAATCTAAAAACAGGAGCTGTGCTTACTAATGTGCTGGATGACCTTTGCTTTAAGTTGCTGAAACTTATTCTTCAGCGTTGTCTCACGTGTCTTTCACTTGGTTAAGGTTCAATTAGGAAACTTGCAACATTAGGCTTTCCTGGGTTGTAGGACATGCTACACTTTTGTTATAATATCTTGTAGATTTGACTTCATGTGTTTTTTACTTCTATTCTTCGTGGATATATATTTTATGATTGCATTTCTTTGTTTTGGCTTACACTTCTGAATTAAAGTTATCACAAGGATGAGCTTATGTGACATTTACTTTTTAATAAATAGGTTGGAAAGCTAGAGGAGGCAGTGAAATATGGAAGAACTGAATTGGCAAAGTTTTTTGGGTTGACACAATTTGAGGTTCTACTTCAGGTACTAAGTCACATTTTGTAGTGAAGCACATTAGCATTTTATGCATCCATGAAATTTTGACTTCGGCATTGAAGTACTGAAGTTCCTTACATATGTGCTCACATACACACACAGTCCCGAAGTTGGAGTTTGAGAACTATCTGGCTAGGGAGAAATTCGGGGAAAAAATGCAAAATTTGACTTAGCTGTCAGAAAAAATAAAGGATAAAAAATAAAATTACTAATTCTTAAAGTTATATAAAAAATCATATATTATATTAATTTATAACTTTTTGATAAAGCCGCTAAAAGTTTGCGTTTAGTCCATGAAATCTGCGGTTTATTCAAAAAGTCACGCATTATTCGTGAGTTAATTATTTGATGATTCACAATTTTTGGAAGGAAAAAAACACAGAACTTTGTCACTGGATTGACAAATTATAGAAATTAATGAACTTGGAGGTTCAGATCCCAATCTCTACCATAGCCTGATAGCCCCACTAAATCTCTCAAAGCACATCGACTCAGTATGGAGGAAAGAAGGGTGTTATTGCTACCTGCATTGACAGACATAGTCATTATCATTTCTTTCTCCTTTTGTTTTCTAGCTAATATCACCTTTTTAGTAGTTTTCTCCGTTGAGTTAATTACGGTATATGCTTTATTTTCGTTAATTAAGTTAAATAACATGCTGTATCGTTGCATACTGCGATAATATAATTTAGATAGTGAAATCCCTCATTGTACTATTCTCTATAGGACTGCATTGCCTTACTGGCATATGAGGAACCCCTGAAATCTTCGGTTGGATATCTCCTTGACACAACGCAGCGTGAAGTTGTGGCAGATGCAGTTAATACCATGGTCTTGTCAACAGACCCCAACATGATAGATCCACAGAATTGCTTGCATTCATACCTCGAAAAATTACTGATGCAGCTGACTACTTGTTGCTTGGAGAGGAGGTCCTTGAATGGGGATCAAGGTGAAGCATTTGATCTACACAGAGTTTTACATAGTGGTAAAGGGGGAAAATGGTAACTAAAGATTTTCGCTCTCATGACAATCCTTTTATGCATATAGCCAGCTAACCTTTTTCTGTGGACTCTGGTACAATTGATCAGATTGGTTTTAGTTGGTACACTTATAAGAGGCCCCTGCTAGTTCCGTTTAACGATAATGCCCCACTGTTTTTTTGGGAAAAGTGGGTGGTCTACATATATGTAAGAGCTTGTACTAGTGTCTGAAATATCAGTGATGAATTTGTCAAAAATGGAATCAGATGGTATTTTCATCATGAATTGGTGGATCATATATGTATATCAATTTGTTTTTTTTTTTTGGGGTTTCATCGATCCTAGTATGCTGAGGGAAGTCTTCTTTACATGTAATGTATTCATGTTGCACATGAATGGGGATGTGACCAAGCTGCAGATGATCAACATGCAATTAGTAAAAGAAACTTTTTGTCTCATTTACCTAATGTTAGTAGTAATCATCGGTTAATGGTTATGGTTAGTAATGGGAAGTGGAACTCTTGCAAGACATCGCATTTGGGATTAATTCCCATGTCCTTCCTCATGAGAGGGGTTACATGATACCATTGGAGCATGCAGTAGGTGTAAGAAACCCATTACTTAATGAGATTACAATTGCAGCAGAATGTAGTATATTTGCTCTGAAGAACTGAACTTTAGTAAACTTTCAAACCTGCCGTGCTATAAATACTAGTCTTTCTTATCTCTTGAATCAACTACTATCTTTATTATGTTTAAGGAAACAATTAAATGCTTTTTAAAAAAAGTTGATCTTGATCTTTGCTTAACGATCATCTTAGAGTACATGCTTAAGGTATGTTAAGAAAAATAATTGAAATGCTGTTAATAAAATATGAAATGCTACATGTTCTTGGGTATATTGTATTTATCTTTTGTTTTGCTAAAATTTATATTTCTTTGTATTCCTATATACTATTTACATTTTAATTTATTTTGCAATTTGATGTTTAATGTTAATTATTGTATTAATATTAATATTTTTCATTGTTTAACAGGACAAGGTATTACATTGATAAAAGGCCTGTTTGGTTGATAAGTTGTGAATAACCAATGTTGTCAATAAGCACTGACAGTTTTAATTCCATTTGGTTAGCACTCTGTTAAGTAATTATTTGGTCATTTTAAAAAAATGACCATTTTAAAACATGAAAAGAATATTTTAAGGAATCTCTCTCAAACTTAATGGATCTTATAGGCTCTACTGGATGCAAATTTTGAGTGCTTTCAAGAATTTTCACTTGTTATAAAGTTGCATAAGCAGTTATGCTCCGTAATAATCACCCCTAGTGAGATTATGGAATCACTGGTTATTTCTATAACCGTTATTAAACAATTGCTTATGATGAGTTGAAACAAACACTATTATTACTAGGACATCGCTTATGATGAGTTGAAACAAACACTATGATTACTAAGACATCGCTTATGATGAGTTGAAACAATCACTATTATTATTAAGACGGAAACAATTAAGTCCCAAATAAGCGCAATTTTAGCTATTCTTGATGAAAATAGATCATTAACTGCATATGGATTTAACCCAAAAAAGAAACTGCATATGGATGAATATGACATGAAAGGCATTAAACTTAATGTGGATAAAAATATGATGAGCGATGAAGATGGAGATGTAGCTTTTCCCAAAAGAAAATTCTCCCATCATTTTTTTTTAGTACTACTTGAGAGGAGGATATTAATTTATAGCCATGTGAGGGAATAAAACTTTAATCAAATGAGAAAGCATATTCAATTTGATAGAGAATATGCTCTGTCATTGAACTCGCACCTCAAATTAAATAGTTGTTAGTTAAGGGTTAGTGGGGGAATTTATTGGTTCAAAATTTATTTGTTGTAAATATGAAAGCAAGCACCTAAGCTAAGCTATGTTGAAGTCATCAATCCATGACCTCATAGCAAAAACAAATTGCAAGGCTATGTATGTCAAAAGAGAGATTAAAAAAAATGGTTTATATATAGCTTTTTAAAGGAGCATAATGTAAGCATCCAATTTTGCACTGGTGTGACGGTGAGGCCTAGTGGACCAGTTTGAGAGAGATTGTCACAAAATTTCATTATTTTCAAAAATACCAAAATATCATTTTTAAAATGAACAAAATAGATTTTAAAATGATCAAAATGCCCTTAGGTTTTGGACCAAAATTGCCCCATATTTTTTAAAATTAGCCAATACACCGTGCCCATTTTTTTCACATCCAAATGTGCCTCATCCTTTCCCATTTTTTCTCCACATTCACACACACTAACTCAAGACCCAGCAACTAATGATTCACGGCCCATTTACATAGTAACTATTATCCATGACCTCAACCCATATCCGTGAAAGAATAGTCAACCCATTAATATACCCATGACTAGGCCTTCGAAGCCAGCAAATAGTTTTTTTTTTCCTTAATAAGGCCCTAGGGTCGAGCCGGGCTTAATTTTAAATGACCGTTTTACTTCAGGGCCAGACTTGGTAAGCACCTAGCTTGCCCTTCATTCTATATGTTATATCATATATAATACTAGCAATAACCTCGTGCCATGCATGGAATGTGGAAAAATATAATGAGTTAAGATTTACGATTTACACAATTAAAAAAAATATATCTTAAACAAAGAAAATTATAGTTTGTTAGGAGCAAATGGAGAAAATGTTGTGCTAAGGTAATATAAAAAGATCTAACACTAAGTGGGCTCATTATTCTCACTTAGTAGGTGCAAAATTCCAGCAATAAAATCATTAAACAACCCGTGCAATATGCATGGGTGAAAAGGGTTGAGGACACCCCGAGTTCCAAAAAAAATCAGAGATTTTAAAATAATAAATTATATATTTTGTTAAAAAATATATAGGAGCATTTGATAAAACTTATCTAATAAGTACTTTTTGATTAAACTCTAAAATTAATAACTATTTATAATGATAGAATGGTCTTAAAATTGGCATTGTCCTTATAAGTAAAAGTACATTAAAAAAAAAAGTTCTTTTTTTAAAAGTAGCTTTAAATTGCTTATTAAATAAGTTGTAAAATCACATATACCTAAAGTATTTAGACACCACTAAAATATTATCAAACAATCTTATTACTTAATAAGAGTTTAATTCTGCACCAAAAAAAAAAAGAGTTTAATTTAGTAGAATAAGTCAATAAGCAATTATTTTAACTTTTAAAATGAATGATGGTAAGGGTGTCACGTGACATAAAACATTTAGTATAAAAATTTTAAAAATGAGGGGTTTTAGTATATTATTTGAATTAAAATTTCGGTTAGTAGTATATTTAATTAGAATTTATTCAAGTTAATTTTTGGTTAAAAAAAATTATTTAACTTTGATATGAGAGGTTTAGAATGATCAAACTAAAATCTAAAAAAAAAAAATCAAAATACTAACCCATTTTTGTCTCGGCTTGATGGGTTATTCTTTCTCTCTAACTAATGCTTCTCTCCTACGAAGATATATTTGTATTTATTTTAAAATATATTACTACGTCTAAAATCTGATCCAAATGCCCCCATTAGTGTCCAACTATATGTACATGTAACCCTTAATTGATTTGATATTTGGCTAATAAAATCTGATCCAAACGCCCCCATTGGTGTCCAACTATATGTACATGTAAGCCTTAATTGATTTGATAATTGGCACCGGACTCCTTGGAGTCCGGTTATGTCCCTGAGGTCGCTACTGTCCCTATTGTTACTCCTTTAACTGTGGTTAAGATTCACCCATAGGAGATGATCACCGGGACAAACAAAATTCGAAATTCTCTCACACCAGACTCCTTGGAGTCCGGTTATGTCCCTGAGGTCGCCACATGTCCCTATTGACACTCCTTAATTGTGGTTAAGATTCACCCATCCCTATGTTCACCCACCTATTCTTAATTTTTAGAAAAAAAAATATTGTAAAGTTTTTAACCCTAGGAGTTAGTGAAGTTTAATAAGGGTTAAAAAAATTTTGATATTTTTTTTATAAAAACGATGGAGAGATTGGTGAACCCTAAGAGTGGGTGAATCTTAACCACAATTAAGGGCTGTTTTTTTTTTTTTTGGTTCGAGATATACGTTTAGGCCGCAACTTAGTATCTATTCCGTTAGTGGGCAGGTGGAGAGTATATACAAACTGTATATACAAACTCCCACCCTCTCAGGAATGGAACCCAGTACCTCCCCCCAAAGCAGAGGATACACTACCACTGGCACAGTTAAGGGCTGTCAATAGGTACATGTGGTGACCTCATGGGTCATAAGTAAACAAAACAATATGTTTTCAATTAATCACCATCCATAGGCATGCCTTCCTTGTTCTTGCTTGAGCTTTCAAGATCAGAACCACTTTGTGGGGTGATTCTGATGGTCATCACAAGTTCACATTGAAATATATCCAGTCCGTTAGATGATTTCACTATAGAGAAAGCAGATGTAAAAGTTGATAGATTTCTAGGCTTCAGTTGTGGGCAAAAAGAGAAAAACCACAAAATCCTTGCAGTATTGTTAGTGTTCATTGCATCTCACTCAAACCAACCTCCAAACTATAACCAGCCTAGTCCTAAACAAAGCCTCCAAGTCCTCCTTGACTACAACGACAACCAGAAAACCCACGAAATCTCTAGAGGCACCATGATAGGTATAGAACGTGGCAATGGCTCACTGAGCAACTGCATGTGCTTTGTCGAAAAGAGATTCATCTCACCCATATTTTATTAATTAAAAAAAAAAAAACTATCGATTAGAGAACTCAAAGTTAAGAAAAAAAAAATTGTTTCATTGGCATGCATAGCCAAATATAATATTGCTTTCCACAATCTTAGATTATGAAGAAACAAATAGAAGAGATGAAAATAAAGGGAAAAAATTATGCAATATATATCAAATTAGAAAAAAGTACAAACCATATATGGGACTCCTAGCAACGAGTCATCCAGCAAAAGGTAATGACGGAATAATGCAAAATTTTAGAACTCAGGGCTGGCCGAGTCTAGTTAATGCGCTGAGAAACCTCTATGGCCAATGGCTATGGTGGTGCTAGTTTTGAATCATTTGATTGACGATCGATGGGCAGCAAGGGAGTGAGGGAGAGGATAGAAGCGATGTAGATTAAGACAAATCTAGATGGGTTTGAACGGAGATGTATGAGAGGATTTCTATGCGTGATATTTGGGGGTGATTTAACGGTATTGGTAGGCAAAGCTTAGCGTTCATGGTACCTCTTATATAAGGTTTAAGAAGAAAAGAAAACCAAGAGCTGTAACCTTTGATGGATGAATGATGATAGAGAAAACAAAGGGTTGCATTTGATCAAGACTCAAAGAGTCATAAACCGGATGGAACTTTGATTTTGAACGGTTGCATCTGATCAGCAATCAGGAATCATAAAGTACTGGAAGGGAAATTGGTTTTGAATGGTTGTGTGCTTTGAACGGATGTGAATTAAGGGAATTGATAATTGTAACGCTTTGGGAAAGAAAGATTTTTTCTCTTTTCTTTGAAAGAGGGGAGAGGATTTAATAAATTACTACTAGGGATAGGATGGCCTACGTGGCGGGTGGAGAGTAATTTTAGGGAGTGAACCTGTACAATTATAGAGTTCATACCTGTTGGAGCCGTGACCCTTGCTCTAGGGGTTATGTGTGGGGACGCAACTTTTCAAATATTTTGAGATTTGAGATAGGAGATTTGAAGAGTCTTTCCCTGTCATCGCTCTTATATTTCTACTTTTAGATAACTCTACAAAATTAAGAAAATTTTCATACAGAAGTAATGCACTCTTGACATGCTACTGTAGCATATTGGCATGTGAGCTTTGGGTGTGAGATGTTGTAGAGATAGAAAGTGGAGAGGTTTGAACCAAAAAAAAGAAAGTGGAGAGGCATGTGGGTCTCTCCAAGGGTTGCAACACTTTGTCCCTTTGTTAACCGGTTTGTTTGGATGAAACATCACAACCCAATGACGAATAGGTCTTTCAAAGGGTCGCCTCCTCTTGCAATGGACGCGTTTCTTTTTCTTTTTTTTTATCTCCAACCTTAAAACTTCACACCCTCATTTCGCCTCCTCTCCGAATCGGCACAATCATCTGTTTTGTTTTTTTTTTGGGTATGGAGATATACGTTTAGGCCGCAACGCCGGGTTAGGTGTTAGTATCTGTTCGAATTAGTGGGCGGGTGGAGAGTATAAACGACTCTCACCCTCGCGGGAGTTGAACCCCGGACCTCCCCCTAAAGCAGGGGATACACAACCAGTGGGCCAAAGCCCTGGTGTGTTCGGTTGCCGCTGTTGATAAACATAAATCCCAGGTTTCTGTCTTCTTTTTCTTCTTACAATAATGGCACTGATAGTGGATTTTATTTTCTGTTATTATCTAGAGCATGCTTTTTATTATTATGTATCTAGCTATGGGGACCCCAGCATGGTTCGCCAAAAATTTCCTACTGTCTATCGTAGAAACTACCACTGTTGCGTGTGCTACGAATTTAACAGAAATGCTAGCCAGTCTCAATCTTCCATAGACGCAATGGGTTAAAATATTAACATCTCCACGTTGTGCACATATTCTTGCGTCTTTATCCAGGTTTTGAAGTCTGTGACTAGGTTAGCACTCCTCAACATTTAAGTTCTTCTGTGATAAAATTGTAATGGAAAATGAGAATGCTAGAATGGGAAAAGATTTACGAGGAAGGTGTGTGGCATGTGATCAATTGCAACCAATTTTCTTAAAAGATTAACTACATGCAGGAGCTCTGTTTCTATATATATATATATATATTTGTTAAACAGCTTTAAGTTTTAACCACTTCTCCCCAAAAGGACTAATGGGCACCTTCTGGTGTCGTTTGGAATGGGCCCATGTATATATGTATATTAACTGAGTTGTGAACCAGAGTTAAAATGGGACTCTGCTATCGCAATTGGACAATATCAGGACTCAAATCAACCTTAAACTTTCAACCATCAAAACAAGTTATACAGTTGGTTTTATTATGGTTTTTGGTCTCATTATTGTTAGGTACTTATGTTACTATTACTAGAAAGAAAGAGAGAGATAGAGGAAGGGATAGAGCCTAAGATGAAGGGGGTTGTATAGTTGGAAATTATATTTTCTTTCGGTGTTTTTTTCCTAAGTATTTCTTCAAATTAGTATGCATATTTTAGGGTGATTAATTAATGGTAAAAAAAATAGCAATATTTTTAACAAAAATGAATTAGGAGGATAGTGGGGCTTCCACTTTCCTATAATTGTCCGTAATTCTACTTAATCTTTACTACATTTCAAGTTAATAAATTTTAAACTATTATATAATTTAAAATTAAAATTTATTTTTTCCATACCATATTTTTGTGCATCGCACCGGTCTCTTACTAGTTTTGATTAAATCCAAAAATTTAATAAGCGAGACATATGAGGAGAGAGAATAGGCGACACATGGCACCAACATGAAGCTCAAATGGAAACTTGTGAAGGGTGCCACGTGGCGACCAACCGGGTTAATATAGTAGTATAGATACTAGTAATTACCCCGTGCATTCAAAGTAAAAAACTGAGATTATTTTTGAAAATAATTTTTTTTAGATCTATTAAAAAAAATTAGACCCTATATTGATTTATATAATAAGTTTATTAATTGCCTATAAGACAAAACAAAATAAAATTGGATCAATTCATTTTTGGAGTTCAAACAAATTGAATAATGGATTCTCATGATAATAGTAATTCATTTTATTGCAAGTAGTAATCTCTAAAGCTGAAGGTATAAGATTCTACTGAGAACAACATGTCCAACTAATAACATTTGCAAAAGATAAATTATTTGTTAAAACTCCTATATTTGTCCAACCCAATTGACACTTGGGTCTTCTTTTGGGGCTTAAGCAGAAACCGTTAATGTATTTTTACAATACAATATCTATTTTATTGTGCTTGTAACCCCATCAAGTTACCACGTAAAGTTACCTACCATTCCTAACCACACACCCTGACAAACCCAAAGAATTTGAAATGATGAAGATCTTCAGCATTAATCTCTATCCCTGAACCCTTCGAATCTCAGTCAGAAGACCACCACAGATCTTCAGAACCACTGATCAAATCTCCTCTTCTCATCAATTAAGGCCAGTTGTGGCATCATTACAGTAAGACTAGCAATGAAACTACAATCCTTGGTATCTGCCAAGGTGGACACTGAGTCATTGTATTAGCCATGGACTTTAAACCCCATCTATACAAAGGAAATTAAAGGATACAATGCATAGCAGTGGGAACTTTAAATCTAATTACTTAATCTGCTTTGGGCACTTGCTTCAAAGCTTAGCTATATAAAGGATACAATGCATTGTATCAGTCTTAAAATTCAGTGAGGGGTATTCAAGCCAACAGAAAATCAGATTAGTAGAGAAAATTTAAAACAAAAGCCACACATAAAGACCACTTGTTTATTCCAGAGACGGAAATGACAAAAGCACATATAGTAACGATAGAATGCATCAATTCATCTTAAATGTTTTTTATTTGGTTCGAGATATATGTTTAGGCTGCAACACCAGCTAGGTGTCAGTATCTGTTCAGTTAGTGGGCAGGTGAAGAGTAAATACAAACTCCCACCCTCCCGGGAATGGAACTTGGTACCTCCCCCCAAAGCAGGGGATACACTCCCACTGGGACAAAGCCTTGGTGTGTCATCTTAAATGTTCAAAAGAAAAAAATGTTTTCTATTAGATGAACTCATGTAAGCATAATTTCATAACATGGCACAATAAGATCCACTTACAGCCCATACGAAACAGTAAGTGAAAGAATGAATAAAGTTAAAATCCAGTAAATGACGAAAGAATGCTTGAACCTAATAATTCCAAAAAAGGAATATGCATAACAGGAAAAAATTAATAAAACTTAAACCTTTTCATCACCCATCTCACCGATGATTAATACTTTGTTTAATATTTAAAATACTTATGTTACATATAAACATATTATGAGGCAATATTATTGGATTGGCAGTGTTTTATTCCTCTCCTCCATCATCAAATTTATCTGACTCGCGTGTACCGATGTTGATATCGGGGATAAGCGGGAACCAAGGTCAAAGTAACACAACTGGCATATTTCCATCTCAGAGTCTGGGGCCTTCCAAAAAACACTCCTCCGCGTCAGATGAAATGGGTTCCACGCTGTGAAATTGTGTAGACAAATTTAAAGTGTAAAACACATGACCCTCATATTGCATTTATTTATTGTGTTTGAATTTGAAAACGGTTGGGTTTATTCATTTATTGACAGTTTCATGAGGGAGAACTTGGTAACGGATATTCCCAAAATTAAAATAATAATAATTAATGGTGGGATACAATGGCCTCCTCATCTTCTGTGAAGATCTCAAGCCATAACATTGAAACTCAATCAAATATGGGATATGGTAAACACAACACGTCTCCTCATGGTTTGTTGGTTTTTCAAAGGGTTAGACAAAGGGCTAGGGGTGGCACTAACTCTAGCATATAGGAGTAAATAAATAAGAGTTGTAACGTGTGTGCAACTCCAAAAGATGAGATGGGAGGTTATGAGATTTTAGTGGGCGTATTCATTGCCCTCTCAATTAAATGAACCGTTTAAGAGTTTGTCTAGAGAGAGTGAGAGTCATTTGAGAGAGAGTTTGTCTAGAAAGAGTGTGTGAAGGCTTAGGTGGCATCACAAGCAAGCTTAGTTGGCTTCACATATGAGAAGTATGCTTAGGTGACATAAGGAGGAGAGATTTCACTCTAGCATATAGGAGTAGTATAGATTACATACACTTAATGCGTGTATGTGTAATAGTCAGTCTATGGGTACTCCCAAATACACTCCCTAATCGTCTATGGCTAACCACTAAGTGTCATGATTTAGCTTGGCTCATTTTGTCTCTTCTAATGCCACATCAACTCTAGTCTTGACCCTTTAATAACTGAATTAAAGGGTTAGGATTTGGGCATATATTTGGGAGTACACTATGGGAGCACCAGGCTTCTTTCAAGAATCTAAATTACTTAATTTTATTTTATATTTAAAATATTTGAAAGAATACTGGATTTTATCTTTTACTTTGATAAAAATTTATTTTCTCTAATTTTTCGTCAATTAAATTAAATGTGTTTAGATCTAAATATGTATATGATTTATAATTACTTTTGACCAAATATGAAAGGTTTTGATTGATTTTATAAGATCTTATATGAACTGATTTGATGTATAAATTGAAATAATGCTCCAGTTGCGATTTGAAAGAGGATTTGATATGATATATACATTTTTTTAAATTTTTTATGATTTTCTTTGAATATCTGGAAAGAATACCAATGCCTATGGGCTAAGAAGAAGGGTGCATGTACAGTAAAATTCTTTGCATGAAAGACCCTAAACATGTAGACCTGTGTAGGTAATTATTCGATTTGGACCTCTTCTAATCTGTGGTACAACTTCTAAATTGGTTGAGGTGGCACTCAATATACGGTGCACCCGTTAGTTATATGATAGTCTAGGCATCTATATGTGTGCCCAATTATTTTCACCAGTTTATAAATTTATACCATGAATTTAAAACAATTTAGAATCAATTCTGAAGAATTGTCCATATTTCTGACCTCATTCGGCTTTATGTGGTCTACTTGTAAATGATATATATAAAATTTAAATAATGCATTTTTAATCGAGTTTCAACTCTATTGAATGTTGAGTTGTCGAGCTCATCCTTCTTTTATCCTTCATATTGTAGAGTGATGAGTAGTAGAAGAGGTAGCTTTTTGAAGTATAGGGCTTGAGAGGAGAGCTTTGGATTTTGGAGGTACGCTAGTCTCTGTATTTTAGTTTTGAAATGTGTATAATGTTTAAGAACTTTAGATGTTGATAGTACATATTTTAAGAGTGAAAATTATTTTTTAATTATGCTAAGATCATATGGTTTATGGAGTCAACAAGACATTTAATGAATATTAATTGACCATTTTTGATCTGTTATGATGTCGCGCCTCAAGATTTAGAAAATCCAGAACTTGGTGCATGATAGAAATGTTTGCCCCAATGCAAACTTTCAAACTCTAAGTGTGGTTGTGATGTGTGTTGTTATTTTTGCCTTGTTGAGATCATAACTTTCTCTTTAAAAACTATATTGTCTTAATCTGTATTACAACGATAGGTGTTGCACTCATATTTAGTTTGTTTTTTTTAAGAGATTAACTTTGAAGAGGAGCTCAGGTGAAAAGACAACCGGAACAACCAAAAAGATGCCTTATGGCAATAATAATTTCGAAATTACAATAAAAGAAAGAGTATTTCTATTAACTAAAACTTTTTATTGTAATCTCAAAATAATCGTTGTAAGGCATATTTTTAGGTTGCTCCAATTATCTCTTCAGCTAGAGCCCTTCATAGTTGATCTCTTTTTAAAGGGAAAATGACCTATTTGGAATTAACAAATTGAAAAATGCCCTATATAGGCCCCCTTTTTATATTGTTATTTTTGTAGGATCACGCACGTGCGAGTCAATTGCATGTGTGTGAGCTAAAGTTGTAATGAAAAAATTACCCCTCTTCTACCTCAATTGTTCAAGGCTTTTGAAGCTTCCACTACTTTACCAACATTGTTCACAAAGAAAGAAGAAGAAGAAAGATGAAAGAAGGAAGAAGAAGAACTCCATTAAACCCCTTGTAAATAACAAAAGAACCATTCACTCTACCATCATTGTTCACGGAAGTGCCGTAAAAAAAACCATTATCATTCATTTATTTTAAGAAGAAGTAGGTAGATTGTGCATTGAACGAAACCTGAGTTCCGTTAGTTGCAGTTAGAGGTATTTTTGTTTTGATTTCCAGTTTAGATCAAAATTGTTTGATTATTTTTTTTTTGATTTCTAGTTGATATCAAAACCTTTTTGATATTTTTCTCGATATTTAGTTTATATCGAAAAATCGTTTTTCATCCATTGTTGACCTATAGCCACAGTGTCGATCTCAACACCTTTTTTGATAAGTCGATACCATAATGAAAAAAGAATCTTGATGGCGTAAAACTTTGATAAAACCAAATATTTCCTCTAGCAGATCAAACTTTCGTCGGATTATCGAAACTTTTCTTTGATTTATCAAATTTTATTTTCTATTTATTGTAAATTTTCATCGAATTATCCAAAGTTTTCAAATTTTTTCTTTATCGAAACTTTTCTTCGATATTTTGATTTTTTTCATTTTACCCAAAAAAAATTGATAATAAAAAATCAATCTAAAATCCAGAACATTGGAATTAAATGTACAATTTGTCTATTATTGATTATTTGATAATGTAATTACTATTTTACAGTTTTAAGTTGTCGAGAGTGAAGACAATTTTACCTCCCACTTCTTTGAAGGAAAAGGGAAAGGAAAATTAGAAGGAAAAAGGGATCGGGGCAAATGATGCCCTGAGAATGGCTCAACCTTCGATGAAATGCATTATGATGGCATGGTTTGATGATATCAAGCCTAATTTGGAGGCCCATCCGAAGAGCAAGAGGATGTGGCTTGAGACATGTTTTGGGCATTTATATGTGATCCCCAGGATTCCCCAGTGTGGCCAAGCAGTGCACCATCTACTGTAGAGGCATACAAGAGCTTTATTTTTATTTTTGTGAGTGGACAATCAGATTTACAGAGTTAGACTTCGCTCTATCTCGTGTAGATGGTGCCTTTCCTGGTATCCAAGAGCCAGAGTTTTCTTCTGAGGTATGTGTATACATTATATGACATTTTGCTGAAATTTTTTGTTTTATGAGTATAAACTAACTAGTATTTTTTGCAACAACCACCAGAAATAAAGAGGCTTGTCTTCAAGTCTTAGTATCTTCTCACGCCTTTCTTAGATACCAAGAAAAATAAGCAAACAAAGTCCCTCACTACCTAGGTAGACCCCAATAGAAAACTTTGGATTAAGGAAAGAAGAAAATCAGCTATGAATTTCATTAGCTAGGGAAAAATGAAAAGGTAATTATCTTGCCAATATTGTCCATAGTATTGATTTTACAAATTTAAATGATCATATTAATTAGAAACAATTATTGTCTTCTAACTATGAAGGATAATTAGAAAAGTGTTGGATCTCACTGAAACTTGTCTATGGGGTTGCATCGCCAACCAGCTTGATTGATTCCATGGTAACAGTTTATGAAATAGTAATGTTGCTCATCTATTTTGTAATTGCCATAGCCTGACACTAATATATGACACAACATATTGATATTTATATAGAGTTGATGGTGGAGTGCCATGAGAGAGACCTCAAGCTATACACTAGGAATGTGTCTTCGGGAAACTATGGTTCATGGTAAGGCAACGAATTATTTGTAAAAATGTACGTGTATTTGGTATATACTAGTTGATTATTTTCTAGTGTACAAACAATTGTATAATTGGAAGCACATCTTATCCCAACACACAAGACTACTAACGAGCATATTTGACTGACATTGATCCTTTGGTTCGTGGGTCTATCACTGTTGAGGTCCTCCAGAATTTGAAATGTGCTACTAGTGGGGTTAATGTCCAGCCCACCAATGTGGAGATGTGAAAGGGTGTACTGTCCTTTAAACCATGACAACCACTATGTACTTGAAAGATGAGATTCTTCAACTAGACTCAAGATGTGAAAAGGCTCCCCATCATTTTTTATATGGTTGCTGACAAAGAAGCCCTGAAAGGCCTAGAATGGGTGGTGAAAGAGATCAACTACATGCTAAAGCAACAAAATACATAACTCTTACAAATAATTCTTTGATAGTGTAATGAAATATGATGACTTTGAGGTAATCCTAATCAATTGTTGGTGTATCTAGCCGTGATTGCATGGTATTCCTAAGGAAATACATTGACTTCCTAAGTGCTGATTTACCCATTATTTCACACAAGTAAGCCATCTTTTGAAATCCTAGTTACATTCTCTTCTCGTCTAAACCTAGTCAATTTGTTGTGTACTCAAATTTACAGGACCATGTGAAAAAGATGCATAAGCGAATAGCTTTTGAGATGATAATAGGGGTTTCCATGGCATGATGGGTGTCTTTGAGTGCATGATGATGTCTTGAGTCCCGGTGTTCTGGTGGCAGGAAGAGTCTTGTAAATTTCATAGTGATCTTATATGTTTGACGGGGTATTATAAATTTCAGCTATTTTAATGGTTTGTTGTAAACTAGTGGTTTGAGATCGATCTCTTGCAGATGTTCATGTATTTCATTGATTTTCTTAAAAACACTTGTTAACATTTATTGTAAATTTTTACGTCTTTCATGAATTTCTTGTAGTTCTCACCCATTCTTGTTGAAAATATCGATGTTTTAGTGTATTTGATTTATCATTTTGAGTTACATATGTTTTTTTCATATCTTAGACCCATAAAATTGGAAGTTGAAATATTGAAATTATCAGAGCAATTATTGAAGTTTTGAGAGAAAATGTCAAAATTTTAGAGCCTAGTTTGAGATTTTTCAGAGTCCAGATCGAGATTTACGGTCAATAAATAAACTTTTGGGGTTTTTGGATTGAACTTTTGGGATCCAGATTGAAATCTTAATAGTTGCTTTGAAATATCAATTTAACTCTAAAAACTTTGAAATAAACTCTAATATTATTTATTGCAATTTCCCTAGCTTTCCACGCTTTTTTGTAACTCATCTTAATCTCATATTTTTATCACATATTATGGATAATCTCTCTAGGTATATATGCTACACGTCTCTTGGTACGTCCCACAACCATGTCTCTCACAACCAAAATAGTTACTTGTCGATTATTGACGCCAACTAAGGTATTTTTGCAAGAGTAATGCGAATTATAAGTCTTTACTTTGAAGACACCAGACCCACATTCACCTTCGCCGCACACAACCTCTAAGTGCAATTTTCTATATGGCATCTTATTGTATATTTTGTTGTATTCGAATTCACAACCCTGAATTGGAAGTTTAATCGCATTGAAAACTTGTGCAATACATTTCGTCAACGTCTCTTGTCTTTAAGTATTTATCAAACTTATATTTCATTAGTGTTTCAAGTACAGGTTCAAAGCATAAATGATCAAATTTACACAGCCATCCTCCTCAACCACGTTTGATGACATGTACAAGGGAATGTACCAACCTGTGGATTAATTATGTTGTCTCTAATCTCCAAAACATTATTCCTATGTCGATTGTCCCATTGCTTGCCTGACTCGTCGAAAAGCAAACAATGAGACAACAATCGTCAATTATAAAGATGCATTCGATAAATGAATGACCCCAATTAATGAAGTCAAAGAGACAACCGGAACTAGGAATATCAACCATTGGGATATGTGGGCATATAAGGCACGTTTCTCGCTCCGCGGTTTTCTCTCTATGTGAGAAGTCTTTATCCATATCACCAACATCGTCCACAACTACATCTTCATTCCAGTCACAATTAATAATAATCATCAATATCCACAGCTTTACTACATTCACCACCTTCATCATCTTCACTACCCTAATCTTCACTATGGTAGTTGTCACAAATCTTGAAACCACAATAATTCGCGTGTTAAGCACAAAACTTGCATAATGACTAACTCTTGATGTCAAGTCTTCCAATGGATGAAGCTCAATTGAAAGGATAGGAACTTGCATAATGACAAGGTCGGGAACATAAACCATCGGAGGCTTGGGAATAGGACTAGTAAGAGTCTCATAAATAGAGGCAACAATAGTCTCATGAATAGGGGAAACAACAGTCTCGTGAACAGGCTGAATTTTGTAACTCGCAAAATTCGGACAACGTTGTTATACAATTTTTCTAACATTCGTTATATGTAATGACATAATTTTGTTGTACTCATTCTTATTGTTGAAATAATGACAATAGACTTTCATCATCTTTAATATCGATGAGAGGGTTTAGCACATGTGTAAAGAATTATACATCGCTCTAGTCTCATACTCTTCCGATCAAGAGTTAGTCACTTAGTAACCCAAACCGTGTTCTTTCCTACCCGCTCTTGCTCTCAAACCTCGCTTTCACAGTTTGAGAGCGGATTCGCGTGGAGAGCGCAGTTTCATATTTTATAAACCGCCGGTTTACTTTGAAAACCCAAATGTTGTCACTATCATGAGAAACTTTAGTCTTGTGTCAAAAGAGTTGTCTTTTTAATTTTTCTTTTACATCTTTATTTCTTTGTTCTTTTGGAGAGAGAGATATACTTTCTTGTGTCAGTAGACTTATAGTCTTTTCAACTTATTTTAACCTCATATATTTATTCTCTTACAGTATTGATGAATCACGATATTCACATTCACACCAATTGTGATTGAACTTTTCCTAGCTAAATTCAATCACAATTGGTTCCTCTGTTAAATGTTGTTAGAATCAACTAGTTTTTAATATTTAATAATATAATTTTGATTTTCAAAAAATATTATTTATATATATGTCGGTGCTCTCGACCTTATCCTAAATTGAAATTTGACGCTCTCATGCTCTCGCTCCCGCTCCTCACTCTCGCTTTGATTACTTAGGTTAGTCAATCGATAAACTATACCCCAAGAGTTGCTAATATGTCATTTCAGGAAATAACGATAACAATTTTGGTTTACCACTCTTTTATATATATATATATATATATATATGTATCATCCATCAAGATAATTGTTCCATTCCTATTGTATCAATAAATTACTAGTACATGCATAATCTGTAATATCCAGATAAAATAAAAAATTTAAACAAAAATATCAATTTTTTGATCTATCGATAAAATACACTAAAAGGAGCTTGACTAGTATAAAACAAACTCTAAAAATATATTGATATATCAAAAATTTAAAGATCTATCAAAAATTTTATATCAATATATCAAACTTTTAGGAATTATAAATTTTTAATATTGATATATCAAGATTTTATGGACGTATCAAACTTTTTATATTTCGATGCTTTATGCATGTATCAAAAAATTTATACCAATAAATCGATGTTTTATCAATAACTTCGATATATCGATGTTGTTTATGCGATCTTCAACAATGTACATATGCATTTGATGTAGAATGCATGCACATATATTTGCAAAATAAATAAATAAATATTGTTTATGTGAATTAATCTTTCTTTCTTTACCGTTCTTCTTCAATAGAATTATTCCTATTCGTTTCCATATGCCTTTGACAATTTCTTCATCGCCTTCATCTTTTGGTTGAGTTTTTCTTCTTTTTCTCTTTCTATTTCTTATGTGCTTAGAAGAGTATTTTCATCCAAGATTGTACTAATATATATATATATATATATATATATATACAGGGCATCACACTTACACTTCCATAAGCCTACAAAAACAAATAACAAAATTGTAAGCCTATTTTGAAAGTTTTTTCAATGAGATTAAATATGAGTCGGAGCTCTATGTGAAGAGTTAAGCGGACACACAATTTTAACGTGACACCTGTCTTGTGTCATTTCCTAAATGAAGAGACAAAAATCTGTTTACCAGGTAGCTTGTGGTCCCAATAACAAACGTTTTCAAGTCTCTCATATTTCAAACCTTGTAATTATCATTATGTCATCTTCTACTCAGGAGTAAACGCTTTCAAGTCTCTCGTATTTCAAACCTTGTAATTACCATTATGTCATCTTCAACTCCCAGTGAGAAGATCAAATCATAGCCCATCGCAACTATTCAATCACACTCATAGGTGTACCACGTCTCCTTTTTTAACATCTACTAACCATGGTTAAGATTTGCTAACCTTAGGGTTCAACAATCTAACCTTAGTTTTATATATATATATATATATATAATTAACCTTATGGTTAAAAATTATTAACCCTAGAGTTAATTTTTGAAAAAAATCTAAAAACCAAGATTAGATTGTTGAAACCCTTAACCACGATTAATAGGGGCTAGCCAAGTAAAAAGAAATTGTAGGCCCCACTTTAATTATATTTTTTTTAAAGGTACCATGCCCCATTTTCTCCTCCATGGTAAGATTGGTTATAGAGTCCCCGTGATGCTCTATGGTTTTTCCATCCACCATGTTTTTTTTGCCTGAATTACCTTGTCAGCTCCGCACCAAGGGCAGTGTTGGTCAAGAAGCTCACTGTGTGGTAGTATGATGCATTCGGGACATCACCTTTATCATTCTCAGATTCATCAATAAATATGAGCATAAATATTGTAACTAGGACATGTCATCAAGAGGTAATTTGGGTAGAACGGACAAAATCCTAATAAAGCAAACAAGAAAAAAAAAAAAACAATTGTGATTCATTTAAATTGATATCTTCAACCTTATATTCTCTTTCCCTCACAACATTTCTTTCCTCCCAAGAAAAATGCACAAACATATACAAATGGTTTAGTTTTAATATATAGGGAGCAAAACAATATGACCATAATGACAAGAAAAAATGAAGTTATAAAAAATTAATATATAATACTGTGAATTTAGTGAGATGGGGATCACGAGCTATGTCAAGTTGAGTTGTTGGTTGATACTAAAGATGGACAATAATAAGTGTATCACCTAAATTCATTTTCTCACAACATTTCTACAAAAAAAAAAATCATCCAGTTCACTATACAGGGCTACAAAAATAAGGAGTCCACCAAATGGGGGTATGACAGATGCAAGCCTTCCTCTTAAATACCTCAAATTTCTGAGATTGAATGGAAAGTAAGAGTGCTATAGGAAATAGTGAGAGTTTTAGGTGAAGTGTTCAACTTAAAATGCTAAAACTCTTCGTCTCCCAAATCATTCCCCAAATATAGAGTTGAAGATAACATGATGATAATTACAAAGTTTCAAATATGAGAGACATAAGGGGCAGTTCGAATGCCCCCTATAAAGTTTCTCTGCAGCACTATGTCTTCTACAGCAAACAACATTGTCTTCTTTCAGCACTTGTCAATAACATACTTGTTTTCCTTTAAAACATTTAAGTAAATTTTTTTAACTTTTCATTTCATTTCATTTTATTTCATTTCTAAATTAAAATAAAGAAGTACCCCCCATTTGGATTCAATAAAAATACTTAGGTGGCGTTTGGTAACACTAATCTAAATATGTAGAGCTTATTTGAAAATTGTGCTTAGTTGGACTTTAGATTGTTAAGTTGAAGCTTAATTGGATGTCTACATCAAAAAAATGTAGACATGCAATTAACCTTCAACTTAGCAATCTAAAGTCCAACTAAGCACAATTTTCAAATAAGCTCTACCTATTTAGATTAGTGTTATCAAACGTCACCTTAGAAAATCCAATTCCCAGTAAATCAAAATCTCATATTTTAGTTTTAGGCTAAAAATAGGAAATCCTATCTGTCATAAAATTTTCGACAGTCAATTAAACTTCATAATAAAATCCCATAAAATCACATGTGTTTATTTAACCTATAAACATCCATTTTCGGGAGAAATCATCTCAAAATTTGGAAATTTATATTTTTGCCAAAATCACACATTTCTTATAATTTATGCAATTCCTTCTTCGTTTTTAATTGAACTTAAGTTTGTAGGGACCCGAATCTTTTTCATGTTTCTATTGCATTGCATTAGGGGTATTATAGTCCTTGTGATGTTTTAATGTTTATTGTATCGTATATCTAATGGGTGTAGTGTGATTAAGGTTTAATCAAACTTCTAGTTCAATAATGTCATATCACACTCTAAACTTTAGGAAGCTCTAGTTTTGGCACCATTTATTGCAATTGAGTGATTCTTGAACCATTAGAAAGGTATTGGAACCATCTTCGAGGTTCATGTTTAATGTTTTTCTTTATTTTTAATCTAAGCTAAGTCAAAAATGGGTTCCGAGGTTTTGTCTGATGGAATTGCAGATCAGTCTACTTTGGGGAGTTTTTGGTCCATAAATAAAGGGGAAATTTGGAAATTCTAAAATACCAAAAATGTTCGTTTTCGAAAGACGAATCCAACACAAGCTGAATCGTCGAAATCCGACGAACGAGTCAAAAGTTATGGCCAAAATAGTAGAGTAGAGTAGGTCAAAAATCTGCAGAACACCGATCGCTCGGTCAGAAGTAGCGATCGATCGGTCCAAAACCGATCGATCGGTATCTATCGACTGGTCCAAAATTTTGTATGGGGAAAATTTCCAGAGAGTGCTTTTTTGACCGAGAGCTCGGTCAAGAGCACCGATCGCTCGGTCATTCGTATTTTTGTAGAATTTTAGTAAGGGCTTTTTGGTCTTTTGGTTCTCAGACCTTGGGGCTATAAATAGGGATTCTATTTTGGGGTATTAGAATACTCTACCTATTTCTAACCTAATTTGGCAAAAAGGGAGAGAAACCCTAGGGTTTTGAGAGAGGGCTTTCTTGGGGAAGAAGGAGATAGCTTGGATAGCGCAAGGAGAGCTTGGAAAGCTTCCCCAAATCACTCCGGGAGCGTTTTGAATCCAAGGGAATGATTCCTAAGGTCGATATACTATCCTAATCAACTCTATTTTAATGTTTTGTGAATATTAATTTGATAGAATGATAGAATAGAGATTAGATGCATTTTCCCCAAATTTTATATGAAGTAAGCTAATTATAAATGGAAATGTGGATTAGAATGTGGATGGAATGTATGGAGGATGGAAAATGTATGGAGGATGAGAATAATATGTGGATATGAATGGTGAATTGATTGTATGGATAGATCATGGTTTGATGAATGCTTGAAAATGTAGAATGACAATGGATTCATATTATGCGTGCTCAAGGTGTTTGTGAAAATGCTTGAGAGGATAAATGCTATTATACTCTTATGAAATGGTGGTAAATTGATTATGAATTGCGATATGAATTATGATAAGATATGTATATGTGAATTGTTTCTTAAGTATGTCTAATTACTTGCATGAAAATTGATAGTCGGGAAGGTAAGAACTTAGAGGAACATCTCTCAAACCGGGAATTATCTAACTATTTGGTGTGGGACAGTATAGTAGAGTTTCCATGGTGGGAGATCGGAATCTAAGCAATTACCAACTCGAATGTTAATTTCGACACTTAAGCACATATGCACGTGTATGTTAAGATAAGAGTCTCACAAGTCACACATGTGGACCACAAGCATGAGCAGGGCATACGTATGACATTCTGAATAAGCATAAGCATGGCATGGTCCGTATCCGCCAAGAACGGCATGTCAACCATTTGATTCTTAGGCATGGTCCGTATCCGCCAAGAACGGCATGTCACATCATTGTATGATCTGAATAAGTGCATAAGCATAAGCATCTCACAAGCACGTGGTCTCATAAGCATAAGCAGTTCATAAGTGTATTGTCTTCTAAGTCTAAGATTCTCACAAGTACACGAGTCAAGGTGATGATATGAGGTATATGCGCAAACGTTCTTCCGTACTCTGATTATGTTATCATGCTATTGGATATGTTTCTAACTAAATGCAGGTGTATTATTATTGTTGGTTGGATTTTATATACACCGAATACTTTTGTACTCAACCAAACTGTCTTAACAGGTTTAGAGCAGGAGCACATGGCGGAGCCGTGGGTTGAGGAGACTTACATCGAGGAAGGAGGAGAAGGTGAGCCCATCGAGGAAGGAGCCGGAGTCTTGGGTGGCTACACCTCTTAGTTTATGTTTCGTTGGTTGAGAGAGTTTTGTGTTAGACTTTTAGATGATGTTGCTCAGTAGACTTTTTATGGTTGTATTTTTCATACTTGTTGGTTTATAGTAGGTTGTATATGTTAACCATAGACTTGTTCAGGTTGGTTATAGTTTATATATCGGAATTTTATTACTCTCATTTTTGGAGACTCATGTAGTAAGCCTTGTATGCATGTTTTTTTTTTTAAGCAGGTTAAGTAATGTGACGATTCCAAAGTCCTATTTTAGCCTTGTAGGATTTTGGGGTCGTTACAGAGGTGGTATCAGAGCATAAGGCATTAGAGTCCTTAGGGCTAAGATATTAAGTATAGGATATAGGAAGATGTCAACCTTAGTGAAGCAACATCAAGTTCAGGATTTTAAAATTTTTCAGAATTGAGTTTTGATTAAGCGTAGACTTAGGAATTTTATGTGAGTGTGTTCTAAATGGATTGTTTTCTTCTTCTCAGGATTGTAAGCATGAGAAGGGGTGGAAGAAATAATAGGAATGGAGGAGGTAGTGTGACTGATGGGGATACTCCAGATGGTAGCCCCCAGGCTAATGTGGGTCGGGCTATGGAAGCTATTGCTGCAGTCATGGAGAGGCAGGCTGAAATTATGGCGCAGCAAACTGCATTGCTAGCTGCTGGTCAAGCTAGGCAAGAGAGGCAGGTTGATGTTCACCCACCCCGTCACAATGGAGTGGAAGCTTTTAGGAGAATGAGTCCTCCAGCCTTCTATGGTAGTACGAATCCCTCAGTTGCAGAGTTATGGATTATGTAACTAGAGAAGATTTTCTCCGTGCTTGAGGTTACCGATGAGCAGAGGGAGAAATGAGCCTCCTTCATCATGGAAGGCGAAGCTGAACATTGGTGAAGGGCAGCATCTAGGCAGAGGAATGAGGTGCGAGCCGGACACGAGTGGACTTGGGGAGAGTTCCTCGACATCTTCTACGAGAGATATTTTTCAGTGTTTGTGAGAGATTAAAAGGAGATTGAATTCTATACCTTGGAGCAAGGGAGGATGTCAGTGGCCGAGTATAAGGCCAAGTTTGTAGAGCTTTCTAGGTTCGCTCCTCACTTGATTGCTACGGAGATAATGAAGGCAAAGAGGTTTGAGCGAGGCTTGAAGGATTTTATTCGGGAGAAGGTTTTAATACTTCAGCTCGAAACATGTAGGGAGGTGTACCAGCGTGCCTTGATAGTTGAGAAGAATTCAGAGGAATTCTTGAAGAAGAGGGAGAAGATTCAAGCAAGCAGGTTTGGTCCCCAAGACAAGAGGCCGAGGATGTCAGGCCTTATGCCGATTGCTAGGCCTACCCCGTATCAGAGGCTTACTCAGGCAGCCCCTCGAGCATCTCAGGTTACTCTGCCCACTGCTGGGACCCAGTTGTATGATGCATGCAGCCAGTGCGGAAAGAGGCATAGAGCAGGAGAGTGTAGGGCTACTACTGGAGGTTGTTTTCATTGTGGAGATGTTTCACACCGGATTCGAGATTGCCCACTCCGCTTTCAGCAGGGACTTCAGCCGACCCAGCCACAGGGAGTCAGGCCCCCAGGCAGGTAGTCCATGCAACAGAGGCCACCACAGGGCACTAGACCTCAGCAGCCTCGCCAGCCAGCTCAAGGTCGAGTGTTTGCTACCTCGGAGCGGGATGCACAAGCTTCCGACGACGTTGTGCAGGGTATGTCTAATTGTGTTTTTAGTTAATTAAAATATTGATCTGATGTTATGCGTGTGATATTAAATATTATATAGTATGATGTATGATGTATATATGCATTCATGATTTGACAAAATTGGCTGTGTATTTAATTCAGGCTCATTGTTGATAAATGATTTTATCGCTCATGTTTTGATCGATACTGGGTCTACTCACTCCTTTGTTACACCTAGTTTTGCACGAGAGTTTCCGATAAAGCCAAGTCTGTTAGACCGTGAATTGTCGATCGCTATTCCTGTCGGTAGCTCAGTCATCACTGATAAGGTCTATCGAGATTGTGACATTCGAGTAGGTCAGAGAGAGATGCCAGCTAATTTGATTGTCCTTGAGTTCTAAGATTTTGACTTCATACTAGGCATGGATTAGCTTTCCAAATACCATGGGCATGTCAATTGCTTTGGGAAGGTAGTCAACTTCAGACCAATCAGTGAGCCTCATTTTCGTTTCCAATGGTTGAAAAAGAAAGACTTAGCTCGTTTTGCGGCATTGAGTCTTACTACCACAGATGCACCAGATTCCTCAAGTATCCTGGTTGTAGAGGAATTTATGGATGTCTTTCCTAAAGACTTGTCGGGTTTGCCGCCGGATAGAGAAGTAGAGTTTGCAATTGAGTTAGTTCCGGGTACAGCACCTATCTCTAAAGCTCCGTATAGGATGGCTCCGGCAAAGTTAAAAGAGCTTCAGGAGCAGATTGATGAATTGCTTGGTCTTGGGTTTATCCGCCCAAGTGTATCACCTTGGGGAGCTCCTGTTTTGTTTGTGAAGAAGAAGGATGGTTCGATGAGGATGTGCATCGACTATCAGTAACTGAACAAGGTCACTATCAAGAATAAATATCTTTTACCTAGGATCGATGACTTGTTTGACCAGTTGCAAGGAGCTAAGTATTTCTCCAAGATCGATTTAAGGTTAGGCTACCATCAGTTGAAGATAAAGGCAGAAGATGTGCCTAAGTCTGCATTCAGGACCAGATATGGGCATTTTAAATTCCTAGTCATGCCATTCGGTTTGACAAATGCCCCGACAGCATTCATAGATCTCATGAACAGAATCTTCAAGTCGACTCTGGACCGCTTTGTGATCGTGTTTGTGAATGACATTCTAGTGTACTCCAGGACACAGAAGGAGCATGAGATGCATCTCCGGATCACACTGAAGACACTTCGTGAGCATAAGCTATATGCTAAGCTTAGCAAGTACGAGTTTTGGCTAGAAAAAGTAGCATTTCTAGGTCATGTGGTGTCAGAAGAGGGGATTTCAGTTGACCCTTCCAAGATAGAAGCAGTGGAAGGATGGGGAAGGCCAAAGAGTGTTATAGAGATTCGAAGCTTCTTGGGCCTAGCCGGATATTACAGAAGATTTGTGGAAGGTTTCTCTAGTTTGGCAGCTCCACTTACTCACCTAACTTGAAAGAATGCTAGATTCGAGTGGAATGAGAAATGTGAGAAGAGTTTTCTTGAGTTGAAGAAGCGTCTCGCCACCGCTCTGATCTTGACTATTCCATCGGGTAGTGAAGGTTTTGTGGTGTATAGTGACGCCTCACTCGTTGGGTTAGGTTGTGTTCTTATGCAACACGGGAAGGTGATTGCCTATGCTTCTCGGCAGTTGAAAGACCATGAGAAGAACTATCTCACCCATGATTTGGAGTTAGCAGCCTTGGCTTTTGCTCTTAAGATCTAGAGACACTACTTGTACGGTGCGCAGTTTGAAGTTTTCACCGACCACAAAAGCTTAAAGTATTTGTTCTCGCAGAAAGAGCTAAATTTGAGGCAGTGTCGTTGGGTGGAATTCCTCAAAGATTATGATTGCTCTATCTAGTACCACCCGGGGAAAGCGAAAGTAGTGGCAGATGCGCTAAGTAGGAGACCTACTGGGTTCTTGGTACACTTGATGGTTCAAGAATGGAAGCTACTCGAAGAGGTATCTAGCCTTGATACGGGTTTCAATGTGGGAGCGTCTGGAGCCTTGTTGGCTAACATTATGGTTAGGCCAACCTTATTGGACAGGATTAAAGATCTGCAATGGAATGATGGAGAACTGCACGCAGCCATGAATAAGTTGCTTAGCTGCGAGTTTGAGGACTTCTCTTGGAAAGATGGTGGAGTTTGTTTCAAGAGTAGACTTTGTGTTCCGGATGATGAAGGTTTAAGAAGGGAGATTTTGGATAAAGCACACAAGTCCAAGTACACTGTCCATCCGGGAGGTACTAAGATGTACCAGAACCTCAAGAAGTATTTATGGTGGAAAGGTATGAAGAAGGATGTGACTACCTTTGTATCTAAGTGTTTGGTGTGTCAGCAAGTGAAGGTCGAACACAGGAGACCAGCAGGACTTCTTCAGTCTCTTCCTATTCCCGAGTGGAAGTGGGAAAATATCTCCATGGATTTCGTTGTTGGTTTGCCAAAGACGGTGAAGAACTTTGATGCCATTTGGGTTGTGGTTGACCGATTGACTAAATCAGCTCATTTTCTTCCATATCGGACCACTTTCAACTCCAATCAATTGGCTAACCTCTATATGAAGGAGATAGTCCGTTTGCATGGAGTGCCAGTTAGCATTGTTTCTGATCAAGATCCGAGATTTACATCCAGATTCTGGAAGAGTTTCAGCAGGCCATGGGTTCCCATTTGAATTTTAGTATGGCATTTCATCCGCAGACAGATGGGCAAACTGAGAGGGTGAACCAGATCATAGAGGACATGCTACGAGCTTGCATGTTAGACTTTCAGGGTAGTTGGGTTGATCACTTGCCGTTGGTTGAGTTTGCCTACAACAATAGCTATCAAGCTAGCATTCAGATGACACCATTTGAGACACTTTACGGGAGGAGTTGTCGCTCACCTTTGTGTTGGGACGAAGTTGGCGAGAGGAAGCTTTTGGGTCCCAAGCTCGTTGGTCAGACTGTGGATAGAGTTCAATTGATCAGGGAGAGGTTGAAGGCAGCTCAGAGTAGACAGAAGTGCTATGCCGATACTCGGAGGAGGGATCTTGAGTTCCAAGTTGGAGATTTTTTGTTTGTAAAGATCTCTCCTACAAAGGGGGTGATGAGATTCTGCAAGCGGGGCAAGCTTAGTCCGAGATATGTGGGTCCTTTTGAGATCATCACCCGAGTTGGAGAAGTTGCCTATCGGATCACTTTGCCACCTCACATGGAAGGTATGCATAATGTCTTTCACATCTCTATGCTGAGGAAGTACATTGCGGATCCTTCACATGTCATTCATTTGGAACCGTTGGAAATTCGGGAAGATTTGACTCTAGTGGAGCAACCGGCTCGAATTTTGGACCGGAAGGAGCAAGTTTTGCGTTCTAAGGTCATTCCTCTTGTACTCTTGCAATGGGGAGCATCATTCTAGAGAAGTGGCTACTTGGGAGAGAGAAGCCGAAGTCCGCGAAAAGTACCCGCACTTGTTCACTTAAGGTACGTAAAATTTCGGGGACGAAATTCTTTTAAGGGGGGAGGATGTAGAGACCCGAATCTTTTTCATGTTTTTATTGCATTGCATTAGGGGTATTATAGTCCTTGTGATGTTTTAATGTTTATTGTATCGTATATCTAATGGGTGTAGTGTGATTAAGGTTTAATCAAACTTCTAGTTCAAGAATGTCATATCACACTCTAAACTTTAGGAAGCTTTAGTTTTGGCACCATTTATTGTAATTGAGTGATTCTTGAACCATTAGAAAGGTATTAGAACCCTCTTCAAGGTTCATGTTTAATGTTTTTCTTTATTTTTAATCTAAGCTAAGTCAAAAATGGGTTTCGAGGTTTTGTTTGATGGAATTGCAGATCAGTCAACTTTGGGGAGTTTTTGGTGTATAAATAAGGGGGAATTTGGAAATTCTAAAATACCAAAAATGTTCGTTTTCGAAAGACGAATCCAACGGAAGTTGAATCGTCGAAATCCGACGAACGAGTCAAAAGTTATGGCCAAAATAGTAGAGTAGGTCAAAAATCTGCAGAACACCGATCGCTCGATCAGAAGTAGCGATCAATCGGTCCAAAACCGATCGATCGGTATCTATCGACTGGTCCAAAATTTTATATGAGGAAAATTTCCAGAGAGTGCTTTTTTGACCGAGAGCTCGGTCAAGAGCACCGATCGCTCGGTTGAGAACCGATCACTCGGTCATAACCACCGATCGCTCGGTCCTACGTATTTTTGCAGAATTTTAGTAAGGGCTTTTTGATCTTTTGGTTCTCAGACCTTGGGGCTATAAATAGGGATTCTATTTCGGGGTATTAGAATACTCTACCTATTTCTAACCTAATTTGGAAAAAATGGAGAGAAACCCTAGGGTTTTAAGAGAGGGCTTTCCTGGGGAAGAAGGAGATAGCTTGGATAGCGCAAGGAGAGCTTGAAAAGCTTCCCCAAATCACTTCGGGAGCGTTTTGAATCCAAGGGAAGGATTCTTAAGGTCGATATACTATCCTAATCAACTCTATTTTAATGTTTTGTGAATATTAATTTGATAAGAATGATAGAATAGAGATTAGATGCATTTTGCCCAAATTTTATATGAAGTAAGCTAATTATGGATGGAAATGTGGATGGAAATGTGTATTAGAATGTGGATGGAATGTATGAAGGATGGGAAATGTATGGAGGATGGGATTAATATGTGGATATGAATGGTGAATTGATTGTATAGATGGATCATGGTTTGATGAATGCTTGAAAATGTAGAATGACAATGGATTCATATTATGCGTGCTCAAGGTGTTTGTGAAAATGCTTGAGAGGATAAATGCTACTATACTCTTATGAAATGGTGGTAAATTGATTATGAATTGCGATATGAATTATGATAAGATATGTATATGTGAATTGTTTGTTAAGTATGTCTAATTACTTGCATGGAAATTGATAGTCAGGAATGTAAGAACTTAGAGGAACATCTCTCAAACCGGGAATTATCTAACTATTTGGTATGGGACAGTATAGTAGAGTTTCCATGGTGGGAGATCGGAAGCTAAGCAATTACCAACTCAAATGTTAATTTCGACACTTAAGCACATATGCACGTGTATGTTAAGATAAGAATCTTACAAGTCACACATGTGAACCACAAGCATGAGCAGGGAATACGTATGACATTCTGAATAAGCATAAGCATGGCATGGTCCGTATCCGCCAAGAACGGCATGTCAACCATTTGATTCTTAGGCATGGTTCGTATCTGCCAAGAACGGCATGTCAACCATTTGATTCTTAGACATGGTCCGTATCCGCCAAGAATGGCATGTCACATCATTGTATGATCTGAATAAGTGCATAAGCATAAGCATCTCACAAGCACGTGGTCTCATAAGCATAAGCAGTTCATAAGTATATTGTCTTCTAAGTCTAAGATTCTCACAAGTGCACGAGTCAAGGTGATGATATGAGGTATATGCGCACACGTTCTTCCGTACTCTGATTATGTTATCATGCTATTGGATATGTTTCTAACTAAATGCAGGTGTATTATTATTGTTGGTTGGATTTTATATACACCGAGTACTTTTTTACTCAGCCAGACTTTGTCTTGGCAGGTTTAGAGCAGGAGCACACGGCGGAGCCGTGGGTTGAGGAGACTTACATCGAGGAAGGAGGAGAAGGTGAGCCTATCGAGGAAGGAGCCGGAGTCTTGGGTGGCTACACCTCTTAGTTTATGTTTCGTTGGTTGAGAGAGTTTTGTGTTAGACTTTTAGATGATGTTGCTCAGTAGACTTTTTATAGTTTTATTTTTCATACTTGTTGGTTTATAGTAGGTTGTATATGTTAACCATAAACTTGTGCAGGTTGGTTATAGTTTATATATCGGAATTTTATTACTCTCATTTTTGGAGACTCGTGTAGTAAACCTTGTATGTATGTTTTTTTTTTAAGCAGGTTAAATAATGTGACGATTCCAAAGTCCAATTTTAGCCTTGTGAGATTTTGGGGTCGTTACAAAGTTGATCAAGTACCATAGCGTTAATGCATGAAACAAATATCAAAAAATAATATTCAAGTCTCTACAAGATTGATCTCTTGTATATGTTCATGTATTTCATTGGTTTTCTTACAAACACAAGTAGTTAACATTTATTGCAAATGTTCTAGTCTTTCATGAATTTTTTGTAATTCTCACCCATTCTTGTTGAAAATTTCGATGTTTGAGTGTATTTGATTTATCATTTTGAGTTACATGTTTTTTTTCATTCATACCTTAAACCCATGAAATTGGAGGTTGAAATATTGAAATTATCAGAGTAACTACCGAAATTTTTGGAGAAATTGTCAAAATTTCATAGCCCATTTTGAGATTTTTCGGAGTCCAGATCAAGATTTATGGTTAATTAATCAACATCCGGGGTTCTTGGATCGAACTTTTGGGATCCAGATTGAAATTTCAATAGCTGCTCTGAAATATCGATTTAAGTCTTAAAATTTTGAAATAAATTAATATTTTTTATTGTAATCTCCCTAAGTTTCCACAATTTTTTGTAACTCATCTTAATCTCATATTCTTTTCACATTGTGAGCGCGGAATTTTACTGCTTTTCCTTCCGGGCCAGGCCGGGCCGGGCCCTGCGGAGGAACGACGCTAAAACGTCTTTTAGGCTCACCAGTTGAGTTAGAGTCGCCACCTATTTTTTTGGGTGAATAGGGCTCAGGTTATTAGACAAGGTCTATGTTTTTTTATTAGAGATCTAGGTAAGTGGTTCGATTAAGTCTCGGGGAAGGTGTTAGGCACTCGGGACCCTCATCTTAGATGGTTACCTACTTTCAATGTATAAGTCAAATTGATTAAAAATAACAAAAATGCTTAAGTATTTAGGGTGTGCTAACCCAAGAAAGAGGAAAACCTATATTAGGGTTGAACCTGGGTTGGGTTACCTACATACCCGTCAGGGCGGGATCAAACCGAGTATAGTTCGGGCGGTACATTAACCCGTACTAGGGTTAGGGTGTGTGTGTGGACCGGAGTGGCTCAGGGTTAGCTTGGAGGCTAGGGTGGATTAGTCGAGGAGGCAAAGGGTTGCACCGGAGTGACTTGGGTTGCACTAGAGTGACTAAGGTTAAGTTAACCATGGTTAAGGCCATTAACCATTGTTAAGGATGAGCTCGAGAATTGTCAAAGTTTGGTTTTGGTCTCTTTGCATATTTTTGAACTTTTCAGATTTTTTTGAGATTTTCCAAAGTAAAATGAGCATATAGGTCTAGGGTCAATTAATCGAGTGATCGTTAATTTATTAAAACTCGTAATAGTTATAATTATGTAGAATAACAACTAGTATGAGGTGTCGAACCACAGAGGACTGTGCTAGTTTCATTGTCTTTTTCTCCAGATTAATTCTAAGTCAATGAGTAACAAGATTGATTGATTGATTTGATTTAATTGATTTTAACCTAATTAAACTATGAGATTTTATTTAACATAATTAAACTAAGAGCTTATAGTTATATATCGGTGAGAGAAAGATCTAGGGCGTTCGAAGCTACCACTAGTCTCATAATTAAATGCAAAAATATTTATTCAGATTTCTCAAACATAGACAATAAGGATGAGATTGACTACATGGGCATCACTCATGTACCCGCATAAGCCTACAAAAACAAAAAAATAAGAAATTGCTTGAAAACACTCGATAGTACCTCCTATCGAGTGCAAGGCCTCACGTTTGAAAATTAAACGGCCATAATCTGCATTTTCTTTTAATGGTGAACACCACTTAAGTATTTGTACCTTTGGATTTTTGATCTGTTGTTGCTATGGCCTTTTGTCATAGGCAATTTACGTTGCCAGGTAAATCCCGTGCGGCACTTGATCAATCCGTTGATCAAGTCAACCTATTCAAACAGTTACCTAAGAAACAAGAGTAAAGCACACCACAATGCACAAGAAAGAAGCAAAGATCAATATTATTGCATGAAGGGAAAGGTTACAAGACAGTATACAGGTACTGGAAATAAAAGACACTAGGGGAGCAGGTGATCAAAGATGGTGCAAAGACAACCCACTCAAGAAAACTACCACCTCCCCTACAAGGTGGAAAATAAACCTTTTACCAGTTGGCAGAAGGAAACATCCTATGTGCTGGTGGAGTTATACTCCCTTATTACAAAAATACCACTAAGACTTTAGCGACTAAACTACCCTTTTACAAAAAATTAAAAGACACACAAAATAGTGCCACCACCAAGGCCATGCAAACATTGCTTGACGAATGGTCGTGACATACTCCCCCACTTGTTAAGTTGACACCCTCGTCGACTTGTTCGCTAAGTATTCTTCAATCTTATCTGCGAAAGGGAAAAGGGTGACGCCTAGTTCCTAACTATCTTCGGCGTCGGATAACCCTTTCCATATTACCAAATACTCCATGTGCGCGGGCCTGGTCGGTGATGCTTGGACATGACGATCCGCAACAATACGTTCAACTTTTCTTTGGGGTACGGTCGTTACGGTAGCTGCAGGCCGGTTCAGAGTGTTGCGAGTGGGGTCTTCCTTATCTGCATTATACGGCTTTAACACACTGGCATGAAAGACCGGGTGATATCTGCGAAATGACTCAGGCAGTTTCACCTTGTAGGAGACTTTTCCCACCTTTTCAGTGATAGGAAATTGTCCTTTGTACTTGCGAACTAAGTTTTTGTTGCCTTTACGAAAGAACTTCAAGTTACCTGGATTTAGCTTTATCAACACTAAGTCTCCCACCTTGAACTTATCTTGCCTTCTCTTCGGATCCGCAAATTTCTTCATTCTTCTAGCTGCTTTCTCAAGGTAAGCTCGGGCAATTTCTGCATTCTTGTTCCACTCTTTGGCAAACTTGTATGCGCTGGGGCTGGTTCCTTGGTAACGGACAACGACTGTATGAGGCGTTAGTGGTTGTTGCCCGGTTACTAGCTCGAATGAGCTCTTATTGGAAGAAGAGCTTTGTTGTAAGTTGAAGCAAAATTGAGCAACATCGAGTAAGTTCACCCAATTCTTTTGATTGACACTGACAAAGTGCCGAAGGGTTCTTCAAGGAGAGCGTTAAAACGCTCGGTTTGGCCATCAGTCTGAGGATGACTACTTGTTGAGAAGTTGAGCTTGGAAACACTCTCCCATGGTCTCCTAGGGATAGGTAATGGCTCCAAGAGCCCAAGAGGCCTATTCCTTTCCACCTTATCTTGTTGGCACACAAGACAAGTCTTCACGTATTCTGCAACGTCATCTCGCATACGAGGCCAATAGTAACCCCGTTCTAACAAGGCATATGTACGACGCCATCCCTGATGGCCTGCCCAAAGAGTATCATGACACTCTTTTATAAGATCCTTCCTTAGGTCCCCCATCCTTAGGACAAAGATACGGCTTCCTTTTGTGTAAAGAAGTCCATCGTTGATCCAGAAGCGACGAGTCTTGCCACTTTCAACTAGTAGCCAAATTACCTTCGCCTGGTGATCGGTCTTCAACCCTTCACGGATCTTATCATACATGGTAGACTGTACCCGTTGCACACTCCTATGCATCACTTTCTTTAGGGCCGCAAGTTCCGCTTTGCGACTTAAGACATCGGCAACATTGTTGTACCGACCTGGTTTATACTCTAATTCAAAGTCAAATTCCGCTAGCAACTCTTGCCAGCGCGCTTGCTTGGACGTGAGCTTCTTTTGCGTCATGAAGTGAGACACGGTAACATTGTCGGTCTTCACCACAAATTTCGATCTAAGTAAGTAATGCCTCCACACCCGAAGGCAATGCACCACGGCAAGCAACTCTTTCTCTTGAGCCGTGTAGCGACGCTCCGCTTCAGATAATTTCCAGCTCTCATAAGCAACCGGATATTCTTCTTGCACCAACACTCCTCCGATAGCATAGTCTGACGCATTAGTCTATACTTCAAAAGGTTTCACCAAGTCTGGTAGTGCAAGAACAGGATGTTGGGCCATGGTAAGCTTCAGTCTCTCAAATGCTTCCTGGCACTCCCTTGACCATACCCAAGCATGCTCATTCTTAAGTAGGTCAGTCAATGGTGCTGCAGCTGCTGAGTAGCCTTTAATGAACTTACGATAGTAATTCACATGGCCTAGGAAAGATCGCAGCTCGGTGGTAGTCGTAGGTGGCTCCCACTCTTGAATAGATCGGATCTTGTCCTCCTCCATTCTTACTTTTCCTTCGCCCAACACATGGCCAAGGAAACTAATGCGCTCCTGCGCAAATGAGCACTTCTCATTCTTCACGTACAATTGGTTCTCCTTTAGCAAGGCCAACACCTCGTGCAAATGCTCAACATGCTCCTCAAGAGTTGAGCTATATACCACAATATCATCCAAATAGACCACAACGAACTTGTCCAGAAACTCATGGAATATCTGGTTCATCAGTGTTGAGAAGGTAGCTGGTGCGTTGGTAAGACCGAAAGACATCACCATGAATTCGAATACGCCATATCTCGTCACGCAAGTTGTCTTAGGTTCGTTGCCCTCCGCGATGCGAACCTGATAGTAGCCTGACCGCAAATCAAGCTTACTGAAGTACTTGGCTGTCCCAAGTTGGTCGAACAAATCGGCAATCAACGGAATGGGACACTTGTTCCACATGGTCAACTTGTTTAGCGCTCGATAATCCACGCAAAGCCTCAAACTCCCGTCATGCTTGTGCTGGAAGAGGATTAGTGCCCCAAATGGTGCCTTGGAGGGGCGAATGAAGCCTGACTCCAAGAGATCATCAAGTTGCTTCCGAAGTTCTGCAAGCTCCGGAGGGGCCATACGATAAGGGGCTTTCGCAGACGGCTTAGCCCCGGGAACAAGTTCTATCTCATGATCAATTGTTCGACGAGGAGGAAGGGACTTTGGCAACTTGTCGGGCATCACGCTAGCAAATTTTGCCAACACCTCGGTCACTTCCTTCGGGACTGGATCCTACTCTAGTTGAGACTCTTCCCTCAACGTAGCCAAGTAAGTCATCTCTCCCTTCTTCAACCCTTTTTTAAGCTGCAGGGCTGAAAGTATCTTCTCTCCTACTTTGCTTGTCACTGCTGGAATCATACATGGAGAGTCACCAAAGATGCACAGCGATCGCAGGTACGGCATTGGCACGGCCTTAGATTCCTGCAAGAACTCCATCCCCACAATGACCTGGAAGTCATCCATGGGAATCGCTGTCAAGTTGGTCTTTCCTGACCAAGCTCCCACTTCAATAGGCACCCCCTTGGCTACCCCGTGAATAGGCTTCGCTGCTGAGTTCACAGCTTTGATGCGACTTGAGTCCTTCTCTAGCTTCAATCCAAGTTGCTTAGCTTCTCTTTCCGCAACAAAGTTGTGTGTGGCCCCCGTATCCACCATGGCACCGGTGGCCTTCCCATTGATTTTCAAATCAACGAATATAAGCCCTTTTGACTGTGGCGCCTTCTCATCACCCTGAGTCTTAAGAGCATTAAGCAACCTGATGGCTCCAATCCTAGGTTGCTCTTCCTCATCGTCATCACTCTCGGACAGCTCCTCATGCATAGCCGAGTTACTCCCCGATGCCTGTAGGGTATTGAAGGCTTGTTTCCGTGGACAAACTGCTACTCAATGCAGTCCACCACAAAGAAAGCACTGCATCGGCTTGGAACTCGAACCCTTTGATGTTGAAGCATCTTTGGTCGGCCCAGACTTGCCATTGCTATGCTTCTTCCCATTTGATGGTCGAGAAGATTTATTGTGGCTAGTATGGGTCGAGGTCACCTTCTTCTTGTTAGGGTCATTTGTGGAGTAGTCATTCAGACGCTCTGCTGCTGCTTGTGCTGAAGCTAAGTCTTGAACACGTTGCCTCTGCAACTCGGTCTGTGCCCAAGGTTTCAATCCCTCCATGAAGTAAAACATCTTATATCTTTCTCGGACATGTCCTTGATATCTAGCATGAGGGCCGAGAACTGCTTCACATATTCACGCACCGTGCCTGTCTGATGTAACTGTCGTAAATTCCTCCTAGCGATATACTCCACGTTCTCGGGCAAGAATTGAGATTTTAACTCCCGCTTCAAGTCCGCCCAAGTATCCACGATGCATCTCCCGTTCTGAATGTCATCATATCGTGTACGCTACCATAACTTGGCATCACCCGATAGATACATTGTTGCTGTTGAGACCTTGGCTTCCTCTGATTCCTGTCTCACGACTCGAAAGTACTGTTCCATTGTCGAATAAGAAATTCTCAAGCTCTTTTGCATCTCTCGCACCACTGTACGAGCGAGGCTCTGACACCTTCACCCGACTATACGTCTCGGTAGGGTCATGAGGGTGCAAACCAACTGTCATGGTAAGCACATTCAACCGGTTTGAGAGCTCCTCGATCTTGGCCTGGAGAGCATCCACTGTCCCCTTCACGTCCTCGGTCAAGGTCTCTACTGATCCGGCCAATTCCTGGTGTCCTTGTTCCATGTTGCTTACTCGGTCATCCATCTGCACCAAGTTATGCAACATCCCATCAATCTGGGCTTTCAAATCGTCCAGACGATCCTTGTTAGTGCGCGCTCCTGTCCCCTGTGCCATGTCTTCTAGCCTTGAATACACGGTCACGACCTTGCTCTGATACCAATTGTCATTGGCAATTTACGTTGCCAGGTAAATCCCATGCGGCACTTGATCAATCCATTGATCAAGTTAGCCTATTCAAACAGTTACCTAAGAAACAAGAGTAAAGCACACCACAATGCACAAGAAAGAAACAAAGATCAATATTATTGTATGAAGGGAAAGGTTGCAAGACACTATACAGGTACTGGAAATAAAAGACACTAGGGGAGCAAGTGATCAAAGATGGTGCAAAGACAACCCACTCAAGTGAACTACTACCTCCCCTACAAGGTGGAAAATAAATCTTTTACCAGTTGGCAGAAGAAAACATCTTATGTGCTGGTGGAGTCATACTCCCTTATTACAAAAATGTCACTAAGACTTTGGCGACTAAACTACCCTTTTACAATAGATCAAAAGACACAAAATAGTACCACCACCAAGGCCATGCATACATTGCTGGACGAATGGTCGTGACTCTTTGCTCTGGATAGTAGGATCTAGAGTTTTAAATCACTTCCTAAAAACGTAAGCCTATTTTAAAGGTTTTTGGGGCCCATTTAAGAAAAATTCCCTTTTTAAATGGCATTCACAGCATCAGGCCCTCGACTATTAAATTCAAAGTCGGTTCTTAAAAAGTTATTAAATATAAAGAAACAATTAAATAATAAACATTAAAAACTAAATGGATGTCATCTCGAGGTAAGATACCGTTTATAACCTGGAATGATCCCGAGTGAGTATAATGACTATAATACTGTTCTAAGCTGACCCAAGTTTCCCGTGTCCGTTTTAACCCCCTTTATAATCATGATTAAGTTTAATTAAACTAAAATTAATAATTTTGTTTTTTCTAAAAACTATGGTTAGATTGTTTAACTGTAGGGGGTTAACCACAGTTGATAGATGGTAAAAAAAGGGTTGGACCAATGAGGTCACTGGTCCGTTTCCATGAAGCCATATCCTCTATGGTGATTTGGTTATCACCCTTGAGGTCGCCACGTGCCTCTTTTGACACCCTTTAACTGTGGTTAAGATTCAACCCTTATTCTTGGTTTTTAGAAAAATATATAAATATATTTTTTAAGTATTTTAATATTAAAACAACCCAAAAAAGAGTTTTTTAATTTTAAAAAAGAAATAATATTTTTTATCTAAAAACCAAACCAAGGATGGGTGGATGAACCCTAGGGATGGGTGAATCTTAACCACAGTGATAACCGGATTTGCCAAGGTTATCACCGTAGATGATTTGGTTTAACTAATGAGGCCTAGTAGTACATCTCGAGTCTTGGGACGTATCCGGTATTTCCTGACTGATTTGTATGGAAGAAGAAGACAAGGACTACAGGGACTCCTTCTTCCTTAGTTTTTTCGCTTCTTCAACCATTTCCATGGCGTAGAGAGTCGACGGTGGTGGTGGGGTTTGAGAAAGTTGCAGAAGGAGAGAATGGGGAAAGGGCCTTTCTCGTTTTCCCGGAAGATCGGCCGTCGCCGGCCCCGGAAGACGACGGAGATGCAACAGCTCGAAATCGTCTCACCCAATAGATCCTACAACAACTCCGTCGCCGTCGTCTCTGCCTCCGGCGCCGGAGGAGCTTCGACTAAGGCCAAGAAGAAGACAGGTGGGGCTCGACTCTGGATGCGGTTCGACCGCTTTGGCCAATCGGAGCTCCTCGAGTGCGACAAGAACGCCATCATCAAGCGCGTCTCCATTCCCGCTAGGGATTTGAGGATCCTCGGCCCCGTCTTCTCTCAATCCTCCAATATTCTTGGTATTAATTTTACTTTAACCTTTTCGAGTTTGTCTTCTTCAGTTGATTGCCCAAACCCAAATAGTGAATCTTGAATGAATATTGCCCCTTTTGATTATTTGATCGAGGAATTCGACTAATTGGTGAAAACCCAATAAAAAATCACTGATGCCAATCGATGCTATTATGGTTTCTAGGCATTTTCAATTTCAGATATCCACTGTGATTTTTCATTTTTTTTTTATTTCATGAATTTTCTCGTGATGTCGTCTCCTATGGTGGGTAGAATTTTGAGGAAAACTCTCTTCTTTTCTGTTCTGTTCTGAAAATCACACTATATTTTAAAAAAAAAAAAAGATAATAGAACAAGAACGATTATAGAAAGAGAGAACAGTATTTCACCAAGTTTCGAGTTTTTATACTGAAAGTACTTCAACTACGCCACATTTCATTAAGAATCCAACGAATTAAAGAATTGAGCCCACCCCACATCATTAAATATCAAAACTGTCCTCAATTCCAGGGAATTTTTACTAATTCCTGTGCTAAATGATATAAACGCGCTCTATCTTCTTATTTTAAACGATATTATCTGATGCGAGTAGTATTATCTTTTTTTATCACCGAGTTCCACAGTTGACTCCACCTCGAACCTGATTCACTCCCTAGAGTTCTCCAATTAGGCACCATCGTTTGTATTTGTGCCTGATGTTGAACCTTCATGCTCTTACTTTTCTGGGTACAAATATTAACTTCGCTTAGTGCTTAGGAGCCCGGGAAATGAGATATAAATGGTCCATGTCCTTACATGATGCCTCATCTTAAAGATGACTTCAAGTGCCAGAATATCCTAGAGAACATATTAAAAGTATAATCTGCATTGAGTGCATGCACTATCTTGACATACCTCTTTTGAGATATGAAGACGCCTATGTAGTTCAGGCATCTATATATTCCGCTTTGGCAAGAATCAATTGCATCTTTCGCATTCCTTGTAGTACAAGTGTACAACAAATAATCAAATTCCACGGTAAACCACAAGGGGCCCCATCTGCCAAGCTTTAAGATCTTTAGACCTTGTATGTTGACTTTCTCTTCCACATTTGTTTTTTTTTTTTATCGGCACATGAGGAATATATCAATATAAAGAGAAAAGAATGCGGACACCCGAAGGGACTAGTCCTTGCCTCAAAGGGTTTGGGACACCCTTTGTTACCAAAAAAAGAAAAGAAATACATCAAACTGTTAACGAAGCAGTGAACCCGAGAGAAAGCATCCTAGAGAAACACGAGAAACCACAAGAAGCCTCCAATAGGCGAAGGGAAGAAAAGAAAACAACTCCATTGACTCTAAATCCCTCCTAATCGAACCAAGCAAGAAGCATCTTGGTAAGATTCAACCAAGCCCTCTCTCTAGGACCGGAAAGGTTATAAAAAAAATCCTCTTATGCTTCTTCGGCATCATTATAATCTGCTTTGCCTTTTGGGCTGGAACAACTTTAAGGTTCTTAGGACTTCGATCTCAAAGTCCCAACCCAAGTAGTACTTCTACTTTTTGAATCGTTCAAGTGTCACCTCTTTCTCCAACACCTCACGTAAAATGTATAATAGAAAAATTGCATCAAAGTATCGATTGCTCTGTATAGCTTCTCATAAATTCATAATCAATGCTCTTAAAGGCTGCTTCAAGCCATATAGTGTAACCTCTAACTTGCAGACCTTCCTAGATTTTCTTGAGGTTAGAATTCTGGGTGCGACACCATATAGGAACATGTTTGGATGTCCAAATTTGATCTGTCCAATTCGGCAATGTCCAAACTTTGCATTAGAGATAGCTCCACAATACTTGTCAACTTCCAAAAATATGGGTTGAGGAGAAATAGGTTTTGAGAGAGTTCTAATTGGTGTTATGAGCAACCAATCATAATGATTGGTCCAAAGGGCTGTCTGAATGCACCAATTGCTAGTTTGGTTGTTTTAATTTTTCTAAGATGTAATTTTGGCTCTCATTTTGGGCAAACATTAGACAGATCCTAAACCTCGTATTTGGCTGACCAAGTTCTCTCTCAGAATTCAATTAGTTACTGAAAGAAATGTACTCGAGTAGTCTACCATATGTGTCTTGGTAAATCTCATATCCAATTGTGCTTGTCACTAGGGATGGCAGGCCTGGGCGCCCCCATCCCGACCCCGCCCCTAATGGAAAACTCCTACCCCAAACCTGGGACGGGGCGGGGCGGGACACTTCTGATTTTTCAAAACAATTCTTAACCCCATCCCACCCCCCCATCCCACAAACTTTGGTCTCAAAAACCAGTAAAGAACACAAAACAACAAATTAATGGAGGAGAAAATGAATAAGAAAATGCAAATGCAATAGGGAAGCTACCTTTAGAAGAAGGAAGTTGCTTTCCATCTCTTTCGTAGTGTACCCTTATTGAGACTAAATTTTTCCCTCTAAAATCTTGAATCGTCACCTTTCTCTTGTCCGATAGCTATAACAAACATCCAAGATAAATAAATAGATAGAAATTGATTAGGTTTTAAAAAAAAAAAATTTAGGTTAATGTTTCCTTCAAATCTCTCTCATACGCTACAAAACTAACTGCCTAGGGTTTAGACACATGGCTTCAAAGAGAAAATCTAGGGTTTATGCTTTGCTTTAAAAAAAAATATCAGTCACTCACCCGTTTAACCCGCCCCATTGCCATCCCTACCAGTCACTTGATCCATCAAACTTGGACGTCAGTGAGTACTCATTACAATCCATTTTCGTTTAGGCCAGATCACTAATTGTCCAGTATTATTCACTCTATATGTTCTATTATCCTTGAGCATTCCTTTTTCTCATTGGGAATTTTCCTTTCCTTCACAAATGAACCTGTCTTAGTATAAATTTAAGAAACATACTGATGCGGCACATTCTTATACAGTTTGGGGAGATAACAGTGTTTGTCACGGCTGAATATCTATATATGAGATCTAACCTGTTATTTTTCAAGAGTTTTGGAATAAATGTGTTTCAATCAGAGAAGATTGATTCTTGTCGCCAGGTTGTGATTTCCTTAAAATTGGATGGAGTGGTGCTATGCTTGTGTGATGTCTGATGCTTCATATTTGATTTCTGTCATGCCAATCGACCATATCTTTACTTTCTCCGTACTCATTTTAAAAAAAAAAAATTCTACACTATCCTGCCTGCATCATTTTTTCTATCAAATTATTAGAGATTAATTTCGCTGCATCATATTGGTATTAGAGTGGTAGAGATTTCTCTTACAGCAAAATAGTACCAGAACAAGTTCTGGCCAGTACTCACGTAAATTTAATGCTTATGAGAAGTAGAAGAGATATGGTAGTAACATGGAGTTGGAGGGTGATACTATTGGGAGAAGTATAGGCAAAACTATTGATAGATCTATCTACACAAATTCTATTGTTGAGGATGTGCATCGATTTTTGTTGAGCATAATATCACTGGACCAATCTTATTGCCAATCAAGACAGTTTGATTTAGTGGTTGATCGGAAACTAGTTGTTTAGCGATTGAGTCAAGAAGATTAGAGAGAATGTGCATCATACATATCTGAGTGATTTGCACCATATCAGATGGACTGTCTAATTCAAACAATTGAAGAGGGAGAATGACACGATAAGTTGTAAGTTATTTGATATATTGAGGTGATAAATAAGTGGATGAACATGAACTAAGAGGCTATCTCCGAAAACTTTGATTGGCATTGACTAATTGAGAAGAGGATTGCAACTGCCAAACTAAAGGGACCGGTTTCTCTTGTTGGAATTGCAAGAAGTGGATGCTAGAATGGGGCAAGGTGTGAAGAAGACAAAAAAAAATGGAAGTGGGTTGTTGTACGGATTTTCTGGCAGCACGGGAAGTAAATTTAACATCTTCAAATTTCCCCTGGTTGGGGAGAATTGATGCAATGTACTTTTAGACAGTTCGTGGGGAGGATGATGTTTGCAGGGCAGAAACTCACTTTCAGGAATTGTTTTATCCTTGGTGATTTTAAATTGAAGTATATAAGTACTCTTTTGTTGGTGAACAATGTCTGAAGAATACAAATGGTGTTTTTTTTTTGGAGGGGGGTGTTAAGAGTTTAACTCCTTTATGAAGGTTACTTTTTAAGTTTCTTAGGCACTTGTCCATCAAGAAAGTAAGATTTCTTAAGAAATAAATTTGGTGTGTGTAGGAGTTTGTTAACCCTTATTTAGTGTTTATTCTTTTGGGAGAACATATATACGTATGTTTGTGTGTGTTTAAGCTTTTCACTCTATAGAATTTTGGGAATATGTACTTTTTTTAGCGTAGGGTTGCTAGGAAGTCATTTCCTAGAGATATGGTTGGGTGCTCACTAGGCATAATGTGATGGTTATGCAAGGTATGCTTTATATTTAGTTAGTTTGGTGCTTGTTGAGATATATTATTAGCATTGGTGTAGATACACCATATCATGTCAGTAAGGGCATTATTATAATCTTCTTTTATAAGTAGTATAAATAATAAGCATAGTGACAAAGTCAGGGTTCGGGAATAATTCGGCAGGGTTCAAGTTCGGAAAAATTCAAGAAAAAATCGGAAAAAATAAAAATTTAATTAATAAATATAAAAATATACCGAACATTTTGATTAAAAAATATACAAAATAAGTAGTTTTTTTTACCAAAATTGAGAAAACAATTGGGAATAATTCAGAAAATTCGCTTATAATTCGCGAATGATTCGGGAATCCAATAATTCGCTAATAATTCGGAGCATAATTCGGCAACCCAAAAATGCACGAATAATTCGCAAATGTTTGAAAAAAATGGAATTTTTGGTTGCAGAGATTATAAGAAAGGGGAATCAGCTCACAATATTTCTCTCCTGTTCTTTTCTTCTTCCTCTTTTCATCTTAGATTTCTTTTTCTACTTGATATCAGAGTAGGAAGACAAGCTTGCATCTTTTTTATTTTTCAATAGAGATTTTGTGAATAGTGTTGCGTGAATAGTGTAGATTCAAGGGTATGTGATTCTGAATTTTTTTATAATGGTTTTGAATTTTTTTGGATGATCTATAGAAGTTTTTTTTTCACCCGAGGTGTATGACCATGGTTCAAAATATCGGTATCGGTCGCCGTATCGGTAAGTCCAAAATAGGATACGTATCGGTACTGTATCGATTGGATACGGCGGAAAAATTCAGGATACGCTAAAAAAAGCTTCGATACACAAGGAAAAACTTGGATACCTTGCATAAAACCTCTTTTAATGCAAATATAAGTTAAAAACAAACTAAATGAAAGCCTCCAACTACATTTATAGTCATACATATGCGAGTTAAAACATTTATAGGTTAAAAAAGGCTTTCGCGCTAATAAATATGTATGAAAATACAAACCATAGTTATTGAACCAAGTGATCGAAGCTCACTTGCATTCATAAATCAAAAGTATGAACATATATAGACATTTGCATTCATAAATCAAATTACATACATGATAGAAGCTCCATACCACATTGAGCTTCGTGCCGGATCATACTCTATCATTGTGAGATTAGGAATTTAGTAGAGTGATACATTATAAGTGTTCCAGACATTATGACACCACTGTGTCCAAGTCATCATCGTGCGGTACATGCCTAGGTACATTTGTACATATGTCTGATGTTGAGTCGTGATCTGTCCATAACTGTCAGTCGAAGACTGGGACTGAGCATCATAACCAGTGGCTCCTGATAAGTAGGGTTGGGCTGGAGCATCATAACCAATGACTCCTGATAAGTAGAGTTGGGTTGGGGCATCATAACCATAACCATAAGAAGATGATGATGCACTCTCATATCCATACCCTCCAACTAAATAACTATATTCATCGACACTAACTTGATCCATCCCATGAATCATATCATCTACGCCTTGTCCAGTACCACGACGTCGTCGAGTGTATGTCTGGCTTTGACGACCACGAGAGGGTGCACGCGCACCATGACTACTGTACTGAGTGGCATAGTCGAAATACTGCTCCTCTATAAATACAATACCATGTTGACGAGGTCACTATGCGAATAACATCAGCACTGATGAGTCCTTGATAACATCCCTGAAGAACGTTGTGCAAAGGTTAGAGAGAGATCCATCTAAAGCTTCTGTGGCACTCATGGAGGTAAAGCCAATATAACATATAAATAAATGTACTTATGAGTTGTGTTGTATATATGTTGGAATAAACTTGACACCCCACTTCTTTATTTGTAGTGTAAGATATTTTGAGATGTCATGTATGGGTTTGGTGATACAATGCCAATAACATGAAGGAAGAAAACTAATCTAAGTAATTCAGTTGCTAATGTAGTGTAAAATATTTCTGATTTATTAAACTAATGAAATTCTAATAGGATTCTAGTGCTTCATACAGCTGAATGGTGGTTGCTATATGGTGTGGATGCCCCCAATCTAAGAAAAATTGCTATACGGGTTCTATCCCAAACGGCATCATCTAGCGGCTGTGAAAGAAATTGGAGCACCTTCTCCTTGATTCATTCAAAGCCTCGTAACCAGTTAAATTATGAGAAGTTGGAGCGATTAGTATACGCACATTACAATATGAGATTACGACTTAATCAGCTTACTAAGGATGCTTGGAGGGGCGATGCACCATACGATCCAATAGACCTCAATCATATATTTGAGGAGGAGGATCCATTGGATGATTGGTTAGGTGATCCAAGGGATCCAATTTTGGATGAACCAAGAGATCCTGCTCGACCTAACACATATCTAGCAAGATGCGTCGATGATTGTATGGTGGGTTCAGGACCTTTAGGTGGAGCTGGGACGAGCCAAAGGCGACTTAGTCAGGCTGGGTCGAGTGGGGCTAGACCAGGTAGGGGTAATGTTGATGATGACGACAAGTTCAATGAATTGATGAGGACTTCGAGGTCTCAGGTGGAAGGGTTTCATGATCCGGGAGGAGTTGCAGAGATTAGTGAAGAGGACAATGATGGTGATGATGATGACGATGGTGGGGATGATGGTGGTGATGACGGTGGTGGTGATGTTGGGGGTTCGTCACATGGACAGTCACATACACAGCCACAACCAGAGGAGACTCAGGGGCAGAGGCATGGTATTGTATTTATAGAGGAGCAGTATTTCGACCATGCCACTCAGGACAGTAGTCATGGTTCGCGTGCACCCTCTCGTGGTCGTCAAAGCCAGACATACACTCGACTACGTCATGGTACTGGACAAGGCCTGGATGATATAATTCATGGGATGGATCAAGTTAGTGTCGATGAACATAGTTATCCAATTGAAGGTGTGGATATAAGAGTGCATCATCATCTTCTTATGGTTATGGTTATGATGCCTCAACCCAACCCTACTTATCAGGAGCCATTAGTTATGATGCCCCAGCCCAACCCTACTTATCAGGAGCCACTGGTTATGATGCTTAGTCTCAGTCTTCGACTGACAGTTATGGACAAATCACGACTCAACAGCAGGCATATGTACAAATGTACCTGGACATGTACCGCACGATGATGACTTAGACGCATTGGCGTCATCATGTTTAGAGCACTTATAATATATCACTCTACTCAATTCCTAATCCCACAATGATAGAGTATGAGCCGGCACGAAACTTAATGTGGTATTGAGCTTCTATCATGTATGTAATTTGATTTGTGAATGCAAATGTTTATATATTTTCATACTTTTGATTTATGAATGAAAGAGAGCTTCTATCACTTGGTTAAATTACTATGGTTTATATTTTCATACATATTTATTAGCGCGCACGCCTTTTTTAACTTATAAATGTTTTAACTCTCATATGTATAACTATAAATGTAGTTGGTGGTTTTCACTTAGTTTGTTTTTAACTTATATTTGCATTAAAAGAGGTTTTATGCAAGGTATCCAAGTTTTTCCTTGCGTATCTAAGCTTTTTTTTGCGTATCTTGATTTTTTTTGCCGTATCCAATCGATACGGGACCGATACGCCGATACGTATCCTAATTTGGACTTACCGATACCAATATTTTGAACCATAACGGGGATAGACATCAACAATAGGTGGAGCAGAACAAGATCTTTGACTTCTTAGTTAGCTTGAAGTTTGAGTTAAGGTTCAGATTTTGGGGATAAATCATGGTTTAAAAAGTCGCCGAAACCGTTATGTAAAGGTTTTGGTGGCCTCCGAAACTGTACCTTTATCCGTTTATCCCGAAACAAAACTATAACGCTCAAAACTGTTACGTAATGGGCGTTACGCTGGATACGTAAAGGTTTCGGTCGTAGGACTAGGTTCCGAAAAGCCCTAAACTCATTCTAAAATCTCATCTTTGTTTCCTCTCTTCTTCTCTACCTATTCTTAATACTTTTTTTTTCCTAAAATCATTTTGTTTTTTTATTGATTAACAACTTGATTTGAGATTTAATTCATAAATTTGAAGGAATCCAAGTATTTCGGGTATGTTTCAACCCTCAATCCATCTAATTTCCTTATTTTTAAATTTTGAGCTTCATATTGGCTTTAAAAGTATCTTGGTACTAATTTATTATATGTTTTTTATTTTTTTTTCTATTTATTGGAAGTTTTTGGATTTTTTTTAAGCAAAAAAGAAAAAAAAAATAAGTAAAGGCCGAAACCATTACGTAACGGCATTACGTAAAGGTTTCGGTCGTGTCCGTTACGGTGTTCGAAACCGTTTTTTTAAACCTTGGGATAAATGAACTTTTTATTTTGGACCAAGTCTATTCTATAATACAAAGTGAGAGAAGTTGCAAGAAGGTTACCGACTAGTAATCATTTAGCCCTAGCTGCATATTCTAATGGAGCTCGGGGGGGGAATGCCGGACCAGCAAGGTATAACTGTCTCGGGCAACAAATGAATGCTCTTACTGGCCACACCACAATGACTATGACCTCTTCTTGGGTACCCCTTCATCAGCCCCTCCTACAGGAAGTGTCCCATCAGCCTTAGACAATTTTTCTACGACTGACCTTCTAAATCAGTTGGAAGGTCCTTCCGCCTCCATATCCTTTGCACAATTTGGTACTTATGCATCTGTTAACTTTAGAAGTCATTCCTCATCCAATTTAAATTGGATTTTGATTTAGTTACGTTTGATCCCATGACTAGTTTGTCCTCTTTCTCTACATATACTTTATCGTCCGGAAGAAATAAGGTAAGAATTGCTGATGGATCCCTTTTCCCCATCAATGGGAAGGGAGATGTCAACCTTTTTACTAATTTCTCTTTCGTCTGTGTTCTTCATGTTTCGAAGTTATTGACAAATTTGTTATCCATTAGTAGTATTACTAAAAATCATCACTTTTGTGTAATATTTTTCTCTACCCAACGTGTCTTCCAGGACTTTGTGATGAGGAAAACGATTGAAAATGGTTGTGAAGCAGATGATCTTTATCTTCGGTATGTTACTGGATCTCCTTTTGCTTTACAGTTTAGTAATAGTCTTATTAGGAGTACTAAAGATGCTCAAATCAGATTGTAGCACAATAGTTTAGGTCGTTTATCTTTTTAGTCTATAGAGTTAGTTTTTCTTAACTTATTTGAGTTTGGGTCGGATCATAGTCAACAATGTGAGGTGTTTGAGTTGTCTAAGCATTGTATGACTATTTTTTCACAAAGTATGAATAAGAGTTCCTTTCCATTTCCACTCGTTCATACTTCATTATGATGTTTGGGGACCTGCTCCTACAATGCCTACACATGGTTATCGGGTTTTTTTATTACCTTTGTGGATGATTTCTCTCTATGTACTTAGCTCTACTTGATAAAGACCTGTGATGAAGGTCCAATTATCATAAAAAAGTTTCATAAGATGATACTAACCCAATTTGAGGAACAAATCAAGGTCTTTTGATCTGATAATGCAAGAGAATACCTTGAAGGAGAACTACAAACATACTCAAAAATATGGTAAGATACATTAGAGTACATGTTCATATACTCCTCAGCAAAATGGGGTAGTGGAGAGAAAAATCGTCACCTTATGGAAGTAGCTCGAGGCCTCCTCACAGGAATGAACGTATCGAAGAAATTATGGGTAGAAGCAGTTCTTATAGTGGCCTACCTAATTAATCATATGTCGTATCGAGTGTTGAAGTTGAAGTCTCCACATAATATTCTTTGTCCAGATCAATCCACCTTTGTTGTTCCTCCTCGAGTCTTCGGTTGTGTGTATTTTAGTCATCTCTTCGCTTTGATTAGGACTAAATTGGACTCAAATTCATTCGGGGTGTTCTCTTAGAGTATTCCTCAAAACCTTTGTTTTCTCATTCATGTATCTCAGAATCATATAAGAATCCGTTTCATTTATTTTATTATAATTACCATGGGGCATTCCCTTCTTATTGTTTGCTATCAGTTTCGTTTTATAGTTAATGCTTATAATGATTAAAACATCTTTATGATATTAAGGTTTTTCTCCAAGAGATCTTGTACATTTGAATCATAGTAAATGGATTCATTTTTGTTCTGGTTGACTATGGGGGAAATTATAGTTATCGTATGTTGCTTTGGATCCATTGCAGCCAGAGAGAAAGCCATGGTTGTCAATTTAGAATTTATAAAGGCTATTGTTACTGCTGAAGAAGTGTTGCTGCTGGATCCTCTCTGCCAGGAAGTTCTTCCTTTTGTGGATCAGCTTAGGCAACAACTTCCTCATAAAGGCCCTGTTGGTGTACAAGAAAAAGATTCAACTGGTGCACAATGGTTGCCTGTTCCTGAAGCATCTGAAGGTTTGCAGTGTGAGCTTCCATTTGAGTTTCAGATTCTGGAGATTGCATTAGAGGTTGTCTGTACATATCTGGACTCCAGTGTGGCAGACCTCGAAAGAGTTGCCTACCCCGTGTTGGACGAACTCGCCAGGAATGTTAGCACTAAGAATCTTGAACATGTCCGAAGTCTAAAAAGCAATCTTACCCGTCTGCTTGCACGTGTACAAAAGGTATAGTTGATCAACTTTATTTACTTCATGCTTCTTATTCTGTATGTTTGCTTTCTGCTATTCTGGGCATACAATTTATGAGTACCAGCTCTGGTCTTGTGGCCTCTGCTTTTCATTATAAATATTAAGGGGCGTTAGGCAACTCTTATCTGATCTAATAAGAGCTACTTTATTAGATCTATGAGATACGAGTTTTTTTTTTAGGTCTTTTCTTACAATTAGCTCATTTGCTAATGTCAACTTTTGAGTTAAAAAAAGTTGTTATTTCATAATAGTCTGTTTGGTGAAACATACAAATAAGCACTATTAACAGAGGCATATGCTGTCCTTTTTAAAAAAAATGGTGTAATTCCTTCACTTATTGCAACCATGCCTTCCAACATACCTGCAACCATGGTTAAAAAACTCGCCAAAACTGTTACGCAACGGTTTCGGTGGCTTCCGATACCCGATATTGTACCTTTACCATTTTATTCCAAAATAAATTCGTAACGCCCGTTACGTAACGGTATCGGGCGTAGGACTTGTTTGCGATTTGGGTTTTAAAAAAAAAACCAGAACAGTTAACCCATGAAAAACAGGCTGAATCTCTCTACCACCAACCTTTCATTCAACCAAATAGAAATGATGATGATGAAGATGATGAGGCAGCCTGTAATTCTATGCGACTTTAGCACTTAGCAGGTGTATATGTATCTGACTATTTGCCTATATGGAGTCTGGACTGAATTCTGTGTATGTTTCAACTTTCAACCCATCTAATTTCACTATTTCTACATTTTGAGCTTCATATTGGCTTTAGAAGTATCTTGTTACTCATTTATTGCATGTTTTTTTTCTATTTATTGAGATTTTTTGGATTTTTTTAAAGCAAGAAAATAAATAGCGGCTGAAACCGTAATTCGGCCGTGTCCGTTACGGTGCCCCAAACCATTTTTTTAACCCTGCCTGCAACCCTAGTCCACTTTTGTGTTTTGCCCAACATTTCCCTCAAGCATCTCTAACCTCTTTAAACCTTATGATTGTAATGTGATGTAATTTTAGATATTATAATCTTTCTCCTTCAAATCCTTTAAACTTCTACAGAAAAATGGTAAAGTTTTGAATGGATGCTTAGTTGGAAGACACGTGAAAAATCAGTGGATAATCAAGGTTCTAAATGTCGATATTGCGATATATGTCTCACCTTGGAGAAAAGATATATTGTGGGATATATCCTTTTGCGGGAAATATATTGCACGTCGAGGGAAAAATATGAAATTTCTTAATTAAATTTTAGAGAATGTTAAAATCAATGTTAATACACATTTAAGAATTAAAAAAAAACTATAATGTACATAAGAGATGCAATGTGAAAAGGGGGAAAAATGTGTGCTGATGACAATGTATGATTACATAAAATGTCTCGTTGATCTCTCAATCAATCATATCAATAAAACTACACTATCAAAGTTCCATACATAATAGATCAAGGCTCCAACCCACCCCAAGAACTATAATCAAAGCCACATGAAGTTAAGCTAAAAATTTAAAAATTTTGAGTTTCGCCTAATTTTTTCTTTCTTAAAGTAAGAAATTTGAATTTCAAATTTAGAATTTTAGTGTAATGCATCAAATTGATGCATTTGCACTAGTTTAAGACTAATGACACACTAATTATGCAAAACCTCATTCTAATTTGAAGAAAATCCATACTTTTTAGGGAAATTTCGCCAAAAATAGTACAAATGGGGGTGCACTTCGATTCCGAATGACAAATGTAGATAAATGTGGATACCAGAGTGGGTGGTTTCTCAAGGAAATGGAAAAATCCCTCCAATCCATTTCTTTTTGGTCGATATTTCTCCATTTTATAGCCTAAGGGGCAAAATATCTTTTTGGTCGATATTTCTTCGAGTATTTTGACAGGATGTATAGCAGATCTGAACAGTTGAGTAATTCATCAAGTCAGACCAAATTTCAGCTAATCTATCTTCCACTTAATCTTCATAAATCTCCACTAAAAGGTTTGCATCAGAATGTAGCCACACTTTGTTCCCAAAAAAAAATGCACTCGAACTTGTGAAGAGTTTCTCGGACTGCAGAGCCTCCGCCTGCAAAGCAGAACCACTTGGACATGCTGTAGCAGCTGTTGGAAATAGATCTTTATTGATCAGGGAGAACTGCCTGCAAAGGCGAACCACTGTGAAGAGCAACGAACATTGACTGCTTCCAACTGTTAGACTGACTGGATGCATCGGTTGAAATGTATTTCCTTTGAAATACCCGGGAGTTTCTAGCCTTATAAAACTACTCGATCACCAGCCCAATGGGTTATAATTATAAGCCAAGTGATTAAATAAATATGTGAGATTCCATTATATGAGCACAAATGTAAATCAACACTATTGAGGAAAAACGAGGATAAAAAAATGACCCTCAAGGTGCGTCCGTAACAGTGCTTAAATGGATAAGGTTAACATACAAATGTCTTGACATGGGTTCTGATCTTGATTCTTATTCATTGCCAACAATCTCAACCATGATGGGTCATCTCAGCAATCCATTAGGTTGGCCCACCTAGAGAGATATCCTACCTAAAGCTGTCAACAGAGCGAATTCGGAGCGGATAGGTATATCCGAATTCATATCCGCTTACATATCCGACTATTTGAATTCTAATAAATTTCTGTTGGAGAGCAAAATATGGTATTTGTATCCAACTCCAATTAAAATATTCGAATTTGGATAATATCCAAATTATCCATTACTTTTTAAAAACTTAAAAGAAAGAAAAAAATGTAAAAAATACAAAAATTTTATTTAATAATAGTAAAGTAATATTATATGTTTATCTATAGTAAAAATAACAATTTAATTTCTTAACTTATATAAAAGTATATATTTATAAGGTTATTTTAGACTCATACACTTATAATATATTATTTATATATATAGTATTATATTATATAATCGGTCAGAGATATATATATATATATATATATATATATATATATTGAAGTGGATATAATAATATCTTATTATAAACGGATAGTAAAATTATTATTTGAATTCGCTCCACCGGATACCTATTCGGATAATTATCTGAGTAAGCAAATTCGGATAAGAATCGGATATGGATAATAACTGTATCCATTGGCACCATCCCTAATCCCACCCCCAAAACAATAACCTGTTTAGATGATCTATGACTGTAATTGATCAAAACTTTGAAGACAGACCCTAAAAGAGATGGGATTGATAGAATGACTTGAAATTCCTCTAACACTAGCAGCCCTCTGCATCACGTTGTTTCAACAGTCATAAGCATCTAAGCAATGCAACAATCGCTATTTAATTCGAACGATGGGCCCTTATTTGGATGGTTTGAATCCGATGTCAAGCTGAGTCTGTGGCCGATCCAAAGAGATGACTTAAAATTTGAAAGGTTAAGATTGGGGCCGAAGGATGCTCTTTTCCCATGAGGCTATAGCAGTTAATCTATTACATATTCCCTTCTCATTTTCGGTCCGTCTTCAAAATTGATTAAAGGTCTAATTTAACATGAAACTAGCAGAGCAAAATTGACCTTTTTTGAAGGAAGAAAACCTAGAAAATCATAGCATGCAAAGATGGTCTGAGCTGTTCTTCATAGCATATTTTCACAAAGCATGCAAAACACATCCAATTGTAAGAGGAGGAAGAAGAAGAAATACAGAGAACCATACCTCCACAAGGAAGCACAGGCACAGCTGCATAGATGTTGGATGCTGGAGCTCAACCTAATGACAATCGTAGAAGAAGGGCAGAATTTTTCTGGAAACCCTAACAAGTTCATACTCTAATGAGTTGTAGATGAAGAAAGGAAGAAATGGGTGACACTGGTCTCTCTTTAAGGTTGTGACAAATGAGAGTAAAATGGGTACTTTTAAAAGGGGAATGTTAACCTTCATGCTGGGACATGAAGGTTAACATGTTCATACAGGCAAAAAGTTAAGGGCAGTTTTCTTATTAAGATGGGCATGAAGGATATTGTTGTAAATGTGAAAATTTTTTTTGGTTTTATACAAATACCCAACTTGGGTTGCATATTTACGAGACTGTCATTGAATTTGCTCTACTTGAACTTGATAACTTCCACGCCCCTGTGTGAATGTTATCAGCCCTCTTTTTAAAATATTATGAAGACAATAAAGTCCACTTTTAAGATTTTTAAAATTCACATGGGTAAAATATGTCTACAGTCTACACACATAATACATTTTATTCTTAAAAACAATAAGCAACTTGAAGGTTGCTTACAAAACATGTCAAGGTTGCTTATTTTTTAAGAGGTAAAACCTCTTATTTCTAAAATAGATGTTCACCAAACAGCCAATGGGCTCTTATCTTAAGAGTTACCAAATCCCTCCCCCCCACAACCCCCTCACCCACAAAATTTTTTTAAAAAAAATGGAGTTACTGTTGAAGTACTAATATGGTAGAAAAGTTGGCAGCCTTGCTTACTCTACCTTGGAGAGTGCATTTTAGGTCAACAACCTATTACTATAGAAGAAGAAAAAACATGTGATAGGATTAAATGTCCCTCCAGTACTTTCTTTGTATTATAAATGTAGACACCCAATTTTGCACGGCTAAAGGCCCTTTTTAGCTTCAAGTATCAAAAGATGGACTTAATGAAGAAGATCCAAACTCAGAAATAATCCGAGGTTAAGCCAAAGCCCAATCCAAGCCCAAGCTAGACCAAGCCCAAAAGAGGAGAGAAATTCATTCTTTAAAAATTGTTCAAGTTTTTGATAGAAAATTTAGTCCCACATCGCTTAGAAAAAAGAACCTCCCTCTTTTTCACCTTTATAAAAGGCCACACACCCCCTCTCATTTACACCAGAAAAACCATAGTCTTGCAGACTCTTGAAAGCCATAAACTTTGCATCTACTTTGAAAACCTTTAGACTTGGGAACTCTCTATATTCTTGGGGAAAAAACCCTAAACTCTTGAAAATCCAAAATCCCGGAGAAAACCTTAACCCACCTTCAAGGAGCTATGGAGTTCGGATCTACTTTGTTATTTTCATCTTAGGTGCTTGGAGTGTGGGAATCCATTGGAGGGAAATCAAAAGGTTTGCAACAGGTTTGCGATTTTATTTTCTAGTTATTTATTTTGATTATTTCTCTACTCATCCAAGTCTCCATCATTTACTTTCCCATACTAGTCTTAAGGTTCCCTCCAAACGGTCGTGAGAAAGTGGAAACCCAGACGAAGGAAAGTGTGAGAAGAAGAGGTCTTCGATTTCTTGTTATTATGGTTCCTTTCTTTATTTTAAATTAATTATTCCCTTTTTCTACCAATGTAAGTAGGGTATCTCTCGAATCGGTCGAGGAGAGATTTGACCTTCGCTAATTTATGGGAAAAGGGCTTGCTGCTCAAGTAGAGAGAATCACCCCGAATCGGTCGAGGAGGGGTGCATTCTAATATCAAAATAAAAGAAAATAAAAAAAAGTAGAAAGAGAATTATCTCGATTCGGTCGAGGAGAGGCATTCTGATCTCGAAAAGAACCGGTTAAGTTCATTTTTATTTTTTAGATTTAATTATAGAATTTTAAAATAATGGAGAGAAACTAAAAGGCAACTGTTGTTCGACGAATGGGGTGCTTTACAACTTCCCCGACTCATAATGGAACCCCCGAATCCCGAATTTTGGTTCTCGGACCAAGATGTTGACTTTGGGTGACCAATCACACCCTATCTCTTGATTGGTGGCGACTCTAAGGTCTTGGCTTCTCACTAGTGCAAAAGTGCTAATGTGAGGAGGAGATTACTCGAACCGGCTATTGCACAGCTGGCGACTTTGCTGGGGACTTGGAGTGTTCATGCCTTAATCGAATTTTTCTCCCTAATTTTAATTTTCTTCTTTTTTAATTTAAAAAAAAAAGGAGATTGGTTGTTATTTTAGTTTATTTTGTTTCTTTCACTGTTTATATATTACACCGCACCGCACCGCACCGTTTGTACATCTCATTCACTACTCACACCTTTGTCTGTATCTGGACATACCCCAATCTTTGGAAATACGTAGTTGAGTGTCTGTGGATAGCATCCCAGAAGCGAACATTCCAACCCAAATCATTTGAGCAAGAGAAGTGCACGTGTCGTGCATGGATGTTCTATGATTGTGGGACCCTTTTAGGAGGAATTTAGTCAACCCCTATGAACTGCGTATAGAATTATTTGTGAGGACACTTTAAATTTTCATTCGATGATATGAGTTGTTAATCTCTGTTAGTGGACATACGTTCTAGAAGGAGGTTTCTTTAACTAAGTTTTAAAAATAAAAAAAAATAAAAAAAATGAGTCATTGTTAACCTATAAGACCTACGGGCAATCTAGTTGACCTAGATTCTGAATTTTTCCCCTAAGACCTACGGGGCACCCTAGTTAGAGGACCATCCTCCATCCTGCCATTTGTGACTTTAACCCTAAGACCTACGGGCACCCTAGTTAAATGACCATCCTCTATCCCGCCATCTGTGATTTTTTCCCTAAGACCTACGGGCACCCTAGTTAGAGAACCATCCTCTATCTCGCGTTTGTGATTTTTTCCCTAAGACCTACGGTCACCCTAGTTAGAGGACCATCCTCTATACCGCAATTTGTGACTTTTTCCCCAAGACCTACGGACAACCTAGTTAGAGGATTAATCCTCTTTCCCGTTTTATCTTTCTCCCTAAACCTTGCCGGCGACCTTTTGACTCATTTAAAAAAAAATGATATTGAAATCTTAGCTAAAGAAATTCTCACCTCGTACAAACAACGTTGTCCATCATCAAAGATAAAACATGTTTTAATTTTTATCTTGCTCTGCTTTTGCCTCTTCTACTTTTGTAGGTATTTTCATCACTGCTCCACCAAAGGTCTCTGCTATAAAAGTCCAATATGTCCAGAATTCAAACCATTTTCTAGCCTAGGCAGAACCCGCTTTTTGAAATGGGGGAAGACAATGTATCGATTCACTCTGAGCAGAATCCGCTTTTTGAAATGGGGGAAGACAATGTATCGATTCACTCTGATCCCAAGTACAATCAGGAGATAGATTTTGCCAAATTCTACAGTGATCTCAAAAACATGAGACAACGCCTGCCACGCCCGCTCAAGAGCCTCGCAAATCAAATGACAAATCTTCCAAATATGGCCAATGGGACCCAAAATGCGCCTCTTCCCATAACTGCACCAAGGCGAACACATGCTCCAACCTCGCCAATTCCTCCAGTCATACTGGTTAGTTCAAGCACCCAGGCCCGACCTAAAATGTCTCACCATGATTAGGAAAGTCCTAAGATTGGGTTGGCTGCGCAAGTGGCCAAGCTCCAAGAAGATATGAAGATGATTAAGGGTTTTGATCCATCCACCAAAATTGATCTTGCAGACCTTTGCATGTATCCCGTACCTAATGCCCCCAAATCTAAATTTGAAAAATATGAAGGTCGAGGTTGTCCTATGGCTCATCTAACCCTTTATGGAGGAGTTGTGGGTGTGTATGGGCGTAATGAGCAGTTGATGTTGCAACTATTCCAAATGAGTTTGACGGGAGGAGCCCTCCAATGGTTTGCCCATTTTGACCAATCTAAAATCAAAAAATGGAGAGAACTAGCTGATGCGTTTGTGTCGCGTTACCGATATAACATGGATGTAATCCCCTCTCGCTTCAATCTTCTCAAGATGGAGAAGAAGACTACGGAAACCTTAAGAGAATATGCCTATCAGTGGCGTGATACAACCGCAAAAGCCAGACTTCCTATGATAAAGGAAGAGATGGTTAGTACACTCATTTCAACAATGAAACCACCTAACTACGACTATCTCTTGACTCAAACCAAGTCAAGTTTCGCGACCATCATACAGATGGGGGATAATGTGGATGACGGAATAAAGACCGGGAGAATCATGGACTATACAACTTTTCAGAAGGTAAAGTACTATCATGGTAGTGAGAATTCTGCCCCAACAAAAGCATATGTGGGGGAACCCTCAACCGTTTTAGGTGCACTACCAGCCTCAACCATCAGTAACAGTGTAAGGATACATGCAGCCCACTCGAGTAGGAATGCCCTAACAACAACAACAAATCGTGAACCAGAATCAAAATTCGCTCCCAATGTATGACGAGGACATCGCAACTACCTCTTGAGCAATTAATGTTATAGACATGGAAGGATGCAATGTTGGCCCATATCGATTTTGAACCCAATTTCAAGCCCATTTGAATAAGAGTCAAGTCTCCCCTATCTCCAACACCATATCCAAATAGCAACCACCAGTTCAACGACAGCCTGTCGTCTTGAACTGGCCCTCCCCCATCATTATCTCATCTAATCCCACACCACGACCAGTAGTGCTTGATTGGCCTACCCCTCCAACCAACCCGACTCCCACACCACGATCAGTAGTACTTAATTGGCCTACCACTCCATCCAACCAAACTCCAACCCTACGACCTGTTGTGCTCGATTAGCCTACCCCTCCATCCAACCAAATTCCCACCCCACAACCTATCGTGTTGGATTGGCCTACTCCACAGCTCTCAATAGACTTAAAAAAAGGTTCCCTTTGATTGTAATAATATCCAACCAATGAAGAATGAATTCTCAGGAGAGGTAGTTTTCGAGGTCGGCAATTTCAGTGAGTACGGATAGGCTTGTAAATCAGACTCGACCAAAGAAAAGGAGAAAATTAGAGATGATGGGGAGGAAAGAGAAAAAGGAGAGAAAGAAAAAGAAGCCGAGAGAGAAAAGAAAGAAAGAAAGGTTGAGAGAGAAAAGAAAGAAAGAGATGAGAGAGAAAAGAGGAAAAGAAGAGAAAAAGGAAATAAAAGAATCCGAAAAAGCAAAAAGATACAAAACTTGTTGTGAATCTATTTTGGACATCTCTGAACATGCCAGAAAAGCCGAGTTTTCCATCTTTTTGAACACATAGGTCTACAAGAAAAAGCATCCGAAGAAGATTGAGATGAATATCAGAATTATTAGAAAGAAGGTTCAGACTGATTAGGTATTTTCTCCTGGGTAGGGATGAATGCCAGTCAAAGGGACAATGAAAATTCAATCTAACATTTGAGGGCAAATAAAAAGTTGAAGAATTGGGAGGTGGCTCCCATCTTATGGCGCAAGCTCGACCATACCTCAATGGTCCCCAGAAAGCAAGGTTTCATTAGATGTTTGGTTACCACCCGAGGATAGGCCTCGGGTGGTGTTAATTTAGAAGTCCACATTTTTTCCCAAAAAAAAAAAGTTTTTTATTTTTGTTTTGATTAAAAAAAAAAATTTTAGTTTTTTTTAAAAAAAAAACCTTTAGAAAAGTATGGAAAGAATTTGACTGAAATAAATGAAGATGGGTATATGAGAAAATGGATCCCCTAAAGAAATCTCAGATTTTTTTCGGATCGCTATGAGAAGAGCGTTAAGAGATAAGACCAATGTAAGAAAATCTGAATCCAAAAATCTAGGTCTGGAACAGAGGCCCAAGATGGTGAAGCTCGCTGCTAAACAACAAGCTGATATGATTGACAATTTGTTTGGTCACATGACACAAAGAATTTCAAGAACAAGTTGATGAAAGCACTATGTGAGCAATTCAAGATCATTCATCACGATTCCTCCCAATACAGACCACAGGTGAATGGAGCTATAGAAGCAACAAATAAGAACCCGAAGCAGATAATTGAAAGATGTTCGTGCATATCAAATATCAGGTGGTGCAAATCAATGATGAAAGCCAAAATATGATGGCACGAATTTACTTCAAGATTTTTTTAAAGAAGATGATGCTTCCACACAAATTGATTCACTTCGAGAATTCAAGCCAAATCATCTTTACATGACCAGAAAGGTTCTTTCTGGTGGAACTCTCATCATGGGAAATGGAAAAGATTTGTTTTTGGCCAATTAATTTTGACTCTATCGAAAGGTACTATGCATAGTTCAATCTTGAGTTATATGGTTAGATTTGAAGGGAAGAGAGGCCATCCTTGCATTTTCTCTCATCAACATCATACATCATACATCATTTAGTTAGCCCATTCGAGCCTTGACATTTGTTTCACACCCAAACTGAGACATTTGCACCCACACTAGGGCATTTCGGGTTCAATCGAGTAAAGCCAAAAGTTCAAGTTAACCCAGTGTCCATACACTGGGGCAGTTTCTTTGTCAATTATGAAAAATTCATAATCTATATACCCATGCCCGTAACCCATGACCATAATTCCAAACCCATTTTTTTAAAAGGAAACCTAGATATTTTATTTCCAAATAGTCTATCAACTTAGTAATTTTCCTAAACCAAGTTTTTTGTTTTCTATAAAAAAACTAAAATTACTTTTTCTTAGTCATGGAATGTTCCACATACTTGATGCCGTATTTAGGATATTTCGATATTTGATGATGACTCTAGACATAAAATGGTCCATATCTCTAAAGTATTAAACAAATTACATTGCATATGATCGATGCTATGGTATAGTTTATATATGCTATTGCTTTAATGTGAGACAAATATACGTCTAATGGCAGGTTAGGGATGAAATTGAACATCTTCTTGATGACAACGAAGATATGGCGCAATTATACTTAACAAGGAAGTGGATCCAGAATCAGCAATCTGAGGCTTTGTTGGGAGCCACTGCTTCAAATAGCATCATCACCCTTGCTCCTAATTATTCACGCCTTGGTTCCACCAGGAGTGCAAGTTTGATTACTAGCTCTGATGGTCATGATGTGGAGGATCTGGAGATGTTGCTTGAGGCTTATTTCATGCAGCTGGATGGAATTCGTAACAAAATTTTGTCAGTGAGTTCTGTTTCTCTGTTGGAGGATATGACATGATTTTAGCATACTAAACGGAATATGATGCATTTTCTTGTTATGGATAACCACTAGCAGTTGCATAAACTATAAATTGATACAAATATAAAATATAGTAACTGAATGGAAAACTACTTTAGTACTCTTATAAGTCAAAATTTTCTCTGGAGCTAACCTTGTGCTTCTTAGCTGGTCTCAAACAACTTATGCTGAAAATTTAATTAATTGAAGCAACCAGTGTACTTTTTGCCTTAAAATATAATTACGTCTGACGGAATTCTAGAGCAAATATTAGTGATTGTACTTTCCGCTTGATGACTGAACAACTCATCTGTCAACTTTTTTTTTCTGCCTTGCAATTAGCTGCTAACTACTTGCTATAGAACTTCTAGTTAAAGTAGCAATATGTGAGGATCTATATTTTTTTGCCCTCTTGAATGCATTCTTTCTCTCAAGTTAATGGCACTCTCTCTCTCAAATGACTTTGCCACTTCCCTGAAATTTACCACCTGTAGAGCAGAGCTCCTATGGCAATGGCAATGACAATGACAATTATTTGAGACACTTCATCATGCTACTTATAAGAAATAGACACTTAAAACATGCCATGTAAACATAGATGCGTCATGCAAGTGAAAAATGCGCGCTTCATTCATGGGATTGCATGTAATCTAGTGTTTCTCTAGAGGCTACATCCATAGGGCCTTCAACACATTGGTCCAATTGCCTGGGTTATGCTTTTATTGATATTTATGGCCTTAAATGATATGCTGATATCCATAGGTAATTTCTACCATTATCATGAAAGATTTAGGAAAAGATGGAATTGGGGACTAAACTAATTTACAAATCTTGTCAAACGCGTGAAGGGGGTAATGAATTGACTTTGACCATCCTTCATCATAATGTGCTAAAATATCCTTAATTGGATCGAGGTAACTAGCTTGATGGATTTCTTACTGACCCTCATTAATTCATAAACAGACCCCGTCTTAGGCCAGTTGTCACTGTCCATCATCGTCAAGACCCATTTTATGAGCCCCTGAATTTTTTATACTAGATATGTGGAATCTCAAAATGAGTTGCTACACACTCTGTAACCAAAAATTTTGTTTTTTTCCAAAATTCGCGAATTATTCGCGCATTTTTGGGTTGCCGAATTATGCTCCAAATTATTAGTGAATTATTGGATTCCCGAATTATAAGCGAATATTCTGAATTATTTCCAATTTTTTTCTCAAATTTGGCAAAAAAACTACTTATTTTGTATATTTTTTAATCAAAATGTTCGGTATATTTTTATATTTATTAATTTAATTTTTATTTTTTCCGATTTTTTCCCGAATTTTTCCAAACTTGAACGCTGCTGAATTATTCCTGAACCCCGACTTTGTCACTATGGCTACACACCATTGTTACCAAGTTAGAGTTCGGGAATTATTTGTCAAGAGAAAATTTTGGGGAAAATCGACAAAAATCAGAAAATATGGAAACAGATCGGGGAAATGTCTGGGCAAGATGTGGAAAAAAATATAAAGTAAGATTACTTATTATGAAAAATTATAAACAAATATATTTCATATATTAATTCCGTAATTTTTTTAAAAAGTTATGAATAATTCGTGTCTAATTAGCCAAATTTGCAACTTTTTGGAAAAAAAAATTGTGATTTTTTTCCAAAAGTCACGAATACTTCGTGAATTAATCATTCAATCAAAAAGTCACGTATTATTCGAGAATTTTTTTAAAAATCAGAGAGCATTGTTACTATATTACACACTGTCTTGTACGTCTTTAGCTGATTTACTAAAGCCTTGTTGCTAGTTTGTTGAAGCTTCATAGCCGAACAAAATTTTCAAACTTATTCTTCATTCTAGGGTTCTCTTAAATGCAATATAGTCAGATGTAACTGTTACCCCTGGTTGTTTGAGATCCTCTTCACAAATCTCTTTGATTGAAGCAAGCCACCCAACTTTGGCTGTAAATATAATTTGTGACCTCTGTTCTTGTTAGTGCATTCTTCACTGCCCACTTGGTCATGATGTCTTTTAGCATCTGGTCGATGCTAGTATGACTGTGTCCAGAACAGATTATACCTCTTCATCAGCCTCCCACTCAGCCTTCAGATAAGGGTTTCCATTATTAGTAACAATCTGAACCACGATTTCTGGCCCCACTTCTTTCACAACACTGTCCATTAGCTTGTAGATATAGGTGGTGTCTATATTCTCTTTGATGTGTCGACGATGGACTTGTGGAAGACACTCTTCAGATTACAGTATATTATAAAATTGATCGTGGGCAATGTGGTATGCCCCATCGAATTAGGATGTTGGAATTTTGTGTGGACCAGCAAGACATTTCATGGCGATACGTACACAACTTGACACTTGCAGAAATGACGGAACTTATATATCACTTAGTGACTATGGTGGTGTCAGGACCATGGAACTAACTTGCCAAAAACAATTACTCATAATACCTCAACTAGTTGGGTTGAACATCAATCCAACTTCTCCAAAACTAACGCTGACGTTAGGTGTAGACACGTTCACTATGGCAATGACGTTGCTTGCAACCACAACCATTTTTGCATCTATTATTACCTGTTCGATAGTAAGTATTAGAGACTTGCCTAGAAGTATGAAGTCCAGCCCATCCTTGGGAAAAACAATTCCATGCCTCTTTAGGTCATAAATACTTGTTTACCATTCAAGATTCCCACAATGATGCACCAATCGAAAAAACGATTCCCACAATGAAGTAAAACTTTTTCATTGAATCAATTTTACACCATACATCATAGTATCTTATAAAGAACAGTAAACAAAAAACTGACCTAGATATGATAGAGTGTATGTAATAATTGTTTCCATGGTATGCTGTATGGTGTAAAATTGACCTCCTCTGGAATCAGATTTTCATTACTACCTGTTGAATATTGTTTGGTCTATTGTACCTCTATGGTATAGTAGACCTTTGGGTGTTAAGTATGATAGAGTGTATGTAATAATGGCATACTTGTAATATTCATATCTAGAGGTTAAGTATATAACGTAATGAATGAGAGAGAAGAGTTAAGCTCTATATTCCTTCTTTTCGTCTTCCCTCTCTTCTTCTTCTTCTTCCTCTTCTCCTTGCTTCTTTGAAACCTTAACCCTAAACCAAACTAATCAAGTCAACTCTACCTTCATCAATCACGATGTTGGCTACTCTTGTTTAAATTTTAAATGCCCTCCTAAATCCACTGGCTACAATTCCTTCTAAGATCGAAGTGTGTACCTATACCTTGAACAAACTTTAAAATTTCCATGAAGTCTTCACCAAAGGATCAGAATTCTCCCTGATGAAGTAGCATGGAAGCTCTGATACCAGGTATTCATGTAAGATGGCGGGGTTTAGGGAATAGAATCGGTCTTCAGTTCAGGAATTTTATGGAATGACAATGTGGGATCAGTCTGCATGTGTGACTTTGAGTCGGGGATTAGAGATAGAGTGTGGCACACCAAAGCTAGGGATCTCTCCGTACAACACCCATCACATCAATTTAATAATAAAATCAAACACGACATTCATTCGACCATGTCTAATAACGTGAACACGGGGTACTGCTAGATAGAAGAGTTGTACTCTATGTTTCATAGACACGGATACTAGTGTCGGTGTCGGACTCGGATACCTAGTGTCAGACATGGCAAACCCAAAAAAGATTCGAGGATACAGGAGAATAGTAGAATTTTTTATTTTATAAATTAATATACTTTAAATATTAAGAAAAAGTAAATATGAAAGCAAAATTATTGCAAGTAACAGTAAGTAATTATGCATCTCATTAAACAATATAAATTAGACATGAATTAAAGCAAATGAACGTATGAAGTAATGAACATAAATTAATTATAAATGTTAATGCTATTCTCAAAGATGATTAATTTAAAAGAAGTTTTTGTGGCCCAAATTCAGCCCATTGACACCCCTATTCCTCTCTCTCTCTCTCCTGATATAAGGTTTGCTAATTTTTTCTATTCTTTCTGTTAAAAACAAATATATCATGGTTTTTCCCCTTTTTTCCTATCGGCTTCTTTATTCCGACGATGAGAGTTGGAAAGATTTACTGAAACTTTTGCTAATTATATACAGTTGTATGTCTTTTTGTATAATAATAACTAAAAATTTGTGGGTAGCAAGCGTGTTTGTGTCCATTTGAGTCCAAAATGTATGGATTCTTGTTGATATGAGTCACAACAAGTATGTCCATGTCTGAATCCGTGTCCACACGTTTTGAATCTTCAGTAGCTATTAAAGGACTCAAAAATAGAAATAATCCTAAAATCTCTATGACTCAAAATTAAACATGGCTTTAAGTTACGGATAAAAAAAATTATGGCCATAAGTTATCGATAAAAAAAATGGCTATAAGTTGGAAACTAAAAAGAAAGACTCAACTTATAAAAATAAATATTGTAACTTAGAAGCAAAAGATAACCCTGGAAATAAAAATCCCTCCATCGATGCACACCCTATTCATAATCTAGCCATAACTTCTTTCTTAAATCCTGTGTGAATTGCACAATCTTGGGATCGTTGGGTAGCTGCTGATCAAATATCTTCCTATGACACAAAAATTGAGTCCAGACATTAACATCAAAAAGTGGCGTTAAGTAAAATGACAGGGTCATGATCCCAGGGTCCTGATCCCATGCTTCCCGAGGAATGATGCTTCATGCACCCACATGTGATCCCATGCAACTGCATCCAACACCGGGCTATTATCTTTATTTTCTTGATTGGCCAATAGCAAATCATCTAAATATAGTGAGACATGCATTCTTAGTTACACTCTTCCTCAATAGAATTGTCCAACTTGTTGACCTCATACCCCGGTTCCAGGATATCCTTGCATAGAAAGTCAAGTTGAATTGACAACTTAATCTTACCAATGGACCAAACAGATTTTAGTTTCTAATTGGAAGGCACAAAATAGCTTCTGGACCTTCTCAGTATATTCCATCCTAAGTCATAATTATAAGTGTTTTAGATCTAGTAAACAACACTTCTTCTGTGAGCATTTTGATCATGAATTAACAAACTATACTGGGAGGATGTGCAACCTCAATCATGTGATCACGGTCAATGTTTTGGTAACATATCTTGTCCTCATGTCAAACATATAAGTTATGCATCTCTCCTTGCACTTCTTTTCCTCCTCGTCATATATTCATTCATTCCTCTATGAGCCAATTGTGAAAAATGTAACCAGCTGATCAGATTACTTCGGCTGCCTGAAGTTTTAATTTGCTTAATAAATTCTTCTAGTGAAGGGAAAACTACAGGGCGTGTTCCTTGTATAATAATGGCCCAGTTTGCTGGGTGATGCAGGGAACGGACCTCCATCAGGGGCATGCATGTGCTCTCCATACGTCCCTATACATCGCCAATAGTGGGAGATGCAGTCACATGCACAGATTGACTATGCATGATAATGTGAAAAAAATTCAAAGTATTCTCATGACATTTCTTATCATTTTATTTTTTTTTGCTTCGGATATCATTTACTTACCTTAGTCGGTTAGTGGTTAGTTTGGGGATTGGAGCTCTTGCAGACTCATCACCTGGGGGGGATTGGATCCCCAAACCTCCCTCAACAGAGAAGCCACACCCCACCACTGGCGCAAGAGGTGGGGTGTTATGACATTTCTTATCCAATGCTAATTTATTAATGTGAGATATATTCAATGTTCTAGTGGGTGTTTCTTATCAATGCTAGTAATTATGTTAAATTAACTGCATTTTATCATCAATTATGTCGATAATTAACTGAGCTTTATAAATTATACATGATGATTCTCGATTGTATATCCTTCGTGTTAACTTGAATTCCCACTCCCTGAGATTTACAGGTGCGAGAATACATTGATGATACAGAGGACTATGTCAACATCCAACTTGACAACCAGAGAAATGAACTCATTCAGCTCCAGCTGACATTAACCATTGCATCATTTGCGATAGCTGTTGAGACTCTTATAGCCGGGGTGTTTGGTATGAACATCCCTTGCCATTTGTACAAAATACATGGCATATTTGCCCCCATTCTTGGTGGCACCTCAGCAATGTGTTTTTTGCTTTTCCTGCTTATGCTAGGGTATGCTAGATGGAAGAAGCTGCTTGGTTCCTAAATCCACATCATTGTCAGCTATAGAAAGGTTGTGATGATCTAGTTCATTCCCAGAGTCCTCAAATTGGTAGAACCATCTCATGCTCATGTTGTGATTTAGTTTATTAAGAGTTGCAAATGTCATAAGCTTGTTGCCGCTTCCTGCTGTTGGGAAATTCTGAAATATACAGGGCATAGTCGTGTAGATGTGGAGCAGTATCAGACAGATAGCTATTGATAATGTTTTCTAGAAGCCAAAGTGATTGATTGGCAGGAGCACAAGGTACAGCGTCAAGAACTGAGCTGGCCACAGTGATTCAGATTTTTGAGTTAATAAGCACAGAATATGTTTCTGATAGAATAACAGTGTTCAGAGAAAGTTACTAAATTGAGATCAAGATAAATGAGAAAACAAATAATCAATTCCCATTATGCTCTTGCTACAGTGCAATGTACTACGTTTTATGTCCCTCCGGAATGTATTATATTTTCTTGATGTCACTAAAGTGTTAGTAGAAGGGGGGAAGCCATGGACAGGGGAATTAGTGTTGCAAATAGTACTTGTTCTTGAGACTTACAAATAAGTACAAACATTTTTTTTTTTTAAATTGCAATTGAGTTGTATGAAATGTGTGGCATTCTAGATAAGGTCGTGAAACTGATTTGATTGAAAGTGTTTTGAAAGTTAAGGATTCTCCGCTGAAAATTGTGAAGATTTTGATTATTTAGTTGACCTTAGCTTGTAAATACGATTCCATATGCTTGTGTATTTTTTACTTAAAACAGTATAATTATCATTGTATTTGGTAGTTTAGAGAAATGTATGAGAATTGGAACAGAAAAGGGTTTTTAATAGTTGCACTCTTTTCGTTCCTAGTATTTATGCCCCCACTTTCTAATGGCTGTTTTTAATGTCTTTTTGGGTGGCCCGATATGGGATGTTGATATCATTTATCTGCCTTACCAAAAAAAAAAAAAATCATTTATTTGCATTAGTAATTAGTCGTAATGTTAATGATCCAGGTGAGTAGGCACTACTGCCACATCATCCAGGATTATTTCCTTCAAGCAAATTCATTTGAGAGTCCCCTCTTGAAATTTGATCTTCATCTTTGGATGAAAAACTATTGCTACTTTTATCCTACTCTTGTTCTCTGCAGTGATTTAACTATCATATTACAATTAGCTTTTGATCAGGATTATGTATGCTCCTTGTTGGTTTAGCCATGCAAATTATGATTTGCTTTTGATTAGGGCTGTTTTGAAGGAGTCTAGAAGGTGCTTCGCGCATTACAATTAGCTTTGGATCAGAGCAGTTCAATATGCGACTCTTTATACTAATTTTTCTCCAACATGATATATGTTTCAAGAAAAGGAGATTTGTAAGTGCAACACTCTTTCCATTTGATTCCATGCATTCAGCTCTCTAGGATAAGCTAAATAAACTAATTTTGCATTACACCAAAGTCTCTTGGCTTTTCTTAATTGTGGCCTTTCCATAATATGTTCACTTTATTATTTGAATACATTATCATTTATCAATATATTTTTGATGAAAATCTTATATTATTCCATCTAATGGATGATGATAGCGGTATTGCTAGAGAGTCAAGCATAGTCTTGGAGTATATCTTATTCAAGAGGCCCGAGTTATGACTGAAAAGTGGGGCAATTGATTCTATGATTTTTCCGCATAAATCAGGTTTGTTAAACAAGACGTGTGATTATCATCAACAAAGTAACCTCATTCATGAAAATTATGTGTAGGATCATCACATAGGGTAGAGGAAAAAAGGCATTGGGTTAGTTAGATAAATTCACATAATAGTTTTATTGTTAGGGAACTGCGGAATGAGGTATTTTATTTAACTGTGCATAACCATAAGTTTTTTTTGGCAAACTAGGCTGTTGTTAGACATTATTCGTTGGGAACGATTTTTCTTATCCCGGGAATAGAAACAGTCTAAAAGCGTTTGGCGAGTCATTTTTAGGAAACGATTTTAAAAATCATCCTGCTTTAGGCATAATTTTTTTTTGTTTTTTGGTAGTCGATATCATTACCTACGTCAGTAGAGTTAACCGGTCAGAAGTTAGCATGGGCAGTGGAGTTCTTGCTGCTCGTACCCAAGGGAGATTGGATCCCCAGACCTTCCCCTTGGAAGGCCACACCCCTTCCACTCATGCATGAGACGGGCTGTTTTAAGCACAATTTTTAGGGAACAAAAAAAAAGTCACTTTTCATAATCAATTATGAGAAACACATTTAACTCGAACGAGATAAGCAGCAAAATTGACGAGATAGATGAGACATAATTAAAAAATTGGTACTCAATACATATATATGTGTTGATGATATAAACATTTAATGCCTAAAATAATTTTTTTTTCTTTTTTCATCCAATTCTGTTATTTATTTTCTTCATAATTGATTCTGACTGACAGTTACCAAATGCATCCACAGTACAAAATTGATTATAAAAATTAATTCTTTTTAAGAATAAGAGAATCGCCAGAATTGATGCCAAACGGCCCCTAGATTTCTTCAAAGCTGTGTTTCTTATTTAACTTTGCATAACCATAAGAATTTTTGCCAAACTAGATTTCTTCAAAGCTGTGTTTCTTAAAAATAGTCTCTCTCACAGTGCATAAACCAAGAGTTCGGGCTAAATCCAACGGATAACTTGCTAAAATCCTTGAAGAATCAAAAATCCACTGAGCCAAGTGTGTGGAAATGGGCGAATTGGGTACGGGTATGGGCGTACAATGGGCGGGCTGGACTGGGCTGAAGTCAGTTTGGGTTGTGGGAAAGCTACATAGAGTAAGTAACCTCATTAATAGGGTGTCAAGGTGCGTGCATCCTATTAATGTATATATGACACATTGATGGTGGGAAAACTGTCCTTGTGGAGGACGTAAAATGAAACAATAGGGATTATAATCCTCATAGATAAGATAGAGATATGATTCTTTGATTTTTCATGATTTGATTTTACATGTTAAGATTATTACTAATCTAATTTTGTTTTTGTTTTTTTGGTAATATCTAACTCCAATGATTAATATTGATCTAATCCTAGTTCCATTAAAAAAAACTAAAACATGCGACTACATTTAGTTGCGTACCTAATGAGTTTTTTTAGAAGCAAAAGTTTTTTTAGAAGCATAATTTGAATGGACAACTAGTCTTCACAGGAGTGTATAAGGAGCCCTCCATTAGTAACTTTGGGAGTGGTTGTGTCACGCCCCAAAATACCCCCTAGAAGTTTAGGGTAATTTGGATCACAACTTGGTCTACCATATCCAATCATCCTGAAATAAACAAGACATGCTGCAACGGAAGCTAAATTTTATAAACCTGATAGAAGTATTCTAAATTTAACCAAAGTTATATATACATGAACCTAAGTAAAGAGCAAACATTATTTGCTCACAAAATAATATTTACACAAAGTTTCCTATTTAACATTTAGCCTTTTCATAAGGCCAGACATCTAACTCTCTAGCGTCCACCTGAGGCTCCAAAGACTACTCATCTTCATCATAATCTTCCTTAACCCATGTCCTGGGACCTCAAATATCAAAGCTAATATCTGCCGACATAAAATGTATGGCTGAGTATGGAATACTCCACGAGTACAAACCAATAGCTAACAATGGATAATAACATGACATAACTTGCATGGAAATTAAAGTGCTATAATCATGATACATGCATGAACTTAATACTTAAAACATGTTTGTAACTCATGGTTCTTGTCATGCACTATGTTTGATAAAACATGTTGTATTGTTCTTGTTCTTGTCTTGTGTGAATCTTGGTATTGTACTTGTTTGAACTTACTTGTTCATGTTCTTGTTCTCTTGAAATTGGGGTATGCCTAGCCGTCGTATCATAGTCTGTCACAAACTAGCATCCCTCATGCTTGAAACCGGGAGTTAGCGCCTTGACTTGGTAACGGTCATGTTTGACTGTTATATTATAATATATAAATATAATGTCAAGGTCCCCAACTCCATTGACCAGCCATACGTTTGTCTTTATCATTGTTTTGATAACTTAAAGTCTAAGGAAATAGATTTAGACAGGTCTTTCATAAATCATTTTCGTTTTTTTTCAAATTCATGCTAACACTTGTATAAGAATACATTCTTAAAATTGAAATTTAAATCATGACATGCATGCATAATCAATCATGGATTATAAACAATAGAGCATGCTTGAAGAATTTTATAAATAAGTAATATCAAATAATTATTCATGGTTAATCATCATGCTTCACTAACAATTAATAATAGTCATGAAATCAAAATATCAATACATAATTCTATCTACAAAGTAAGCTAGTAGAGTTTTCTTACAAAACGATCAAGCTTTAACTACGCCTTTTCGAAATCAAAGTGATGAAGCAAATATTAACACGCTCCTGTAAATCAAATCTTGTGATAAAACGTCCCCTCTAAGCTTTGAAATACGTCTCTGAGGATGAAAACGATGATGGAATTGGATTTAGAGCATTGGAAATAGTCAGGGTAGTGAGCCTCAAGCTTTCTTTCTCTATGATTTGCCGTCTCTCTCTACTTTCTCTCTATAACACCTTTTCTCTTTCTAGAATTTCAGAAAATCTCTCCAGCAACTTCTGAGGTTGAAAATGACGCTGGAAATGAATTCAAAGCGCAGAAAATAGCTGGGGTAGTGAGCCACCCTCTCAAGAACACCTTCTCTCTCTACTTTCTTTCTCTAGAATTCTCAGCAGAGTTTTTACAAAACTTTTTCTCTTGCTAAAATGAGAGAAAAGTGATTTCTTTTATCTTATATATGCTTTAACACATGAGAGAGACTTGTCTCTTCAAGAGACAAGTGTCATTGAAGGTTAGTGGGGGCACATGGCACGCATGTGTGCTACCACATGACCATTTGATTTTCGATCTCCGGTAATTCCATTTTTCTTCTTTCTTTAATTCATATCTAATTATCCCTACTCGTGAAAATTACTAACTTATAGGGGATTGAACCTTAGCCAGTCCGGTACCTACTATAAAAATCTCAAGTAAAAATTTTGAGGTTTAAGGGTAAAAAGTAAAACCGGAAAAATACTAACCAACCCACAAATTTTTTAATTTTTAACAAAATACACTGTATACAAACACCATTCACATATATTAAATAAAATAATGAGAATCTCATTTTCGAGGTCTTACAAGTTTAGTGGGTTACCCTTATGGCACCTTAGCTGTAACCTAAGGTCTAACCATCTGTGAGTTAGGTGGTGTTGTTCCTTTAATCAAAAAAAATTTTGATTGGTCAAAATTTTGTATAGAACATGCAAAAGAACTATTGTCATGCACATTTTTGGTGTCTCTCTTAAACCCCCCGATATTCAAAATTGAGGAGTTCTAGCATATTCTCATGTCTTTCTTACTCTCAACATGAACCAACCACTTGTCCAATATCACAGTTAAAGTACACACTTTTTCAGTATTTGCAATGCTTTAACAAAAAATTTGGACAGGTGGTTGGTTCATGTTGAGAATAGAAAAGACCTGAGAGTAGGGCTAGCACTCATTCAAAATGAGCGTAACAAGCAAGTCTTACACCCCGCCTCTTCCTCCAATGGTGGGTGTGGCTTCTCTCAATAGAGATGTATGGGATCAATTCCCTCTGGTGATGAGTAGCAAGAGCTCTAATTTCAAATGCTAATTTCTAACCAAGTGAGTCAAGGGGGTGTTGAGGACATGTCCCCCCCCCCCCCACCCTTGAAAAAGAAAATATTTTATTTATATATAGGCATAGCATGAGGCGTGGAGATGGGTGGCCCTTGAACTTTTGATTTTTTTTTTTTTATAATATATTTTTTACTAAGGACTTAGAATCCTATACTATTATAACCAGACTCTTTGAAGTCCGGTTACAACCAGATTAAGATTCACTAACCCTTAGGGTTCAATCACCGAACCATTTTTTTTTAAATGAGAAATATTAACTTTAAAGATTAAATTTGTTAACTAGAGTTACGAGACTTTTGTATTGTAACTGGACTCTAAGGAGTTTGGTTATAACCGTAGAGGATTAGTCATGGACAATTGTACCATTAAATTTTATATATATACTAGTGGGCAGCACGTGCGATGCAAGTGAGAAAGAGGAAGGGGAGAGACTGCAAAGAGGGACCTTAGTGAGGGCATTTTGAAAAATAAATTAAGGAATTTTTTTGGACATAAAAACTTGAGGGACATTTTGGATAAAAAAAATTGTGAAAGACATGTTGCTTATTAAATATGATGTTGGAACATTTTAAGAACCAAAAAGCTTTAAAGACATTTTGGGTATAACAACAAAAGGGGGCGGGCGGCCTTAGCGAGACGTTCTTCTTTCGGAGCATTTTGCCAAGAGAGCGAGTCCATTTACGAAATATAAAAAAAAAAAAATTAAACCTAAGAGTTAGTGAATTTTAATCAAGGTTTAGAAGAAATTAATAATTTTTTTTTTCTAAAAACCAATAATAAGTGGGTGTACCCTAGGGATCGGTGAATCTTAACCGCAGTTGGAGTCCCGTTACGCCCTTGAGGTTGCCACTTGTCTCTTTTGACACCTCTTAACTGTGGTTAAGATTCATCTACCCCTAATGTTCACCCATCCATCCTTGGTTTTTAGAAAAATCATTATTACTTTTTTTAAACCCTAGTTAAAATTCACTAATTCCTATGGTAATTTTTTTATTTTTTTTCATATTTTTTTCCTAAAATCAAATGATAAGTAGGTGAATCTTAACTACAATTAAAGAATGTTAAAAGTGATACATGACGTCAGTGGTGTAACTGGACTCCAAGAAGTCCGATTATAACCATAATACATGTTTGAAAAATATCAAGAAGATAACAATTGAACTATATTAAGTATTGATCAATTCTATAGTTACTGTAACAAATTCGTCCTTAATTTATCAAATCTGAATTCTGTAACAGTATGCTATATCCAGTACAGTTTCCAAAACCTTATGTAACATTCGACAAACACTTAATAATCATATGCAAAAACTCAAATCTGATCTGACCTGTAGTTACTGTAACACTATAGTGTTCACCAGTAACTCTTTTGAAAATCTGTAGCCGCAAAAAACAACAACCAGCAAAGAATGATCTGCAAAACAAATGAAGAGAGAAATATGGTTGGGGTAGAAATAATTTGTTAGAAGGAAAGCTGAGGCATGGTCACGACCACTGTCCTTGAAATTGATTTCGCCCCCACAGATTTATTCTCTGATGCAGTTGGGTAGATGGCGCCCGATCTCCAGGATTCAACAGCCGTTCTTTGTTAATCGTGCACTCGAAATAACAAAGACAAACGAACTTGTATTGAGATGATTTTGCCCAGATAATATCAAGAAATTTTATGTTTTTTCAGAAAAGATAAACCCATAATTTTTTATACTCTAATCCATATATGTTTCGTGTTGAAGACGAAGATTGGTTAGGCTTAAGTAAGTTTAACCATGCCAACGGATTAAAAAAAAAAAATTAATGAGATATTAATCTTCCAAAACTGATACGAACCAAAAAAGGAAAGAAAATAAACAAAGAAACCGATGAGGCACGTACCTCTCGATCTTATTGAATTCTCCAACGAATCCACACAATCAATTCCCCAAAATGAATTGTAAAAGAATGGAATAGCAGTTAAGAATTGCTTTATATTGATTTCTAAATGAGAGCTTTAACACAGTAGGAAGAAGAGAAGAATAGAAAGGGACGAAGGCTGTTCTGAGAAATTAGGAAAGTCTCTTTGGAGATTTGATCCTATGTTTCTCACATTTTAAGAAATAAGGACACTAAAGTTATGATACAGTGCTTCTCATAATAGGATTTGTTTTTGGTTTTTCTCTTAAAATAGTAAATACAACAATACATAGATGAGTGAGGGGTAATATGAAAATTAAGCAAACATTTAAGTAAGTGTTTGTCTGATATAATGATTATGATAAGGGTAGTTTAGAAATTTTGTAAAATTCCATCCACGTTTTTAGGGCTCATTATGCAAAGGGTAGTTTTAGAATTTCGTTTTCATGAGTGGTTTATTATGCAATGGGTAGTATTAGAATTACAAGAGATTCAATCAACGTTTTGAACATGAGGAATCCTCTTTAAATTAGTACTAGTAGGTGGCACGTGCGATGCACGTGAGAGCGAGAAGAAGGAGTTAACCACAATTAATAAGAGTTAAAAAGAACACATGTTAACCCACGGGTGCGATTGAACTCTCTAGTGGCACGTGCGATGCACGTAAGAGCGAGGGGAAGGAGTTAACCCTAGTTAATAGGAGTTAAAAGGGTCACGTGTTAACCTGTGGGTGCGATTGAACTCTCTCTGAGTTCAATTGCGATTGGCTGTGATTCAAAATAGATAGATGAGCAAGGGTAGTTTCGAAATTAAATCAAAGGTAAGGGGTAATTTGGGAATTAAAGTAAACATTAAATCAAAGTTTTATTTTTATATAAGGGTAGTATGGGAATTTCGTAAAAATCATCTATGGCTACCTCTCGCATTATAATAGTAAAGATATATATATATCTTTGATTTGAATTGGTTAATTATTTAAAAGGCCAAAGTCATTAGACAATGGGGCAACTACTCCTTAATCTTTTGAAAAAAAAAATTATATTATAGTATTTAATGAGATATAGTCATATAACAAGGAGACAATTGCTGATCACGTATATAAGAAGAAATAATACTTTAGGATATATACAAAATGTATGGACGAAATGACCCATAAATTTAATCGTCAATTTTTTCCCCCAAAACTATGCCTCTCTAAATCTTCATCCCCTAAACCAAAAGTATTATATATCTGTTTAATCATTCTGTACAAATTTAGCACCAATTACTAATATTTTCAATCAACTATACTTTGCCTTGCAATAAATTAAAAAGTTTTGTTCATGAGAAAAAAATATTCAAACTATTTTTATTATCATCTATTTTTTTCTATGGTTAAATAAATGTTTTTAGAGTAACACTTCCATACCCTTAGGGTACCAAAGGGTTAAGTACCTAAGAATCGTGGCCGTTCATCTGGCCACGATTTCTCCTTGTGACTGGTAGTAGCCAGTCTCAACTCTCACCCCAGAAATTTGGCGGGAGAGAAGCACTTCCATAGCTCCACTCAACCCCCTGCTCTCTCTCTCTATGTTCTCTCTTCTCTGTATCTCCATATCTTCTCTCTGTTCTCATCTTCGTCTTCCTTCCTTCGTCCTAATCTGCAGCAGCCATAAAGAGTTCTTCAAATCCGCCATAAAGAGTTCTTCAGACGCCCAAGCACTGATCCCTCTCGACAGTTTCAACGAATTTAATTTTAATTTCTTCAAATCAGAGACCCCCATTTGGTATGTTTGCAAATTCCATCTCAATCACTGTTTCTAAGTATTGTTAAAAGATATAAATTTTTTCCTTAGCTCAATCAATTCTTATGCTGAGTTTCTGTAATTTTTTTGGCAAAAGATCTCTTATTTGAATGTTTTAATGAGTTGAGAATCTGCAACAACCATTATGTCCCATGAACTGATCCTTCTCCACGATTTCAACGCCTTTCATACCAATTTCTTGTGATAAACCATTTGGTATGTCTGCAAATTTCATTTCTGGTAGCTCCGTTCTTATTTGTTTCTACTGCAATAAAATTTCATCTCTAGGTATTGTGGAAAATAAATGATTTTTTTCCTTAGCTCAATCCTTGTTTTTTGTTTGGTATTTCATTGTTAGAGTAACACTTCCATACCCTTATTATGCTTATATTTTTGTAATTTTGGGTCATAAGATCTATTTTGTCAAATGTTTTTTTGACATATCTTGGATCTATTAGGGTTTTATTATGAAATTCTACGTGGGTATGTTGCTTTTCTCCCCTCTCAGGCCTTTCACTGCTCCTCTAAGATGGGCTAAGTCATAAGCTAGCCAACTCTATTCTTGCAAACTGAACCAGTTGCGATTCTCAGATTTCCTATTAGCTAGGGCTCACACTGAACTCATTAATTTGGCATTACAAATAATTTGGGTGTTTTTCTTGAAGAAACATTAGATACCCTAAGTGTATTGATAAATAAATGCTAGGTGTTTTCTTGAGTTGAAAAAAATCCTAGCAGAAGCCATCCGGGCTGGTGTTCAATTGGCAATATCCCACCATTGGCCACAGCCACAGGTGGTAGTGGAATCTCACTCTAAAGCAATCATATACTTCTTGAATGCGGAGATCGATGATAGTGAATGTTGAATTTCTTCCTATTGTTGTGGATATCAACTTTCTGCGGCAAAGCAGTATCACTGTAATCTTTAAGTTTATCCCTAGATCAGCTAATTGAAGTGCTCATGACCTTGACCAAAAGACACTGAACATCAATATCCGTCGACATTTATCTCGAAGGGATCTTCCCCAAGTGCGAACAGGGCCGAGTTATTCATTTGTACATAACTCGTAATTGTCAAAGAAGTTATCTACTTACAAAATAAATAAATAAAAATGAAGGAATGCTAACCTCAATCCATGTTTTCATACTTTCAACTTCTTGGGTTATATAATTAAAAGGGTGAGTATGTAAATGCAATCGGGGATAGCATTCCTCTTGTAACTATTATATAAATCCTAGTCTAGCATTATTGAGATTTTGACGAACACAAGTGTCCCCTTAGATTGTAGTAATGTTTGTTAAGAGTTTTACTTGAAAATAACTCAATTGCCTGTGTTCACATGATATATTGAAATAATGATTGATATTACCTTTAATCTATGCATGATAAAATGAGAGAGCTGACCCTTCAACTTCAATCAGTTGCTCCATAAAACTAAAACGAAGGCAAAGTTTCGCTTTGTCGCTCCATTGATCTGGATTCCACTCCCGAGAGGGTGTGAGTGTTGTCATCTCAGTAAGCTCAAGAATTTTCAGAGTAGATACAATTAGACTGTGGCTGTGACTGACCCTTTATTCTTCTTACGAGATTATGAAAGGGTAGCGAAATGATATCAAAGTATCCTTTGAAGCTAGCACATTATACGAACCAGAAACAAAATAGGTCCAACACAATTGAGCTCACTTGAAAGATAATAAAAATAGGAAAGCATTACTTGCCCCATGGGTACTATTTGCTAGGCACCACCCCATTGATCAGGGTTGCGGGCTAACTACGTATCTATGACAAAAATAAAAAGTCTTCTCTCTTGTTGAGTATTCCTCAATAATTTCTCGTGGAACCCACGGGAATTAGCCACATACCCACTTTAATGCTTACTCCTTCCATCTGTGTTGTAACAAACTTGTTTGTAGCAATATATGTTCATATGTTTGTAGCAAAATTGGTATTTTAGGTCTTCTCTCATTTTACCTAAGACTGTCATGCGAGAAGTAGATCTTGCACCCGTTTATTTTGGAATAATTGAAGATAAACATATCATTTTATAGCTCTTGTGCACATTATTTATTTTAAATGCACTCTTATCTTTATATGCTCTCTGATTTGTTACTCGTAATGGTGGAAGGTTAGCTAAAATGCTACACAGGTGTTCACCGTCTGCATTTTACAACGTCACGAAAGAATTTTCTATTCAACAAAAAGATGCTATTTCCAGCATTGGCCTAGGTTCTTTGTTGCATATACATGGGAAGATACATTTGCGACGCCATATTATCGACTTCGTTGTGGAGCACTACTCTCCGAATAGTGGTGCAGTCATGGTGGACAATACTACAGTACCCATATCTCTTACAGACATGGTATTGTGTTTCGGGTTGCCGGTGGTTGGATCTCGAATCGTTTTAGAGGGAAACGATGATTCAATCAGAGAGCTACGTGACCTTTACGAAGTTAAAGGTGGATATATTTACAAGGGGACATTGGAAAAGATGCTGAAAGCAGGGGATAGCGGTGAGACCTTTCAAAGGACCTTCATCCTCTTTGCACTATGCACGTTGTTTGTCCCTCATGCCAAACAATATGTGTCAGAGAAGTATTTGTATGCCTTGGTTGAAATGAAAACCGTAAAAAAGATTGCATGGGGCGAATTTTCATACTCGACACTTGTAGAGGCTATCTGTAGAGTGAAGCATGGAAAAGTGGCAAATGTTGGGGGGTTTATTGTGTTTTTACAGGTACGCTTTGTTCCAATTTTTAAACATTGTAATATTGATTCATAAGTATTAAATCCTGATATCCTTTTCTATTAACTAGTATTGGTACATGGAGCATGTGGGGCCAATACAAGAGGGTGAGAAGAAGTTGTTAAGACAACAAATCCCGCGGTTCTTAAGTTGGACAGAAGAAATGTTCAATTTAAGGGAAAAGTACCTCATGGAACCTAAAGAGCTGGTGTTATACCTTCATCCTACTGTTAAAGAAAAACAATTGAGGGAAGTGAAGCGATTATTGAAAAGACTTCCTAAGGATGGGGCTGAGAATTCGGTTAAGAGGCGATTCTCGTCACATTAATATTGCTGTTATCATCATTAATTGTATGTGTGATTTGAATTTGAAATGTTATTGCAGATCGTCCCTTCTCATGTGTCTACAAATGTGGACGAAAAAACCCTTGGGGATGAGCACCCATTGTTGGTGTCTTCTGAGGGTTGCCTAATTTAGCTTCCGGAGTTAGAGATGAGCATTTGCATGTGTGCACCTCACCTCCATTTTAGTTGATGCACCTTACTAAACTTCAAGAATCTTAATTGATGTCTTATGGAACTATAACTAATTTGATAATTTTCCACTTGGGATTAGCATAATGACATGACAGAACTCTTATCAAAAGCGTTGGAGCAAATCTCAGACTTGCAATGCATTGTTGGTGAGCAAGCAGCTTGGCGTGTTGAAGTAGAGAAAGAACTTACACGGAGGGAGCTGCACGATACCCAAATGATTTGTTATTGAGGATCTTCGCCAGAAGATTGCTACACAGGACACTATTATTGAGACCCTCCGAGAGCAGCTAGCTAAGAAAGAAAACTCAACTCAAAATGAGTTCAACAAAAGATCTCTACAGGACTCGATATATGTTTCTGAAAGTCCTTTGAAACGAAGTATGTAAATGTATAGTTTATTTTATTTTTATATTCATGTGCTAAAATCCAATTTTGAGTACTAAGATTTGTTGCATGTTCCTGTTAGGTGCCGTCTATCCTTTGATATCTGACTCAAAGGAGATGAACAAGTTAGGTAGCACAGTGGCAAAACGAGTTGCAATTAATAGTCGGGTTAAGAGTAGACCCCATAAAACAGAGTGTTATAAATCATATGCGGAGGAGTTACCGACCCATCAGAGGATGAAGCTGCGAAAGGTGATTTCTACCCTTGCTCGAGACCCAACACGGCCTTCCCTTTTTCCGAGCTTGACTGCTTCTCAAAAAGCTGCAGTTGATGATGCTCAACGTTCTGATGGTATTCGTAGTATGAGGTAAGCTACTAATTTGATTATTGTCTTAAACCATTATACACGTATGGATATAATCTATTGATTATTGTCTTAAAAAATGCAGTGATATCGTGGTATGCATAGACGAGGCATTTGTCTACAGAGCTGCCTTTAAGACATTAGAGCCCGGTGGCCTATTGGATGATATGGTGAGTCTATCAACAATGCATGTTAAATAATTATAACTCTTGTCGTAACATAAGACGAAAATGATAACCCATTATCTTTATTTTGTAGGTTATTGATGCATATATGAACATACTTGACAACCAACAGCGTGAATGGGGACCTCCACATCAGAAGAGAACCTATTATGGGTCTTCCCATCTACACCAATTCATGAGAAAATGTGTGATGGAGCGGAAGTTTTCTTCTGGGGTCCCTGTTCACACAAACTCCGCTGGCTTTGACATCTATGAGAGTGATAGGGTACACCTTATTTTTCTTCGCATGTTTAAGAAATTTACAACTTATTTTACATTAAAAATGGAATCAATTGTAATATTTCTGCATTCGTATTTTATAGGTCTTTATACCCGTAAATCGGAGTGGGGTCCATTGGTATTTGGTAGAGGTTGACCTCCTTCGTAGGAAGGTTACAATACTTGATTCAATGAGACCACGCCGGACTGAAAAAATTGCACTAGAAATACGCACACTTGTAAGTAAAAAAAATAAACATATAATTTTATTCAGTGATGTTATATAACCTTCATCATTCATTGATTTTTCAGTTGGCGGGATTAGAATATGTATTTGAAGGGAAACAATTGGAAGGTGGCCATTCTTATAATTTTAGAGATTGGGATTGTGAATACGAGAAGAGCGTACCACAACAACAAAACTCGTGATAAATCCCCTCAATGAGTCTTTTTATATCTAAGTATTTGTTTAAATCATTTTGGGGTCATCGTTATAATGTTGACATTTTACAGTACGGATTGCGGGATATTTATGATCGGCTACATCGAGTACTGGAATGGACAGCCTAACAGTATCTCATTCAGTCAAGTATGACTTCATGTTTAACGGGTGTTACATACACGCTGATTTTTCTGTTATTAATTAATGATAAATTTGTATTCGCAAGCAGGGAGATATTGAAGCCTACAGGGATAAGATAGCTGTGTCTCTATTGCTATCTCCACTAAATCGAGTAAGAATGTTGTTATTTATTGAGGATCATTTATGAGATTTACTTGCTATATCCACCAAACATGTTTGGTGTTTTTGTAGGAATGTCCGCGATAGGAGTACCATTGTTGTTGGTGATATTTTTTCCTTTCATTCACCTCACTTCAACTTCAAGGTGAGAGAAGCCGTTGAATATTGTTGGTTGGAAATAGGAGTGTCCTAGTTTTGTATATACCAAGCATGAGGAGTGAGCCATTATTGCATGCATGTAGATTAGAGGAATTTTCTTTGACATTAAGGTGATGACAGATGGGAATTGTTTGTTGGATTCTGATACTATTCGAAATTGTAGATTTGTCATCCTTGGGTTATCATACTAATTCAAATAATAGATTTTTCATCTTTGGGTTGTGATACTATTTTAAATTGCTTGTTGCATCACTTATTTGCAAACAATATCAAAATGCTTATTCATATTGGTGTGTTTGAATTGTGACTCAGAAAGAAGAAGACTCGTCATTCAGGTGTTTTGCTTGGAATGGTGGTTCGGGAGCAAAGGTGCAATGGAGGAAAACATAAGCAGCATGGAGAGAGAATGGGCATTGTAATGGTAGATAGGGGGTGACATGTTGTATAAAATTTTTGGGGAAAGGCTTTGTAACGGTGTCAGCCCTTGTAAAATTTGAATTGTTCAAGGATTCAATAGAGTTGTCTTGTATATGATTTTTATAGTTGACATTTATATGAAATTTTCTATTTTGCAAGTGCCAGTCCCAACCAAATGTTCATAATTATATAATTATATCATGCAATCTTGTTAAAGTCACAAAGAATGACATTGTAAGCATGCGCCAATGTTCCTTGTGGGGTATCCTGAAAGGAAAAACATATCACTAGCCTGGGAAAATTAGTAATTCTGTGTATTCTCGCTCGTGCAGGTATAAATCACGCTCGAACAGATGGGATATAACTTCGCAACTGGTATTTGAGTCACAACAAAACCATGCTCGCTCGAGCGACCATAAATCTTGCTCGAGAGAAAAATGACACAAAAATACGACATGATGTATGAGTAAAAACCGATTTAAACTCGCTCGATCGAGTATGAAGAAAAATTGGATTTTGGACTCCTAGGTGCAACTTCGGTGTATTTTGGAAGGCCGAATAGGCTAGTTGTAGTTACACCTCAGTTGCACCGTCTTCAACAGAGTTGCACCCAAGGTTTTTTTCACTCATTTGATGCATTTAAGCCTTTAATAAAAAAAAATAGGGTCGTCTTTATGGGAAATCTGAATTTGGAGTCTAAGGAGCAACTTGAGTGTGTTTACGAGGGCTTAGGGACCGAATGGAGTTGCATGTCAACTTGGGTGTGTTTACGAGGCCTTAGGGCTAGTTCGAGTTGCACCTCAGTTGCACCCTCCTCAATGGAGTTGCACCCAAGGTTTTTTTTGCTCATTTGGATACATTTAAGCCTTTCATCAAAAAAAATGGGGTCATCTTTAAGGAAAATCCGAGTTTGGACCCTTAATGTCAACTTGGGTGTGTTTACGAGGCCTTAGGGCTAGTTCGAGTTGCACCTCAGTTGCACCCTCCTCAATGAAGTTGCACCCAAGGTTTTTTTCGCTCATTGGGATACATTTGGCCAAATTCGAGTCCCACCCTCCAGTTTTAATATTCAAAAAAATAAATAAATTTCGGGGTTACGATCGATCGTAGCACACCGACGAACGATCGTAAAATCACAGTAATGAGGCAAACTCTCTGTTCATTTTACGATCGATCGTAGAACACCTACGAACGATCGTAAAATCACAAAAAAGAGGCAAACTCTCTGTTCCGTTTACGATCGATCTTAGAATATCTACGAACGATCGTAGAATCACAGTAAAGAGGCAAACTTTCTGTTTATATTACGATCGATCGTATAACACCTACGAACGATCGTTGAACACCTACGAACGATCGTAGAATAAATATGAACGATCGTAGAGTCTCATTCATTTGGCCAAATACATGGTTCCATTTACGATCGTTCGTACGGTAATCTACAATCGATCGTAAAAGTCTGGTCGATTTTTTGGGTGGGTTCCAAGTATCCCACCCACCAATTTTCATATTCAAAAAATAAATAATAATCGGGGTTACGATCGATCGTAACACACCTACGAACGATCGTAAAATCATAGAAAAGAGGTAAACTCTCTGTTCCGTTTACGATCGATCGTAGAATATCTACGAACGATCGTAGAATCACAGTAAAGAGGCAAACTTTCTGTTTATATTACGATCGATTGTATAACACCTACGAACGATCGTAGAATAAATACGAATGATCGTAGAGTCCCTTTCATTTGGCCAAATACATGGTTCCATTTACGATCGTTCGTACGGTAATCTACGATCGGTCGTAGACTCGCGATTCTGATTCTTTTACAGTTCGGATTTCCCCCATGGGGTCATCCTCTACCTCTCCACTGTCCACTCTTCACCTACCTTCTCCTCTTCTCTTCTCTCCCTCCAATATCTATCGGAGGCCGTGTTCCCCCTTGGATCATCCGTTCCAACCCCCCATCGTCCTTGTAAGTTTCCTCTCTTTCTTGTTTACGGTTCTCGGCTGATCTCCAGACCCCCTCGCACCATTTTTTCTTCTTGGATTTGGGTGGGGTTGTCCCCCTTTATCAGTGTAGATTCTCACCTGCCCTCCACGTTGGACGATTTATTTGCGCCACTTTTGCGTGATCGTGCACACACCCTGTTTGTTTGCTGTTTTGCCTCCCCCACTTTTTGTTTACAAATGGGTCCCAAACGTGCACGTCGAGCCCGAATCATGCCCCCAGCCTCCCCACCATCTCCTCAATCTTCCCCCCAACCCCCATCACCGCAGGCCCCACCGCCTAAATCTCCAGTCTGGCATGCCATCCCAGAGCCCTACCTCTTCAATTATCAAGTTGGGCGGATGGCTGTGTTTGATCTCCAGTTTTTCCAAGAGGTTTCGGAGGCCTCCTTTGGCCTAACTAAACTCGCTTCTAGGGGCATTCAGTTCTTCATCACCCCCACTAGGTCCACTTACCCCAGGCTCGTCCGCCTTTTCTATCAGAACATGTCTGTTAAGGATGGTGATCCTCCCACCCTCGAGTCCACTATCGATGGGCATCCCATTTCTATCACTCATGCATCCATTGGTCATGCTCTTGATTATCCGGCCGCCCGTCCCTCCAGCACCCGACACATGGACCCCAACATCACCCTCGAGTTGATGGTGAACGACATGTGTGGAGGCAGGTTTCATAACTCCACATGTACTAGGCGCTCCTACCTTCCGACTAAATGTTGATTTTTGGATACGGTTTTTGCCCGCAACTTGTATCCCATCAACCATAAGACCGAGCGCCAAGGTCCCCTTTTGGAGGCGGTTTATCATGTTTACAAGGGCGCTTGGCTTGATGTGGTTGAGCCGATCTTCGACACCATTCGGCGTGTCTATGTAGAGCAGATCCAGTTCAAGAATAAGAAGGCCGAGAAACGAGAACTCCATTTTGGTAATTTGATTACCAAACTTATTCTTCAGTGTGGTTTTGAGATTTCGGAGGACGAAGAGGAATGGAATGAGCTTCCTAAATACCATAACCGAGATTGGACCCGGAGTATGACAGCTCTAACCAAGGCCCCCGGCTCCTCCTCTTCTTCTCCACCGACTCGGCAGGCCCCTTCGGCACCACGTACGGTTGGTGCTGCCTCCTCTGCTCCGGCCCCTGCTGATGCACTCTCTGTTGACCGTCGGCTTGCGGATCTTTGCGATCGATTTGATCAATTTCAGGCCACCTACACAGCCGATAGCCGCCGGTTGACTGCGTTCCTCGATGCTTATGGGGCGGATGAAGAAGCTCGATTGGAGGATCGTCGTCTACTTCGCACTATGGTGGAAGCTTATTTTGAGCCGGAGCCGGACTCGCCACCTTTGCCCCCCACCTAGGCCTTCCCATTTTAGTCATTGCCTTGTTTTTTGTTTTTTAATTTCTGGGTTATGGATTTTGTGGGAAATGTAGACTATGTGGACTCGGTGTACTTTTTTTTTGTATGGGGAGTGGACCCCTAGTTTGGTTGTCTTTATGCTACTATTGCCTATGTATGCCTTGATGTTTGCTTGTATATCACTGGGCGTGATATTACTTTTATTTTCTTGGCCCATGTTATTCATTGTTGCCCCTTGTCTTGCGAGTCGACTGGACGCGCTTTGCGCTCGCTTTGATAGTTTTCAGGGCCACAGGTGTTTTGATTGGCTTTGGTAGCCTTATGCTACGCTTTAGCGAGACATGTCCCCTTAGTGAGACATGTCCCTGTTTAAAATGATGAATGAATGCCAATTATTTCCTAAATTCGTTGAGTCTTTTAATTTCTTTAAGGAGCAAAGGTTCAAATATACTTATTATTATTATTTTTATATGTTTTAACTACATTCAGCGAGAATTCTAGCCAAAATAGCCTGAAATTGAAACCGAATGTCAATGGTGACTGTATTTGCATTCCCTGATGGCCTATATTTGCATTCCCTGATGGCCTACTGCGTTCCTGGAATTTTTTCAATTGCCCGATGAAGTTTGAGGTTGAGCAGTTGGCAATTGAGGACTGTTAACCCATTTTAAGCATGTAACAATATCCACAGGTATAAAGCTGTGAAACCATCCTCAATAAAAGCGTTATGTTATTTATCCAAAAACTATATATAAAGCTCTCAAATGAAGGAACAGAGGAAAATTACACCGGTTGAAGACTGTTGGGGTGAGGATGAAGGCTTGAGACAGATATTAGTCGGCGTAGCATGGGAACACTAATTGATGGCTGACTTACAACGTCGCGCGAGCGAGTAAACACACCGGCTGAGTAAACTTCAAGGCGACCTTCCATTCTCACTTCTTAAAAACTAATCATTTATTTTTTTAGCACAAATTTTTAACCGAGATGACCCTAGTGTGAAACTGCAACTAGCCATGGAGCCCCAAAAACAAGGGGTTTTATCAAATTCTTCTATAAATCACATGCGGGTATGGACATCGCCTGAGTAAACACACCGGCAATAACAGCGTTCTACAAGATAACAAAATAACGAACCGTTCTTCGATTATCATATGTTCATAATAACATGAAAATGTTCGCCAAAATTAGAATGTGTACTTTGATTGTCATATGTTAATCAATTGCAACACAATGATCTTCTCCAAAATTACAAAGAGTTCTTTCATTGTCATATGTTCAAAAAAATCTTCACAGACATTACAAGGTGTTCTTTGATTGACATATGTTCAAAATATAAACAAAATGTTCTTCACAGACATTACAAGGTGTCCTTCGATTGTCATATGTTCAAAAATACAACAAAATGTTCGCCATCATTGCTTATAGAGGCTGAGTCCAGTATGTTGGGTACATATAATGGGGAATTGCGCCTGACGACGGAAATGGTGGTGGAACTTGCTGCGTACCATGTGGGTACATGTAAGGGTGATATGGTCCATATTGTGGTGGAATAGGCGGCATGCAATATGTGCGAGGCGGTGGTGGAACTTGGTGACCACCGGGCACTTGAGTGGGCTCCAGAATAGGCTCAAGGGTAGTTGGCTCTTCTTGGAAAGCATTGTCTTCGATATCATCACCTTTGTTAGGACACTTTGGTCGAGTGTGGCCTTCTTTTCGGCATAGGCTGCACCTCATTTTTTTCTTCTCCAAATGAGACTTCAATCTCTTACAGGGTTGTCCCTTAGTTCGCACCCTTACAGGATCCCTGATAGCATCAACATTCTTATCAATGGGAGATTCACGATTTTCTTCTTGTTCGCTTACATCTTCATTCATACACACTCTCTTCATTTGTTGACTTATGATGCACATCGTGTCATTGTATGATTCCTCACTTTCTGCAGCAACAAGAGAGAGGCGGTTGCAAGCGTTTAGTAAGTTTCGATGGCGAATTGTCATTGGGGAATCTGGTGCTCTATACATATCACCGCCGCCAGACGGGGTGCCCCCTTTTGCCATTTTTGTCCAACGTGTCATGATAATGGAATTAGGTAACTTTGTCAACTGCTCAACCTTCATAATTGTCGTAATGTGACTGCAAGGAATCCCCACCGTCTCAAACAACGAGCATGTGCACTTGAAGTTTTGATATGTTGTATTACAGTCAACAAGATATCTCAGCTGGGGATTGTCATATACTGATACAATATACCTAGGATTACCCTCAAATTCCTCAACTGCCACAATCACATTCTTTCCCTCATTTAGCAACTCCTGTTGCACAACCTTGAACATGTTCGCCGTGTAAATCTGCGATGCGTGGCACTCTAAGGATGCCATGTTGCTAAGGAGCACCGGTGCGGTTTGATTTGTAATGCAATCCTCGCGTGCTTCTGCCTCTCGCATTCGTCCAATTGCTTTATCGAACAACTCAATAAATTTGAACAACGGTGTGTGACGATCAAAAACCTTTCGAAATACCGCATTCATGCTTTCTGAGCGTTGTGTAGATCGCATCCCAGCAAAGTAGTGGCCTTGAAGGTAAGGGTCCGCCCATAACTCTTTTGTTTTGTACAATTTCTTTGCCCATGTGTTGTTTTCTAGACTGTGGCTTTGAAGGAGGGCAGCCCATGATTCCTCCCACTCTTGAGGTGTCTCCCCAGATTTCATGCACTCCTCAATATCCTTCAAGAACCCTATTTTGTAGATGTTGGATAACACATTCCTCTTTAAATGCCACTGACACAATCGATGGCGTGTTCGAGGAAAAACATATTGAATGGCATTGCGCATCGCGTGGTCTCCATCCGTGATAATGGCTTTGGGCTCTTTACCGTTCATTGCTGTGAGGAAGGAGTTGAATACCCAACAAAATGAATCAGTTGTCTCATTGGACAATAAGGCGCATCCAAACAAACAACTATTGCGATGATGGTTCACCCCGACGAAAGCAACAAAAGGCATGTCGTACCGATTTATCCGGTACGTTGAGTCAAAGGTCACAACATCGCCAAAAGCCTCATAGTCCACTTGGCATTGACTATCTGTCCAAAATATGTGAAACAGTCGACCCTCTTCATCAATTAGGTGCTTGCAAATAAACTTTGGATCAATAATTTCCTTGTTTTTCATGTATTCCATCACTAACTGCACGTCACCATCTTCAAGTTTTTCCCGCTGCTGCCGATTCACTTGATTATACATGTCCATTTGGGTAAAACCCAAATTCTTGTAACCCCCATCATTTTTTAACATTAAGTCCATTACTTGTCTAGTCCTTATGCCAGAACCTACTAGTGCCTCTATCTCTACTTTCTGAACCTCATCCATTCTTCTATGTGACCTTAAGTGATTGACTTCTGCAGGATGTGCAAACTGATGATTGTGCTCGGGTTTAAACTCCTTCACGTTCCATCGTCCTGTGATTTTGTCCAATTTTATGACCAATGATGCATTACAACCACATCTAGACAGGGGTCTCGGCTCACGCATTCTACCATCTAGTTCCATGTATTTCTTTAATCTGTGCCCTCTTCTTGAACAAACAAACCGCCGTGAGGTAATAACATGACCTCTAAAGCGTACAACATTGTCCTTTCGCGTGCTAAACCCCATGCTCTTAGCATATGAGTTGTAGAATTCATAACCTTCAGCTTCTGATGCGAACTCAAGTTCCATAACATCTTCATACTTAATACCATTGACAAAATGACCGAGAGATGGCTTATCATAGAGATCAACAACATCATCGTCATCAATGTCATAGTGAGTAGACGGCCCTGCCATGTTTCACAACTTTTACAACTGACATCTGCAAAAACACAAAGAAAATATAAAACACATCACTAAGTCATCAACACCTCATCAAGCATGTAACAATATCCATAGGTACAACAAAGTAACTTATCAGTGCAAAATGTTATTTATCAGATGAAGTAGAGGTACTAAATAAAACTTATTGAGAGTTTTATTTAGCCATAAGCCCTCGTAAACACACCCAAATTGCTCCTAATACTCCAAATTCGGATTTTCCTTAAAGATGACCTCATTTTTTATGATGAAAGGGTTAAATGTATCCTAATGAGTGAAAAAACCCTTGGGTGCAACTCTATTGAGTAGGGTGCAACTAAGGTGCAACTCGAACTAGCTCAATGGGCTCGTAAATACACCGAAGTTGACATTAAGGGTCCAAATTCGGATTTTCCTTAAAGATGAGCCCATTTTTTTTATGAGAGGGTTAAATGTTTACCGATGAGTCAAAAAAACCTTGGGTACAACTCTATTGAGGATGGTGCAGCTGAGGTGCAACTCGAACTAGCCTTATGGCCTCGTAAACACACTCAAGTTGACATTAAGGGTACAAATTCGGATTTTCCTTAAAGATGACCTCATTTTTTTGGATGAAAGTGTTAAATATGTCCCAAGGAGTCAAAAAAACCTTGGGTGCAACTCTATTAAGGAGGGTGCAACTGAGGTGCAACTCGAACTAGCCCTGAGACCTCTTAAACACACCGAAGTTCACATTAATGTCCCAAATTCGGATTTTCCTGAAAGATGACCCAATTTTCTTTGATGAAATGCTTTAATATATCGCAATGAGTAAAAAAAACCTTCGGTGCAACTCTATTGAGGAGGGTGCAACTGAGATGCAACTCAAAATAGCCCTAAGCCCTCGTAAACACACCCAAACTGCTCCTAATACTCCAAATTCGGATTTTCCTTAAAGATGACCTCATTTTTTATGATGAAAGGGTTAAATGTATCCCAATGAGTGAAAAAACCCTTGGGTGTAACTTTATTGAGGAGGGTGCAACTAAGGTGCAACACGAACTAGCTCCATGGCCTCGTAACACCGAAGTTGACATTAAGGGTCCAATTTCGGATGTTCCTTAAAGATGACCCCATTTTTTTTTATGAAATGGTTAAATGTTTACCAAGGAGTCAAAAAAACCTTGGGTGCAACTCTATTGAGGAGGGTGCAACTGAGGTGCAACTCCAAATAGCCCTATGGCCTCGTAAACACACCCAAGTTGACATTAAGGGTCCAAATTCGGATTTTCCTTAAAAATGACCCTATTTTTTTGGATGAAAGTGTTAAATGTGTCCTAATGAGTGAAAAATACCTTGGGTGAAACTCTATTGAGGAGGGTGCAACTGAGGTGCAACTCGAACTAGCTCCATGGCCTCGTAAACACACCGAAGTTGACATTAAGGATCCAAATTCGGATTTTCCTTAAAGATGACCCCATGTTTTTTCATGAAAGGGTTAAATGTTTACCAAGGAGTGAAAAAAACCTTGGGTGCAACTCTATTGAGGATGGTGCAACTGAGGTGCAACTCGAACTAGCCTTAAGACCTCTTAAATACACCGAAGTTCACATTAATGTTCCAAATTCGGATTTTCCTAAAAGATGACCCCATTTTCTTTGATGAAAGGCTTTAATATATCGCAATGAGTGAAAAAAACCTTGGGTTCAATTCTATTGAGGAGAGTGCAACTGAGATGCAACTCAAAATAGCCCTAAACCCTCGTAAACACGCCCCAAATTGCTCCTAGTACTCCAAATTCGGATTTTCCTTAAAGATGACCTCATTTTTTATGATGAAAGTGTTAAATATATCCCAATGAGTGAAAAAACCCTTGGGTGCAACTCTATTGAGGAGGGTGCAACTAAGGTGCAACTCGAACTAGCTCCATGGCCTCGTAAACACACCGAAGTTGACATTAAGGGTTCAAATTCGAATTTTCCTTAAAGATGACCCCATTTTTTCGGATGAAAGTGTTAAATGTGTCCCAATGAGTGAAAAACACCTTGAGTGAAACTCTATTGAGGAGGGTGCAACTGAGGTGCAACTCGAACTAGCCCTATGGCCTCGTAAACACACCCAAGTTGACATTAAGGGTACAAATTCGGATTTTCCATAAAGATGACCCAATTTTTTCAGATGAAAGTATTAAATGTGTCCCAATGAGTGAAAAACACATTGGGTGCAACTCTATTGAGGAGGGTGCAACTGAGGTGCAACTCCAAATAGCCTTATGGCCTCGTAAACACACCCAAGTTGACATTAAGAGTCCAAATTCGAATTTTCCTTAAAGATGACTCCATTTTTTCGGATGAAAGTGTTAAATGTGTCCCAATGAGTGAAAAACACCTTGGGTGCAACTCTATTGAGGAGGGTGCAACTGAGGTGCAACTCCAAATAGCCCTATGGCCTCATAAACACACCCAAGTTGACATTAAGGGTCCAAATTCGGATTTTCCTTAAAGATGACCCAATTTTTTCGGATGAAAGTGTTAAATGTCTCCCAATGAGTGAAAAACACATTGGGTGCAACTCTATTGAGGAGGGTGCAACTGAGGTGCAACTCCAAGTAGCTCATATTCGATTTTTTCATTATGAGAAGTCTTCTAGCCCAATTGCAATAACTTCTAATTTTCTAGAGACACGAGAATAGTTGCAACACGTGGAGATTTTGATATTTTAACATAATTAACCACCACCTTGCATATATGGAACATTGAGACTTAAATGTAGCATTTCTATTTCATTAATTTCAAACCACGTATTGGTAAATGATTGTACAACTATGTCCATAACAATGGAAAGCAACTGATCATTATTAACACCTAATTTCCCCTAAAATTTCAAGTATGTATGCTGTAAATGAGTTTGTAATTAGACTAAGGAGTAAAAATAAATGTTTTTATTCAGAATACAAATAACAAGTTAAGTGCTCACACCTAATTACCCCTCAAAAAACAAGTTTGTCCTTCTAAAGGAGTAAGAATTGGAAGAAGAATAAGGAGGTTTAGTGCTCACCATCATCTACATTGTCCCACCACCTTGGATAACAAATGGGGTTGAGAGAGAGAAATGTTATTCAAAGGAAGAAGACCAATATTAGAGAGAGCAAAGAGAGAGAGCGCTCTGTAAAAAGAAACTTTCTCCTCTCCACCTTTAATACCAAATGGACTTGAGAGAAAGAGAGCAACGAAAGAGAGATAGCTCGGTTTTCAGAGAGCAAAGAGAGAGAGATAGCTCTGCCACTTCCATACCAAATGGAATTCAGAAAGCGAGAGAGAGGAAGACTTCCATACCAAATGGAATTCAGAAAGCCAGAGAGAGCAAAGAGAGAGAGAGCTCGGCGAGAGAGAGCAACAAGAGAGAGCAAAGAGTTTCCCTCAAACTTCTGAACTCACCGGTTACCTATTATGCAACCTGTTTGCATAAAAAAAATCATGCAAAAATACTCAACTCATTAACCAACTTATAAACACATCCCAACCGTCCATCTTTAGATTGGATGGTTGAGATATATGGGTATTGTAACAATAGATACCCCAAGTGTATTGAAAAAAAATCCATGTTTTTATGGTATGAAAGAAATATAATTGAAGCTCCGAAACACGTGTATGAATATCCTGGCGATCAGAATGTCGGTGTCTCATTTATGCTTTCTTACTGTTTGAGTTGAAGTAATAGACTAAAAGCGATGAACTTGAAAAGTTGGCAGTCCGTGACTGGAGCCCCAACTAAAAGACTCATTTATGCTTTCACTCTCTCTCCACTTCTCCTCTCTCTCTCTCTCTCTCTCTATTTCTTGATTCGTTTTTCATCTCAGAAATACAAGTCATCAAATAGGGCACAGCCATTCCTTCCACTTCATCGAAAATGCTTAGCTTCTGGTTCAAGAACACTCCGATCTTAGGGTTTTTCTAGGGTTTGGAAGCCTGGCCGCCATGCACGGATACAGCAGGCTCGGCAATGGGAGGTCGGACGGAGGGAATTCTCCGGTGCCGACGACGACTCCGTCGCCTCCATCTTCGCCGAGATTCCGGCATGGCCGGAGCAAGAACGGCGGCTGCGTTTTCCGGGGTTTGAAGCAGCAGACTTTCGTCGAGCGGCTGGTGTACGTTATTCTTTCAGCGGTTCTTAGGAGGCGAGGGATTTTGCTGTTTGCTCCTCTTGTGTACATTTCAGGAATGTTGATGTATATGGGTTCGTTTAGTTTCAATGTTGCTCCTCGGACTGCTGTTGTTGTTGATCAGCCTCCTCCTCAGGGTTCTACGTATCGTAGTCCTCAGATTTTTGAAAATCTCTGGCCTTTTATGCAGGTCGACGCCAACCATAGCTCCAATGCGGTACCTGTTCTTCCCTAGCTTCTCTCTCTCTCTCTCTCTCTCTATATATATATATATATATATATATATATTGTTATTTGGAAGGCCAAATATGGGTAGGTAACATTGACATTGGGATATGTAGCAGGGACTCAGGAAAATAGTGTCTTTTAGCTTAGATTTTGTTTGGGGTTTATGCTGAGTTATGGTGAACCTTGAGGGTCTGAACTTTAGAATGGAATAACTTGGGAAGAGATATGCCATTTAGCCTATGGGAGTTGGTGGGTCGTGCCAACAATCCAACCAGTTGTGCAAACATGTTGAGTTCTGAATAAATATCATTTGATAAGTAATCTTGTGTTCTTTTGCTTCTATGGCAATCACATGATTTAAAACCATGATTACTGTTAAAGACCTTTTTTTTTTGCTTGTGAAATGACTGATAAGAGTACTGGATTTCACAACGTACTCAACAATGTACTACAACCATGTGCCCTTCTTTTTGGTTGGTAGGTTGCCCTCAAATCTGAAGGTGTAACCATGTAAAGTCCCTTCATGAAAATTGCATTTGTTACATCCAACATACATGAGGGTGAATCCAGATTCCCTGGAATGTAAATGCTCTCTGATTGAGCTCAGGTTAACTATTGGTACAGTTTCTCTTGGTAGTTGAACTCAAGTCCGTGTGACCCCTTGACCACATACCTAGCTTATCTAAATTGATTCATTAGGTCAATATTGCAATGTGTATACCTATGTACGACCATAGTTATCAAACACCCGTAATATACCCATATAGTAACGGTATAATACTTTTAGGGGGGTCGCCGTTTAAAACTGGGTATTTTTGCCATGTTATGTATGATACGTGTATCGCCTTATAATACCCATTTTATATGGATTACATATTAAATCCATACAATACGTGTATTTTTTCCGTACTTTTACCATGTTAAATGCATATTCCGTATTAAATCATTGTTATTAGTTAATATCATGATTTTTATCTATTTATAATTATGATTTATTTTTTAATTTTCTCATACTTATGCTGTATTTTTGACGTATAGCACCCGTACCTCCCGATCAGATCATGATCGTATTATACCGGTACCCGTACTTGATACCACGCTAATCATCATTTGAGAAGTAAACCCTAGGGCCATTTCCCATGACCAAACTGTTCTTCTCCAAGAATGTCTCGTTGCACCTTCATGGTCTCCTTCCAAACCCCACTCCTTTTGAACAAGAGCCGTTTTGTTTTGATCGGTATCAAGAGCCTTGAAGAGGATCCTAGAAGAGGATCCTAGTTGCAATTGGCCATTCCAAAATTTTCTCCTATCACCCTTCTCCATAAAGCATCTTCCTCTTGCTGAACTGCCATAGCCTAGCCCATTAGGATTTTGTTCATGTATCTAAGCCTCCTGAAGCCCAAGCCTCCATAATCCTTTGGGGGACAAACCGAGTCTCACTTCACTAGATGAAACCATCCCCAGTCCATCTTGCCTCCCCAGTTAGCCTTGACATGACCCAGCCCAGCCTAAGTTGCGCTCCTAGTGAAGATTGATGAGGACGATGAAAATAGAGACTTATAGTAGATACTATAAGTCTATAACACCCTGATAACTTGAATGAGGAATGATTTGGTGTATTTAAAATGTAAATCTAGGAACAATGTTATGACGCCCCGAACCCGCGCCAAAGGAATCAAGTTCCGAGATGCGTGCCCATTCGTCATAACCACGCATGCGGAAGACTTTACCCGCGTAAATGCGAGAATTTTCAACTTTTCTTATAAGCTTACATAAGCAATACAACTGGTCATCACAATAACCCATCATAAGTAAATGTGTTACCTCACTAGCTACAGTAGTCTTTACTTTTGGCGCCACAACTGTACCAATATACCTCCAGACTCTAAAGTGTAACTCCTTGTCAATCGGTAACCGCTTCAGAATCTGAAGACATAAAATGAGATGTGAGCCATAGAGCCCAACAAAATCCATAGCCCATCTAAACTATTTTCCACATAATAACATTCATCAATAATGATATAGTAGTACAATACAATTCTCATATTATACTAATATGCAGAATAATAATATCGTAATTCGTGACTCGAGGTCACTCAGGGCTTTTTCACTCTATTCGAGGTTCCCAACCTCCAAGTTGTCAAATTCATCCAATGATTGTCCACGACATCAGGTTACCATTTCAGATAACCGCTCACGCTTTATCCTTGAGTCCATAGACTCGATCAACTGAGCTTTTGCCCGTGTACAACCTCTATCCATGAGTCCACAGACTCACTTATCAACCAATCGGGACTTCTCCCGATTATAACCAATCATTGGGTATGTCAACCCAATTAATCCTCGGGTCTTCACCCGATAACTGTCAGGAACAATACCTTTGACACATCACACTCTGTCAGGAACAACACCTCTGACACATCACACTCTGTCAGGAACAACACCTCTGACATATCACACTCTGTTAGGAGCCACACCTCTGACACTTACTTTATATTTTTCCTCTATGGGAACACCGACACACACACAACCACATTTGTCAGGAAACACATCTGATTGCCAAGATATACATCTGATTGCCAGGATACACATCTGATCAGCCAGGATACACATCTTTTAGCCAGGAAACCCATCCAACCTGTTAGGAAAATGAAACTCATCTGATAAGCCAGGGACGCACCTCTGACTAACAGGAAACACCTGACCACCAGGAAACACTTGATTATCAGGAAACACCTGTCTATCAGGTACACATCTGACATATCACTCTGTTAGGCATAACACTTCTGACATGACACCCTTGTCAGGAAACACATCTGATTACCAGGAACACATTTGACCTGCCAGGAATAACACATCTGACATGCCAGGAACACCCATCTAATAACCAGGAAACACCTCTGACATCAAATCCCGTCTGGCACAATACCTTTGACATCAAATCCCGTTAGGCACAACACCTCTGACATCAAATCTTGTCAGACAAAACACATCTGTCATTAACCTCTGTCAGGCACAACACCTCTGATATCAAATCCTGTCAGGCTCAACACCTCTGACATCAAATCTTGTAAGGCAAAACACATCTGACATTAACTTGTTAGGCACAACACCTCTGACATCAAATCTTGTCAGGCACAACACCTCTGATGGCTACCATCATATATCATCACAGCCTCTGTTGGGTGCATACCTGCTAACACAGGCCAATGACCCCTCAAGGTAACATCATTGAGTTCGTAAACTCAATACATCACTAGGTCCATAGCCCCCAATCCAACCTTGAGTCCATGGCCCAATGCCGTCCTAACTCTCCCGGCTATCAGTCACGGAGGAACCCGGGCTCATAATAGATACCGCCTCTCCGGACCTAGCCAAAGAGGGACCACAGACAGCACTTCACGTAGGTTAGGTTTTCTAACATAGGAAATCCCCAATTATTCAGGCCCTGCTTGAATAAGGCCTCATGCTCGTGGACCAAGTCCGAGGGTATACCGTTCCGGTGTGGAACATTACCCGGCCGATGGACCATTCCATCACCTTACCATGTCTCAACAACAGCACATCATACACAAAAGTTGTCCCGAGGTGGGACTTTTACCAGGCCAATGGACCCTACCAATGCCTTTAAAACATCACATCATATCAGATTCGTTCCGATAGGGAACTTAACCAGGCCAATGGACCTATCATTGCCTTAAAACAAACATCACATCATACAAGAGTTGTTCCGATAAGGAACTTAACCAGGCCAATGGACCCTACCATTACCTTACAATGTCAAAATCACATCACATCACACATATAGAAGCTCAGGCAGTCTCTCATAACTTCCTGCAGTCGATCACACTTCCCCTGCGATCTATCGCAAATTACACTGAGCCTAAATTCCGAGCTAAAAACAGCCCGAAACCGAGGGCTCCATCCCTCTGCTCCATTTTCACTTCCATCCATCCCATCCATACATCATTCATAAGGTCTCCGACCTTTTTCCATCCACACATAATATCACCAAACTATTCCACATATATAAAGTAGCTTAAATAAGGGAAAAGAGAAGAGATGGAAATGAATTTTACCTACTACACGACTTTCGAGGCTCCGGATGTTGAAATGGTCGTCGCCAATGCGATTAGAAAGCTGGAAAACCTCTAGGTAAACCGCCTCTCTCTAACCTCCACTTTCTCTTTCTAGAATTCTCTCTCTTGACACGCCAATCGAGACACCGGGGAGAAAATCTGACGTCGCCAACGCGTCGGGAACGTCGAAAAATCCCAAGAAACCTCCCTTTCCTTTCTCTCTCCTCTTTCTCTCTCTTCCTTTCTCTCTCCACACTTTCTCTCTCTAAAAATTCTGGGGGCAGAGCCTCTTTTGCTGTCCAAAACGTGTAAATGAAGAGGTCTGGCCCCTCTTTTTAAAGACCATGGGTCATGTGCATGGCACATGACCTCCCTTGATGTGACTTGTTGACCAAGTCAATACTTTGATTATTTGACTCGATTCCTGATTTCTTTGCACTTACGGCCTCCGAAACGTTATCAAACGAAGTCCGATTTTGACGAAACTTCAGGCGACTGAACTTGGGGTAGTTCGACAACTACTGTAAAAATTTCAGAGAAAAATACTGAGTTTTGACCGCTGCACTTTTGTCTGGAAGAAAATTGCAAAACCCATTAATTTCCTGATTTCGGACACAAAATAGGCCGCTGTTTATTCGTTTGAGATAACTAACTGCCAAAACGACAGACGTTAGTTTCCACGGCCGACTGGCACACGCTGGTATCAGTCGCACGGATTTCTATTAGGATCCCCAAGAAATATTGAGTCCCACTTAATTTCTGGAAATCTGGAAATTTCCCGTTTTCTTGATTTTCTTACATGATATGACCTTGCGGTCCTGCGAGACGATACCTGACGGAACCAATACGACAGGTGAAGGTCCCGGTAGTCGACCAACACACTGTGTGGGGTTTTCGAGAAGAAATACTGAGATTTGATCGGTACAACTCAATCTCGAGTAAAACTCACTTTTCACAATTTAATTAAATACTTAACTTATTAACCTCAATTAAGGACCAATAAACCCATAATTTTATTATATTAAAATTCTGGGGCGTTACAAATGTTGCATTGCATGAGTCATGATCTGCTCGGATAGGCGCTAGTGGTGGAATAAAGCGTTGCTATAATTTGTTTACATGCATGCCAGTGCACTGATTTTTTTTTTAATATTTATTTCCAGCATGATGCAATTTGATGTCTGGAACATCTTGTTTTGCTATCATGTAGCATGTAGTTGGCCCCGTGTTCTAAAATTTGGTATTGTCACAGATGTTACTTTTCTTTTGGATAAGTGCTGCACTTCCTTGAGAAGGTCGAAGTTTTTCTCTCTCTTAATTTCAAGCAATTTCCTAATTGGTGCTATTGTTCTTTGATGCAAATATTACAACTGTAAATTACCTAAAAGCAGAAGATATTGCAAATTAATAAGCTACACAACACAAGATTCCACAAGAAAACTGAATGGCTACCAATAATAGTAAGGGAAGCCTCCAATTTCAAAGCTCCATAATTGAGGTTATGAAAAAGAAATTCTAGGAGTAAGTTCTTAATTCTCATTAACGCATGTATTTATAAGTTATTAACAACTCATATTACCCTAAAAGCTCATGTAAAATCTATGCATGCATTCTCTTTTAGTTTCAGCCATCCATATCCTCGAGATTTCTAACCTTTCCTGCAGCCCTATTAACATGATTTGGTCTAGGTCCACCTGATTTGGTTTGTTTCATTATTTTACCCTCTCTTTTGAGTATTTGTATGCCTAAAGAGTAAAGATGAAATACATAACATAGTTGCAGGGACGCTATATATAGGGTGAGAAGGCTCACATCACTTCTCATATAGCGGTCAAAGACTCAAAGATGGCTATGGGACATGATGGGATAGAGACCTAAGTTTACAACCTAGGGTGTAGATGTCGCGATCCAAAATCCCCCCTAAGAGTTAGGAGACTTTGACTCGTGGCTTATCATATCGAACCATCCTGCAAGAGCATGTAAGACACACTAAAAGGCGAGCCTAAAAATTTCATAAGAACATAACTGTATTCCAAGTGTATACATCAACAACAATGCAAAGTGGACATCTCCACTTAATTACATTGGACATTTCTCTCCCTCTCATCACTCAAAAAAATAATAGGGTCGCCTGTCCCTCCACAAGATTACCCCGAGCAGGATCCTCTTCCAAGCATTCTTCCTCTAACCATGGTTCCGACGTGCAACCGAAATAACAGTTCGGCTGCAGGAAAGGATGGTTTGTTTTTCTTTCATTTCTTTTTGTGGTTCATGATCTCATGAACTTCTACTTGTAGTCAATGTTATAAATCTTGTTCTCAGGTTTTTATCGGCTGACATTTTTGTCGGGATATTTTCAAATCTGATTTTTTTTCGGGTATTTCTCGCCTAAATCTCGACAATGATTAAAAAAATATATTGAAATTACAAAAAATGGTAATAAATATCACAAAATTATAAATTCATAAAATCAATAACATTGTGTATTTCTCACGATATTTTTTTAATCTCGGCTAAATCTTGCGATATAATATGGGATAAAAAGAGAAAATTATATCTTTTCGCGAGATTTTTTAAATCTCGAGATAAAAATGGAGTTTTAAGTTTCAGATGTTTTTCTAGGGGAGAAATTGGGTATTTCTCGGGCGATTTGTAACAGTGCCTATAGTTGCCTTTGTAGCATAGTTGTTAAAGGCGTCGCCTTAGGCGGTCTCCTAAGCGACCAGGTGCTTTGCTGGGCTCAGGCGACTGGCTGTCTTAGATAGTCATTATTAAAAATCTAATATATATAATATTATTATTGTTTAAGGATATAAAAATTTATTTTATTTGAATATGATTGTTCGGTAACAAATAAATATACTATTTTATATACTTCTCATGTCTTTTACAATATAATATGTTAGTATTTGTATATCTAACAAAAAAAAGTTTGCAGATAGAAGAAGAAAAAAAAGACAAACGGTGTCAAGTATGTTTCTATCATGTTAACTTGTTCTCTCTCTCAATGGGTGGATCAAATGGTCTCTCTCCCTATGTTTATGGGTGGACCATATAGTTCCATTTGTTTTTTTCCATACTTGTTAAATTACAGCTGGCTCAGACGACCCAATAAAAAATTAAGAGCCTTTAAATGCCTCAAATTCTTTCTACCCCCCTCAAACTCTCTTAAACTCATATTTAAAAGAGTCTTTTATAGTTTAAACAAGTGCAAACCCTATAGTTATATATTTTACTTATTAATATTATTTTTATTACTTATCTTGAGTATAATCGATAAAAAGAAATAAATGAGAGTAAGCGGTACAACATTTCCCTCTCCCCCCTCTTCTTGCACCCTATTTAGCGTCACATTTGATTGTCAGACTATTTTCTGCTTTTTATTCAGTCTTATATTCTCCCTTCTTTCCCCTCTCTTTCTTATTGGGATGTCTATTTTTTATCACTCACAATCTATCTCTCCCTTCTTTCAGTAGTCATTGTAGACTTAATTTTTATTTCATTTTTTTCCAACACTTGAAATTCCTCTTTATTATTCTTAGAACTGTCTCTAGCGATGGTTCTATCAAAGTACGTCTTGACAATGATGTAATTTATATGAATGTATGACCTCTTATAAAAGAAAATGCATCATACATAGATCTCATATGAAGAGAAATTTCTGCAACAAAAAGTTCATCAGGCGATGCCTCGGGCGCCCATAGTTCAAAATATCGATACGTATCGGCCGATACGGGCCGATACGTACCGGTTTTTCAGCCTACCGATACAGAGATACGCCGGAATGAAAAAAATACAGCGTATCGCAGCCGTATCGGACGTATCGGTGCGTATCGGTACCGATACATGCGATACGCAGCTGTTTTACGGTTTTTTTTTTTTTCTTTAAGTATCGACTGATACTGTTCTAAGGGAGAGATTAAAAAAAAAAAGAAGGGAGAGCTATTGATATTTCCGAAATTTCGGTCAAAATCTTTAAAAAGATTCGACACTGAGGAAAAAAACCCAATTTTTTTCGTTTTTTTTTATGCTGTGATTTTGTTTTGTGAAATCCTATAGGGTTTCACTTGTCTGTAACAGAAAAAGGAAAAAAGGAAAAAAAAAAAGAGCAAGAAGGAAGAAAAGAGGAGAAAGGAGGAAGAAGGAGAGAGGAGGAAGGAATCAGAACCTGTAGCCGACGCCGTCGCCATCGCCATCGCTGTTGCCGAGGGTGAGTCTCCTCTTCCCCTCTTCTCTTCTCTTCTCCTCTGTTCTCTTTTTTTTTTTTTTGATACTGGATCTTGATGTTATGATGGGTTATGAATTAGGAAAGTGAACGGTCTTTACGACAAAAGACCCTAAGTATTGATTAATTACCAAAAGGTAATTATTTGTAAATAGTTTTTTTTTTTTTAAAAAAAAAAAAATTTTAAAGACCCCTCCCTTACATTACTATTATGCCTTTAAAATATTTCATAACCTCATAAATCCCCTTAACAGTTCTTGAACTATGGTTAATAAGTTTTAACGACTATGGTTAATTTTTTTTAAAAAAAATCAAGATTAGATGCTTTAACCTCAAGGGTTATTGAATCTTAACCATAATTAAAGGGAGTTAAAGGTAACACGTTAAATTTTTTTTTCCAAAAAACTAAGGTTAGATGCTTTAACCCTAAGGCCTAAGAGTTAGTGAATCTTAACCACAGTTAAAGGGAGGGACACATTAATTTTTTTATTTGTTATTTCTAAAAACAAAGGTCAGATGCTTTAACTCTAAAGGTCAGTGAATCTTAATCATAGTCAAAGGGAGTTAAAAGGGGACACATCATTTTTGTATTTTTTTTCTAAAAACCAAGGTTAGATTGTTGAACCCTAAGGATTAGTGAATCTTAACCACAGTTAATAGGAGTTAAAAGGGACAGTCAATAGGTGTGATTGAACTCTCCCAAGGTTTTTTAAAAAATAATAATAACAGTAACCCTATTAAAAAAATCACACCCACTTGCCAACGTGTCCCTTTTAACTCCTATTAACTGTGCTTAAGATTCACTAACCCTTGGGGTTCAACAATCTAACCTTGGTTTTTTTTTTTTAAAAAAAAAAAAAAAACTAACTCTATTAAACTTGTAATCACCTAAACATCACTCAATAGATATAGAAGTCCTGCTTGTTTACATTTTTTTTTTATCAATAAAAAGTAATTTCATTAAAAACTAAGGATTCACAAATAGTGAATCATAAAGAGCCCAAACAAACAGAGTATAGACTAACAACTAACAACTACCAAATAAAATTACAGTCATCCTGCTTGTTTACATCGAAAATAAAAAATAAAAAAATTGAACAAAAGCCCTGCTTGTTTACATAAAAAAAATAAAAAATTATATTTACATCCACTTCACAGTCAAATAAAATTACAGTCATCTTCGTTTGATCTTGATGTAGGGTCTTCGATAATTCAACAATTTCCTCATCTTCCCATATTGATTAAGTCCTGAAAAAACATCGAGCTTGTCAATTGCAGATAGAAATAAGTTTGGAAACTAAATTGCTAAATTTCAATTAGTTATCAACTTTAATGTGTATTCATAAATTCTTTAGATATCTAAAACAATTAAAATGGATAATCATTGAAATGTTAAGTATAGATAACTTAAATTTTCTACTCTAATTTGATATATACTAATGATCATTAATTCTAGATTATATTTCTTATACTTGGTTGACTATTGTTGGTATTTTCATGCATATTTATCAACGCTCACGTCTTTTTTAACTTATAAATTTTTTAACTCTCATATGAATGATTATAAATGTAGTTGAAGGTCTTCATTTAATTTGTTTTTAGCTTATATTTACATTAAAAGAGGTTTTATGCAAGGTATCCAAGTTTTTCCTTGTGTATCCAAGCTTTTTTTAGCGTATCCTGAATTTTTACGCCGTATCCAACCGATACGCCGATAAGTATCCTATTTTGGGCTGACCGATACGGCGACCGATACCAATATTTTGAACCATGCGGGCGCCTCAGGCTACCGACTCAGGCGTCCATGGGGTTTGTCGCCTCAAGTCGCCTGGTCGCCTTGACAACTATGCTTTGTAGTTTGCTTTGTTAATTCATTTATATATATTCGCATGGATTATTGATAAAAAAAAAAAATATCAATATTCAATCATAACATGCTTGCATAAATAGAGTAAGGCAGTTCAACGTAGAACTAAGCAGAGTAAAACTTACTTTAAATCAAAGAGTGGAAACTATAACCCTTTTTAAAACTAACATGTGCATATCTTTTGAAAATCCTACTTCGATCAATGCATTTCAACATCAATTGCATATACTTTTCAAATCACATGCTTTTCAAACTTTTCTTTTAAAACATAACTTCATCATTTTTATCATATCATTCTCTTTTCAAATCACATATCTTTGCAAATACCATATTTGATATTTCACATACTTTACATTATCATATTCATCACATGCATTTCTCTTTACCATTCTCCACATTCAATACATATGCATATCTCTTTACAAATACCACATTTAACACATGCATTTCTAGTACCCGAACTATAATTGAACGGAACATACTAGCATCATTCACACATGCACATTCACATACTTTACACATGCACATTCCTTTATTTCATTTAACTAGTGCCTGGACTATGATGGAACGGAACACACTAGCTTTATTTCATTACTTTTTTACATTTGTTAACTAATGCCCGGACTATGATGGAACGGAACACACTAGCTGCTTTCATTTTTCTTAACTAATACTCGGACTACGATGGAACGGAACACATTAGCTTCTTTACACATACTTAACTAGTGCTTGGACTATGATTAAACGGAACACACTAGCCTCGTTGCACTTAAAACATTACACATACTTTGATGCAAAACCCATGCTTTTGGCAAACTCTCTTTAAACACATACTTTACTTTTAGAAAACCCCTCTTTGAACACATGCTTTGAACTCCTTCTTTGAACCATACCATACTTTGTACAAATACTTCTTTGAGCTGAAATCACACATCAAGCGAAACAATTTATCTGAAATCATACTTTAAACGAAAACCATGCTTTAACGGAAATCATACTTTGAATAATTAATACTTTAAAAGTTAAAACCATCCTTTGAATACTTGTATTCGATAAAAACTGATCATATAAGCGTGAGTGATCATGTATATCATTGTGTGCAATTAGGGAAAGTGAGGAAATCATTTAAACACTTATTTCATAGCATACTTCACAAAAACAGGGCCATTGGCCATTGGATTTATCAAAAACCATTCTTAAATCCTATTAGCTAACAATAATTCATAACCATGGTTTAAAATATCGATACGTATCGACCGATATGGGCCGATACGTATCCTATTTGGAGCTACCCGATACACTGGTACGCAAGAAAAAAAAATTTCCACTATATCGGGCCGATACAGGCCCGATACACTCGATACGAGGATTTTTCAGTTAATTTTTTTTCTCCTTTCATTTACACTAGGGTTCACAATATAGATCCGATACACACAACTTATTTACTTAATATATTATTTAAGTAAATGATTTTAACTTGATTTTACTTTCATTTACTTTAGATATTAATATGTAAATAAGGTTATCCCCTTGGTTATGATGCCCCAGCCCAACCCTACTTATCAGGAGCCACTGGTTATGATGCCCCAACCCAACCCTACTTATCAGGAGCCACTAGTTATGATGCCCCAGTCCAACCCCACTTATCAGGAGTCATTGATTATGATGCTCAGTCCCAGTCTTCGACTGACAATTATGGACAGATCACGACTCAGCAGCAGGCATATGTACAAATGTACCTGGGCATGTATCACACGATGATGACTTAGACACAGTGGTGTCATCATATCTGGACCACATATAATGTATCACTACTCAATTCTTGATCCCACAATGATAGAGTATGAGCCGGCACGAAGCTCAATGTGGTATTGAGTTTCTATCTGTATGTAATTTGATTTGTGAATACAAGGGTCTATGTATTTTCATATTTTTGATTTATGAATGCAAGTGAGCTTCTATCACTTGGTTAAGTAACTATGGTTTGTATTTTCATATATATTTATCAGTGCGCACACTTTTTTTAACTTGTAAATTTGTTAACTCTCGAATGTTTGATTATAAATGTAGTTGGAGGTCTTCATTTAGTTTGTTTTTAGCTTATATTTGCATTAAAAGAGGTTTTATGCAAGGTATCCAAGTTTGTCCTTGCGTATCCAAGCTTTTTTTAGCGTATCCTTAATTTTTCCGCCGTATCCAACCGATATGATACCGATACGCCGATACGTATCCAATTTTGGACTTACCGATACAGCGACCGATATTGATATTTTGAACCATGTTCATAACATAGCCAACTAATAGTGTATCTACCTTTCCTAAATCGCTTCCCTACGATTTGAGAGCTTGAGAATTCATTTCGTGGATGAAATCCAAGCTTTATCACTCCAAGTCTCCAAGACAGTGAAGAACGAACTTCAGAAGCAAAGATTGAGCTTCTCTTTGATCTTGGAAGACACGTGAACAAAACCCTAGCTTTTCCCTCTTCTTTTCTCAAATCCCTTCTCAAATCTATCCTTAGGTTTTGTTAAATCCTAACCCGTGAAATCCCCTTCTATTTATAGGCCAAGGGTTGCCAAAACCCTTAGAAAATATCCTCTAAGGTCAGTCACACTGTTCTGGGTCGGTTTGAGCATTCTGGGCAAATTTCGTCGACTAAATTTGGTCCCTGATGAATTTCATAGGCTAAATTCTCTGACTGGGCATGTTTTTTTCCTGCTATGGTGTTTCGACCATAACTTTTGACTGACTTATCGGATTTAGGCGATTCAACTTGCGTTGGACTTGAAATTCAATGCAGAACAAATTTGTGTCTATTGTACAAATCCTAATTCTGACATGGTCTAAATAGGCCCTAAAGTTGATTGTTCAGGAATTACAACAGACCAATCTTCTGAAAACCCACATTTGACCTAACTTCAACTCAAAATCTGGAAAAGTGTTAAACATGAACATTGAAGAGGGTTTCGATATCTTTCTAATGGCTCAAGAATCATTCAATTCCGATCAGCGGTGACAAAACTAGGGTACTCTGAAGTTGAGGGCATGTTAAGACATCCCTCTTCTTTTCTTTACACCATTGATCTTACTTTGATCACACAAAAGAGTCCTTAGGGCCCTGAACACATACCCTAACACCCTTCCATGAGAGCATGCACAAGACATGAGACTCTTGGCATTCGCATGCCCTTGCACAGACACTATTCACAGCACTATTTACTGCACAGTGAACTTGGGTTCCGGGGTTCTATAGTAGACCTTGAGAAAGTATCTTTGGATTGGAACCTTCTTGGTAAAGGATTGATACAAAATAGTGTTGTCTCTACAACCAGTAGTAATGTAATTCCTATGCGAATATCATTAGATTAAATTTTTTTTCAGAAAATTTTAATTTTATTATTTATATTATTTTATTCCAACTATAGAACAAAAGTTTAAAATCGTATTATTTTAATACAAGGTCCATTGTAGTCTAAGGGGCCTAGTTCTCCACTCATAGCTTATGTCAAACAAAATCTAATTTATGGTTAATTAGTTACCCATAGTCCCATACTATTATAATGGAGAGGGACACTACTATCTCAATGCTTGCTTCTTGTTTCTCAAGGATTTTTTGAGCCTCGCGTCCTACTTTTCGCTTCATGTTGGTAACTATGATATGAAGATATATAATTAGTTTTTTCAAGGCCTGGTCAACAAGATGTATCATTCTAAGATCGACCAGAAAGGGATGAGCCTAAAAGTCCATGTCTGGGTGCAGCCAAAGATAAAATTGTGCCAATTGACTATGTATCGTCATGTCGGGGAAGCTATAGGATCCTTTCTAATGCTTTATTGTACAAGCAATTGCATTCAAGTGTAGATGAGAGCTCCATCCTACCCATGGTTCAAAGTATCAGTATTGCTGTATTAGTAAGGTGATTTTAGGATATGTATCGGACATATCGGTTGGATACGCCGAAAATAATCAATACGCTAAGAAATGGTTTAATATGCGAAAAAAAACTTGGATATCTTGCATAATTTTTTTTTAATGCAAATATAAGTTAAAACAAAACTAAATAAAGTCTCTCAACTATATTTGTAACCATACATATAAGAGTTTAGATTTAAGAATTCTATAAGTTAAAAAAGGTGAGCATGCTAATAAACATGTGTAAAAACACAAACCATAGCCACATATTCAGTAACTCAGCATAGCCAATACAATCTAAATATGAAAATTATACATTCCATGAAATACATAAGAAAGTTGATTTTACAATCATAAAGTAAATGACATAGATGATACAACCTTAAATTAATACCACATTAAATTACGCAAAAGTTCGAACACTGTGGGCTCCAAAAATGAATAGAGTGGTACATGATAAGTGCGCACAATATTATGGCTACTAATGTAAACGTGATATGTGGTTTGGTACATCTATTTGTACATCTGCTGTTGACTGGCATACGGAGCATAGTAGCATTCAGTGTCTTGGTCGGGTGCAAATCTGAAAATTGTGGAATTTGTCCATAACTGGCATACACTATCCCGATCGGGTACAAATCTGAGAATTGTGGAATTTATCTATAACTTTTCACTTGATGCTTGAGACTAAGCATCATGTCCATAAGCTCCAGATGAGTGGGACTAGGCATCTTGACCATAACCTTTTGAATCCGAAATTAAATGTTTAGATCTTCATTTTTTAAACTTTAAATCGACAATAGAGGTGTTGTTTTAAGCTTGCAAATCAACTAGAGAATAATTTTGTTTTGAAATAAGGGGTTTTAGAGGTGTGTTCCAACCAAGGTTTAAAAACTGGGTTTCGGCCACCGTAACGGCCTCAGCCGAAATCAATACGTATCAGTTTCGGCCTTTTTTTAAATTATTTTAAAAAAAAAAATCTAAAAAATCACAATAAATAGGAATAAATAAAGACAATGCGGTAAATGAGTAATAACATTGTTCTAAAGCCAATATCAAGTTGAAAATGTAGAAATAATAAAATAAAAAAGGCAGTAGATGTTTTTACAGTAAATATTAAGTGTTATTTAGTGTAAAAAAGTAGAGAATGTTAGAAAAATGAAACCCTAACCACCTAAATCAAGTAATTAACAAATGTTCTTAGATTTCAAGTGAAATTCATGAAAGTCTTGAGAAAACTTACCCGATTTAGCTTTCAAATTGTGTTTTCCCCAAAATGAAGAACGTGACGTAGATTTCTTCAAATCAATGATTGAAACACCAAATCAAGTTGTTAATCAACAAAAATAAAATTTTTTTTAGGTAGAAGAGGTTAGAATGAGTAGAGAAGAAGAGAGGAAGCAAAAAGAGGTTTTTATGGTGTGTTTAGGTCTTTACGGAACCGGTTTTAAAGTGAAAGCGTCGGGCGAGTCCTACGGCCGAAACTGTTACATATCGTAGGACTTGGCCGATACGCAACGGTTTCGGCCGAGTCTTATTTTTTTTTCGAAAAAAGAGGGTAAATGTGCGGTTTTGGGTCTCGGGTGCAACCGAAACCGACATGTATTGGTTTTGGCGATCGACGAGTTTTTAAAACATGGTTCCAACACCCAAATGAATGTCCCCTTTGGTTTTATAGTTATATCGAGCGTATTGGTAACAATATCGGTGCGTTTCGGTAATATTATCAGTGTGTATCAGTCCGATATGCACGATACTGCTCGATTCCCTTTTGATACTCAGGATTTTCTTTTTTTTTAAAATACGTATTGAAGAGTATCGGTGAATATCGCTCCGATACGCATTGATACTTAGATACTCTACAAATATTTTTCTGTTTTATAATTTTCCCGTGCCAGCGTATCGGTATCCTCCAAAATCGATATGTATTGAGCTGATATGCCTAATACGTGTCGATACTTGAAACCATGATACTACCTACTCGCTAATAAGATTGACAGAAATGATGTGTTGAGCAAGCAACGCTTCCTTTGGTTCTACTTCACTCTCCCCGGATTAGAGGGAGGGTCTTGAGGGGCATTTTGAGGAAGCAGAGGTGCTAGAGGCGGTTCGTGGTTTGGCTAGTGACAAAGCGTCGGTACCCGACGGGTTTACCATAGAGTTTTTCAGGGGTTGTTGGGAAATGTGGGGCGAGATTTCATGGAAGTAATGAAGGAGCTCTATGATTCCGGGAGTTTTGACAGAGTTTTGAATAACACTTTTCTAGCTTTGATTCCAAAAAAGGAGGGGGCGGTGGAGCTCAAAGATTTTAGGCCTAGAAGCCTAGTAAGTAGCGTGTACAAAATCTTATCTAAAGTGTTGGCAACGCATCTCAAGAAAGTTATGGGTTACCTCATTTCCCCTCAACAAAGCACGTTTGTCGGTGGGCGCCAAATGGTAGATGGGATCCTCATAGCCAATGAGAGCATTGATTCAAGGGTGCGGGCAAAAGAACTGGGTATTCTTTGCAAGGTGGATATGGAGAAGGCCTACGACCATGTCAACTGGGAGTTTGTGGATTACATTCTAGGCAGAATGGGTTTTGGGTGGAAGTGGAGGCGTTGGATGAGGTCTTGTATTTCGACAGTATCTTTTTTTATCTTGATAAACGGTAGTTCAGCGGGGCATTTCTCAAGCTCTCGGGGATTGAGGCGGGGGGACCCACTCTCCCCTTTTCTCTTCGTTATTGTCTCGGAAGCATTAAGTAGAATGTTATCAGGGGGTGAAGGATCTCTATTCGAAGGTTTTCGGATAGGTTGGAACGGTTTGAGGATTTCGCATCTCTAATTTGTGGATGATACTCTTATATTTTGTCGGGCTTTGCAGAGGGATCTTCTCAACATCAGATGTATTCTTAGATGTTTTGAGGCGGTGTTAGGCTTAAGGGTAAATCTAGCTAAGTTAGAGATCCTAAAGGTGGGGGAGGTCCCTATCCTTGATCATTTAGCCGTCTGTTTTGGAAGTGCTGTAGGGTCCCTCCCTTCAGTGTACCTAGGTTTGCCTCTAGGATCGAAACATAAGGAGAAATCAGTGTGGAACCTGGTGCTAGATCGCATTGCCAGAAGACTGTCAGGGTGGAAGGCTTCGTATCTTTCGAAAGGGGGGAAAATGATCTTGATCAGGAATACTTTGCAAAGTATCCCAACTTATTTCATGTCGTCTCTCACCATTCCTCGATCCGTGGCTCTAACCATAGAGAGGTTCCAGAGGGATTTTCTATGGCATGACAGAGATGAGGGAGCTAAGTATCACTTGGTAGCTTGGTCCCAGTTGTGTCGGCCTAAGGAAGCAGGTGGTTTAAATTTTAAGTCGCTCATTCATATGAACAAAGCTTTGCTAGGAAAGTGGGTGTGGAGATTTGGAGAGGAGAGGGACAGCTTGTGGCGTGCTGTGATAGCAACCAAGTACAGGGAAACTTCTTGCTGGATTCCAAGGGAGGTTAGGGGATCTCACGGTTTTGGGTTGTGGAAGGGTATAATGGCCAATGCTGGTTTGGTAGTGCCTTATTTCAGATTCAGGGTGGGAAGAGGGTCGGAGGTCAGGTTTTGGAAGGACATATGGCCGGGTCTCACTCGCCTTATGGACGATTTCGGAAACCTTTTTGTTGTATCTTCTGACAATGATGTCCTAGTGGAAGATTCTTACGAAAGAGGTGTGGGAGGAGTTGTTTGGTGCCCAAGGATGAGGCGAGATCTTAAAAATTGGGAAATAAGTGATTATTCTCGGCTTATGGAGCGCATTTCCTCCTACACTCTATGCCTAGAGTTAAGGGATTGCTGTCTGTGGTCTATGAGTAGCAATGAGAGATTCTTGGTTAGAAATCTGTGTCAGTCCATGGAATCCTTGCCGGGGATTTCGTTTCCCTATAGAGTGGTGTGCTACCCCGGCTTACCCTCTAAAGTTTCATTTTTTTTTTGGACCGCTTCATTGGACAAACTTTTAACCGGAGACCATTTGCAGCATAGAGGCTGGAGTTTAGCGAATCGTTGATACATGTGTTACTAGGAGGAAGAGTCGGTGGATCATTTGCTCTTGCATTGTTTTGTAGCATCGGAGGTGTGGTCCCATTATTTACCCTGCATTGGGGTGGCTAGGGCATTCCCATCATTGTTTCGGGCTCTCCTAGATGGGTGGAGTCGGGATCGAGGGTCAGGGGTGTGGGCGGAGATTTGGGGAGTTCTTCCGGGGGGCCATTTCTTGGACTCTTTGGCTAGAAAGGAACTGAAGAGTGTTCGAAGACATTTCAACGCTCAGGATTTGTGTCCGAGTCCGTTGGGCGATTATGGACTGGGTAGGCTTACATGACTCAAGGGAGGAAATTCAGGACATATTGTATTAGCGGCTAGGTTGGGGCCTCGTTTACCTGCTTGTAAACCCGAACCCGAAGGGCTTTCCGATTTATCCTTGTATTGTTCTTGTTGAAGTCGTGCTGTTTTTTAATAAGATGAGTTATTGATCAAAAAAAATAAAGGAGGAAGGCCATCCAGATTTGGATGGACCTTGCTGTAAAACTTGATAGATGGGTTGGTCCTTTATTGTATTATAAAGAATATGAAGTTTTCAGTCCATCACGTGACCTTCTAAGTAGAATCACCATAAAGGCACCAAATTAGCCATAAATCTTGGAAATGAAATTTTTTTTTTTCTTTTGAACAGCAGTTGAGTCAACTGATTACATCATTTTCTCTAGTCATACCTATCAAACAAGAAAGAAAAAATTTACTTCTTTTTTATGTCATAATCCTTTTGCATAATTTTAAATTTCTTACTACATTCTTCACGTCAAGTGTCATTTTTAAATTGCTATACGTATGGTTGAGTGTTTCCTTGTTGAATGATGCATTATCTGGTGCCTATTGTCGTTATGAATCAAATAAACTTACAAAATTACATACATGGAAATTATGCAGTTGATGACAGCATGGCATCCAAAATTGCGTCAAAGTTGGAAGCCTTGTGTCAACCAGAGTATTTCTCAAGCAGGTGTGAGGTTTCTACATACTATTATGGTTACCCTTACACTGATTTGGGTATTGATTGCTGCATAAACATTCCAAGAAACATACTTAAATGATTTTTATAGTTTTTCTACGTTTATGTATCGATTATTCATAATTTAATCCTAAATGCCTTTAATATTTTTGTTCAATGTGAAGAAAAACTTTCTTCCTGTTATCTTCATATTGATACGGATGGTGTGCTGAAGCATCAACATAGGAGATATCTTGACGTGTGGACAGCTTTTTTCTGTGATCATGTTAATTTATTAATGATATCCATTTGTCTTGTTTTCCTCAGTGGTAGGATGATTTTCCTTCAATGATTTTTGTGCTGAATTTGAAGTTTTATCAATTCAAGGTCAATTTAGCCTTTGTGAAAAGCTATTGATAGGCGGAAACATGGTTTTAAATATATGTGAAAAATGTGAGATATTGGCCAATACTTTCCAATATCTCAGGCCAGGGCTGTATCCATTCATTCGTGCTATTTATGTTTTTACAAAATTTAGTTGATGTGTCGCACAAAAGTCGCAATGTATTGCATCATCTTGCAATATATCATCAATATAGCATTATTTCTGCGTAAATTCAGTTTTTTTTTTAATATTATAAAATGTACATTATGTCGGTCAACATTCGGAATTTCAACTGACATGTGAGATGTTTTGGAATTTTTTCTTCAATGGTTTTCCAATCAACTGTTTACCAAATTCACTTGTATTTTAGGTGTTTAACACTAAATAAACCAAAATGTGGTGAGGATCGTTGGATAGAACACAAGTTGAATTTTTCCAGATAAGTGGCTATAATGTGTATTTTTCTTTAAATTTTATTTTTATAATATATTTTTTTTGAAGTGACGAATCAACTTTAAGTTTCATTATGTTATGTATTTTGACCCATCTATCGATTAATTGAAAAAGTTTTAATTCTTGAAAGGAAAGATATATCCCGAAAGTGTAGTTTTAATTGTTTAAGCTTAGCAGTATGATCCAGTGTACAACTTCATATGACGAGACAATGACGACTCATATCCACTAATGGAGTGCTAGCCGTCTAACTTGAAGAGGACGTGTTAGTACTTAGTATACAATATTGAATTATCATCTCATGAGCTAGGTACCATATCATAGTCGTGTGGATAACTAGTATTATTGCCCTCCTGGTCAGAACATAGACAACGATTGTGAGCTTCCTGCACTTGATCTGATTGTAGCTCTTGGAGTCCCTATGTAGTTTACTATTATTTGAGTCTATATTTCTATTTTTTATGATCATTGGATGTATGAAGTATGAACAATTGATGAATGTTATATTAATATCAGATTGGCATACATTTCCGTCATTGCGTTTCTTCGCATCATTTCAATTTTATCTCTTATGTATTTTGTTTTTTTCGAAATCCCAATTGTTTATTAATGTCAATTTCAACAAAATTAAAGTTTCATTGAAATATTCCATATTTGTCTTAATTTATCCCTCGAATAGAAAACAATCTGCCACTTTGAAAATATGTCGCAATACATTCCATTTTCAAGCTGCTTGATGTCCACAATTGGGCTGAAGACTTAGTAGTAGATTTTATGTAGAGATTAGAATGGTGACTGTAGACAATGAGACTTCTGAGCCGTCGATGTGGGTGTCCTGGTGACTCTCCTCGCATGGTGAAACCTACTTAAGGTGGGATACAAACCATGTGATTCCTTAATTTCCGTAAAGAAAAATTTATCTAGAATACTAAATCTGTAAATCATGAGCACAATAACCTTCATCTGCAGTGAAACGCAACCAAGTGAGAGTCCTTACTCCTTAGAGATGAATTTTGTTAAGGAAATCTTATGTTCCTCACCTGCAGTTGAATGAATCCTGCTGCGAGGCCTTGGCAGCTGTACTCTGTTTCTTGAAATTTTTGAGAGGATAAAGCTAAAGGCAATCAGTCGTTTTTCATGCACATGTGATTAGTCTTTTTTTGATTGGTAAAGACTGAAGAGTATATATATATGTATACCGGGAAGGATACTAATGAGCCATGCTCATTAATGCTTTAAATGAGCGGTCCCTCTAAAAAGATGACACATGACAGTCGTTTTTTTGAATCCGACCATTGGATTTTAATTTGAGTCCATTAGGAGACACGTGTCAAAAAATCAGTTCGATCGAACATATTTAGACCGTCTGAGTATACCCTATTGTTAGCATTAACTCTCTAGGATTAGTGACCCTACCTATGCTATGCAAATGTTTATATTCCCATCTTCGATCGGACGGTATATAAACGCCCGATAAAGCTAATTTTTTGCCACATGTCTCTCAAGAGACGTGTCTTGACATCCAACGGTTGCATTCCAGAACAACTCGCCACGGGTCATGTTATTAGGGACCGCTTATTAAAGGCTTTAATGAGCATGACTCACTAGAATGCTATTATATATATATATATAAAGGGAAAAGGTGGCAATACCAAGAGCCTTTAACTGAGAAGTAAACTCACAAAGAAAAAAGCTGCGAAAACCTACACAGAAACAAGGCCAAACAACCACAACATAAAAGCAAAAATATACACACAACAACAAAGGCTGATCTCACCCTAGATCAACCAACTTTATGTTGTTGACATAAATAAATGACACACAGGAGATTAGTCTTAGGAGCTCACATAAACACACAAGTTTCTCTTTTTAGATTGGTTAATCTATCAGAAGAACAAATGAAGCAAGCGACATGAAACTATGTATTATATTATTTGAAATGTGAAATGATATAATATGTAAAATTACACAGTCAGCACATTTCAAAGCTGGTGAAAAGATATCCATCGTTTTCAGCTTGACCATAATTACATTGACGTAGTATTATGTATCAAAGAAGAAAAAAACAATGTAATAGGCCGCATGGTTGTGGTCAATGCATCTGCTAGTTTGTGACCGATCGTCAATTAAATAAACCTCTTAGTAGCTACAATTCCGTAGAATAGTGACTAGTATGAGGTGTTGAACCACAGAGGACTGCGCAAATTCTAAGTCAATGAGTAAAAAGATTGATTGGATTGATTTAACCTAATTAAACTATCAGATTTTATTAACCTAAATAAACCAAGAGTTTTTGATGATATATCAGTGAGAGAAGATCTAGGGTGTTCGAATCCACCACTAGCTTCATAACTGGTCTCTAATGCATTTATTCAAGTCCATCACAATGTAAACAATAGGGATGAGAGTGACTACAAGACTCCACCCATCCATCTAGAATGATTCAAGGGATTAGACCCTGAGCATATCCTATCTTCGGTTAGCACGAGTGATACACACTAAACTAGGGTTATGAAATCACTCGTCTTCCTTTAGCATAAAATATCCTATGATTTAATTCCTCAACAGTATTACCATTACATAAAATCCACATTAATAATCACAGAAAAATAAGATGGATGATTTCAATCTCAATATAATGAAACCTAAGACAAGGATAGAATCACACTGAAATCGAATATCATCAATAAACTCTGGTTATGAATAACCCTCTTATTATGCAATCATTGTTTACAATTGAATAAACTAAAACAAAGTATAAAGAGACACAGTTACTTGGCTAGGGTTTCATCTAAACCCTAGAAAAAGGAATTAGTTCATAGCGAGCGCAAGGAACACCGCTTTCGATGGAGAACACAAAGAACGTGAGTAATCCATCCTCCAACCTCCACAGATCTCCAGAGCCTTCTCTCATTCAAATCTCAAAATTTAGAACCTTTTGCATGGTAGGAGGCTTTTCTTTTTATAGAAAGAGAGTCTCAATGAAGTATAGCTATAGAAACATTCAAAATGAGCTCAAAAATCTAATTTTCGCACTTTCCAACACAGCCAAAACGGCGACCTCCGATCGATCGGTGGGTTTGGAATTTGACTAACTTCCCTTGACAGAAGTTGTAGAGCTTTTTGAGCCGGTCGTTTTGATATGTTATGGGCCTAAATCAGAGCTACGGTCAATGAGTTATGCCCTGAACACCGAACGAGGGTTGTTTTTGCAATTATATTTCTCCTTAGATCGGATCTTTGCTCGGTAGCGATTTATAAGAAACTTTAAAGCTTGTAAATTATCATTTTAGTCTTCTTTTCCTCGCATGAACCTGGAAACAATAAACACACCCAAGTGAAGTATCGTAGTGGATAAATGGGCTCAACGGGATTAACCAATACAATTTAAGGTGCATAATGTGTAACAATTAGCACCGACATGCAAGAAATATACATCTTTTTTGAGTTTCCCATATGAGCTTCGTATTATTTAACTTGACGTGCTGCATCACTCATTATATAGGACTAGAGGGTATATAAATTGTTGTAAGTTGTTTAATTACAGCTTCAAAGGACTGTATCAATACTGATCTCACGCAGAAGCTTCTGGAGTCATTTTGGTTCAGATGTTGTATGTGCCATAGCTTGGTATTTAGCTTCTAATTTCTTCTTGCAAGAACTGATTGCTTTTGCTTTTCCGGTTCACCAAATTTGGAGGATTATTACCTTTTGTTACACTTAAACCACTAAAACAAGGCTTCAACAGAGAATTGAGTCGCAACCTATTTCTTGCTTCTTTATCAAATCGTGTTTTCTCACATAAAACACTTTCCCTGGAGAACAGCATAAAGTTGGTTAGTTCATTTGACTTTACAAATCTAAGAATAGTCCTCAACTTGGGTAACACCATCCCAAATTATTGCTGGATATATAAAAGTACTTATTTATCCTTTTCTAAACTTGTTCTAGGTCCACAGATTTTTTTTTGTTTTTGTTGCTTGTAGGTTCACCTTCTTCACTATCTACAATAATTGCAGCCAGTTGGTTTGTGTTGCCTGCCCTTGGCACTGTGTCATTCATGGGGTTTGAACTATTTCATTGGGTATGCAGTTGCTACCTTGCTGTAATCAATTTACGAATTTTGGCAAGTTAAGAATCAATTCTCTTATTAATCTTATAATGACTCACAAAAGGATTTGTGATTCATGAATCGGTTGGTTTAGACGGGTAAATGTTTTAGGGTTTAGATCTAGGGTTTTAGTGATTAGGGTTTGAGAGAAGAAGAGATAAGATGATGATTAGGGAAAATTAGAGAGAGTTAATTGTCTCTCTCATAGTCATCTCTATTATTTATATTCACTAATGGTATACTATTAGTATATAAGAGATACTAATTGTATACTGAGAGTACAATGTATAAGAGAACATTTAAAAGAAAAGTATTATAAGCTCCCTCAAGTTGGTGTGTAGACATTTTGATCAAAAAAAGTTGGTGTGTAGACATCACTCATGCCTAACTTGCTCACAATACTTTGAAACGGAGAACCACTTAGTCAAAACATCAGCCAACTGATCTTCAGACTTCACGAATGGAGTGCAAATGTAACCCGCTTTAAACTTTTCCTCGGTAAAGTGACGATCTACCTCAATATGTTTAGTTTTGTCATGACACAGGATTGTGGGTCATGTTAATTACTGTCTTAATTGTCACAATATATTTTAATAAGACCACTATTAGGAAACCCAATCTCAGTCAGAAGTAATCAAAGCCAAAGCAACTCACATACCCCATTTGTCATGGCTCTATATTTTACTTCTGCACTGAATCTTGCAAACACATGTTGCTTTTTTACTTCTCCATGAATAAGGTTGCCTCCAACCATATTGCAATATTCTAAAGTAGAGTATTTATATGAAACTGAGTCAGCCCAATTTGCATCAATGTAAACCTCAACTCCTAAGTTCTCATGACATATATACATCAAACCTTTTCCAGGAGACAACTTCAAGTAGCAGAGAATTCTATTTACTGCCTCTAGGTGTCCAATGGTTGGAGCATGCAAAAATTGACTAATTACACTGATTGCATAAGCAATTTTCTGGTCTGGTGAGAGATAGATAAATGAGGTGACCAACAAGTTTTTGGTATCTTCCTGCATTTGGTAGACGTTCCCCACTCCTTCACTGAGTTTGTGGTTAATATTAATGAGGGTATCGCATGGTTTACAACCCATCATACCTGTCTCCTCTAGAAGGTCAATGATATATTTGCACTGTGAAATGAAAATATCCTTCCTAGACCTGATAATCTTGATCCCAAGAAATTATTTCAACTAACTTAGATCCTTAATCTCAAACTCCTCTGCCAACTTGCTTTTCAGTAGCTTAATCTTATCCATATCATTGCTTGATACTACAATATCATCCACATAGACAACCAGAACAATCATCTTCTGATGAGATTGAAATAGTGTGGTCTACTTGGCTCTGCTTGTAACTAGTTCTCATACTAACACTGTGAAACTGCTCAAACTAGGCTCTGAGAGACTGCTTTAGTTCATACAACACCTTCTTCAGCTTGCACACATTTCCTGCACTTCACTCGAGGGACATATAAAACTAGGAGGAGGTACTATAAACACCTCTTCTTCTAGGTCACCATGCAAGAATGCATTCTTCACATTAGGTTGGTACAAGAGCCAACCCTGGTTGGCTGGAAGAGACCGGAGAACTCTCACTGAGTTCATTTTGGCAACTTGAGCAAATGTCTCTTGATAGATTATTCTATATGTCTGTGTATACCCATTCGCGATCATACGAGCTTTGCATCTTTCAACTGATCCATTTGAGTGGTGCTTCATTGTGAACACCCACCGACATCCAACTGGCCTCTATTCTCTTGGTAAGTTGACCATATCCCAGCTTCTATTCTTCTCAAATGCAAACATCTCTTCCATGACCTTTTTCTACTCTGGTTGGGAAAATGCATCTGCTACACTGTGAGGGATAGACACCGTGGTTAGAGCCTTGCAAATGCACGATACGAGGAAGACAAGACATAAATATGAAACAAAATTAGCAATGACATGTTGAGTATAAGACTTAACACTTATCCTAAGAGCAATGGGTAAATCAGAGTCAGCATTAGGACTAGAAAGAAGATATTAACAGGATCTGAAGATGATTTTTGGTGGGGTTCATTAGTGTCACGCCCCGAAACCCAAACTCCTGAGTCTCAGGGTGTGAGTTCTCATTCAATCTCTTGGCTCATATTATATCAATTTAATTATTCTTTATAATGCCATGATAAAGATTTGAACTCCCAGACTCACCTGTATAATATGATTCATCAGAGCAATATCTACAAATGTACAATCCACTATATACATCATAATTCTCATCACTTTCTACTAAAGTATGTAGTGCAAAATTAAACTCTTTCAACCCAAAACATACCTTTGATATATCTTCCTTTTCAATTAAATCTACAAACACCACACCCCAAAAAGAAACAGTAACATCTATCTCTCTTTGTTTGCTCACTCTGCATGATTAATATAGGGTTGGGTGAGCTGGAAAGCTCAATAAGTAATTTTCACGTGTGTAGGATTCAATGATCGTAAAAGAAACGCTGCGGAAAATATGTACCATTCTTAATATAATAGTCGAATTATCTATGCTCATTTCAACTCAATATATAACAATTTTCAAATCTATGCATGTAAATCGTTTTGTTGAAATCATGAATTTAAACCGTTCATAAATACAAAACCTAATTCCAAGTATCAACGAGTCCGAAAACAAAATTCAAGATATTAATTACTCACAAAATAATTGGATATATCATATAACTATCCAGATTACTATATACATACATTAACACCAAATACCAGAGTGCCCGATCTTGTCAGTACAGTCGCCTATAAGAGATCACGGCAGAATGATCCTCTTAAAGGCTCTCTCGAAATAGGACAAACTGAATTGGTACGTCGGCTCTATTCAAATGTTCCAATGCAGCCGCCTGTGACCACCCTAATATGCCGGGGTCTACCAGACGTCCTATACTAGGGTCAGATCCATAAGCTTTATTCAAATGTTCCTAACTTACATACTTAAATATTTTAAATAGATTTAGGTACTAATAACACATTATCTAGTAATCAAAAGTTGGGTCATTACAATAAGTGTCTTTCTTCCTTCTTGTGTATACACTTCCATTTTTTCTCCTTCACAACAGAGATTTCACACTCCCCTGTCGTTCACTACTACCCTCCATTTTGTGACCATTATCAAACAGGAAAGAAAGAAATGGAATATCGCATTTTTCCTCTGACGAGAGGTCTTCTTGTAAAAGAAATAAGGAGTAGACTCAAAGAAAGTAACGTCCATAGAAACAAATAACTTACGAGAAGAGGGGTGATAGCATTTATACTCCTAATTAAGAGCATAACCAAGGAAGATGCATCTAAGACTTAGGATCAAGCTTAGGTCGGTCAAAATGAGCAATGTGAGTAAAACAAATACATTCAAAAACACATAGAGGTAGAGGAAACAAAGAGGCGGAAGCAGACAACAAGAGAATAGGGGATTGAACATTCAAAATTTTGAAAGACATGACTAATTAAGCAAGCTGCAGCCAATATCACAACATCAGGGCCACAAAATTTTTGGCACATTCATAGTAAGCATAAGAGAAGGAGTAATTTCTAATAGATCTCGATTTTTTCGCTCAACACCATTTTGCTGAGGAGTACTAGCACAAGAAGGTTGATGAACAATGCCATGAGAATCAAAGTATGTGGCTAAATTACTAGACATATATTCATCTCCATTATCAGAACGAAACACTTTAATGTAAGCATTAAATTGAGTAGCAATCATTTTAGAATGATAAAAGAACAATGCAAACTTCATGTTTAGATTTGAACATATAAACCTATATAGCACGAGAGAAATCATTAACAAATATAACAAAATATCGAAAACCACATAGAGAAGTAATCAGGGTTGGTCCTATGGCTTAAAAAATCGCCGAAACCGTTACGTAATGCCCGTTACGTAAAAGTTTCGGTGGCCTCCGATACTCGATATCGTACCTTTACCCATTTATCCCGAAACAAAACCGTAACGCCCGAAACCGTTACAACAAGCGTTATGCCCGATACGTAAAGGTTTCGGTTGTAGGACTGGGTTCTGAAAATCCCTAAACTCATTCTAAAGCCTTATCTTTGCTTCCTCTTTTCTTCTACCTATTCTTAGTACATTTTTTTTCCTAAAATCCTTTTGTTTTTTGTTGATTAACTTGATTTGGGTTTTAATTCATACATTTGAAGGAATTCAAGGCAGGTTCTTTATATCGGGTATGTTTCAACCCTCGACCCATCTAATTTCCTTATTTCTAAATTTTGAGCTTCAAATTGGCTTTAAAAGTATCTTGTTACTCATTTATTATATGTTTTTTTTATTCTTTATTTTTTTCTATTTATTGGAAGTTTTTGAAGCAAAAAAGAAAAAGTAAAGGCTGAAATCGTTGCGTAAAAGTTTCAGCCGTGTCCGTTACGGTGTCCGAAACCGTTTTTTTAAACCTTGGATGGTCCCCATACACCAGAATGCACAATGGAAAAATGTGCATCACATTTATCACAACTAGAAGGATAAGAGGTTTGATAATGCTTTGTGAATTCACATGTTTTGTACTGAATTAAAAAAACAGAACTAGAAAACAACAATTTTGAAAATAAACGCTTAAGAAGAGCAAAAGAGCATAGTAACAAAGTCGGGGTTCGGGAATAATTCGGCAAAGGTTAAGTTCGAAAAAATTCAGGATAATTAAAAAAAAATCGGGAAAAATTCAGAACAAATAAAAAATAAATTAATAATTATAAAAACCGAACAATTTGATTAAAAAATATACAAAATAAGTAGTTTTTTTTTGCCAAGTTTGAGAAAATAATTCGTAAAATTTGGGAATAATTCGGAAAATTCGCGAATAATTCGGCAAAGTAAAAATGCGTGAATTTTTGAAAAAAATGGAGTTTTTTGTTACAGAGCAAAAGAGGGGTGGCCAAGATGCCTGTGCCACTGTAATAACTCTTGCGAACTACTAATATTTTGATTACGATAAAGAATTTGCTGAACTGGAGAGACAATGCGTGGTAGATCACCTAACAGATATTATCCCCGTTCCTCATGGCCGGTATTAATGGTTTTGGAAGGATGTGGGATGCGGTGCTTCAAAGTTGATGGAAGATTTTAACGTCATCTTTTGTTTAGCCATCGATAGAGATGCATCGGTTAAAGATTACCTTGATAGGAACAATGATGGGGTGGTGTGGGGTCCTAAGTTGAGGAGAGGTTTAAACGATTGGGAAATTGATGTTTTCGGCCAGTTTTTAATGCGCCTGAGTTCGTCTACCTTGGGGTCTCAAGGCAGAGATTGTAGAATATGGCCTACAGGTAACATGGGTCGATTCTCAATGAGATCTCTAGTATAGTCGATTGGGTCAGTGTCGTCCAAATCTTTTCCTCATAGGATTGTGTGGAATCCAAACATTACCTATAAGGTATCTTTCTTTATTTGGACGATTGCGTTTTTGAATAAGATTCTTACTTGCAACCATTGAAAAATAGAGGGTGGAGGATGACCAATCATTGTTTTATGTGCTTTCAAGCGGAAGAGTCGGTAGATCACTTACTCTTGCATTGCCCTATAACATGTGAGGTTTGAGGTTTTTCTCTCTTGAGTAGGCGTGGATTGGGTCTTTTCTTCTTCATTTCACAACTTCTTATCCTATTGGTATCTGGTGAGTGAGGATAGTTCAAGGATGGCCATTTAGTCAGTTATGCTTGGCACCATATCGTGGTCGATTTGGAGGGAGAGGAACAAGAGAGTTTCTGACAACACTCATTCCATCCCTTCACACATTTGCTCTCAGGTTCGGTTGCTTGGTTTGGATTAATGCTCCATCAAGTATAAAAGGGTGGACTTGGGTGCTGTGTTATCATGATTGGTCTGTCTAGTTTGGCCTGAGTCTTTACCTATGGGTGATCATGAACTTTTGTATTTCCTTCTGCCCCTCTCCTTGGTTCACAAGCTCGTGAACTTTTTTCCTATTTTGTTATTATAGTTCCCTTCCTATTTTTATCATGCTTGCTTGAATACCGTTCAAAACAAAAAAACATTGAATTAAGCCCAACAAATAAGATTCACTAGCGAACTGCGAATCACCTGCTCTGGGTCAAGCCATCGAGCCAAAAACGTAATAGAACCGTGAACCAAACAACTACTTCCATTTATATGTATCCAATATCAGTATATCACGGGGATTACTTTGTAAAGGATATGCTGTGTAGAGATTCATTATGCCATTGATATGGATGAATATAGTAGGCTATCCGGCATCCTCAGTATATATTTAGTATGTTTGTTTGTATTGTGTTTGACAATTATTTTTCTATATAGTCATCATATTTACAAATTGTAATTGTAACTAGTCACTTAATTATGCTCGTCAAGTCATTGTTGGGAAACTAAAGGCTTTTTTCTTTCTATCAGGGTCCTCTGAATTGCCAAGGTCAAATGGTTTCCTTATAATAGAGGCAAATGGTGGTCTGAATCAACAACGCTTATCGGTCAGTTTCTTTTCTTATAATAAATTGGTGCTCTGGCTTTTAGTTATGGGGAAGCGTTTCATTCCTCCCTTTAATCTACCTTTATCCCTCTTTTATCTGGGTTTTTTCATCTTACTTTGGCTCACAGCTTTCACTAATCCAGTCGATAGATATCCTAGAGTTGACATGATACGCAGGGAGAATACTAAAGTTCCTCTTCCTTTTGAGTTCTTGAAGTTTCTCAATGCATTGATATAGAGTTCAACATGTTGCAGATTACTTGTGTTGACTGAGAAAAACATCTAAAGCATTTTTGGAATACATTAAACTTTGTTGAAAGCTTAAATGTTCACCAAAGCTTAATAAAATGGTAATGCAAACATGAAAGTGTATTTTAAAGTCCTAAAGACTTGTAAAAAACTTTTGGGATTTCAAAAAGTAAGTCATATTGCCTTGTATATATATACTATATACACCAACAACTAAGCCTCGAAATCCACTTATACTGACAATGACCTAACCCATTACCCATGTAGATGAGCACATCTGGTTGGGCTGGGCTGAGGTCAGTTTGGGTCTAGTCTGGTTGGCCTAAGAATTGAATTAAGCCTAGTACCTATAGTCCGAACACATCTGTCCAGTGTGATCAAAGTGTCTAGGCAATGCCTAGACGAGACTTTGCCTAGGGTACCAGAAATTTTATTTCTTTAAGAAGATTTAATATATTATTAAAATACAGATTAGGTTGTGTGGAAGTAGGGTGCGATTTTGGGAAGACAACTGGAGTGAGACGAGGACGAAAATTATTATAAACTTGCAAGACTTAGGGATTAAGGAGAGATAGGGATGGTATTTTCACAAGCTACTAAATGAAGATTGGATAAGGGCAAAAACTAGGGAGATATGCTAACATAGTGGAGACTAAAGAACACTTATTTTCATAGAATTTAGGTAAGAAAAGTGAAAGAAACTCTTATTATGATTTAGGAAGAAGATAAGAAAGCTTTGAAACCAGATGATATTTAATTGAAGTGGGGAAATGTAGAGGAGAAACTGACGTATCGTGGCTTATGTAGTTGTTGGATAGTACTTTGAAAACTAAGAAAATGCTAGAAGTATGGAGAAGTATCTGGGTACCTATCTACAAGAATAAAGGCGATACCTAAACTTGTACCAATTATCGGGGTTTCAAACTTACGATTACAAGTTAATACTATGAAGTTGTGGGAAAGAGTGATTGAACAAAGATTAAGACAAGTAACTTGGGTTAAGACAAGTAACTAGGGTTTTAAAAAAACCAATTTGGATTCATGTTGGAGGAGGTTTACCATTGAGGCTATCTTGTTACTTGCACAATTGATGGAGAAGTTTAGGACGAGGAAGAAAAATCTCCATATGGTATCTATTGACCTAGAGAAAACATATGATAGAGTCCGTAGAGAATTAACTTGGTTGGTGTGGCCATGTGGGGGAAGAAAAGAGTTTCATGGAAATATATCGATATCATTAAGGACATTTATGAAGGAGCGGTAATAGCTATGAGAATAATTGGTGGTGAGACAAATGAGTTCCCTGTGACAATAGGTTTACATCATTAATCAGCTTTGTATCCTAATTATTATTTTTAAAAATTAGTTATAGTCTTATAGATGAATGGTCGACTCATATTCAAGAGGAGACCCATGATCTATATTATTTGTTTTGACGTAGAATTAATTGATGAAACTAAAGCGCAAGGTTCGAAATTTTGATTTCGTATGTCATTTGAGCCATGGAAAAAAGATATATCGAGGATATTTCGCAAGATATATTGATTTCGATGAAACAATATCGCACGTGGAGGAAAAAATTGAAAACAATAGTGAAAAACATGGAATTTTTCAATGAAACTTAAGAAAATGTTAAACTAGATGTTAATACACATCTGAGAATTAAAAAAATTAAAAAAACAACAATGTATATAAAAGATGCAATGAGAAAGGAGCCAAAGATGTGTGCTGACGCTGATGACAATGTATAATTCACTAATATTGATGTAACTTACATAAAAAGTTGCATTCATTTCTCAATCAAGCATAACATTTAACTCCAAATACAATTAATTTCATACATAATAATTAATGCATCAATAATGATATATCCAACTTTAATAATGGATAACTGTCACTGGTACTGGCACTTGCACATGAGGTTGTACACCTCCATACGGACCATACCCATAATCAATGTTCTTTGATTTAAAATTTTATGAATTAAACTTTTAACGCTTTTAAATAAGTAGGAGTGTAGGACCCATTAAAAGGTGGAGATCAATTAATGTTGAGAATGAGACTACTAAAGTAATATATACTAAATTTTAAAAATAAAATTATAAATTTAAAGATATTATCTACCCTACTAGAAATTATAAATTGTTATTTTAATGAACTTATGTAATATAATCCTTCTAAGTTCTAACTTCTAAGTCTAATTTAAAACTCCTCACCATATTGTTAAAAGCATTAAAATTTGAATATAAAGTTTTTATTTAATAAAGTAAAGTGAAAGATATTTTCGTCCAACGGTCCAAGTAAAGTTTTATAATTTTTAATTTATGAAATATTATTTTATACAATTTTTTTAAATATCATTAATGTGTTAATTGTAATGTAAGGGAGGAGTCTCTCTCTTAAAAAAAAAAAAAAAATATTTATAAATAAATAAATTATAGTTATTATTGAATAACTGATGTACTGTTTCGTAAAAAACCATCAATCTCTTATGTCTTAATCCCTAAACATTTCATTCGTAACATTGAGAGTTTGAGACCAGAGAAGAGAATAGACTACAATAGAGAGAAGAGAAAAGGGAAAGGGGAGAGACTCACTAACAGGCGACGGCGAATGAGAAGGCAAAGGTGATGGTGACGGCGAGGAGCTGCTACGAGTATGTACCCTCGGCCAAATCCCCCCTTTTTTTCCTTCTTTCCTTCTTCAGATCTTCTTACTCTTAGATTTTTCCCATAATCCCATGGATTTTCTTGAGGGGTTTTACTTTTACCATTGTTTAAATAACAATGGATTCACAACGAAATTTCGGTCGAGTCCCTCTTAAAAAAAAAAAAAAAACTGTGAAGATAAAATTTTGGTCGAGAGTCTAGAAATTTCGAGCGATATTTCGAAATATCGCTCGAAATTTCCGAAAAATTGTAAAATTTTTAATTTCTGGTCCAGATGTTTCGGGATTCTCCGAGATCGAGATATCTCATGCGAAATATCGAAATCTCGTCGAAATTTCAAACCTTGCTAAAGAGAGGGCAAATGCAAAAAACTAGAATTGTGGAGGGACCTTGGAATCTTAGGGTTTTAACCTAATTTGGACCAAGATAGAATATGTGGAATACAGGAGACACGACTTAAGGACACCGATAAAGTGGAGACAATTGTTAAGATTGATGACAAGGAGATACCCCACAATGACAAGTTCTAATATATTGGCTCAATTATTCAAAGGATAAAGATTGAGGAAAATGTTTTTCATAGAATTAGAGTTGGGGGCTAAAGTGGAGTTGTGCTTCTAGAATGCATGTGACCGATGTATTCGATAAAACTAAAAGGAAAATTTTGTAAGAAAAGGCTAAGAACAATGAGGATTTATGGAGCAGTGTTAGGCTACCCAGAAGCAACATATTCATAATATAGTGTTGGCCGAGATAAGGATGTTGAGGTGGATCAATGCAAAGACACAAATTTAAGATCGAAAAGGAACACATACAAGAGAATTTGGGAGTGGCTCCAATAGGTGATAAAGTAAAGAAGAGTCAACTGAGATGGTTTTGACATGTTCATTGAAGACCAATAATGGCTCTAGTGAGGAGTGGATTGATGCAATTTAAAGTATTTAAACGGGCAAGGGTAAGGTAAAAATGACATGGATGGAAATAGTGAGGAAAGATTCATAACACCGAAGTTATACCATTTAATAGAACAGATGGGGAATCAGGATTCGTATTGCTGACTTTAAGTATTTGGATAAGGCATTGATGATGATGATACCCTAGATTTTATAGACTCGCTCCATACAAAAATTGTCCTAGTTCGGGATCTCATTAAGAGAAGAAATGAGGGTTATATTGAACCCTATCTTTTTGAGGAAACTGTGGACAAAGAGATTGAGGAGTATTCCAGTTTTAACAGATTATGTAGGGGGCAAATCAACTCAGACTTTGAAGATAAGCAGGTTTGGAAAGGCAATGCTAGGGGTCTGTTACTGATAAAAAAAAGGCCAAGGGCCTGTCCTCCACGAGTGACTTTTATAGCTTCCTCTATGAGGAGGCTATGGAGTTTGTTAGAATTCCCCAATTTGGGAAGATTTGGAAGCCTCATATGCACCTGAAAGTTCAAGCGTTCATTTAGTTGACAACTGTGGGATTCTCATGACAGATCATTTGAGGATTTGGGTTTAAGGATCTATAATAAATGCAATATGTGTAGAGAAGCTGAGGAAGATGTGTATCAGCTTCTCCTTCATTGTTGTTTGGGCATGGGTCATTTAGAACTTTTTTCTCTCATTTGGAGTTGCTAGGGCGACCCCCAAGGAGGTGAGTGATATTACATTTTGTTGGCTGGAAGGTGTCTTCACAAGTAGTGACAATGACGCATGCAGCCTGCGGCACTTTTGAGGATTATGGAAAGGAATAAGCATAACAGAATTTTCGAGGGCTTAGACTCCTCCCTACCCTAAACTCTGGTCTAATGTGGGGTGGAGCTTGCGCTGCTGGTTGAGTTACCTTCCAGAATTTTCAGCACGCACAATGCAGATTTTATATATAGTCTCATAGCCTACGTGACTTGCGAGTATACCTTTTTTATTTTTTGGGAAATTTCTCACTCTCCTTTCTCTTGTACATTTTCTCTTTACTAAGACAATTCTTGTTATTTGTCAAAAACAAAAAAAGGAAAAAAACGATTAAGATTTAGAAATAAATCATTCCTCAAGACCACAATGTTACTGTAAAATATAAAGAGCGGAGTTTGAACTTTGGAGAACGGGGAAGGGAGAACCAAATGCTAAAACCCTAGACGAAATCTATTTTATCTAGGAAAACGCTTGGTAAATTGCCTAGTAAAATCTTTTTTATTTTATTTTTTATATATATATGTTTCTTATGTTTTTGAAAATATCATCTAACTTTTTGTTGGGCTTATGGTGTTTTAGTGTCCAAAGATAGGGCATATTAACTTGTCTTAATGAGTGCCAGCCTAGACCTAGACTAAGAGCCAGAGGTAGGGATCCTGGCTAGGCAAGGTGGTCGCCTACCACATAGCATTTCTCTCCCTCTCCCTCTCTCTCTCTCTCTCTCTCTCTGTCTTAGTACTACATGTGCAAAGTGTGCTATGTTTTTTTTTCTATTTTAGGAAACCTTGTTCTCTCTCCCTTCCTCTTTCTGGATAAATAGTAAGAAAGTTTTTACTATATTTTCTGCATCTTTATTTATTAGTGATAATACTTAAACATGTCTAATTTCATGCACTAAATAATAATAAATATAGTCCGACTAGCTGCCCAGGCGCATTAGGAATCTCTATCGCCTATGCATTTTCAACTGCATTTACAGTGGTATGTATGCAAATCTATGTAGGTTTCACTGGTTTGTGTAATTTGACTGCCAATCTCTCATTTATATGCAGCAATGAATATACATTCGACTAATTGGCTTGTCCTTTTGAATTGTGTAGAGTAATATTAGGAAATTTTGAGTTCACTTCCATGCGTTTTTTAGCGCTTTTCTTAAATATATATGAAATTCATCATGCGTTTCTGAAAACATTCATGTATTTCTACGAGTTTCCATCTTGCATCGTATTTCCTTCAAAGACCAATACTATGCCCGATGCTGGCATTTAGTCCTTGGTTTTGACATACTAATTATTTTCAATGGGCATTATATGTATTGAATTTGATATAAATGATTTGGTAACTTTAATTTCTTGTGTATTTGGTCAATCTATTTTGGGTCCATTCATCTGGGCACAGATGGGATAGTGTGAGATCAGAAAGGCCTGAATACGGGGAAACCCAAAAGATCAGAACACAGTTGGCATGAATTGAAAAATAGTGTCAACCATGCTTTTTGCAAAATTGGGCCATCATTTTTTGTACTTTGCAGCCTGTTCATTTGATTTTTGTGTTCAATACAGATTTGTGATGCAGTGGCTGTGGCTGGACTACTGAATGCTACTCTAGTCATTCCAATGTTTCATTTGAATAGCGTTTGGCGGGATTCCAGGTGACACTTATTTGATGTTTACTTTGTGTCACATTATTCTAGCCTCTTACTGATGTTTTCAAAGACAAGTACCAAGGGCACACATAATTACTAAGATGTGTTTTTTCCTGAACTTATAAGTTAGGTACATCTAATTTTAATTGTTATGTCCATATCCAATATATGTGTAACCACTGTTTACAAATTTGGCTTGTTTTGGGAAAAATCATCCGTGTCAAGGCCTTTTATTTTTTGACAAGCAACAGAAGAACTTAATTAATAAGTCAATGCCTTTTTTTTTCCCCCAAAAAGTAACCAAAGAACTTTATTTATTTGATCGGTGTAACAAAATAACTTTATTAATAATGAAATAGTTACAGGACTAGGGAAGAGATTTAAGAATGAGAGTGATGTAGGACTATGCAAACTCCTTTTGATGTAAGATGTCCGCATCAGAGAGTTACATGAAAAGCTGAGTCTATGCTTATGTCCGTCACATCAGAGATATTCTCAATTGGTGGAAATTCAATCAAATCAATATAGTTCAATTGGATTCAGCTTTGAATTTTGATGCAATATCTTTCATTTCTTACTATTTTTATTTTTAAGAGTTATTTTTGATTCATACAAATAGGGCGTCACTGCTGATATGCCAAGTTGCTTCTTCGACCAAATTCCAATTGGTTGAGATTCAAATTAAATAAACCTAGTTTCGTTGGATTCAGCTTTGAATTATGGTCTAAAGAATATATATGCTCATATATCTAGTGTTTTTTCTTTATTTTTGATTTATACGAGTTCAGAAAGGAAAAAAAGTGACTTAATCATGCACAATTTGATGTTGAAGGATATCCTGGTTATAATTTTTACCTAATCCTTCTTCAGTTAGGGATTCCGAGAAGACCCTTTAAGGGACGGAAGGCTCTGGTTTGCAATCAGGGTCTTTTCGCTCTAGGTCGTCATCGAAGGGGATCGTCGTGGGGGATGAGCCGGAGAAGGTTATATTTAGCAGGATTAGAACTTCGGAGGAGGATAGAGCTTTTTCAACTCCATCTGGGAGAAGAATCAGGGACCTCGGAATGGGATCATTCGGAATTCTTGGGCCAGCACCTCATTCCTCTTCGGGCAAATCTTTGGAGGGCCGATTTTGGGATGAAGCTTCGGAAGGTTCAGAGATGGAGCATTATACACCTTTGGTTTTCAACGTGATGTCGTCCAAGAACATGCAGGAGGAGCAGAAGATCGGAGGGTCAGATCGCAGCAAGTCGGTCACCCAGGTGGAAGTAGGCATAGTTGGGGAGAAGGAGCAAGCGTTAATAGCTAGTGGCTTATCCCAAAATTCTTCTGAGGAGCTCGATCCAAAGGATTTGTTGGAGGATCAGGGGACTTCCAACGTCGAGGTTTCCCTAGACCGGAGTCCTGTGGGGTTGAAGAAGGCACATAGGGGAGAGGATGAGCATTGTTTGGAAGATCAGGGATTAGAGGGGATTGAGGCTTCAGCAGAGGATAGAATCCAGCCTTCATTGGGGGCATGTGCCGAGAGTCAAGAGGAGACTCAGGTCGTACTTCCACATATGTGTCAGGAGGAGGTTTTTGCATGGGTGGTAAATCAAATGGAGGGTGTGGGGAAGTTTTTGGGTCTCTCTTCGGATGGCTTTGCCTCAGAAACTACTAGTCTATTCCTGAGCATCGAAGGAGGGCTCAAGGGGGATAGGGGAAGATCCAAAGTTAAACAAGGTGGAGGTCGTAGGAGTGCATCAGCGAAGGAATTGAGGGGTTTAGAATGCAATGTAAATTACGACCGAGTCAGGAGGAAAGGGGAGCTTGCAAGTCCGAAGTCAGCGAGGGATCTTCAAGTGTTTAGATGAATAGTTTGTCCATTATATCTTGGAACATCATGGGATTAGGACAGATGGAGAAGAGGGTGGCAATGAAAAAGTTCGTCAGCTCCAAACACCGGTCGATTTCATGCATCCAGGAGACCAAATTAGCAGCTACTCAAGAGTTCCACATCCGAGATATGTGGGGTAATCAGACTCTGGGATGGATCGAGCTTCCGTCGTTGGGAGCTTCAGGGGGAATTTTGCTCATGTGGGATAAATCGAGGGTGGAAGTGTTGGAGTCAGAGGTGGGGGCATTTCGACATCCTTCTTGTGCCGGTTGATCAGGGAGGAATTTTTATGGGTTTTCTCTGGGGTGTTTGGTCCAGTTGGAAGGTCAGAAGACTTCGAGTTTTGGGCTGAATTGGAGGATGTCAGTGTGAGATGGGGTAAGTCATGATGTTTAGGAGGGGATTTCAATAGCATCCGGTTCCCCTTGGAAAGAAAAGGAGGCAGTGCCTTTACACCCAAGATGTCGAGGTTCAGTGATTTTGTCAGTCGTCATGGTTTGATAGATTACCCTTTGAGGGGAGCTCAATTCACATGGTCTCAAGCGGGTAATAATCGATCAGCGAGCCGAATTGACCGCTTTCTTGTTGATCAAGATTGGGAGGCTCACTTTCCTAATGTTACTCAGTCTTCTCTCCCTATTTCGGATCATGTGCCTATTTTATTAGAGTCGGGGAGGTTTGCGGGGGGCCTAGTCCCTTTCGATTTGAGAACATGTGGTTGGAGGATGAACGGTTTAAAGTCTTAGTAGCCAAGGTGTGGAGCCAGACAAGCGGGTGGGGGTCAGCTAGCACTCGATTTTGGATTAAACTTAAAACCTTGAAAGCACGCTTCAAGATTTGGAATAAGGAAGTTTTTGGTAATATTCAAGTGCGGCTCTCCGGGTTACTAAGGGAGATAGAAGTCTTGGATGGTCTGGATGAGGTGCGAGCTCTCTCTCTTTCAAAATCTAGAGCGAGAGAAGCAAAGAAGTTGGAGTATATCTCAACCCTAAAGCTTGAAGAGATCAATTGGAAGCAAAAAAGAACTCGTTGGCTTAAAGAGGGAGGCGGGAACACAAATTTTTTTCATATAATGTCAATTTTCAATCGGAAGAAGAATTTTATAGCCAAGCTGAGGGTGGATGGAGTGTGGGTAGAGGAGGGAGAGATCGAAGCAAGAGTAATTTCTTATTACAAGAACATGTATTGCGAGAGGGAGAGGTGGCGACCCAAAGCTAGAAGGACTCAATTTTGCGGGTCTTCCTCCGGATCAGAGGGCGGATCTTGAGATTCCCTTTGAGGAAGCGGAGGTGCTAGAGGCGGTTCGAGGTTTGGCAAGTGACAAAGCTCCAGGACCAGATGAGTTCACCATAGAGTTCTTCAGGGGTGGTTGGGAGATTGTGGGGCGAGATTTCATGGAAGTAATGAAGGAGCTCTATGATTTCGGGCAGTTTGTCAGAGTTTTGAATAGCACATTCCTAGCTTTGATCCCAAAAAAGGAAGGGGCGGTAAAGCTCAAAGATTTTAGGTCCATTAGTCTTGTCAGTAGTATGTACAAAATTTTATCTATGGTGTTGGCAACACGTCTTAAGAAAGTTATGGCCTATCTCATCTCCCCTCAACAAAGTGCGTTTGTTGGCGGGCGTCAAATTTTAGATGAGATCCTTATAGCAAACAAGAGTATTGATTCAAGGGTGCGGGCAAAGGATCCGGGTATTCTTTGTAAGGTGGACATGGAGAAGGCCTATGATCACGTCAACTGGGAGTTTGTAAATTACATTCTAGGCAGAATGGGTTTTGGGTAGAAGTGGAAGCTTTGGATGTGGACTTGTATTTCGACTGTATCTTTCTTTATCTTGATCAGCGGCAGTTTTATGGGGTATTTCCCCAGCTCTTGGGGATTGAGGCAAGAGGACCCTCTCTCTTCTTTTCTCTTTGTAATTGTATCGGAAGCATTAAGTAGAATGTTGACAAAAGGCAAAGGATCTCTTTTTGAAGGCTTTCGGGTTGGTCGAAATGGTTTGAGGATTTCACATCTCCAGTTTGCGGACGACGCTCTTATATTTTGTAGGGCTTTGTAGAGGGATCTTCTTAATATCAGATGTATCCTTAGATGTTATGAGGCGGTGTCAGGATTACGGGTAAATCTAGCTAAGTCTGAGATCCTGAGGGTGGGGGAGATTCCCATCCTTGACCACCAAGCCATTTGCCTAGGATGTGCAGTAGGGTCTCTCTCTTCAGTGTATCTAGGAATGCCTCTGAGAGTGAAATATAAGGAGAAATCAGTTTGGAATCCTGTGTTAGATCGCATCGCAAGAAGATTGTTAGGGTGGAAGACAATGTATCTTTCGAAAGGGGGGAAATTGACCTTGATTCGGAGTACGTTGCAAAGTCTCCCAACTTATTTTATGTCGTCTCTCATCATTCCTCGTTTAGTGGCTCAAACCATAGAGAGGATTCAGAGGGAATTTCTTTGGAATGATAGAGAGGATCGAGCTAAGTATCATTTAGTTGCATGGTCCCAGTTGTGCCGTCCTAAGGAAGCTGGAGGGTTGAATATTAAGCCGTTCATTCAAATGAACAAAGCTTTGCTAGGGAAGTGGGTGTGGAGATTTGGAGAGGATAGGGACAATTTGTGGAGGGCTGTGATAGTAGGCAAGTATGGGGAGACTTTTTGCTGGATTCCTCGGGAGGTAAGGGGACTCCACGGTTTATGGTTGTTGAAGGGAATAATGGTTAATGTTGGTTTGGTAGCGCCTTTCTTCAGATTTAGGGCGGGGAGAGGGTCAGAGATCAGGTTTTGGAAGGATATTTGGTCAGGTTCCACTCGTCTCATGGACGATTTTGGAAACCTTTTTGTTATTTCTTCCGACAAGGAAGTCCTTGTGGAGGATTCATACGAGAGAAGTACGGGTGGAGTTGTTTGGTGCCCAAGAATGTGGCGAGATCTAAATGATTGAGAAATCAACGATTATTCTCGGCTTCTGGAGCGTATTACCTCGGTTTCTCTGTGCCCAGAGCTAAGGGATTGCAGATTGTGTCTAGGAGTAGCCAAGGGCGGTTCTCGGTTAAAAATTTGTTTCAGTCTATGTTTCCTTTCTCGGGGATTTCGTTTCCTCATAGAGTAGTGTTGAATGCCGGCATACCTTCCAAGGTTTCCTTTTTCCTTTGGATTGCATCGTTGGACAAACTCTTAACTGGGGACCACCTGCAGCATAGAGGTTGGAGTTTGGCGAATCAATGTTACATGTGCCTCCAGGCGGAAGAGATAGCGGATCATCTGCTTTTGCACTGTCCAGTAACGTCGGAGGTGTGGAACTACTATTTATCTCGCATGTGGGGTGGCTTGGGCCTCCCCTTTATCATTTCGTAATCTCCTAGATTGTTGGTTATGGGAATGAGGGACGGGGGTTTGGGAGGAGATTTGGGGAGTGCTTCCGGGGGCTATTTCTTGGACGCTCTGGTTAGAAAGGAATCGCAGAGTGTTTGAAGATATTTCGGCATCAACGCCCCGGATTTGTGCTCAAGTCCGTTGGGTAGTTTTGGAGTGGATAGGCTTACACAACTCAAGGGAGGAAATCCAGGACATTTTGTATTAGTTCTATGTGGTACACAGGGGGGAGGTTTTAGGTAGTGTCATTAGGTCGGGGCTGTGTTTACTTGCTTGTAAACCCAAAGGGCTTTCCGACTTGACCTTGTATCTTTCTTTCCTTTTAATAAGATGGGTTATTGATCAAAATTTTGTGTGTTTTTTTTTACCTAATTGGTCAAATGTGCAGTCCTCATTGGTCCATGCCCCCTTTTTACCGCATTTCAACTGTGGTTAAGATTCACTCACTCCTAGGGTTAAGGTGCAGTCCTCATTGGTCCAGACCCCCTTTTTACTGCACCTCAATTAGGGTTAAGAGTCACTCACTCCTAGGGTTAAGCAATCTAAATTTGTTTTTTAAAAAGAAACAAAAATATTAACTTTAATTTTCTTAAGCTTAACCGTAGTTAAAGGATTGTTAAAAGGGACAAGTGGCCATGGCATTTGACCTCATAGTCAAATATGTGCTGTGCTAATCACTGCCCCTATTATTATTGTTACTTTTTGATAATCAACAAGACTTATTATAAGTTAGTAATGAATATGTACAAGTAGGACACATGCTTTCTGTGACGAATAGGTGTTAGGGAGTGAGTTCTCTATCTACCAAAAGTTTCTATCCGGAGGCCTACTAACCTTATTCTTCACCCATTGGATTGTATTAGCCTAATAGCCTTCTGCTGTTCTGCAACCAAAGGGCCCTAGAAAAGTAGAAATTATTTCTGAAACTCATAGTGCGCTGAAAGACCGACCGTTTGCTTTGTCTGAATCTGGAATGCCTATGGATCCTGAAAAAAGCTTTGAAGATAATGCCATTCCCCTCTCTCAAGACCCTTATCATGCCATCCGGGTTTGGATTTCCAAGAGAACTACAAATATATTTCAGCATTCTGTGACCTCTATGCAGCTTCGTTCATCATGGCTTGTAATTTTCTTTCTTCTCCCACTTCTGCTATTAAAGTATCGGTTGCTAAGAAAATCCTCTATATTTAATCCATGAAAATCCTCCAAAACAAGCACCCGGTCCCACCAGAAACCTTCTAATAGAAATACAAATCTCGGTGTCTATTTAGAGACCTCCATTCCCTATTAACCCTAAAATTTCTCCTGATCTTATGTTTAACCTAAACTAGCAGCCTTTAAACCTAAATTTCTGTCCTAACATCCCAAATTCACAGCTACTGTTTATACATTTTTGAGCTCAATTCTTAATCCTAATTTACTTATAATGCCTCTAAAAAATAAATACAAGAAAGACAAAAACGCTTAAAAAATATATATATTTTTAAAAGGAGCAAATTAATATTTTATCTTCATCTATTTAGGGACCTCCATTCCCTATTAGCCTTTAAACCTAAATTTCTGTTCTACTGTTTATACGTTATTGAGCTCAATTCTTAATCCTAATTTACTTATAATACCTCCTATAAAAAATAAATACAAGAAAGACAAAAACGCTTAAAAAATGTATATTTTTTTAAAAAAAAATAGCAAATTAATATTTTATCTTCATCTACATTAAAAAGAATACTTTACTTTCTTAGATTATGTAAAAAATTCAAATTTATAAGGTTATTTTAGTCTTATAAACTTATAAAATATTATTTATATATATAGTAATATATTATGTGATCGGTCAGATATTTATTGAATCAGATGTATCGATATCCGAGTTCATATACGATTATAAACGGATATTAAAATTACTATTTAAATTCGCTCCGTCGGATACCTATTCGGATAATTATCCGAGTAAATGGATTAGAATGCGAGCATTATTTGTATCCGTTGACACCCCTACTCCTTGTCTAAAATTCACTACTCAAATACGTTTCACTAGTTCGGCATTATCCTTTTTAGAAATCAGGTTTTTTTATTAATTCCTTCAATCATGTCATTTTGCTTTCTTACAATAAATCCACACAATAACCTAAACTTGGTGGCCATCACGATGCTCTTAACATCACTTCTGGAGTTTTGCTTCATGTTCACTCCAAGGTTTAGAGAGGCCAAAATTTTGGCCATTTTGGACACCCAACCCAAAACGAAATTTCCTGAAATTTGATCAACTCCGTTTCTAATTAATTTAACCATTGACTAAAATAAATAAAACTTTTTTTTCCATCTCCAAATGTTTCAATTAAGTTTTACACATTTGCTCGGTTCCCAGGAATCTTGTTTCCCGGGAGCTCGCTTCCATCACGACTCATTTATTGGTAAAAAGAGTTGTGTGGGACATTATGAGATAGACCTAAGTTTACAGCCTAGGATGTAGACCCCAAGGTTTAAAAATTCGGTATGGCCACCGTAACGGTCTCAACTGAAACCGATACGTATCGTTTTCGTCCGTTTTTTTTTTTTTTTGTTTGAAAAAAAATACACTAAATAGGAAAAAATAAAAAAATTGCAAACAACATCCTATAAAGGCAGTATCAAGTTGAAAATGTAGAAATAATGAAATTAGATGGGTCAGAGGTAGAAACATACACGGATACACACTACTAAGTGCTAAAGCCATATAGAATTACGGGCTGGCTCATCATCTTCATCTTCATCATCATCATCATCATCATCATCATCATCATCATCATCATTTCTATTTGGTTGAATGTAAAGCTGCTAGTAAAAAAAATAAAATCTTAACAACCTAAATCAAATAAATATTTTTTTATTTTATTTTATCAATAACACACTTTATTAAAAACAAGAACAAAAAATATACAAGAAAGAAACAAACGACCACAGAGTTTACAAGCAAGTAAACTCAATACCAGCAGACAACACCACCAACAACCCCTTCCCCCTAGGACAGCCACAAACTAAAGCACAAAATTTTGAATATCCTCCCTAGAGCAAAGGACCCCCACCCACTCTAAAATTGCCAAACAAATACGATCACAAAGCCGGGGCACTGTGGACGATACATCTTCAAGCACTCTTACCATTCCTCTCTTTCCATAGAAGCCATGTAATAGCCCCAAGAAAGACTCCCCAAATCACCTCCTTAACACCCTCACCTCTATCCCAATACCAACACTCAAGGAGATTACGAAAGGTAGAGGGAAAAACCCAAGTCACTCCCAGATGAGACAATAAGAAATTCCACATCTCGTTTGCTACTGACAATGTAAAAAGAGATGATCCACCGTCTCTGTGTGTGGAAACACTGAAAGCACCTGTTAGGCAAACTCCATCCACGATGATGCAAATTATCCACAGTTAGGATTTTATCCAACGCAACAGTCCATAATAAGAACGAGACCTTTGAGGGTAATCTGGAATTCCAGCAACCCTATGAGGAAACGAACCCCCCTGTGAAGAAAAAAGGGACTGAAACAAAAGTTTAACTGAGTACCTCCTGTGACTATTTTTGCTCCACAACCTGCAGTCCTTGACCTCTAGGTAAATGGCAGACGAAGAAATACGATCCAAAAGCCGGAACAAATCACAAATCTCCTAATCATTAAGGTCCCGCCTCAACCTTGGACACCAAACCACTCCCGTTGCACTCCTCTCATAAGATTCTTCTACAAGTGCTTCCCTGTCTGTCGCGAGAACGAAGAGGTTTCCAAAGTCATCTATAAGCCGCGACGACCCTAACCAAATATCTTTCTAGAACCTAATTTTCGACCCTCTCCCCGCCCAAAGACGAAAGAAAGGCACAACCAAACCAGCCGTAGCCATAATCCCCTTTCAAAAACCCAGGCCATAAGGACCCCTGACCTCCCAAGATCATGGATTTCGAGTGGAATCCATGAAACTCACATGCATTTAGTTTGTTTTGGTTGAAAATTGGAATATGCATGATTTGAGTAAAAGAAATGGAGAAAATTTACCCGATTTAGCTCTTAAATTGAGTTCTCCTTGAAATGAAAAACTTGGTTTGGATTCCTTCAAATTGATGATTCAAACCCCAAACCAAGTTGTTAATCAGCAAAAATCGAAAGGATTTTAGGTAAAATGTGTAAGAATACTAGAGAAGAAGAGAGGAAGGAAAGAGGCGTTTTTAGAATGGGTTTAGGGATTTTCGGAATCCCTTTAAATGTTAAAATGTTGAATAAGTCCTACGCCGAAACCGTTATGTATTGTAGGACTCACCCGATACGTAATGGTTTTGGGCGAGTCTTATTTTTTTCAGAAAACATAGGTAAAGGAACAGTTTCAGGACCCAAGTGCAACCGAAACCGATACGGATCGGGCGATACGTATTTGTTTCGGCGAGTTTTTAAACCATGGCAGACCTTGAGCAAGTATCGATGGGTTGGAACCTAAGGCTCCTCATTCTCCACACTTATCTCCTGCAAGTCAAAATCTAATGTATACTCATTCTAATATATTGGGGAGGTGATCATATCACATTTCTCGATTCTCGTTTCCCAAGAATATTTTGAGCCTCTCTTCCCGCTTTTTGCTTTCGCTTCACTTCTAAATTTGGTAACTATGGTTTTACTTTTACATATATTTTATATATTAATATATTAGTAAATGGCTATAAAGCAGTAATATTAATCAAAATTACATCAAAGGTTTATAAGAATCCCAATTTTTATGTTAAATTTATTTTTAGAATTTAAATGTAACCATATATATATATATTTTCTATTTAATAAATGGTAATCTTTAGCAAATTAATGTGTTCTCATTGATCAGTTGTTTTAGTGTATATAGGTTGCTTGCATAAGGATTTTGGGAAAGTAGATGTTTAAGCGTTATCTGGCACCCCCTTAGGCCCTATTTGGTTGCACTTCCGTTTTCTGTTTTCTATTTTTAAAAACAAAAATTTGGAAATTTTTACACAAAACATGTTTCTGTTTTTGGTTTTTAAAAATTACTAGTAAAATTTTTGAAAATCAAGGTAATAGAAAATTTCTGTTACTTATGCTTTTGAAAACAAAAAACAAAAATAGAACCACTATGCACCACCACTCTTAACACCATCACTACACCACCAACACCACTCCACCACCAACACCACCACCATCACCACTAACCACCCATCACCACCACCCACCACCCAACCACCACTCACCACCACCACCACCACAACCACTCCACCACCACCACCACCACCACCACCACCACCACAACCACTCCACCACCACCAACGCCACCAACACCACTCAATCACCACCAACATCACCACCACCACCACCACAATCACCACCACCACCCATTACCACCCACCACCACTCACCACCACCACCACCACTCACCACCCATCACCACCACTCCACCACCCACCACCACTACCATCACCACCACCACCACCACCACCACCACCACCACCACCACCCACCACCACCACCACTCACCACCCACCACCACCACCACCACCACCACCACTCCACCACCCACCACCACTCACCACCACCCACCACCACCCACCACCACTCACCACCCATCACAACCACCCAACCACCACTCACCACCACCACCACAACCACTCCACCACCACCAATGCCACCAACACCACTCAACCATGTCCAACATCACCATCACCACCACCACCACAATCACCACAACCACCCATCACCACCACTCCACCACCATCACCACCCACCACCCACCACCCACCACCACTCACTACCACCACCAATATCACCACCATCACCACCACAATCACCACCACCACCCATCACCACCACTCCACCACCCATCACCACTCACCACCACTCACCACCACCACCACTCACAACCACTACAACCACTCCACCACTAATGCCACCAACACCACTCAACCACCACCACCCACCACCACTCACCACCACCACCACTCACCACTCCACCACCCACCACCCACCACCACCACCACCCCACCACCACTCACTACCACTCACCACCACCACCACCACCACCACAACCACTCCACCACCAATACCACCAACACCAACATCATCACCACAATCACCACCACCACCACCACTCACCACCACTATGGATTGGAATTGCTTACTCATTATTATATTCATCATATTTTCCAAACATGTTTTTTTGTTTTTTATTTTTTAAAGCAAGTAACATTAGTAATGCCAACCATATTTTCTACTTAAAAAATTTGAAAACAGAAGCTTATTTTCAGTTTTAAAAAACAGAAAACAAAAACAGAAAAAGGGAAGTTTATCCAAACGGCCCCTTAGAATTTCCAATTTTGATATTTATTTGTAATTTATCAAATTAGAATTCCGTTTTAATAATACTAGAAACTCGTATGTACTTATTAGAAGTTGTATTAGCTTAGAATTCCAACTTTTTTTTTTTTACTTAATCTATCTATAATATTTATATTTCACATTAGTTAAAATTCTTCTCTCTACAAGACGAACATAAATATGGAGATAATTGTAATTTATACTTTGTTTTTGATTGTTAATTATTATAATCATTAAATTATATAAATAATAATTGATGTTATAGTTATAAGTTATTAATTAATTAATTGTCATTATAATATTAATGTAGTAAGTTATAAATATAATGACGGTATATTTATAATGTAACATAATAAATATATCATTAAAACTCCTTAGGATGAGGAGTCTTAATGACGGGGAGATGAATGGCCTCTTTTGTCTAGTGAACCTTCTAAATTCGAATAGATCCAACCCTGTTATTAGAGATTGTAAAAATATAAAATGGGGTGTTGGATCTTTTTTTAGTCATTCCGTGAAGTTCAGGTGTTCTCTTCCCGCTTCGTGTTGTCATTGTTCAAAATATTGGTATTGATGGGCATATCGGTCAGGCGAATTTAAGAATTTAAGATACGTATCATGAATATGTCAAAAAATTAAGATTTGCTAAGAAGCGCTTGGATATGCAAGAAAAAAACTTGGATACCTTGCATAAATTTTCTTTTAATGCAAAGATAGACTAAAATCAAACTAAATGAATCCCTACAACTACATTTATTTATTTTGGATCCATACATATGAGAGTGAAGAATTCTATAAGTTTAAAAAGGGGGCATGCGAACAAACAGGTATGAAAGCACAAACCATAGTCATTTAAGTGAATTATAGGCAATGCATTACAAGGACAATCTAATTATGAACACATCAATTCCTGTGCTAACAGTTGAGATGGATAAGTGTGCTTTAGTTTTGTATCTAGTATGTCAAGCAGGACCTTTCATCGAATAGATGGTATTCAGGTGACTGAACTGTATGTTCTATATTTGAAAAATGCGTTTTTTTTTTTTTGGGAAAAGTCTCAAATTATGAATTCATGATGATATTTTTAGCTGATTTGTTTTCATTTTTCTTGAAGATTTAGCTCCATGACAATACTCCATGCTTTACTTTACTTAAAACATTTTGTTTGCTGCCTTATTAAATCTGAAAATATTAGAATAGAACTGATTAACAGATTTTTCCTGTTCACGATTTTCTGCAGCAAGTTTGGGGATATATTTGATGAGGAGTTCTTCATATATGCACTCAGGAATAATGTGAAAGTTGTCAAAGAGCTCCCTGGAGATATACTTCAGCGGTTTGACAGCAATATAAGCAACATTGTGAATTTGAGAGTTAAAGCCTGGTCAAGTCCAACTTACTATATGCAAAAGGTCCTTCCAAAGCTGTTGCAGATGGGGTATGTATTTAATCTTTTTAGTGGTAGGAGCTTTCTTTATTATTATTATTATTTTAGGAGCTTTCACCCTATCAGTTATGTCAATAATGTTTTTGAAGATCTCGGGATACTTCTTGAGATTTTCAAAATTCACATCCAGTGAGCAGAAACCCTAGAAGTTCGAAAAGGAAACTAAAATTTCCAGAGAACTTCATTAGCTGAAAAATTCCTGAGAATGCCATTTATGATTTTACTTGCTTCGTTAATTCTCTATAAATTATTTTGTCGTGTTGTACTTTAGAATGTTTTCATAATTTCTTATTCAAACACTTATGTGGTCTATAAAGTATTGTTTCAAGTGATATAATTATCTGTAATTCCCGGAACTAGCTAGCAGCATTTAGCGCGTGTCAAGTCATACTTGGCCCCTTCTGTTACAATGCATACCATGACCTGACTGACATATTATATGGCATGATGTGGAACAACAGATAAATAGGACAAATCTATGCAAATGTTAATGTGTTTGTATCATTTATGTCCTGCTTCAATTGGTAAGTTTATGTGGTGGCATATGGAGTATCTTTCAATGGGGAGATGGAAGTGAACTTATCATGTATGTATCTGCGTGCGTTCATCCATGTGTTCGTGTATATACACTTGCTGCGTGTGCATGAGTGAGCATGCGTGTGTGCGTATGCATGTGTATGGTGCGTGCATGTGTGTGTCTGTGCGAAATTGTGCATCTGTGGTTATTTTAATTTACCACTTGTTTCTTGGGGTTGTTTTCTTCGAGGAATGCTAGCTCTTCTCTCAGAATTCTACAAAATTTCTACACCTTCACTCATGGTAATAAAAATTGCTAAAACCGATGCGTATTAGTTTCAGCTTGGACTGGTCCGTTATTTACATTATTATGTTTTTTATACAGGGTTTATAAGACTCGTCTGAAACCGATACGTATCAAACGAATCTTACCGATAAGAATCAGTTTTGGACGTAAGACTTGTTCGATGCTTTAAGTATATTCGGGTTATCGAAAAACCCTAAAACTCACCTATTTCATATTTCTTTCATTCCTTTCCTATTCTACAGTTCTACTTGGTCTTGGCTTCCTAGTACTGTATTTTATTTTATATTTTTTCGATTTAAAATAAATAAATAAATATATGATCGCGATACGTATCACCAATACGCATCAAATTTGTTTGGGACTTGTACAATCCCCGAAACTGTATTTTTAATCATTGCCTTAACTGATAGGGCGTTGCTACGCGCACACCAACATTTTCTGACTATACACCAATCTTCTAATTTACTGACTATACACCATTAAATGCTTCATATTCTATGAGCACACCAATAATAATAAAAATTTATCATTAAATTTCTAGCTATACACCAAACCTAAAATTAATTTATAAAACTTCATCACCTCTGTAGAACCAGGTCTTACTCATATCTTCTTCCATGGTCTAACTCTGTGACAAACAACTCCACCTGCAAGGTCACCGCTCCAAATTTGACCTCGTGCTTTCATTGCCAACAACAAAACACTCCATCGCAATTCGCCTTCCTTAGATTGCTCGCTTTCTGCCATTTCCGTGAAAATCCTCTCCTGGGTACTAGATTTAGTTTTCTTTTCCATCTTTTTGTTTTTGAATCTCCTCTTAATGAGAATCAACCTTCTCATTCTGTTTTTCCCTTTCCCTCTCTTTTGTCTCTCCTCCTTTGCGATTCTTCAAACGTCTGGACTTTCGAGTAGGCAAGACAACCTCCAACAAATCTTTGAAGTATAGCCGAAATCAGCAAACACCCTCACGTTGCAAGCTATATATGGTTTTGGGATGGTTTTTGTGGAGCTACAAAGCTGCTTATAGAATCCCTCTTTGTCTGATTTTCCAGTCCCTCTAACACCTCTCAAGTTGTAGATGAGTTTGAGAGTGGTCAAGGGGTCGTGGTTCCAAGCCAATTGTAATCGCTGGGTCAAAGTTTCTGGCAAAATATCAGAAACCATGCGGAAGAAAAAATTCAAAACACGGGTTGCCGGTAAATAGGAAATTAGGAGATTGATTTTCCTTCAACCCCATTAGTGGTTTCACGAAGAGCATCATGCTGTTGAAGTTGGAGAGCATCAAATCTATGAAGGAGTATCAGGTACTTGCTGGGTTCAGTTTTTTAGCAGAGATCCAGGTAGATTTCTGGCGGAGTGTTTTATTGTAGGCAATGAAAGCACGAGGCTGGTTTGGTTGCGCATAGAGAGGGCTATCACAAAATAAAATACTTGAGCTTTTTAATATTGGTGTCTGATAAGAAAATGTTGGGGTGCTCCTAGCAGCACCCTACTAATAAAGCGACAGGTGTTATTTTTGCACTTTGATTTTGTTTAAATCCGGCCTTGGACTTTTGTTTAACAACTTATCATCAAAGCAGTCCTTCATTAACTCACGATGAATTGCGCAAGGAAATTAGGTAGGTTGTGACAAGCATAAAAAATGTTGTATGACGGCTGGTTGATCTGAAGGGATTTTGCATTTCCTTAGACCTAGGTGTGTTTCATCTTCTATCTTCAAGATATGGATGTCTCGTCCAAGGCGCATTTCTCTAACTATGAACTGTTGTTCTAGCGCCTCATTGACATTTTCTGGACATCCTGTCTAGTCAAAGATGTTAACTGCTTGAGTTGGGTTCCCTTAGGATGCTGTTGAAGTTAATCCAGTCAGAAATCTCCTATCAATAAAGACAATAAGAAACCAATCAACAATGAATTGCTCTCGTTTGGTTCAAGAACCTCTTTTGGTACTAATTCATTTTCGGCTTGTTGGATATGTCTTCAGCTAGATGCTCCTTTAGCAGAACTGTTTTTAGGACATTGTTTGTAAATCCAAGTAATCCATCAAAACCTGAATTAAACAAACCCAAAAGCTTTCACTTTCCTTGAGATAAAGTTTGAATTGATTGTGATTGTTAGAAGCAAAGATATAAGGTCTATAAAAATGATGTCCAATATATAGGAAGAAAGATTAGCAAAGTGCTGGTGAAGGCCTCATAAAATTGTGGAACTGGTTTTCTGAACAGTGCCTTGGGTATCTGACAGTTTTTAAAATGGTAGTTTTTATTTTTTTCACTTTTTTCTTAGAACCTGCTTATTACCCGTGGAAATAGAGTTCAGTTTGAAAAAGTACAAGTGGATGTTTCTGCACAGACTGCCACATTTAGTTAGGTGGCTATCTGTTCTGTGGACTGTGCAGTGTAGTCAAAGCGGCTAGGCGATGCCTAGGTGATTTGGCCTATCTAGGCGAAGCGTGGCCTAGGCGACAAAAATTAATTAAAGTTATATATATATATATATATACCTATTACATAAAGAGAGATATATAATTAACTTGAAGTTACAGACCTAATTTATAACACTTAAGGTAGTTTTTTAAACTTGATAAATATAAGATATTAAGAGAGAACACCATACACAAAAGATCACCACTAACAAAAAGTTCACATATCAATCATCATTCATCTTGACAACAAATAGTTCACACATCAATCACCATTCATGAACAATCAATGCCACTAATAAAAAATAACTGTGTCCACTCTCCACAATTCCACATCTCACAAAAAACTATACATAAAAATATATTATAATCACTCGTCATCCTCATCGAGCAACGGATTTAATTGAGCTTCGTCCTCTATCTCATCGTCACCCACATCTGAATCATTATCTGCCTCCTCTATATATTGTTCTTCTCCATCCGTTTCGACTAACTCAAATAGTGGCTCATCATCAACATCTCTTTGTGATCTTGACCTAGTTGGCCTCTCACGACGTTCAGTGGGTCCATCAAAAAAAGGGCATGGGCCCATCTAGAACAAAGGGAACACAGTTGGCTGTGAAATTGACAGAACCTGGAAATTTTTTTTAAAAAAAAAGGCAACACAGTGTGGGTCCATGTGGGGGCATCTCTAAGATTAAAAGCAGAGTGCTATCGCCAGTCGCATTCACTCCAAAAGTTTCCAAAGACGCAAGGTAAGCCATATCACGTGGACATGTTTGATTTTTTAATACATTAAAAAAATAAAAACAGAGAAATTGTGACATTTAAGCCACCAAGTTGCGTTTGTGGAAAATTTGCGACTGGGGCTAGCAAAATCCCAAAAGTAGAGTATATATTATATTAAGAACAAAAGAAAGTGAGAGAAGTGAGAGAGAAGCAAGAGGGCTACGTAGGACACAAAGGAGAGCATACTTGACGAGGGCGAGATGGTAGATGTTTTGGCAAACCGCAAGAGGGACAAATCGGTACCCCTTTCCTCCTCCTGATGAAGTAAACTAATTAAGTATTTTGAAACTTAATTAATGTTTTGATAATTCGTTAGTTGGGTTTGTATTCGGTATATTGGCCTAAAGTAAAACACTTATTTTGGTATGACACGCCCAGGCGACACCCAAACTGAAACGACTAGGTGTTTAAGTTGTCGCCCAATCGACTGCACTAGTACCGTCGACCGGCTAAACTCCCGGCCAATCGGTTACCCCTCCAAAACGACTAGGTGGTCGCCTAGACGACACTTTGACTTCACTGGGACTGTGATTACATTTAAGCTGATATTCGTACCTGGGAAAACTTTAAGGCGAGAATCTGTCTATTATGACTTTACTTTTTGCTACTTCTCTTTTAGACAGTTTTTTGTCCCTAGAATTTTCCTCAGATTCATGTATTTTTTGTCACCTACAGCTGACACTTCTAATTGTCCCGCGTCTGCATAATAATTATTCTTATTATCTGCATATAAGAAATCTTCCACACACAAAATGAAAATGGGGAAAAAATGAAAAAGAAACCGTTCAGAATTCAGATAGACAATAAGATGGCAGGTCAGACATGTACTGCTTCATTTCTAGTTGGGAATGTCATACCTGTGATTTGATGAATCCTATATTTGTAGCTCTTTCACAGGGAATATTTTACCAACACAATTCCAGAAGCTCTCTCAAAATACAAGTGTGAATTCTGCACAGTGATCTCTTCTCAATGAGTTTGATTACTTTGTAGGTCTCTTTTCTTATTTCATTGTCAACTTTCCTCATTGCTGGAAAAATACTGTACTTTGATGCTTATGTCATAATCTTGCGCAAAGTTTGCCCTTGTTGTTGATAAAATATTTTATCACATGTTTTTGTTTGCTATTACATTATAGTTTCAAGATATTCTATAGGTTTGCACAATTATTGCCGATTTGAAGAGAGATTTTATGTAGGCAACTCTTTTATAACCTCTTTCTTCTACCCATGGGCTTACACCATACTATTTTATAACAATTTATATATGGTTTTCGTTTTTTTACGGTGCAGGGCTGTACGTATTGCACCTTTCTCCAACAGATTGGCTCATGCGGTTCCCTCAAATATCCAAGTCCTTAGATGCTTGGCCAATTATGAAGCACTAAGATTTTCACAATCTATAAGAATGCTTGCAGAAAATATGGTTGATCGGATGATTAAGAACAGCTCCATGAGTGGCGGAAAGTATATTTCAGTGCATCTTCGGTTTGAAGAGGTGGTGGTCTTTTTCTTTTACTTCTCTAAGAATACACAGTCATTTATTTATTGATCTTTTTTGTGGAAAAGTCTTACATTATTTCTAATCATTGTTCTTTTCTTTATTAAAGGATATGGTAGCATTTTCATGCTGTACTTATGATGGTGGTGAGGAAGAGAAACACGAAATGGATATTGCTCGAGAAAGAAGTTGGAGAGGAAAGTTCAATAAAAGGGGTCGAGTAATAAGGCCAGGTGCAATTCGGATGGATGGGAAATGCCCATTAACTCCATTAGAGGTACACAGCTATAATCAACTTTGGGTTTGATGGATATTGGTTCTAAAATCCCATTTTCCCTTTAATTTGGGAAAATTAGTTGGATTTGAATACAAAATTATTGATATAGAATTTGTTTGCCTTCTTTTTGATGTTATGGTAGTAACCGAGTGTATCTGCTACTGGAAACTTCCTAATTTATGTGATTCCATTGCATAGAACTATTTCCGTTGGACATTCATCCACTTTGATACCATTAAAATTGCCCCGTTGTGCACTGTTTTCATCTCTCGTCTGCTTGGTTTTCATAGACAAGTTTTCGTTTAGAAGTTAAATCTAAGAAGTGAATTTGGGAATGATAAGTTTTTGAAGTTATTGCTTTTAATAGAATGGATTGTTGGTATAGGATTCGTGTTGCCTACCCCAAGTATTTGATACTGATGAGGTTTTAGCAAGGATTAAAAATACGGTTTCAGGGGATGTATCGGTCCCAACTGACACCTATACATATCGGTTTCGGGCGATACATATAAATTAAAAAAAAAATCAAATCAAATGAGTTGTAGGAACCAAATTGATCAAATATAAAGTCATAGGAAGCAACTCAAAGACAAAGTAGCAAACACAATTACAATTACAATTACAATTACAATTACAATTACAATTACAATTACATAATGAATTAAATATAAACAACTAATAAACAATACATTTCCGCCGTTTCGTATCAGTATAAATATCGTACAAGGGGCTACTGAAACCTTTACGTATCGCCTGTTTTGTTTCGGTTTCGGCAATTTTTATTTCCATGGGTTTTAGTGTCTATTCTACTAGGATGCTTCCTAATATATGTGATTCCATTGCATATAACTATTTCCTTTGACATTCATCGACGTTGATACACAAAAATTGGCTTGTTGTGCACCCCTTTTTATTTTATTTTATTTTTATCTTGCATCTGTTTTGTTTTCATGGAGAAGTTTTCTTTTATCAGTTAAATCTAAGAAGTGAATTTTGGGAATGAGAAGTTTTATCAAACTTATTGGTTTTAGTAGAACAGAATGATAGAACATGATTTGTGTTGATGACCTCAAGTATTTGGAATAAGACATTGATGATAATAATTTTTTTGGTGAATTGTGATGGCATGGGGCATATTGATGTGATGTGGATAATATGCAAACAAATCAACACATGAAATGAATCACACCTGGAAAAAAGATCGACACGCGTATGATGTCATCTTCAAGCATTTATGTTTAGATGCTCTGAATTGTAAATTGTGTGGATATATTGTGCATTTATTGGGACTATCTAGGACAAAGATTATTCAAGCCAAATATCAAGGCTAGCGAAAGGCAAACATAGCTCGCCCTTATCAATTTAGCAAGATGAATACATGACCAGAACCGAATTAACTAGATGCCGATGGAGCCCACTCTTAACAACTAATCCATGGATGGTTTTACAAAGTCTACAGGACCTTAATAAAGCCACGGAAGACAAACCATGGTAACTTCTAAGTTTTGATATGGAAATGAGCTGAAGAAATTAACAACATAATGATGGAGTTGAGGGAGCACATAGAACTCCAATACATACCATCCTTCCAAGATGTGACTGCATGGAGGAAGTGGCCGAGGGTCAAAGAAGCAAGGATGACTGTGTAAGGCTTGAGGGAAAAGGTGGTCATCGAACAAGTGGATTTGGAGGAGATTAATATCTCCTAGAAATGTATGTTTGATATTAATATCTTATTGTTTCAAGTAATTCTTTTGTTAAAAACTTTGAATATTTATTGCTGTGGGAGAGCATATATATTTGATTTAAGTTCTTGCTTTACAGAACCTTTGGAATTGAACTTTCCTTTGGATAAGTATACGAAGAGCTATGTTGCGCGAATTCTTTACGATAACAGACGTGTTTAGTGTCGAAAATGTGGACACGAACGATACACATGCCTGCCTTGGACATGGCTGTTGTGATTTATGTCAGTAGAATTTGTGTATTTTGGAATAGAAGGATGTGGACACAGCTGATACCCATAAACTTTTTTGTATTTATCAGTGTCTTTAAAACTTGGCGGGTCGACTCGGAATTCGACCAACTCAGCTCGCCAATAAATTCGGTTATACCTAGCAAAGACAAATAACTCGTCCGAGTTACCTGAGTTGAATCGAATCAGTTTACTTGACCGAGTTAAGTTTTTTTTTCCAGTTGTGAAAAACTTATGCTTTTTTGTGAAATATGTATACATTATATTTTTTTATCATTTGAGAGGGAAAATTTCTATTCACTAGAAGATCAATTGAGATACAACCAATAGATCAATTTGAGATACAACCAAATTCACCATTCTATGGTCTACCGGCCAATACGACCAAACTCTGATATGGTTGTTTGATCTCATTGAATCATGAATTTTTTTTCTTTTCTTTTCTTTTGTTCTTCAAAAGTTCAGCTCTTTTGTATACAAGGCTATATAATTATAAAAGTTTGATAATTATTTAGCAAATATATATGTAATTTTATGTATATTTTAGTTCATATATATCTCATTTTATGTATATTTTATCATTAACTTTCATACCATATATATAATAAATATTGAAAAAAATAGTATATTTGTTTGAGTTTTAGGTGTCATTATTCGGACCAGTTTTGGCTGACTTTACGAGTCGACTCGACTTAGTAAGGTTCCGAGTTCTAAAACACATGTTTATTATACAGAAAAAGGCATACAATTGCATATAATTAGCAAAATATTTTTAACCCTCATCATCAAAAAAGAGAAGTTGTAGGGAAAGAGGAGAAGAAGCAAAATCTATCTGTTTTTAACCGAAAAAAACTAAGAAAAAATAGGAGGAATTACAGATCCATATAACATGAGAGAGAGAGAGAGAGAGAGAGAGAGAGAGAGAGAGGTTTCAACGGGCTGAATTTGAGCCACAAAAATCTCTTTAAATTAATCCCTTTTGAGATTAGCATTATCATTTAGAATTAATATTTGTTCATTAAGTTATTAGTTTATTTGCTTTAATTTTTGTCTTGTTTTATTGTGTGGTGAATTGGAGTTTGTAATACATTATTAGTGTTGTCAACAACAATTTATTTCATATTTAATTTGTTTTTTATTTAATCTTATAGTATTAGTCATATAACATTTAAACTATAATAAATTTTAAATATTCTCCAATGTCAGAATCTTTTTTTTTTGGGGTTCACTTCGACACCTTGTATATGAGTCCGATACCAACACTTGTGTCCATTTTTGTGCAACATAGCCGAGGAGTGATACTAATCTTTGCAAGTGATTCTCAACACTGATGTGTGATGCCTAATCAGATCTGGCAGTTAAAAATTTTTCTTGCTTCATCACTAAGATGGTTGAATTTGTTTGACACTTCTGAATGCACAAGATACTTAAATATTTCATAAATGATACCACTGTCTGAAATAAGTACTATTTATACATTTGAATTGTTTGATGTTTCTTCAATCAATTTATTGGGTTCTGCAGGTGGGAATGATGCTTAGGGGCATGGGTTTCGACAATAGAACCTCAGTATTTGTCGCTGCTGGAAAAATCTATAAAGCAGAAAAATATATGGCCCCGCTTCGAAAGTTGTTTCCACTTTTAGAAACAAAGGATACACTCGCTTCACCAGAGGAACTTGCTCCATTTAAGGTATAATGCTTGTCATGAATGATAGATGATGTAGCTTGTACATTAAAATTTATTTGTCATGTCTAATGTGATATAAAGTATTGGTTTCATATTTTCCATTACAGTTAGATGGAAAACTATCAGTGCAGTTGTTCATATTGTTTTTAATCATTTTAATAAGAAGCAAGTAGATGTTTCTAATAGTTGAGTTTCTGATGTAGGGCCACTCGTCTAGGTTGGCTGCCCTTGATTATACCGTGTGTCTTCACAGTGAAGTATTTGTCACAACTCAAGGTGGAAACTTTCCCCACTTCCTGATGGGTCACAGGCGCTACTTGTATGGAGGACATGCAAAGACCATCAAACCTGATAAGAGGAAACTAGCACTATTGTTTGATAGCCCGAATATCAGGTTAGTTATTTTATCGGCTTACTGAAACAATTCTCTCTTTTATCTTTCTAATTCCAGTTCGGCATTTTTTTTATGGCAGGCTTTGAGTTGCACATTTTGATACTTTGTAATTGGAAATATTATTGTCAAGGAAACATATATTTCATCCAGGCTCATCAATACAGTTGTTTTACCGCAAATTAATCTTTCATATGTTCTACTCATAAATTGTCTACATTTGAAATTTCCTGGCTTAATTTTTTTTAGGGTTGATTGAGTTGGTATTATTATACTTTCTCTCGCTGTTTCTCCAATTATGTTATTTATTACTCAGAATAATTTGCATTAATTTTTTTTTCCAAGAAATAATGTAGAATTATCCATCATATCAATAAAATCTTCTACCTCGTGCACATCTCGTGCATTATCAGAGCATACACTAAGAAAATAACACAGTTCCTTTTTTGAGTTTGAAAATAACACAGTTCCTTTTTTGAGTTTGAAGCATGCAGATTGGAAAAACCATCATGTAAAGATTGCATTATCACCAAAATTACTAGTTTTGTAAGTTTATACGACAGAATTATGTGAGTGAATTTCAAATTAAAACCAAAGACTTTATATCCTCTCTCTGTCTGTTAACAAGATGCTGCTCTAACTGATTCCAGGCACCTCTATTCCTCTTGGTTGTCATTTTAAACTATTGGACATGGGTATCTGTCCATTATATGTGATCGATCCTTTATGACTGAATCCTACTGAGATATCATAAAATCAGGAACGTCTCTTGTTGGCTCACAGGATATACTGATAGGTGGTAGCACTTAGTGGCTCATATGTATTATACCGGAATGTACATCGTGTATCAAGATATTTCATAGAATTATTTTGTTCCATAAGCCACCTAAGGTAGGTTTCATCTATGTGCATAATATTAACCACCACCTTCATGTACATCAGTACACGATAAATCCAATAAAACCTTTTACGAAAAGTGAACATATGCTTGCTTGTTTGAAAGAAACATAAACACTAGGGACCACATCAACTTAGTGTAGTCTTATTGTTGATCCACTCCATTTGACGAGTTTAGCTTATAATGTATATGTTGTACTATTTGACTCAAAACATGTGGGAAACGTAAAAAGTTATACTATTTGAGATCTACAAACTGATTCTGAATTCCATCCAATCCATCGTTCGATTTGGTCCAATCTCCAATCCTGCCCAGACCTCGATGAGAAATCCTAGATAGTTTTTTTTTCCTTCTAAATTACATTGAGAGTTACAGTTATAATTTATTTTCTTAAAACACTATTAATTAAATGTTTTAACATAAGTTGACATGCTTTACCTCACTTCACTCTCTCAAACACATGCTTTGGTCCAATTTTAAAAAGAAGTTAAATCAGTAGTCACAATGTCACATGCTAGCTAATCCACCTAAAGAGAAAAAAAAAAAGGGTGGGCAATGAATTGGGAAGCCAAGATTTGACATATTCATCTGGTAGTCTCTTCTTATATACAACTAAGCTCTCTAAGAATCCCCTTCACTTGCTTTGTCTGAGGGTAGAATGGAGGTTTAACCTCTACACATTTTTTTTCAAGAAGCATCCATCTTTCTAAATATTTTCAATTGGGATTTTTTATTCTCTGAAAGATGGGCAGTATCACATTTTTAATATTCCTGGTATGGAGCTCTGGGTATTTATCCTTTTTATATTTCTGGTATGAAAATATAAAAAATTATTTTCCTTCGTGTACATCAGACGAGACAAGGCATTGCTTTGAAGATGCCTAGCCAAAATTTATTTTATTAATTAAATTTATAAAGATTTAAGGTTTTCAAATAATATGGAAAATAATGATTGAAAATAGAAATAAAACAAAAGTAAAGAAAAACTGTCTGTAAAATACATAGCATATTTTGGAGTAAGGAGGAGAGAGCTAGATGCAGAAACCCTAAATAAAACCTGTTAAATAAAATATATATATATATATATATATATATATATATAATTTTGTTTTAATATTTAGTACATAACGTCTATGCGGGTCTTGGGCCCTTTGTCACTATTGCTTACTAGCGGGTGGCACGTGCGATGCACGTGAGAGCGAGGGGAAGGAGTTAACCATAGTTAATAGGAGTTAAAAGCGACACGTGTAAACCCGCGGGTGCGATTGAACTGTGATTCTATTTTTTAAATAGATAGATGAGGGTAGTTTGGGAATTAAAGTAAAATATTAAATTAAAGTTTTGTTTTATATAAGGGTAGTTTAGGATATAAGGGTAGTTTAGGAATTTCCAAAAATTCAGGCTACGCCCGCCTCTTGCATTATAATAGTAAAGATGTGCATGGGAGATGAACCTTTGGCTAGGAGGCGTTTTGACAACATTTTGTTAATCATTTATATTCCTGATGAATATGTGGAGGTTCAAACTTTATTTGTTTTGTTATTTTGTACATAGCATTGTGTCTTCATGCTCGGGTTCTATTCCCATGCTGAGTAATCTGTGAAACTGTTGCTCATCTCTTTGTAAAGGGTTTAAGCCTTTCAATTGGAAATTGGAATATCTAGAGTCAATTAAAAACCTTGCAGCTTATTCCATATGTTTAGTGAATATGTTCACCATCTATCATTTTTCTGACTTCTTTGTTGATATATTGACATGAGATGATCAACAAACTTTCACCTGTATGTAAGATAACAGATGGTGATGAAGGAAGCTCAAAACTCGTCTTATGTGCCATTCACTTAGATTGTCATTAAGTTGAAAGATGAAATTTTCCGGATGATTTTTTTGGCTCTGTTAAGCCAATTTGTTATGGTCTTGTTTGACTTGTTCAATTTTTCTGTTCTTGATTGGAATATTATCTTCATGTTGCAAATCAAAATCTTAATGGCAGGATATTGCAATTGATTTATAGGGATTACTAGTCATACATCGTGTGCTCTCTCTCTCTCTCTCTCCTCCCTAATATTTGCTACTCTTTGCATTTTCATTAATGGAATTCTCATAAATTTTCAATTCACCATATGCAAGAAAGCTTCACTCCTGCAGTCATTTCAAACCTCCTCCCTGTATGAGATGTTATTATTTATAAAGGGAAAAAAAATCAAGAAAGCTTCATTACTCTTTTTTGCAGATGGGAGAATTTTAAGCGCCAGATGAAAGATATGCTTCATCACAGCGATTTAAAGGGCAATGACGTGAGAAAACCCAGCAGCTTGCTGTATACCTTCCCCATGCCAGATTGCATGTGTAAACAAGTAGCAGTAGGAAAAACAGATGGTAACACGACAATTATTTAACTTAGAAATACACATAGTATGAGGGTCCAAAGTTGTTGATATCTGTAATTTGTTATATTCATCCATTCAATTGAATTGTGAAATTAATTCCTTTCTTTCAAGTTGAGGGAAGAACTGTTTAGGTTTTAATTCTTTGGGGTTCATTGGGTCTGTTTGTTTGGTAATTTGATACTCAAAATTCATTGTATTATGATAGTCACATATTTATGATTAAATTCTTTGGAATATATATTTGTATCTTATTTCGTATTCTCTCGCTCGATCGCATTAGTTGTATTGCAGAATGTCAACCGACTAGGGGAATGCTAAGCAGACTCACTCCTTATGTGAAAAAAAGGAAATGATGGGGCCCACAGGTAAGCTTTCATTTTCATCAAATTTTATTTCCATACAAGGGACTAGCATCCCCATGGAGCTCAATTACTAATAATTTCATTAATCATATAACATGATTATACTCAGTTGCTATGAGGCCTAGTTTCCTGGACAATATATACCTATACTACCCTCTTCCACGAATGAGTAGACTTCCAATGGTATTAAACACAAGTTTAATAAATTCTGATTTTAAAATGATAGTTTAGCTTATGGGTAAACCTCCTCTCTTGTTTCTGAAATTACATTGCCCTCCCTTATCAAGCTTGTCAAGTTGAAACTGTTAACGGGGAGATGCTCATTTACGATTTCATCCCCATTTATTTAACCAAGTTGACTACTTCAAGAAGGGTAATTTGGGTATTTTATAATGTTTAAACCATGACATCATCAAAATCCATCCCTGTCAATAACGGCTTACTAACAAAAAAAAGAGATACTGACAACTAAAGTAGAGGGAAGGCAGTATAACTTTGGAAACAAGAGGAAAAATTTAAGAAATTTTGCCAAGCCTAAGGGTAAAGCAGAGGGAAGGCAGTATAACTTTAGAAACAAAGAGGAAAAATTTAAGAAATTTTGCTAAGCCTCAAGGGAGGTCAGTGTAATTTCAAAAATAAGAGGGGAGTTTTTTGCAATTTTGCCAAATCTCTGGGAGGTCATTGTAATTTCTCCTTGCGCTATTTGGTAGTTGGATTTTGCTAGCCCCAGTTGCAAATCTTCCAAAAACGCAACTGGGGCGCTACAAATGTCCAACACACTTGACTTCTACTTTTAAAAGTCTTAAAATAATTAAACATCTCTAAGTGTTATGCCCATCTTGCGTGTATGGAAAAAATTTGAGTAAATGCGGTTGGAGCTAGCACTCTTCTTGGTAGTTTATTAATTCTAATTTTTAACTAATTTAAGATAGTTTTAGGTATATTAAATTCTGATTTTTAGGAGAGAGTTTAGGTTATTTTTTAGTTTATTAAATTCGGATTTAATTTGTTTTTCCCTATTTTACATTGAAACAAGCGGTACGATAGATTCAATTAGCGTTGGACCATGCACTCTCTCCGGTTTAATCTTCCAAATATGAGTCTTTATGGTTGCGTTTACTGTGTGGTGCGTGTGTGTGCACCGTGAGTTCCTTCCACGAAAAAGGGGTAAATTACACTTACCTCCCTTGAGGTATGGTGAAATTTAAAAAATCTCTCATCTTCGTTCTAAAATTATACTGCCCTCCCCTCTACTTTAGTTATTTATAATAGATTCTCCATTCAGTTAATTTTCTGTTACTTACATGGATGAACTTTGTTGATGTCATGATTTAAACATTTTAAAATATCCAAATTACCCATCTTAAAGTCAAAGTCAGCAAATGCAATAAAATAAATGATAATTGAGATTGATGAGCTTGGGTGGAGCACAAATCTTCAATTGGTATTAGGCGACGTGTTCCCCTTTCAAATGGTCACGTCTCTCCCCCTTTTAACACCCTTTAATGTGGTTACGTTTCATCCCTTAAGATTAAGTCATACCTTGGTTCTTAGAAGAGAATAAATTAAATTTTTTTTAACACTCTTTTACTGAGATTAAGATTCAGTCTCTCTCCATTTTAACACTCTTTATATGTGGTTAAGTTTCACCCATCCTTAGAATTAAGCTCCCTTTAATTGTGGTTAAGATTCACTAACCTAATGTTTCTCCCCATTTTAACACCCTTTAACTGTGGTTAAGTTTCACCTAACCTTAGGGTTAACCCATTTAACCTTAGTGTTTAGAAAAAATAAAATTTTTAACACCTTGGGTTAGTGAATCTTAACCACAGTTAAATGATATTAATTCTTTTTTAAAACCAAAGTTAAATTGCTTAATTTAAGGGTGGGTGAAACTTAACCTCGGTTAAAGAATGTTAAAAGAGAGAAAAAGTAACCATGTTTCATCGAGTAAATAAATGGGAGCAAAATTGTCAAAGGATATCTTCACTTAACGGTGTGAACCTCAAAAGCATGAAAGGGGAGGGGAGTGTAATTTCAGTCTCCGAAATTTCACCAAACATCAGGAGAGGAAATTGTAATTTACCAAAAAAAAAAAAAAAAACTCAATACAAACCTGCCTTTCTAGTTAAACCCCTAAAATTTTCAACCAGCTCTATCTTTTCTTAAAAATTTCTACTATTAGTTGGATTGGTTAATAGCCATTTGAAGATATAAATATCTTCAAATTGTGAGGAAATTTGTGCTATTATTTTCCTATAATTCAACACTTTGCAAGTTTTGTCATTTGATAATATGTATTTTCTTTCGAGAATTAGATATATCGTGCTTTTCATCTTTTGGGCGGCATTTCTCATTAGACTTAAAACGCAACAAAATGAATGATTTCAAATCTCATAAGAAATGATAAGACTTGAAATCTCATTATGATAAAAATTAATTGTGTTAAAAAGCTTGCGAAGTGACGCAAATATCCCAACTACTATGACAAAGGGCAATGTGTCAAGCTTTATAAATCTCACCAAAAGAACAGACCCTAAGGCCCTTTCTTTTCGCGGGAATAGAATGTGAGAATTCATTATTTATGGGAATTGTCAAGTTTTTAGACTACATTCTTTTTTTGCTTCTCATTTCTCAGAATTGCAATTCCCATGAGACTTTAAAAGCTAACAAATGAAGGATTTTAATTCTCACAAAAAATAGAGGGACTTGAAGTCTCATGATGGTAGGAATTTGTGTTATGTTCATATCTTGAACTCAAGCTAAAATATCAAATGCAAAACCCAACACTAAAAATCTCGAGACTTTCAAAGTGCTGAGCTTTGCAAGCAGGGGCATAGCTAAGGAGGGGCCTTGGGGGGCATTTGCCCCCCCTAAACTTTTGGAAAAAAAGTTTTTTGTTTTAAAATATGTATTGTATATTGCCTAGCATAGGCTTGGAGGTGGATGGATGTCACGCCCCAAAACCTACACACAATACATCTCATATTTGTGCAGATTTCAAGGTGTGAACTTGGAACAAATCCCGAGGTAATGAAATTTAATCTAAATAAATTACCATTAACATATGCATATCTCTAGCATTAAGTTTAAACTAACAAGAGTAAATGAACGTAAAACTAAATTCATTTAAAATCTCATTGACATGACACTCTACCTTAACTGAAAAGTAATAATTAAAGTTCTGCAACGAAACCCAACAGCTAATTAAGTTTTTGACCGTTTCCCCTATGCCCTTCAGGTACTTCCTGAAAAATCAATAAATATAACAAGGGTGAGCTTTTGGCTCAACAAGAGAATACAACAACATGCAATAATCATGATAAATAAAATAATGAACAACATATATGAATATGCATCATTTAATTTATTAGTTTACTCAGTTCTTCTGTCGATAAGGTTCACACGTAGTTCACCCTATTGACAATAGTATTAATCTTGTATGGTCTTATACAGGGACCCTTAGGTTTCACGTAGCTCACCTAAGGTAGTCACTCTGAGAGGCACACAACTTCTCAGTAGGATTACACAGAGCTCTCCCTCAAACTTTAGAACTATAGAGTCTCTTCTTCTCTAGTTGTCATCCCTTGGTCTTATTCCCTTTAATTCATTAACCACACTATTTAATATGGTGTCCTATACCATCATAATATAGAAGACATAATATAATGCAAAGCTAAAACAATTACATTTACACAAGATAATAATTGAATAGATTTCTTTAAACATGTCTTTCTAAATAAAGAGGATATACAATTTATCTAATATGCTCACTACAGTACAACCCATTCCCAAATAGTTATTTTACAAGAAATAAAAATAAATAATTCATTTTATTCTCCTTCTTTTCTTTCGTTTTATTTTGCCATTCATTATCTAATTTATTTAATTCTTTTTATATCATAATTTATTTAATTATTTCTCATCATTTTATTTAATTAATTCTATAAAATACAGCTCCCAAAATAACCATCGCGAAACACCCAAAACGGCACCACCGATCGATTGATGGTCGCTTGCGATCGATTGGTGACCACCAATCGATCGGCCCAAGGCCTCCGATTGATCGGTGTCAGTGATTTGGTTAGGAAACGTCAGCCCAAATCCGTGATCTCGATTTTTCAACTTTCTGAACCATTTTTCTCAATTTTCCAACCCTCAAAACCCATATTAATTTACCCACCATTGTTCTTTTAATTTATAACTTTTATTCTAACATTATTTATGTATTTTCTTCAATGTGCATAGATCTCTATCCTAGATATCACACAAATATCAATAAATCTATATAAACCCAAAATAAAACTTATAATGGAAAACCCTAACTCTAGGGGAGTATTCACTTGCCTCAAAGGTTCGAATCTCATACTTTTAATACTCTAATTCTACCCGAACACGCTTGTCTTTAAGGATCAAACCACCACAAGGGAGAAAACTCAAATCTCCAAGCCTCGAATCTCGATCTAGGCGCTTGAAAGCTTTACCAAAGTGCAGCCCTCTTTTTCCTTTCACTCCCATGTTCTATTCTTCAGAATTTTCAGTTTAGCAAAATTATGAGGATTAGGTTTATCATGTGAGTTGGTCTATGGGTACTCCCAATTATACTACCAAATATACTCCCTAATCCTAACCGTTTATAACCAACTACTAAGGGCTAGGATTTGAATTTGGTTATTTTGTCTTTTCTGATGCCACGCCAACTTTAATCATAACCGTTTAATAATTGAGATAAACTGTTAGGATTTGGGAGTATATATGGGAGTACACTTTGGGAGTATCCCTAAACTAATTCTTATCATGTTCTATATATATTAATCTTATTTCTTGTTTACCAAAACGCCATTAGTGGCCCTTGTTTGTTTATAGGTTCTAACTAACCCCAATAAACTTACTCTTATTCTCAAATTCATTCACACTTCTAAATAGTTAATTACCTGTGGTTAACCGAAAAACAAATTACTATCTTACCCCCTATTCAAGGAGATTACTGAAATACCCTTAGAAATAGGAAAAATAATTTCAAGATCATTACAATGGAGATCCAATCACAGCCAATTGCAATTGAACTCAAGGAGAGTTCAATCGCACCCACATGCCAACAAATGTCCATTTTAACCCCTATTAACTGTGGTTAAGATTCACTAACTTTTAGGGTTTAACAATATAACTATAGCTTTTTTTTAAAAAATCCCCTAAGGGTTAAAAATACCCCAAACCTCATCACACCTTTCATTGGTGACACTTTCAGAAGAACATGGTCCCCAACAGAAAATTCCAAATCTCTCCTTAGTCTATCAGCATAACTCTTCTGACGACTTTGAGTTGTGCACAACCATTCTCTGATTATAGCCACTTTTTCTGTGGTCTCATGAACCAACTTTGGCCCGAGTAACCCATTGTCACCCACCTCTGCCCAACATACAGGAGAGCGACACGATCTACCATACAAAGCCTCGTATGGTGCCATGCCAATACTGGCATGGAAACTATTGTTATAGGCAAACTCCACCGAAGGTAAATGATTAACCCAGCTACCCTTGAAATCCAGCACACAAGCACGAAACATGTCCTCCATAACCTGGTTGACCCTCTCTGTCTGACCATCGGTTTGAGGATGAAACGCAGTTTTGTATTCCAATGATGTCCCCAAGGCCTTTCGGAAACTCTTCCAAAATCTAGATGTAAAACGAGAATCCCGATCTGAGACTATTGACGTCGGAACTCCGTGAAGCTTGACAATCTCCTTGACATACAACTTACTCAACTCATCCATAGAGTAAGTAGTACGGACATGAAGGAAATGAGCGGACTTGGTCAAACTGTTTACTATTACCCAAATCGCATCAAAACCCAACTTCGACTTTGGTAATCCAACAACAAAATCCGTGGAAATGCGCTCCCACTTCCATTCCACGATAGGCAAAGGTTGTAAAGGCCTAGCTAGTCTTTGGTGCTCAGCCTTCACTTGCTGACAGGTGAAGCATTTCGACACATGTTCAGCAACATCCATCTTCATGCCATCCCACCAGAAATGTCTACAGAGATCCCGATACATCTTTGTACCGCCCGGCTGGATTGTAAATTTGAAACGATGAGCCTCATCCAAAACTTCCCTCTTTAGATCTACTAGATCTGGAACACAAAGTCTACCGTGAAATCTCAGACCGTTATCCAACCCCAAGGTCCAATCTGAAGAGTTACCCACAACTGATTCCGCTACTCTTGACTGAATCTTCTCATCATGCAACTGAACATGAATAATCCTACTGATAAATGATGGTTGAACCATTAGACTATAAAGAAGAGCCCTAGCCTCACTCTGAACTGAGCGAAGATCAAATTCTGACACCGCCTCAAGCATCCGCCACTCCTGAACCACCATAAGTGCAACCAACCCTCGAGGTTTGCGACTCAGGGCATCAGCTACCACATTAGCTTTCCCAGGGTGATACTGGAGTGTGAAATCACAGTCTTTCAGATGCTCCATCCACTGTCGCTATTGTGAGCATGAATTTTTACCCCACTCTCACAAAGGTTTGTTTTGACTGAGAGTCGCCACCTATTCATTCTTAGGGATAGGTCCCGGGTATTTGTTCGTTTGGATAAGGCAAGTGGTCTAATCAGAGTTAGGGTAAGCGGCTCGATTAAGCCCCGGGGAAGGTGTTAGGCACCCCAGGACCCCCATTTTGCAATGGTTTCCTACTCCATAAACTTAAGCCAATTTTAATCTCAAAATTAATTATAATGTCCAAGTGTTTAAAAGAATGCTAATCCAAGAAATATAGAAAGCTAGATGACTAGGGTCGAACCCGAATTGGGTTGCCTATGTACTCACATGGTGAGATCAGACCGAACGTAGTTTTGTCACATGAGCCCGTGCCAAGGCTAGGGGTATGTGTGTGCGCGCATAAGGTGGTCAAGGGTCTAGCCCGGAGGCTAGGGTTGATTGACCGGGGAGGTCAAGTGTACAAGTGTTAAGTCTAACCGCGGTTAGAGGAGATTTAACTATGGTTAGGTGAGCTAACCAAAGATAAAGAGGTCCTACAAGTCTCTTTTTGGTCTTTTTGTATTTTTATATTTTTTTGGGATTTTAGGGATATTTGAATGTTTTTGGTATTTTGGTTATATTTGAATGTTTTTGATTTTTTGAAATTTTATCATTTTTTTTTTTTGGATTTTCATATAGGTAGAGTTTTGGCAAACTTAACTAAAGTCAAATTTAATCCAAGAGAAAGATTAAGGAAAAGTTAGGCTAAAAAATTATATTTAGGACATAAAAAGGGATGTGCATTATGAATAGTAAATGGTCTATTGCCAACACCTATTTTGTTGGATTAATGTTGATAATAGATCAAATACCATTGTCTTTGGTATGAGGTATTTTGAATGATGTCCTCTTTAAGTCCTTGAACCATCATTTACCTTAAGTCTTTAAACCATTATTTACCCATTCAACATAAAACATGGAGAATAAGAAAAAAAAAGACAAGTAGAGAAATTGAAAACTCATCCTCTCTCTTTTAAGGTGGTTCATTTACACCATTATAAATGATGTAATATCATTCTAATGAATGTTAGAGAGGGGATGAGCTTTCACAAAGAATTCTAGAAAGAGGACTAGAATCCCAAAAAAGAAACAAAATGAAAAGAGAGGTATAGCTTTAGCTTCCACTCTCTATGGGCCTACCCATATCCATACTAGTGGGTACAAAAAAAAGAAGAAATATGTACACGAAAAGGAAGAGAAAAATGAACATCTTCTTGCTTTTGATATGGGGTCCCTCTACACCATTAGATTGTTATAGAGAGACCCAACTATACTTGAGAAATGAGAGACTAAGAAGAGAGAACTAGATAAAAATAAGATAAAAAAAAAGAGAAGATGATGAAAGAAGGAGTGCCTACTCCTCCAAGGATTCTTCTTCAATGCTCCAAGAGGTAGGGTTTTGTTTAGAGTCCACAAAGGAGGCGAGTTAGTGAAGAACTCTAAGCTTTTAATTTTAGAATTCTTTCCAAACTCTAAACCTTAGTTTCTTCTCCATTTTTCAAACTTAAGAGAAACACAAGTGAGTGTGAACCTTCTAGGGGTCTTGAGGGGTGGATCTAAGGGGTTAAGGGATTGGTATTTATAGGAAAACTAAGAGGTTGGGTTGTGTCTTTTACATGAGGGATAAAATGAGTTAGTGGGTAAAGACTTAAGTGTTGTAAGGTGAGTTGATAGATTGAGTGTTCTAAGGGGTGTAAGAGAGTTGATGGGTTGAGTGTTATAAGAGGTGTAAGAGAGTTGTAAGAGATGTAAGAGAGTTGATGGGTTGAGTGAACTGTGAGTTATATGGGCATGAGTTGTGGGATATAGATTAGGTGGATATGGATATGTGGACTAGATCTTTATGGATCATGGGTTATTAGTAAATGGGTCATGGGTTATAGTTATTGGGCTTTGACTATGACATTTGGGCTTGGGCTATGGTAAATAGGCTTTGGCTTAGGCAATTGGGTAATTGGGCTTGACTACTTGGGTTGGGTTTTGGGTAATGAAATTTTATAATTGGACTTGATTGGATTTACCTAGAGTTTGGACCTAAGGTTTAGCTGGGGTGACTTAGGGTTAGGTTGAGCTAACCATGGTTAAGTTTATTAACCATGGTTGAGGGGGGGGGGGGGGTGTAAAAATGGGGTGCTTACAGCTACCTCATGTTCAACTCCTTCTGAGAGAATAAATACTTCAAGCTCTTATGGTCAGAGAAGAGTTCAAACCTCTTACCATAAAGGTAGTACCTCCAAATCTTCAAGGCAAAAACCCCAGCCACCAATTCCAGGTCATGAGTTGGATAGTTCTTCTCATGGACCTTCAGCTGTTTGGATACATAGGCAACCACCTTCCCATTCTACATCAACACGCATCCTAATCCTTGATGCAACGCATCACTGTAGATCACAAGTCCCCCACTTCCCTCCGGAATGGTCAAAACTGGTGTTGAAGTCAATCTATTCTTCAACTCAACAAATGCCTGATCGCATTTGTCATCCCAAACATACTTCATATCTTTCTTCGTTAGCTGTGTTAATGGTGAGGAGATCTTTGAAAACCCCTCAATGAAACGCCGATAGTAACTTGCAAGACCCAAGAAACTACTGATCTCCGAAACAAACTTGGGCTGCTCCCAATACATCACCGCTTTAACTTTAGTAGGGTCCACTGACACTCCATCCTTGGAAACCATGTGTCCCAAAAACTTAACATCTTCCTGCCAAAATTCACACTTTAACAACTTAGCATATAACTGATGCTCTCAAAGTGTCGGAAGTGTGATGCGAAGATGCTGCTGGTGCTCTTCTTTGGACCTCGAGTAGATCAGAATGTCGTCCACAAATACTACTACAAATTGATCCAAGAAAGGCTTGAACACTCGGTTCGTTAAGTCCATGAACGCAGCTGGTGCATTAGTCAGCCCAAATGGCATGACTAAGAACTCATAGTGCCCATACCGTGTTCGAAAAGCGGTCTTTGAAACATCCTCTTCCTTCACCCTCAACTGGTGATAACCCGATCTTAGATCAATCTTAGAGAACCACTGTGCTCCCTTAAGTTGATCGAATAAGTCATCGATCCTCGTAAAGGATACTTATTTTTGATCGTTACTTTGTTCAATTGCCGGGAATCGATGCATAATCGCATAGATCCATCCTTCTTCTTAACGAACAAAACCGGCACGCCCAAAGGTGATGTGCTCGATCGAACAAAGCCTTGATCTAACAACTCCTGGATCTGACTCTTCAGTTCCTTCAGCTCTACCGGTGCCATTTTGTACGGGGTTCTTGATATCGATGAGGTTCCCGGCACCAAATCAATACCAAAATCTACTACCCTCCTTGGAGACAAACCCGATATATTTCTAACCCTGTCTTCAAACTCGGAGACAATAGGAATCACCTCCACTCAAAGACTCTTCTCCACACTCTCAATATGAAAGAGAAAACCTTTGATCAAAACTTCCTTTGAATAACAACTCCGGAAAGAAAAAAGGTATTTCTCCAGGGATTGAGAAAGTTACTATCTTTCCAAAATAGTCTATCTTAGCATGGAAGGCAGCTAACCAATCCATGCCTAAGATAACATTGAACTCTCGCATCCCAAGAACCACAAAATCTGCTGACAAAATCCTATCCCCAATTTTAACTGGACAATCTTTTCAAACTTGACCCAAATAAGCTAACTCTCCCATTGGTGTTACAACAGACAAAACAATCTCTAAGTTTTCTGGCACTAAGCCCAAGTCATTCACAAAAGATGCTGAAATGAAAGAATGAGATGCTCCTGAATTGAACAAAACTTTAGCGACACAATGATAAATGGGGAGGGTACCTTCCACCAGTGCCTCAGATGCATCCGCCTCCTTTTGAACTACTGCAAACAGTCTTTCAGGACCTCTTTGCTGGTTTGAAGCTTGACTCTGTGGCTGATCAGTCCGCTTCGGCTTGGGACAGTTCCTTGCAATGTGCCCATTCTTCCTACAGTTGTAACAGATCCCCAAAAAACTCTTAGGCTCTGCATTCACTATTGGCACAACAGGTACTATTGCTGTAGATGTGACTGGAGCAACTGCCTTTTGTCACTTCCACTACGACTGCTGCTGTAGAACTCTAGGGTGATTTCTCTACACTTGCTGAGGCCCAGGCACAAACTTGCCCTTGTCCCTCGACTCAAACCTCTGATCTCTGCATTTCGAATAATCCACATTATCACGTTCAACCGCCAAAGCTCGCTCTACTACCTCTACGTAAGTCCTCAGGTGAAGACTCACTATCATCTTCCTGGTAGATGGAGTCAAACTTTGCTCAAATTTTCTCACTTGATGCTCCTTACTCTCCACCATATACATGGAAAAACGAGGCAGTTCAGCGAACTTTGCCTTGTACTAACCCATGGTCATCGATCCCTGAACCAGGTGAATAAACTCTAGGGCCTTCTGCTCCCTGACGGTCTCTGGAATATACTTGGAATATAATTTCAGCTTGAATTCCTCCCAACCCATCTCAAATACCTTCTCTGATCTGGTAATCATATCCCACCAATGATGTACTTCACCTTTCAACAAAAAAACTGCGAGTTTCCTTCACTGAATCTCGCTGCATTCCATGACTTCAAAGATCTTTTCAAGTTCTTAGACCCACTTGTCTGCTTCCATTGGATCTGCAGCTCCACTGCATGCCGGAGGGTTCAACCTCTTGAATTTCTTAATCAAACCGGCCATGGCTGTGGTCTCTGAAATTTGACTAGACGTGTCTGACCGATTTCCTGCTTGACGAGCAGACTCCACCAGAAGCCTTGCTGTGTCCCCCAATGCCTGAAAGACTGCATCAATCCTCAGGTCTAAACCCTCAAATGCTCCAGCCCTTGCTCTTGTCTGACCTCACCCTCTTCCTCTCCTTCCAGACATAATCCTTATTACAAAAATAAGGAAAACATTAGTCTGGTTACACAAAACAAATGAAGGAGAACTCAACGAGATAATCTCTCAAGGACCCTAAGAACTCTCTTAGGTGTCCCTACAAACACCAGGGTTACTTTAAACTGTGCTCTGATACCAATCTGTCATGCCTCAAAAACTACACACAATACATCTCATATTTGTGCAGATTCCAAGGCGTGAACCTGGACCAAATCCCGAGGTAATGGATTTTAATCTAAATAAATTACCATTAACATATGCATATCTCTAGCATTAAGTTTAAACTAACAAGAGTAAATGAACGTAAAACTGAATTCATTTAAAATCTCATTGACATGGCACTCTACCTCAGCTGAAAAGTACTAATTAAAGTTCTGCAACGAAACCCAACAGCTAACTAAGTTTTTGACTGTTTCCCCTTGGTCCTTTAGGTACTTCCTAAAAAATCAATAAATATAACAAGGGTGAGCTTGTGGCTCAGCAAGAGAATACAACAACATGCAACAATCATGATAAATAAAATAGTGAACAACAGATATGAATATGCATAGTTTAATTTATCAATTTACTCAGTTCTTCTATCAATAAGGTTCACACGTAGATCACCCTATTGACAACAATATCAATCTTGTATGGTCTTATATAGGGACCCTTAGGTTTACATGTAGCTCACCTAAGGTAGTCACCCTGAGAGGCACGCAACTTCTTAGTGGGGTTACACAGAGCTCTCCCTCAGACTTTATACCTATAGAGTCTCTTCCTCTCTAGTTGTCATCCCTTGGTCTTATTGCCTTTAATTCATTAACCACACTCTTTATTATGGTGTCCCATGCCATCATAATAAAGAGGACATAATATAATGCAAAGCTAAAACAATTACAATTACACAAGATAATAATTGAACAAATTTCTTTAAACATATCTTTCTAAATAAAGAGGATATAAAATTTATCTAATATGCTCACAGTACAACCCATTCCCAAATAGTTATTTTACAAGAAATAAAATAAATAATTCATTCTATTTTATTCTTCTTCTTTTCTTTCGTTTTTTCCATTCATTATCTAATTTATTTAATTTCATAATTTATTTTATTATTTCTCATTATTTTATTTAATTAATTCTATAAAATATAGCTCCCAAAATAACCATCGCGAAACACCCAAAATGGCGCCACCGATCGATCGGCGGTCGCCTGTGATCGATCGGTGACCATCGATCGATCGGCCGGCCCAAGGCCTCCGATCGATCGGCCGGCCCAAGGCCTCCGATCGATCGGTGTTAGTGATTTGGCTGGGAAACACCAGCCTAAACCCGAGATCTCGATTTTTCAACTTTCTGAACTCTTTTTCTCGATTTTCAAACCCTCGAAACCTGTATTAATTTACCCACCATTGTTCTTTCATTTTATAATTTCCATCCTAACATTATTTATGCATTATTCTTCAATGTGCATAAATCTCTATCTTAGATATCACACAAATATCAATAAATCTATATAAACCCAAGATAAAACTTATAATGGAAAACCCTAACTCTAGGGGAGTATTCACTTGCCTCAAAGGGTCGAATCTCATACTTTTAATACTCCAATCCTACCCAAACACGCTTGTCTCGAAGGATCAAACCATCACAAGGGAGAAAACTCAAATCTCTAAGCCTCGAATCTTGATCTAGGTGCTTGAAAGCTCTACCAAAGTGCAACCCTCTTTTTCCTTTCTCTCCCACATTCTATTCTCCAAGATTTTAGTTTAGCAAAATTATGAGGATTAGGTTTATCATGTTCTATATATATTAATCTTATTTCTTACTTACCAAAACGCCATTAGTGGCCTTTGTTTGTTTATAGGTTCTAACTAACCCCAATAAACTTACTCTTATCCTCAAATTCATTCCCACTTCTAAATAGTTAATTACCTGTGGTTAACCGAAAAATAAATTACTATCTTATCCCCTATTCAAGGAGATTACTGAAATACCCTTAGAAATAGGAAAAATAATTTCAAGATCATTACAATGGAGATCCAATCACAACCAATTGCAATTGAACTCAGGGAGAGTTCAATCGCACCCACATGCCAACAAATGTCCATTTTAACCCCTATTAGCTGTGGTTAAGATTCACTAACCTTTGGGGTCCAACAATATAACTTTAGTTTTTTTTATAAAAAAAATACCCCTAAGGGTGAAAAATCCTTAATTAGAGTTTAATATTTTTTCTACAAACTAAGATTATATTGTTGAACCCGAAGGGTTAGTAAATCTTAACCATAGTTAATAGGGTTAAAAGGGACATGTTCCCTGAGTTCAATCGTGATTGGTTGTGATTCGATCTCAGGTGGTGCCCCTCAGCTTTTAAATTTTTTTATAAAAAATATAATTTACTATAATTTACTAATGATTTAGAATCCTCTACTGTTATACCCAGACTCCTTGGAGTCGGTTACAATCCATAAGTCAACACATGTCTCTTTAAGTACCTCTTGATTGTGATTAAGATTCACTAACCCTTAGGGTTCAACCACCTAACTTTGGTTTTCAGAAGAAAATAATTAACTCTAAAGTTAAATAGAGTTAAAAGAGTTTTGTGTTGTAATCGGACTCCATGGAGTTTGGTTATAACCATAGAGGATTAGTCATGGGGTAGCTGTCCCATTGGATTTTCAAAAAAAAAAAAACTATCTTGTTCAATTATTTAATAGGGAATAGTCATTGGATAGGTGGATGCTCCTCAAGTACTTTTCAAAAAAAAATAAATTATATTATATTGTTTGGAAGGGCATTGCCATAGGGCAAGGGACAACTGCTCCCGTAAACAAGGACAAAAAATATGTGTAGGAAGGACAACTGCTCCCGTAAACAAGGAGAAACAATACGTGTATGATATGCACAAAATGTATAAATGAAATGACCCACAAACTTAGTCTCAATAAAAGAATATACAAATGATTACTACTAAAAAGATATTTTCAAAATTGAATTGTGAAATCTTGGCTCATGGTGCGTAATCACTCCATAATGTCTTAGATCTCACTTAAAATGGAGCAAGCTCCCTCCTGACGTCTAAGACTTTATCTTACATAGTGACCTCATTTCTCTTTGAGTGCATCAAAACTAAATTGTAACAGGTGTAACTATCCATCTATACTTGACTATTTTTCATTCTATTATCTAAGTGTTTCACACAATCACTCTTCTCTCTCAATCTAAGGAGGATGTGCTACTCATTTGGAAAAGATTGATCTTCTCCATACTCTTTGTCGGTACGAATTGCATTTTCATTAGTCATAAGTAGTGCTTAGGTTGAGTATTGCTCTTTATTGTGGCTGAGCTTACATAGTGTTGGCTAGAAATCTGATTGTTGGGCGTGCTAGCGCCACGTAGCGCAATTGCCGATAGTGAGTCAGATAGAGTGACCGAGAATGCATTCACTTTAACCGTCTGGTCAGCCATCACTAAATAAATCGGTCAGACAATTTTGGAAGATGAGGGTTCTTCCTTCTACAATAAGTTTTACAATGCCTTCAAAGAACCAAGATATTTCCAAATTGAGGCAAAGTCTAATGTTAATATAATAGCTGTGCTGAGTGTAAGATATATAGAAATAAGAGATTCGAATGATAAACAGAAAGAAATAGTTGAACTTGGTTGAAAATGATGTAAGAAACAACATACAAATATCATGCGATCAAAATGAGTCACAAAGGCAATACAGACTCTCACCATAGTGGCTGCTAAAGATAAAGATGAAGTAACTAAGGTCTCCCCATATGAGGTAGATACAAAAAATATAAAGTCTCTTTTGGAGGAGGGAACTATGCTAAGAACTCTCCCGGTCTCTCTCGGAGGAGGTGTTAAGGTTATTGAGAAGCAATGTATATTTGTGATGGGTTGATCTGCTGGCCGATAAAGATTCTGCCACTTGTCATAATCTTACCACTCCATCCTGACGGCAAGATTTTAGTGTAAACACAGTTATCGTATATTCTTCATGATATTCGCATACATATATTTCAGCATCCTATGCTTTATTGTTATATTTAATGGAGCATCATTTACATGATTATTAACCATGTTTTTCATGCTCTTACAAAGTATATTGAACATTTTTTTTTGTTGATAAAACGCGGCTAGTGGATCTCGTGATTTCATAATCATCAAGGAAAGTTAGGTGTCATGGGAGAGGGATAAGCTACCAAATTATTATGAGTACAGACCCACTCGATTCTACTAAAGGAGGCATCTCATGATGTGTTACCTCCCAAAAACAAAAGTTGAGTTGGTAAAGGAAGACTGGTGAAACCAATTCAAATATCGAAATAGATATCATAATCCCCAAGTGGGAGGTCTTGGGTTCCATTTCTCACTACCCCTTTGGGGCCAGCCCCGCACGGGTTTACCCGGACTTACCTGGTGTGGCAGGTTGCGGGCTCACGTCGCACCCTCGGGGATTAGTCCTAACCCAAAGGGTTAGGGACACCCCAAGTTCGAGTTCCCAAAAAATAAATAAATCAAGAAACATATCTGAGGAGAAAAGGAAGCATCTCAATTTGCCAAGTCTTTCTATCATTTAACAACTAATGCTATTCTGTGTCACATATACTATATTATATAATGAAAAGCACCAAAGTCTCACTCAAGCTTTAGTAAACCATTACTCAACAAGGTTTACCTTTTGTACTTTTTTTGGCTGGGTCATCATTTACTTAGGTTTATTTAGGTTAGTTATGAGTTAGGTTAGGTTAGTATACATATAAGGTGGGCTTTTCGACTGCCACCGAGACTCGCAACCGAGTCCTCCGGCCCCAACATTACAAGAAATCTATTGATTAGGGATGGATGACACTACAACAAATATACTGATCAGCGACAAATAATTTCCGTATCTAAAAGTCCGTTTTCCATCGTTAATGGAATTAACGACAAAAATTTTGTCCGTCGCTGTTCCGTTGCTAATGCGATCGTGGCTAATGTGTTTTAGAGACTGCAATAATTTTATGTCGCTAATTAGCGACAAAATATTTCCGTCACTAATGAGTAGATTTGGTCGCTTAAAAAAGGAGAATTAGTGACAAATTCGAATTTGCTTCCGTCACTAAAAGTTAATTTACTTTTAGGGATGAGAATATTTCTCTAAAACTGATTTAAAAAATAAATAAAATACAGTCCTCCCTTTCTTCCCTCTAGTGAGAGAGAAGAATAGAGAGAGAACAGAATAGAGAGAATAATAGAGAAAGAATAATAGAGAGAGAATGAAAAATCACATATTTATGCGAGGATAGTGATCATCCAATGAGTGTCTGGAAAATAATCACCATTAATGAAGCTAACACCAAAATGGGTGTCTGGAAATTTACCAGAATCTCCAAATATACCAGACAAGCCCATAGATCTATTTAGAATCATAACTATGAGAAATGCAGAATGATAGAAAAGATAATCCGAGGCAGATATGACAAATTGGATCTCACTAAAATCACCCCAAACCTCTTTAAAAACCAAAAACAATACATGCAATCTCTAAAAATATCATGCACAGGTGTCCACAAGAATCCCAAAAAAGAAATGCAGGAAAAGATAGTTGAAGAACTTACTAGGATAACTCCCTTTTCTTCTTCTTCTTCAAAACTAGGCAAATCTGACAAGAACCCAAATGAGAAGCTCTGCACTAGATGGAATGAAAATGTCTTTTTACGACTGAGCAAGAATGGTGTGAGCGGGAAAAAGGGAGTGCAAGGAGGGAAGTTCAATTTTTTACGGGAAAGAACCCCAATTTAAATTTGCATATTTAGAGATGGATTTATTTCCGTCACTAATGATCTTTTACAACTAGGTACGGAAATAAATCCGTCTTTAAAGGTAAATCTATTTTTTGAAATGAATTAAATGTCAAAATAAGCATAGAGATGAAAATATTTCGTCACTAATGGTCTTTTACAATTAGATACGGAAATAAATCTGTCTTTAAAGATAAATTTATTTATTTTTAAATGCATTAAATGTGAAAATAAGATTAGAGACGGATATATTTCTGTCTCTAATGCTCTTTCTCTATTAGAGACGAAATATTTCCATCACAAAAAAATAATTCTTATCCCTTAAAATACTCCTTATTAGTGATGTAATATCCGTCACTATAACTAATTTTTTTTTAATGAATAAGTGTCGAAATACTTATTAGAGACAAAATATTAGTGATGAATGATGTTTTCGTACCTATAGTTGTATTAGAGACAAAATTAATTCTGTCACTAGTATTCCATCACAGCTCATTGTTGTAGTGTAAAAATCGTCGCTAATAATTGTTTTTCCATCATCAATGGCATTAGCAACATAAATATTGATCGTCACTTTTCCATTGGTGATGCGAGTGTTGCTATTGGATTTAGTGACAGCTATCAAAATCCGTCGTTAATTAGTGACAGATTATTACCGTCACTATTGGGTTGATTTCGGTCGCTTAATTATAGAAAATTAGCGACAGACTTTCGAATTTGTGATAGATATTATAGTATCAGCAACGGAGTTTTATATATATATTTGTGCTTGTATGTAAATTAATCTTTTAGATGAACTAAAAAGGTAGATCAAAATATTCAAAAAAAACTTGGCATATTGTATTTCTTAACTGATTGTACAGTACTATATTTCCACATACCAACAATTTCCAAAATCATGACTAGACGTGCATGCATGTTTAGGATTTATGAGATGAGTAAAGAAATTCACGGCCATGATAAGGATGTAGAAGAGGTCCAATGAGTTTTTTAACTCTCCTAAAATCTAAGGTTGTGTGAGCACTGATTGGACATCCTTCTTTATGATCCCATCAACCTTCTTGACATCTTATTAAAAAAAATTGATGCGTAGATTATGATCAGTGTAACATTGACATTGTATAGTTTGTGTTATGGTCCTAAATAGATATAAGGCTGACTATACGCGTTCCATCAGTTCTAGGGTTTTTGGTGTATTGGTTAGGTTCGAATCAGTTTGACCCTCCTAACCCATGAAAAAGATATGAACAGGAGAGTTTTCATCACACAAATGAAACACAACTACCATTCATTTCTAGATTTTCAAGTTCAATTAGGTCACTAGCAATAAACTTAGAGATATAGGATGAGGAAAATTCACTATGCTAGTTCATGTCCGAACATGAGAGGTAGGAAGTCAAAACAAGGCTTTAATATTTGTAAATATGGAATGCTGATTTGATCCTTTATAATTTCAGTAGTGAAATTTACAAACTTATATAGTATTATTTTGTGTGCCATTTACCAGTTTTATGATTTTTTAAATGGTCACTTACTTCTTTCTGGTACACTTACAAGTTCATCATCATCATTATCATTGCCCCCATCGCAGATACCTTCGGAAACCTGAATCTTTTTCCGTCATTTAGTTCTATTACAAGCTATTTTTGAATTCGATTAAATTCCTTAAATCAAAGAAGAAAAATATATTGGGAAGTGACTTTCAACTTCTTGTGATTCATATTGTTATCCACAATTGCTCCTCTTTTAGTTCTGAACGGTTGTGGAGTATGGAAGCTATTTCTCCCTTTTAGTTTATTCTTATTTTGATCAATAATCAAACAAAATATATTATTAAGAGGAGCAAAAATACAAAATTATGAAAAGCAAGAGTTTACAAGCAAATAAATTCAAAATTAACTACAAAGATAGCATTCATGACCGCTTAGCCTGCCACTAGGGGTGGAGCTAGAATTGTCTTGTAGGGGGGCTAACAATGTGGATGTGGGGGTTCGGGGGCGTAGCCCCCAAATATTTTTTTGATGGTCAAGTTTGTGGGCCATCTCATATGTTTGTATCCACCTATGCCCTCTTAAATTAAATAATATAAGAATAAATTTAGCTCTTTCTTTTTCCTCAAAAGTTCAGGGGGGCTTTAGCAGCATTGTACTCGACTCCGCCCCTGCCTGCCATGCGACCATCAACCCAATACCTCCCAAAGCTCCTCCCCATCACTTCGAAGAACTGCCCATTTCAATGCAACCAACTGAATACGTGCACGAATGTGAGAAATAGATGATGGAGAGTCCTCAAAGACTCGAAGGTTTCTCTCTTTCCATATCATCTAAGAAATGACTTCATGGAGAATCAATCAAATCGCTTCCCGATCACCATCCATTCTGACCAAAGACCAACAAGATAAGAAGTTGTGAAAGGAAGATGGAAAGACCGAGTCCACACCCATGCCGGAGAGGAAATAACCCATATACCAAACACAATAGGACAATGTAAAAGCAAATGGTTCATGGACTCCTCCACTTGAAAGTACATATAGCAACGGTTAGCCGGCCTCCACCCTCTATATTGTAAGTAATCACATGTGAGAATCTTATTCAATGTTGTATTCCAGAGAAAGAAAGATATGTTAGAGGAAATTCTAGGATTCCATATAATTAGCTGAGGGAACGGACCCGAGGGGGTTGGACCAAGTGATTGAAAAGTAATCTCACTGAGAAACGACCATGGTTATTTTCAGACCAAATCTTGCAATCCCTAACCTTGGAACACAGGGAAGAAGAGCTGATTCGTGCCAAAAGTTGTGACATTTCCTCAATTTTCCAATCATTTAAATCTCGTCTTATCCTTGGACACCATACCGCCCTCCCCCCATCTCTCATAATAATACCCTACCAAAGCCTCCCTATCGGTGGCCGATAGAAATATATGAACAAAATCATCATGTAATCTAGTGGCACCACACCACACATCCTTCCAAAACCTTACATCTGATCCTTACCCCACTTTCTCATAAATTCCAAAAATCAATGGGCATTGGCCCCATTTGTTTGAAGATCCATGAGAATCTCCTTTCAATTTTTTAGAGTAAACTTTGATCCCTTTACTTCTTGGAGTACCTCCATTCCCGTCGGGGAGAACCAGAATCTGTCCCCCTTGTTCTGGTTCCAGTTGGGAAGCGATCTGCATCTTCAGCCGAAGGGTTCTTTTGGCACGAATGACGATACCTCATTTTGCCTTCTTTCAGTGGCGTCTTCTTGAAACCTAAAATTAGGCACAACCAAGCTGGTAGTCACCATGATGCCCTTCTATAAACCCAAGCCATGGGACCCCCAACCTCTCTCGGGACCCAACACGAAGATTCCCCATATTTGGCCACTATCATAGCTCACCACAGACTAATCCCTTTCTGCCCCAAATCTCCCAATCCATTTTCCTAACAAGGCCTTATTAACTTGGACCAGAGACTTGAGGTTAACTCTCCATCCTCCTTAGGTTGATCGATTTGTTTGCAAGCAACTAGATGATATTTGAATGTATCAATCTTCTTGTGACAATGAAACTCCTTCTGTAGTCTCTCAAGATAAATAGTAACGGATTTAGGAATGATTAGGGTGGACATGTAGTACATCAGGAGGCTACTGAGGGTGCTTTGGATGATGGTTAACTTCCCCCTTTTTGATAGAAAGGCTGATTTCCACCCTAATAATCGTTTCACAGACTTGTCTAACACCGACGCCCACACCGCCTTTGCTTTAAAACCCACCTCCAGTGGCATACCCAGGTACACCGATGGAAGAGATCCCAATCGAAAACCAAAGCAGACTACAAGATGATCTATGTCTATTACCTCTCCCACACTAAAGATCTCTTATTTGGCCAAATTCACTCGCAAATCTGACACCGCTTCAAAGCATCTAAGCAAACACATGAGGTACAATAGGTGCCTACTCGATGAATTACAAAAGATTAGAGTATCGTCTACAAATCGGAGATGAGAGATACAGAATTGATCTTGTCCAATCAAGAAACCCTCGACCTCGAACACTGGCCCCTCAGCTCTAGATAGCATTTTGTGTAAAGCATCCGATGTAATCACGAAGAGGAATTGAGAGAGTGGATCTCCCTGCCTCAATCTCCTGGAACTAGGAAAGTAATCTACCAAGCTACCGTTAAGAATAATGGAATATGAGATGGAGGAGTTGCACATATGCATCCACTGCCTCCACTTTAAACCGAAGCCCATTCTGCGAAGAACGTAATCTAAGATCATAGTCTTTCTCGGTATCAACTTTGCAGAGGATTCTAGGAGACGTGGATCTAATGCACTCATCAATACATTCATTGGCTATTAGTATCCCATCTAGATAGGATTTGCCTCCCCCCCCTCCCTCCTATAAACACTTCCTGTTGAGGGGAGATGATTGAGGCCATCATCCTCTGGATTTTGGCTACCAGAACCTTTGAGAGGATTATATAAACGCTACTCACAAGGCTGATTTGACAAAAATCCTTTAGATCGACAACACCCTCTTGTTTTGGAATTATCACCATGAAAGTACTATTGATCACTCTATTGAACTGCCCGATATTAAATAATTCATTCTTCACCTTCAGAAAGTCGCTCTCCACTATCTTCCAACATTCCCTATAGAATTCAATGGTGAAACCATCTGGCCTGGGAGCCTTATCCCCGACCATACCTCGGATGACCCCCCATACCTCCTCCTCCTCCTCCTCCTCAAACGATACCTCAAAAGTAGCACTCTGCTAAAGAGACAACCCCTCAAAAGAGAGGCCATCGAACCTAAGAATCCAAATTTCTCTCTCTATACAACTCCTTATAGCAAGTATAATGCTCTCCTCAATCTCATTGATCCTCTCCTTCATATCCCATCTACCCTTAATTAGGAGATATAGTTCCTCTTCCTATTGAAGTTGGCTGTTCTATGGAAGAATTTGGTATTTCTATCCCCCTCTTTTAGCTACCTAATTCTAGTATTTTGTTTCCAACTGATATCTTGTAGGTTAAGCAAAAAAAAATATTCTAATCTTTTGGCCTCTTTATCTTGGGACTCGGTAGCTGCTAGTTCCCAATTTTTTGCAATACCATCGTTTCTTTAATCCCCCTGAGTAAACTTGCTAGTCTAACGGAAACTTCATCATCCACAAAGATCGTCCGGATAACACTCCTTCCTTAATTTCTAGAGACTATAATGTAATGTTGACTTAGTTTTCCACAACCGAGGAGCTTCATGACATTTTTTTGGGATGTTATCTAGTGCTCTTGGTTTTCCAGCTATTTTTATTATTGTTTCTAGGATTTTCATCAAGATGGATCTCTTAACTATTGTCTTTTCATTTATATTATTGTTGCTAGGATTTTTATCAAGATGGATCTCTTAACTATTGTCTCTTCATTTATATTATTGTTGCTAGGATTTTTATCAAGATGAATTTCTTAACTATTGTCTCTTCATTTATTGTTAATGGCATCATCCTAATCCATAATCTTTTTCAGACTCTAGACATATAAATCTTTTTAGTTTTTATTATAAAATATTTACTAACATCTTCTCTTTCGGATAGGGCTTGATTATTCCCAAGATAATTTCTAAGGAGTAGGGAGCTTTTATTAAGGTTGCAATATTGTTGACAACATTACTCTTGCTTAAAAGATGGGTAAAAAAATTCATAGAATTTTTTTTTTGGAGGAAATGTGATTTTCAAACTTGATATAGCCAAGGCTTATGATGGATCGGAGTGAAGCTTCCTTTCATGATTTTAGAGAAATTTAAGGGGGTGTTTGGCATTGTTTCCAGGGAACGTTTTTCTGTATCCTAGGAACAGAATTAAAAAAACGCGTTTGGAAGCTTAAAAAAAGGGAACAGTTTTTTGAGAACATGGTGTTCCTATCACACATTATTGGGAACAATAAAAATAAGGTCTACAAGAACGTTCTTTCAAAAGAGCGTCGGGCTCGAGAAAAAAGAAGTGCAACGATCTCCCATTGCCCTCTTCTTCATTCCCATCACCCCCAACATTGGTCTCGCATTGATCTTGTCGGCGACGAGTAGGAACTCAACAGTGACAATGATCTCCCATCTTATTGAGAATCTCCCATCTCACCGTCAACAAATTTGGGACTCTCCCTCTCCCTCTCCCACTCTCTCAACCTCATCTCTCTTACCTACGCTCTTTCTCTATCTCTCTCTAACTTCTTTCTAAACCCTAACACCCTCAATTTAACTCCCACCACCCTTTCACGTGACCTTGTCTAAAGATCTGAGCTATTCCTTTGATGGGAGTAACCGAGAAAGTATAACACTTAGAACCATAACACTCTCGATTTAAATCCCCAGCTTTCCTGCGACCTTCTCCAGAGACTAATGGATCACCTTTCTCCGATGTTGAAGGTGGATTAATGGATTTAATTCTAGTATATTGCATAAACGACAGAGACAGGGAAATCAAACAACTATAGTGGTCACCATACAAATTAATTGGATTGCAATTGCCTTCTCAACAAAGCTTCTAAGATAGAGGATGTGAGTTATTGGGGATGAAATATGATTAACATGGAGAAGAGTGAGATGTAACTATTGGATTTTTATATGATGAAAGGGTTTTTTATTTTCCTTATTGTGTCTAAAAAAAATTGCATTTGTATTGTTTTCATCATTGATATATTCACAATTTTCTATTATAAGATTTTCAAGCCTAGGACTATAAATTAGTATAGGGTTGTCAGATTCTTTGACAGAAGAAGATAGAGGAAGAAGAAGGCCTAAATAAGGATACTTTTGATATTTTCTCATCTAAACGCAATTTTGTAGTTTCTGTTCTTTGATCAGAACGATTCCGACAGACTATTACCAAATGGGTTCTCAACACATATTCGTTCTATAAAATCGAGATTGTTTCATTCTCAGAATTAGTGAATCACTAAGAACAATGCCAAACACCCCCTTAGGTTTTGGCGAACCTCATCAAGCTGGTTAAGTTTTTCCTTTTTTCAACCAAATCATTTCTATTTCTCTTAAGAGATTAACTATGAACAGGATCTTCGGTTGAGTAAACTGAAGCAAGTCAAATTTAGGTATGAGTATTTATGAAAAAACAATTAGTGTTAAAAAAGCCGTTATTTGTATTGATAATTACCAAATTACTGGGTCCGGTCTCACTTTTGGATGTTAAAATGACTAAAATACCCCTGCATTGGATTTAATGTCTGAGTGATCTTTAGATGGTACTAGGATGCTTGTAAAAGGTTTGTAAACGGGTGAAAGGGGTTTCAAAGTGATCTTTTAGAGTCTGTCTTGCCTTGGAGAAGAAGTATAAGAGCATGAAGAATCTGGGCAAACACAGGGTGATCTTTTAGTCTTTTAGGGAAAAGAGGGGGGATTTTTTCAACAACTTGGCTCACATTAAATGGAGTTAGAGAAAAAAAAAAGGGTTCTAAAATGCCTATAGGTTCTTATCCCTCTTCCTTCTATTTGAAAACCCCAAATCGGTGAAACGCGTCATAGGAGAGTCCAAATTAGCTAAGGAAAGGAGGATAGGTTTCGAAATTTGTCTAAAGGCTCACATTATTAAAAGAAAAATAGAGGGTTAAGAGGAGAATTAGCACAAATGAAAAGATGAGAAAGTTGGGCCTACCTATATGGGTTGGAGACCCCTTGATCCTTTCCTTCAAGCTTTCTCTTCAAGAGCTCTTCTTCTTCAAGACTTTTTCTCCCCAAGACTTCTCTCCTCCAAGGCTTTTTCTAGATCTTTAGGGACTTAGGAAATTTTTTAGAACTTGAGAAAAAGGGAAGGATGGAAAATTTCTAAAACTTGGGATGCCTTGAAATTGCATGGCTTCCTTAGTCTTTTGGACAGAGGTTTTACTAGTAGAGAATTAGTGAAAAATTGGGTAGAGGGGTGTGGTATTTAAAAGGGAGAGGTTGAGAGGAAAAACTCCCTCAATTTCAATATGAGACTAAACATGCTTAGGGGTATTTTAGTTATTTAATGGCATTTTGGTAATTAAAAGGGGATCATAATTCAGAAATTTTCCAGGTTGTATAGGGCATATCTTGTTCAAAGTACAAGAATACTCTAGAAGAAACTATGCTGGAATTACAGAAATATCAAAATGGAGGTGATAACTTTACCTCAATTTAAAGAATAGGCTAAAATACCCCTCTGGTTTTGTCTTACTGGCCGGGTGTTTTCGGGCGTTGACTGAGCGGCTGGAGCCGACAATCTGATTGGTGTTGTAAAAGATACCATCTGAACATCTTCTTGTCTTCTTTAGTCCCTGGGACCACTGTTTCTGTTTCTGGTGCTGTTATTCTGGGAGGAGCAAGGCCTAAGCTAGAGTAAATTGCACCGCTCTGGATGGCTGTCTCGATGGGGGACCAGTCTTGATAAAGGTGTCAAAGTCTACCACTGGAAGGGTTACCATCAAGTGGAATAGGGCTGCTTTAGTGTACCCATAAATATGTTTGCTGACTCTTCCTTGGGGATCGGAATAGATACCTTTGCTGCCATTTCCCTCAAGCGGGTAGCTTATTCTAGGAAGGACTCGTTGTTCTGCTGGTACATCTGTTCCAGCTGGCTCCTCTGAGGCTGAAGTTCTTGGTTAAAGAAGTATTGCTCCACAAAGCTGTCCATGACATCCTGCCACATCTTGATTCGCTGCTTGTCAACCGACATCCACCAGGTAAGGGTTGTCTCCTTCAAAGTTTTCTAAAAGTACTGGATGAGCAGAGGCTGATTCTTGTTATGTTAGAGCATGTCTCCCAGATATAGCTACAAGTGTTGCTTCGAGCAGCCTGTGTCATCGTATTTGTCAAAGTTTGAACCCTGGGGGAATAGCATCCCCGGATGAGAATGTCAGATCCTCAAGAGACAGACTGGAGTTGGCAAATGCTCCCTTCATGTGCCTCATCTCCTCTTTCATCTTCTTAATCTCCTCGTGTTAGTCCTTGAGGGACGGAGTAGGATCTAAGGATGATGACCTGTCCTGATTGACGTGCGAGACCTTGCACTGCTCATCATATTGATCATATTCTTCTCCTCCACTTAGTGCGGGCATAGGATTCAGAATGATGATAGGGATAGGCTGATGTGGCTCTGGATGGGGCTGCTCAGAGGATTCCATTGTAGGGATTCGGATGGGAGGTTCTTCGGTTCGACCACCAATGAGAATGTTTAGGGATTCCAAAACATTGTCTAACTTTGCTTGCTTGATCGTGATATCTCTCTTATGAGATTGTAGGATCTCACTGGTTCGTTGATGTTGGTCGGATGGTTCTACCATCAATTCTGGTTGGCTCTTAGTAGAGGTTGCACTGTATGCTTCTTCCATGACTGGCATTTCTATCAGAATTGCGTCTGCGGTAGCTGCACCTACGAGAATTATAGTCATAGTTCGAGTCATTAGTTGGCTCATGCAACTGAAAATGATGCAACAGCTAAACATAAATATGCACGATGCTAGGAAGAAGATGCAAGAAAATGATTTTTCATTGATGCATGCAAAGTAAGTACAGGACTGTGCGACTCAAAAAGGGAAAAGTCTCGATCCTAGGCAGGTTCGTCAGGGATCACGAAGTCAAGTGGCTGGGCACACCGTTGAGGTTTATAATTTACCGTTGGAGGGATGTGACATCAACCTCCATACTTTCAATGGCCTCAGTAGCATTAAACATTCAGGATCTGAACTGTCGGATCCGAAAGGTCATCTCCACCTTTACACTATCAAGCTGCTCTTGGTAGAAGTGCAGCTGGGTCCTGCTGATGGTTGTCTCTCTGGTGTCACCTCTGCGTCTCTTCTGGAGAGCTTGGACTGTATGCTCAAGCTGTTCGACCTGTCTCTACATGGCTTGGAGTTCATGGTTCCGCTCCGATTCTTGTTGCCTGAATACTTGTTGGGTTTTTCGTAGCCTTCTCTCCTTCTGCTGGATCTGGAGCTGTCTATCCAACAAGATGTCTCTCCAGGGAACTATCATTTCAGCTATGGTTATAGTTCCTCTTGATGGAGCTGAGATTGGTGTACGAAGTTCCTTGGGTGCAGGCATACTGGATGGAATGTCAGGATCTTCCACCCACAGTCGGTATGCTGAATCAATCGACGATCCTGTTGTGACCACAAAGTCAGGCCATTGTTCTTGTTTGAAGCTTCGCCAACTAGATTGGAAGCGTTAAGTGAGGCTTTCGGAGTGCACTGTGAAGCTAATACAATCATTTTCCTATCAGTCCATCACTAGGATGCGTTGAGGGAGTCCAAACTGACGGAGGACTCGGAGTGGTGTGTAGACTGCTGAGCCAGTTAGACCGGCTAGAATCATGCATCATCTTTCAATTATAACGACACGAGGTAGCTTTCTCAGGACTAGCCACTCGCATTACCATATGATCTCCTCCTCTGGCAAGGTTTGGAGAAGCTGGTAGATCATTCTGACGTCTGTAGATCACTATTTGGCCCTGATTTTAGGAAATCTTGTGGGGTAAACTGTATGCATCACGAAGATCGGCATGTACTGGAATCATTATTGGCAGATTTCCTACCAACCATAAATGTAAGAGTGGTGCATTGGCATGGAAGATGCACTTTCTATGGTCTGTTGCTTGGTTGAGAGTCCTGAGAAGCTCTGCAAGGATGACGGGTACAACTAATTCGAAGTTGTGCATGTCCTCGATGTCCCTACCAGTACTGATTCGGCAAGGGTGCAGTACTTCGGGAACACCAACTGAGGCATAGCTATCAATGCAAGGGCGTTGAGACCAGAAAGTTTAGCTGTAATGGAGTCAGGGTTCCACTTGTGCTTGTACTGCTTTTCAAGATTCTCTATGGGTATCCGATCAAAAGAATCGTTAGGACCGTGCTGCAAGCAGGCAGACTTGATATGCAAGAATCTTGATATATCCACCTGATATGTTCTCTTGCAGCGTAGTACTATGGCTTCGCCGTCCATATTTAAACCTAGAATGCGCTAAATCTCTTCCAGTGTTGGACATAGTTCATTCTTACCAAAACGGAATACCATATGTGAGGGGTTCCAATACTGGGTAACAACGTTTATGAGATACAGGTTTGGTTTAACCATTGACAGGTCTAAGATGGACCCGGTTTTGTAGTATTGAGCCCAAGCGAGATGCTGACTCAGAGTAAAGGCCTCAATTGATTTTCGGAGGTTGTCGTCACATGCCGCCTGAGATGTCAAATGCACGGGCCGTGACGGTTGACCAATTGACCTAACAATCTCTGAAGGACCTATCGTCTACTTGGACAAGAGACAGACTCGATGTGAGTATATTGTGTATGCAAATGAGAAAAATACAAAGATGAATGATGATTGTATTTTTTTTATTTTTCTTGATTTTTGATTGGGTGTGACAAGACACATGTGATCTGATAGGGCAGACGGACAGAGGTCCGACGCGCTTTACCCGGGTTGTTGGAAACCGAGGGAACCTATCAGGTCAAGGTTGGGATAGGTCCTATGAATATCTATCCGCCTGAGATTTGAACCCCATATGCTGTGTTGGGATGCAGGATTGGATGTATTTTATTACAAACACAGGTTTATCTCATTACATGCCCCTGGGTGAGTGCTTATCAGGGTAGAATGTGTCTGAATAGTCAATTATGATTGAAGACAGGTATAGGGTGCAAGCAGGTTAGGTTTTAGAGTAACCCTCCTTAAATGGGCTGCTTGTAGACTATACCATAGCCTAGTCTACATGTATGAATGCTTGGTTAAGAAAGTGTGTTCCTAACAGAATGGGGGGGATCACTTAACACTGTATATTTGACTCCCCGGTATAGAACATACCTGAAAAAGGATGATTGGTGTAAGCGGGAGTGTTCAGAATCCTTCCCTGAGGGTATCACTCACTAGACATAATTCCGTGGACCTCCAAGGGTTAAGGGATGGTTAACCGCCGTTAAAAGTTAACTAGGGTTAGGTTAACCCAAGTTAAGGTTACTGATCTGGTCAGGGTGGGCCCAGAGAGCATGGCAAAGCCTAGAATGACCTCCTACCTGGTCTGAGCCCTGTGCAAAAGCCCAAAATACAGAAAGTTAGTAATGACGGTAATGAGATTACCGCCATTAAAGAAGCAATTTTGGTGGGTTTTTGTAGGTCTGTAGGTTGGGTTAGGGGTTAATCCAAGGGGTTTTGAACCCGCAAGGGTGAAGAGGGAAGTGCCAGGAAGGCCTTAGGCCTTTGGTGGGCCCAGGGGATGGTCTGATGTGGGACCAAAGTGGGCCTAAACACTGTAGAGTATCTATTGTGATTATGCATTCTCTAGTTAGGTGCGTTTTAACCACAGTTAAGAAGCTGAGGTCATCCTGGATTGAAAATGGTGAGCTAGGGGAGGTCATCCTAGAATGGACCAGGGCCCACACAAAAAAGTGCTACAGGGGCTGCAAAAGGGAAGCCCAGGAATGACGGTAATCATTCTACTGCTATTCCTGAAAATTTCTAGAAAAGTGTTTTTCCCCCTTGGGGGCTACACCAGGAGTGTTCCAGGGGACTCCTCATAGCCTGAGGGACCCATAGAACTGGAGGGGAACTCTTGTACTATATGAGGGGCCTTGTACCCGTATGCAACCTCAAAGGGGGTTCCCCATACCTATGAGGAAGGTAGGGGAACCCCTCATCCTTAGTTTATAGCTACTGTATAAGCATAAATTTACCGCAGTGACTGGTTTCTTGCTAACCAGGGCTCAACAGGGTTGCGAATGGCCTGTGTCACTGTAGTTTTTACAAAATAAGGTAATGGTGGTAATATCATTACCACCATTACTGAATTTTTTTGAATTTGAATAGTGGGCCCCACTGTAACGGCTCCTAAAGGGTTATGGGCCTCTGTTTGGACCCACATAAGGTTATGGGCCTGATTTCCAGGGTTTTGGACCTTGGGATTGAACTAGGTTTTACCTAAGTTTAGGCCTAGGGTTAGACTAGGGTTTTCCTAGGGTTTGACTAGGGTTTGACCAAGGTTTACCTAATGTTTGACCAGGGATTAGGGTATGTTCTAGGGTTAGGCCTAGGGTTTGATCAGGGTTTACCTAGGGTTTACATAGGGTTCGCCTATATTTTAGGGCTTGACTAGGACTCAGGTGGGGATAACCATAGTTAAGAGATATTAACCATGGTTTAAGGCAGGATATAAAAATTGGGTGCTTACAGCTGCCCCTCTTTTTTTCGGAGAATGCCAAATTGGCAATTGAACGACAAAGACTGGAATCATCCTATTTTTACACCAAGATTAGATTTTTAGGGGATGATGATATGCATGTATGCTATATAAGTGGTACAATGTGTGAACGATTTGGGGAAAATGGAAATGGTTAAGGCTACTCTCTGGGGAATGAAGAGTAGTCCATGATACTGATGCTGGGGATTGATGAATACTATGAAGGCGCTAGCCAGATTGATTACTATGACATTACCCGGAGGTTCTTGGCCAAAACAAACGAAGGACACGTGAAGTGTCTGAAGGAGGATATGCGAGGTACCGAAAAAGTGTGTTATGTCGATGCTCACCTGGGATGTTAGAAACACACGGGGTGTCGAAGAGGAGACATGCAAGGTGCCAAAATAGTGTGTTATGTCGAAGCTCACCTAGGATGTCAGAGACACACGGGGTGTCGAAAGTGGGACATGTGAAGTACCAAAAAATTGTGTTATGTCGATGCTCACCTAGGACGTCGGAGACACACGGGGAGTCGAAGGAGACATGCGGGTGGTATCGCGGTATGTCGAGATTATCAAGGGATACGCAGGATGTCAAGGGACATACGAGGTGTCAGCATGTTGACAAGGTGTGTTATGTCAATGGTACACCTGAGATGTCGGGGACACTTGGAGGTGTCGATGGGGACATGCAGGAGGTATCGCGGTATGATGAGATTGCCAAGGGATACTCAGGATGTCAAAGCCACGTGAGGTGTCAGTAGAGGGACATAGAGGAGGTATCGCAGTAAGGCAAGATTGCCAAGGGATACACAGGATGTTTGAGGACATGCAGGAGGTAATGCCATGGTATGATGAGGTTTTTAAGGGGCACACAGGATGTCAGGGACACACGGGGGTGTCGAAGGGGTTGCGGCATGTCCAAGAGGCACTAGCCGGATTGATTTTGAAAAGGCCCAGAGATGCTAAATTTTTTTGATGTTATGCAAAGTGTAAAGGCGAGGATGCTTTCCCATGACTCTGTTGATTACGACTTGTGGGGGTGCGTGGTATCGGCTTCTTCTGCTTGTCTTGTCGAGGCTGCTTGATGTAGGTTGGTACGACCAGGTGTATTTAGAAAAGTGTCGGACTTTTGCAAACGTTTTTGATTTTGACAAAAAGAATGCTTAGCTAGATTTTAGATTTGCTAGGAAATTGCCTTTGTCAGGGCTTAGGAGATTTGTGATTTATCTTTTACTCTTGGAGAGTGGAGTATGACCCAGAAGAGGCTTCGTCACCGCTGGGGATACTTGGGGGTAACCTTGTTTATCTTGCCACTGCTGGAGATTAGACTCTGGCTGGGGAGAAGCTCGCTAAAGACCAATTGGAAGCTTCTAGGCTCTTGATGGGGAGAGTGTTTGTAGAGAGCGAATGGAGACTTCTGCCGGGGATCTGCTGAGGAATGTGATACTGTTGTAGATCATTGCTGGGGATTTTTCGAGAAGTGGGAATCTGCTAGAGATTATTAACTGTCTGCTGGGGAGTTGAACTCTTTCCGGGAGATTTGTTAGTGCCATCTGCTGGTGACCTGCGGGGGATTGGAGAGTGGAACTCTACTGGAGATCACTGTCGGGGAATTAGTCTCTTGGTGCCATCTTTTGACGAGATTGATTGCTGCCGGATCATGTTGCCAAATTGCTCTTCAGCTTTTCTTCCTTTTTACCCTTAGAATGACCATTTATGGGGTTCGCATAATTTTTGCACAATGAGCCCGTTGCCGATTTTCCTCCTGCCTGCGAAGCTGGTTGATTTTTATTCAATTTTTCCCGTAGTTACAAGACTAGGTCCAGGGTCGTGTAATTTTCGCGCAATGAGGTCGTTTCTGATTTTTACTCATGCCCGCAATTTGTTAGGAAAAATAGTTCTTCTCCCTTCACTGCCCTGAATGGCGCTCTGTTGACAATTTATGTTTTGCTAAGGATGTAGATGTGATACTGTGCTTACACTCGTAGTTTCTAGGGGATCTAGGAGGATTTAGAGTAGAAGAAAATGTAGGCTAGGGGACCGAAGTTTGGGAAACCCTGGGATTTCTCCTCTTTGCAGTTGATCTTTGCTCTGTTGGGGATTTCTTCTATTGTACTCTCTTGGGGATTTGTACCTTGAGATTTTCGGTGGAGTTTTTTTTTTTTGGCTCTGCTAGGGAATTTGAGAGAGGTTGTCTTCGCTGGGGAGAGTTTTGAGAGAGGTTGTCTCTACTCGGGGTTTTCAGAAGAGATTGTCCTGAGAGATGTTTGCTGGGGAAAGAGTCCTGGAGAGGTTTGTCTCTATCGGGGAGTCTCTGACTTTGAGAATGTTTCGACTTCTATTTTGGGTTTTCCTTTTATGGAAATTTTATACCCTTGAGAGTTGACTTGGCTGGGGAAGTCGAGAGGATTCTTACTTTGTTTGGACTCTATGAGGAGACATTTTAGAGAAACTTTGGCTCAACTGGGAATGGTTTAGGGGATGCCTGGACTCTGCTTGGGAGATGATTCTGGAAATATCTTGATCCCTTTAGTGATCGCACCTGATTTGTCAGGTTTCCCACATATCCTTTTGCAGGATCAGGTCATGACATAGTTTAGACAAATACCGTAGAGGGCAAGGGAGGGTGTCCTTGAAAAGGTTATATAAAAGAAGGGCTGTTAGGCTCAAAGGGCCTAACTAGCGGATTTTATTGATTTGTAAATGGTTTACATTACTGGGGATAAGGAGTGTGCCAAGGATGGCCTCCTATCATTTTTCAGAGAATTTACGAGTGTAAAGTGCCTATTAAATCTAGAACCTAAGCATAGTATCGTTTGACTTTGTCCATGTTGACGGTCTCTGGGAGGTCTTCGTCATCCATACCTCCGACTTGAAGGGCGTTGCCAGAGAATTTGTCTCGGACGATGTATGGGCCTTCATAGTTGGGAGTGAACTTGCCTCTTTCGTTTGGGCGGTTTGGCAACATTTTCTGGAGAACCAGGTCACTGACTTCGATGCTTCGGGTCTTCAATTTCTTATTGAATGCCCTAGCCATGTGGCTCTGATAGGCCTGAGAGTGGTTGATGGCTTTCAGTCACCGCTCTTCGATCAAATTAAGCTGCTCATACCGGGTTTGTGCCCATTTTGCTTATGAGATTTTGGCTTCCTTTAACACTCAGAGTGATGGAATTTCAACTTCAATAGGTAGGACTGCTTCCATACCATAGGCCAAAGAGAATGGTGTTGCCCCAGTTGAAGTTCGGATGAATGTTATGTAGGCCATGTGTGCATATGGGAGCATCTCATGCCAGGCAGAGTAATTGGTTGCCATCTTATCTATGATTTTATTCATGTTCTTGTTGGCGTCTTCAATTGCACCATTGGTTTGTGCCCTATACGTCCTGGAGTTGTGATGCTGTATTTTGAATTTCTGGCAGAGATCTGTCATCCCCTTATTGCAGAAGTTGAGAGCATTGTCTGTTACAATCTCAAATGGGACACCGTACCGCCAGATGATGTCCTTTTTTAGAAAATGCTAAACCACTGACGCTGTGACGTTGGCATAAGAGGCTGCCTCGACCCATTTTGTAAAGTAATCGATTACAACTAGAATGAATTGCCATCCGTTTGATGTTTTTAGGATTATGGGCCTGATGATGTCGATGCCCCAAACTTAGAATGGCCACAGAACAGTGAGATTGTGCAGCCTGGTTGGCGATGCGTTGATTCTATCGGCATAGATTTAGCACTGGTGCCACTTTTATACATGCTGGCAACAGTAAGATTCCATTGTAGACCAGTAGTAGCCCAGTTTGAGTATCTTCTGGGAGAGCATTAACCTGTTCATGTATGGGCCACAAGTTCCTCTGTGAACTTCCTCAATTACCTTTGCTGCTTCAGGAGTGTCGAGGCATCTGAGCCAGATCAAGTTCGGTGACCTTTTGTACAAGATTCCTCTGGAGAGCACAAACTGAATGGCCAGTCTTATGATTGCCCGACGGTCTGTTTTGGTAGCGTCAAGTGGGAAAGTCCCATCCTCGAGATACTGCTTGATATCTGTATACCAAGGCTTGTTATCTGATACCTCTTCGATCTCAAAGCAGTAGGCAGGCTGATACTGTTGCTGAATCTCGATTGGCCAAAGCATGATGCCCTTGGGGATCTGTATCATGGAGGCGAGAGTAGCCAGTGCATCGAAAAATCTGTTATAGTTCCTAGACCTGTGACTGAAGGTGATTCTTTTGAACTGAGTAATCAGAATGTTGCGGTAGGTCAGGTACGGGACTAGCCTTGCTTCTCGGATGACCCAAGATTCATTTACCAGATAGATTAGCAAGGATGAGTCACCGTAGACGTTTATCTCTTCGATTCCGATGCTAGGGCTTCTTTTAGTCCGGCTATGCATGCCTCATACTCTGCTTCGTTGTGAGCATCTGAATTTTAGCTCGACTGAGATAGGAATGTGTGCTCCTTTAAGAGAGATCAGAACTGTTCCGACCCTATGTCCATGACTGTTGGCGGCTTCATCGAAGTACAACTCCCAACACCTGCCCCTTGAATGACTGTGGGCCAGGTGATCTACAATTGCTTGCCTCTTCAGGCTCTGTTTATAGGATGGCTTCATTTGGAAACTGATCATGTACTGAGACGTAGTCTTATATTGGGATGTGGACTAGGTGATCTGCAATTGCCTGCCCCTTGACTGAATTTTGAGTCATGTACATGATATTAAATTCAAACAACATCATAAGCCATCGGGCTGTCCTCCCGATGGTGGCTGGTTTATCCAAGAGGTACTTGAGTGGATCCATCCGGGAGATCAGGATTGCCCGATAAGAGAGCAAATAGTACCGTAGACACTGAGCAGTCCAGACCAGTGCCAGATAAGTTTTTTCAAGCAGATTGTATCTCTGTTCATACTCTAATAGACGCTTACTGAGGTGGTAGATGACTTGCTCTGTTCTCCCTGTTTCGTCATGTTGTGTTAGGACGCACCCTATGAAAGTCTCTTGTACTGAGATGTATAGTAGCAATGGTCATCCCGGTTTAGGAGGCACAAGTACTGGAGCATGGAGGAGATACTGCTTTATTCTGTTAAAGGCTTCCTGGTATTCATCTGTCCAGACTATAGTCACGTTCTTCTAGAGAATCTTAAAGATCGGCTCATGTATCGGAGCGAGCTGAGAGATGAATCGACTGATGTACTGAATTCTGCTCAGGAACCCGTATATTTTCTATTCAGTTTAGGGTGTTGGCATTTCGATGATAGCTAGATCGATCTTGATGCCTCTTTTGCTGACTATAAAGCCAATGAGCTTTCCTGACGAGACTCTAAAGATGTATTTGGCCGGATTCAGTCTTAGGCCGAATTCCCTTAGTCTGTCACATAGTCTTTTCAAGTGTTTAGGGTGCTTCCTGGCAGTTGGTGACTTGATGATCATGTCATCCACATATATTTCAGCTGACTTATGGATCATGTCGTGGAACAATTCTATCATGAGCTTCTAGTAGGTTGCCCCTGCATTCTTAAGTCCGAAAGACATTACCTTGTAGTAGAATGTGCCCCAAGGTGTGATGAAGGAAGTTTTTTCTATGTCTTCTTCTGCCATTCTGATTTGGTTGTATTCGGAGAAACCATCCATGAATGAGAGCGTCTCATGCCCCGCTTTATTCTCGACCAGGATGTCGATGTGCGGGAGAGAGAATTTGTCTTTTGAGCTTGCCTTGTTCAGATTCTTGTAATCGATGCACATTCGAAACTTACCATCCTTCTAGGGTACCGGTACGATGTTGGCTAACCATTCAGGAAGCCTGCTTTGATCTTCTTTTCTACCTCTTCTTTGACCTTTTACGACCATTCGGGCCTCATCCGTCTCAGTTTTTACTTAACTGGTTTGATCTCGTGGTTCAGGGGTAGCCTGTGTACCACCAATGTTGGGTCCAGGCCATGCATGTCTGCATATGACCAGGCGAAGACGTCACTGTAGCTCTTCAGGAAGCTGATCATGTCTGCTCTTTGCTACGGGCTCATGGTTGTGCCGATCTTGACAAGCTGGGGGTTGTGTTTAGAACTGAGGTTTATGGTCTCAGTGTCCTCAATGTTAGACTGTAGGATCCCTTCACTGTGCTCTAGCAAGTCTAAGATCTCTTGAGACGGTTCCTCTTCCTGTTTGAGTCATACTCAACTTTTGAAAGTTCGAGAAGGGTTTCAAGGGTAGCCTTAGTACATGCGATTTCTTTAAAAATCTTTAAGATGAGTTTAGCATGCTTTTGTTATGTTCAGTGGCTTCAAGACACTAGGCCTTCAAGGAGAAGAGTCTGTGTGATTTCGTCATCAGTCAGATGAATTGTTTTATGCAAAACTTATTTTTGAGTCAAAATATCAGATTTTTCATTTATAAAACTGATGACTATTGTTTACAAAATGTGACTCAACAAAAAGAGGCCGACAGTGGCTAACATTTGGATTTTGAAATAGGAGCTAAAGAGAAGATAGAAGGAGGAGAAGTATGGTGCTTCAGTCACTGCTTGATTGAACCAACTTACCCTGTAACTTGCTTGCCCCGGCCCTGAATGGCTTCGATGGTGAGAGCCTCGGTCCACCAACGGATTAGTGGGCGGTGACTGGATGATGCCTCGGTGCTGTTGGAGAGGGTGCAGACCTGCTCTTCCATTCGATCTTCTGCTTCTGTGGCATCTTCGATAATCAGCTCGTCGAACATCTGTGTCATGTAGAATATTTCTGGATTTGGAATTCCTGAAGACTCAATACTGGGTTGGGGGTAGAGATACTGGCAACTGGTGCAAGAGGTGTATTTGGGTAGGGCTTAATGTTCCCACCGGGAAGGTTACAGAGATGTGGGGTCGGGGTTCTGGTTTTACCCATCGGCTGTTCTTCTTTGAGAGCTTTGAGAGATAGTCTCCGAACATAGGCTTGTACCCTAATCCGAACGGAGGAGTGTAGTGAGGAGGTGTATATCTCTTCTTCATCCCCTGATTTCTGATTCCCAGTCTTGAACCTAGTTGGTAATTCATCCTGACCATTCCCCTGACAAATGGTGGTATTGCTTGCTTAATTTGCTCTTCTGCCTGAGCGATAGAACTGACCTGCTCGAACTGGTATGTCATGAAGGCTACACCTTGTCCCAGTTCCTGGATGTTCCCAAAGGAACTTGCCAACACCTCTGATGGGATAATGACCAAGTGGTCATCCTAGATGAATTTGATTCTCTAATGGAGAGAGAAGAGAATGGTTCTGGCCGTGTGGATCTACGGCCTCCCTAGGAGCAAGGTGAATGATGTTGACACATTCACGACTTGAAAGTTTGTTGTGAACTGAGTAGGTCTGACCCATATGGTCAAGTTAATGTCACCCAGATTCTGCCTGGTAGAGTTATCAACGGCCCTGATGGTCATTGGTCTCTTCTTCACTTGGCTGAGATCTAGACCTAGACTTTGTAGTGTTGACATAGTGCAGACGTTTAGGCCAGAGCCGTTGTCAATGAGCACCGATGATAAGGTTTTGTCCATGCACTAAACTGCAATGTATAGAGCCCGAGTGTGATCCCTATCACTGTCTGGTATTTCTTCCTCTGTGAAGAAGATGATTCTGGATTCAAGTACCTGCCCTACCATATGCCCCAATTTTTCGGGCGAGATTTCTGGTGTTACGTGGGTATTTTTAAATACTCGGTGTGAGCGTGGGTTTCGGGAAAACCCTGATTTGATCTCACTGGGAGAGTTTAGAGTCACTACCTATTCATTCTGAATGAATAAATCCCTGGGATTTGGATAAGGTCTTGGTCTGCGATTGAGATTAGGGTAAGAGGTTCGGTTAAGTCCGGGGAAGGGGTTAGGTACCCTGGTACTTCCACTTTTCAGTGGTTCCCTACTAGTTAGGGTTAAGCCAAAATAAGCTCAATTTTAATCAAATGCATTAAGTGTTTAAAATAATGCTAATCTAAGAAAGAGAAAAGCTAAGCTAGGGTTGAACCCGGGTTGGGTTGCCTACGTGCTCACATTGGGGTGAGATCAGACTGAGTGTAGTTCTAACACATGAGCCCGTGCTGAGGTTTGGGGTGTGTGTGTACGCACCAAGAGTGGCTAATAGGCCTAGTCCGGTAGACTAGGGTTTAGTTCACCGGGGTTGGTCAAAGTGCATAGTTTTGGGCCCGGTAGGCCTTAGGTAAGTCTGGTAGACTAAGGTTGGGCCTGGTAGGCCAAGAGGGAAACCCGGTAGGCTAAGACAAAGTTTGACCATGATTAGGATTGCTAACTGGGGTTAGGTCAAACTAACTATAGTTAGGATTGCTAACCACAGTTAAGATTGGTATGGTCTGGCCTGATAGGCCCAAGTTAGGCACGGTAGGCCAAGGGGTGAGGCCTGGTAGGCCTAGGGTGTTTTAACCAAGGATTAGGGTTGCTAACCGGGGTTAAAAATATGATTAACTATGGTTAGGGGTGTTAACCATAGTTAAAAAGTTCAATATCAGTATTTTTGGTCTTTTTGAATTTTCTGATTTTTTTGAAAATTTTTCAGATTTTTCCTAGTGGTTAAGGATGCTTAACCATGGTTAAGGGGGGTGGTCACCATGATTAGGGCTGCTAACCATGGTTAAATGGCCGAAAGATGCCATTTTTGAGCTTCTTAGATTATTTTGGAGCTTTTGAATATTTTTTCAGATTTTTTCTGGGTAAGGACTGCTTAACAATGATTAAAGATTAACCAAACATGGTGTTTAACCATTGTTAAGGGCTCTCACCAAAACAAAAATAGTCATAGAAGACATTTCTAGACTCCAGGGAATATTTATGATTTTTGATGAATTTTTCAAAATTTTTTGAGTTCATGGGTTGCTTAACCTTGGTTAAGGGTTAACCACGGGTGAGTTTAACCATGGTTAAGGGTCTGGTTTGATCAAAAATGGGTCCACGGTCCGTGGCAGGGCCTAGACTGGCCTCCTACCCAGTCTGGGCCCTCACAAAGGTCTGAAATTATAAAAAACCCAAAAATTTTATTACATTTTAAACCATGGTTAGCATGAGTTTAACTGCGGTTAGCGGGGGAACCACGGGAAACCGAGACCACCTACGGGTAGCCTGAAGTCCAGGGAGCAATTTGGGCATTTGGTGGGCCCAAAAGTAGGTCAGGTGTGGGCCCCACAGAGGCCCAAATTCGCCTAGATGAACATCACATAAAATGATAACTTTTAAGAAAATTTTAACCATGGTTTTAACCAAGGTTTGAGGCGACTTAACCGTAGTTTGGCTTAACCCTCAGGGAATCCGAGACCACCGTTGCGAAGCTTGACATGTAGGAAGAAATTTGGGCCTTTTTTGGGCCCAAGAGAAGGTCGGATATGCCCCTGCAGAGGCCCAAAGTCGCCTAGTTGGGCTATTTTTGCACACTGTCGACCCCACTTTGGGGTTGATTTAACCATAGTTAATGCGCGAGTTCAAGGCTGGGATTTCACAGGGGGTAGCCTTATGTACAGGGAGTCTAACCATGACCTTGGTTTCAAACAGGGCCTAGTCTAACCATGGTTAAATCGGGGTTACAGGTAGGGGACCCGAACTGGATTTTTCAAAAAAAAAAAAAAAATTTGAAAACTTTTTTTTTGGTCTGTTAAATGCTAAAACCAGGGGGTTCTTCATCGATTGAGGACCCCTAGACCTTGTGGAAGACCCTGTATGCTTGTGATGGGGGGTGGTGTGGCCATGCCTCAAAGGAACCCGTCATCTATGAAGAATATGAAAGGGCCCCCTATCCTTGGCTGCAGTAGCTGCTGAAATTAAAGAGAAATAAGCAAAATGGGACCCCTGGAATGGGACCAAGGTCCCTTACAACATTTAGAAAGAAAAAAGAAGGTTCAGGTGGGGAGGGGTATACCCTGCTCGACCACTATGGTGGTGGTGGTGTTGCTGCCACTGTGGGGGTGACTTGAGGGGTTTGGTGAGACCTAGGACTTGAGGTCAGGGATGGCCTGTTAGCCTTTAGGTTTTGACCTAAGGCAACATTATTGATTTTGATGATAACACAATGAAGGAATGAATAATGTGTTACTAATGTCTCTCTTGAGTTTCTATGAAAAACTTTGATTAAGAAGAGCATTAGAGTGTCATTCATCCAAAAAGCATGAGCTAGACCCTGTTAAAGCCTATATGCAAGATCAAGTCCAAGTCCAAGTCCAAGTCAAAGTCATTCAAGCTCATATTATCAAGTTGACATAAGTTCAAGCATCAAGATAAAGATGAAGATGAAGGAGATGGATCAACACAAAGCTAAATCAGATCCAGTAATGAATTGAAGACTCTCAAGGTTTTTATTGTCTTAGTTTAAGTTGAGAGTGTTTAAGACTTTTGTAAAAGTCCTCATTAGATAGTTTGGATGAAAAGCTCAAAGACCTTAGATTGACCATATGTCCCTTGAATAAATATTAAAATATGATTAAGGACCTTAAAACCTGTTCATTATACTCATAAAGGTTAAGTACAAAACCTTGGAATCAAATCCTGTCTAAAAGGTTTTGTAAATAGATTCTGCAAAAAAAAATTATCCTATCCAATCGATCAGATAAGTCATATAACCGATTAGGTAGGCCATCCAGTCGATTAGGCAAGCCTTATGATCGACTGGATAGAACAAATTTTGGAAAAATTTATCTGCATGTTCTGTTAGTGTTGGAAACCTCTTTCATGTTAGATCATTCTAATGATCTTAATGAGTTGTTAATCATATTTATCTATCAATCTAAAGGACTTTAGAACACTTAAAAATCATTCTAAAAGCAAGCCAAGGGGCCTAGGACATCATTCCAACCTTTAAAATCAAGAAAATGGGATTTCAGTATTTTTTAGACAAAAAATACACTATCCAGTCCATCACACAAGCCTTGTGATCGACTAGATAGAACAAATTCTGTTCTGGTTGTTTTTCTCAAACCCAGAAATTTTCGGGACCCTTTTTGACCATGATAGAAGCAGAATTAGGATTTACTTATTAGAGACAAAATTGTTTCCCTTTGAATTTTAAGTGGAATAAGCTTTTAAATCACCTAATTTCATTGAGACAATCATAAGTTATGATCAAAATACAAAAGGCGACAAAAACTTTGAACTACCCAGTCGCGAAAATAGACCAGTCAACTTCAGGAGCCTTTTTGGCCATGAAAAACAAAGAATTGGGACTTAAACATTAGAGACAATATTGTTCCCCTTTTTAATTTTCAGTGGAATAGGCTTTTGAATCACCCAATTCCAATAAGGGAATCAATAGTTATGGTCGAAATACTGAGAGACAAAACAGAGTTCTATCCAACCGATCTGGTAGAGCATCCAGTCGATCACACAAGCCTTGTGATCGACTAGATAGAAGGAAAAATGTCCCGAACATTATTTTTGAATGTAACAGCTATATTTTTAACGGCTCATTTCGCATCTATTGCTTCTCCAACGGCTATATTCTTGATTGCACTATAAATTGAGATGGTTTATGAACTATAACAACAAGGGTGATCAATCTATCAATTTCCAATCATTCACCAGGATCCAAAACTCAAATCTATCATGAAAATTTTGAAACCCCCTATACTCTATTTTTTGAGCTAAACTCCAATCCATTTTTTGAGTGATTTCTTAGAGTTTGTTATTCCATTCTTATCTAACTCTAAAGGAGTTTTGTATTTTGGATTCAAATCCAAATATCTATGTTGTAAAGGTTTATCCTTAGCCTTAAAGGATTGTGAAGGTTTGATCCTGAGCCATAAAAGGATTGTGTAACGTTTCATCCTCAGCTCGTAAAAGAATAGTAAAGGTGGTCTCCTAGCCTGCAAGGAGTGTAACGGTTTACTCTTCACCCGGAGGAAGAGGACACGGTTTGAGAATAAAATCGTGGGGAATCCTTGGAGCTGGAATAGCTCAAGGCGGGGACGTAGGCGGGTTGCCGAACCTCGTGAACAATATCCGGTGTCAAGTGTTTGCATCTCTCTAACTCTCTCTACTTGACTGATCTCCATTATTGTTTACACTATTGTTAAAGCAAAATTGTTAGATTCTCTATTTCCCTTTAACTTGCCTTAAAGTTAAAATTCCGCTTAGAGAATTTAGAGTAAATATTTTTTAATTGTCATAGACCTTATTCACCCCCCCCCCCTCTAGGGTCCATACCCTGGGCAACAATTGGTATCAGAGCTAGAAGCTCCATATTTGATTTAAAAAATCTTAAGAGTTTAAAGATATATTTTTATGGCAAATTCTATAAATTTTTATTCAACCTCCCTAGGAGAAGGCCAATCAACCCTAAGACCTCCTTTATTTGATGGCCAATACTATGCATATTGAAAAGTTAGAATGATGTACTTCATTTAAGCTTTAGATTATAAAGTTTGGCAATCAATAATGAATGGTCCCTTCATTCCCTTAAAGCTTGTCAATGATAATAAAATACCTAAGAATGAGGATGAATTGACTCAAGAGGATGTTAAACTCATTAAAACCAATGCCAAGGCAATAAGTTATTTATATTGTGTCTTGAGTCCTCAAGAGTTTAACAGAGTCTCGGGTTGTGACTCCGCTAAGGAAATTTGGGATAAACTCCAAATTACCTATGAAGGGTACCAAGTAAAAGAAGAGAAAATTAACATTTTAATCAATGAATATGAACTGTTTAGAATGATAGAGAATGAGCCCATTTCTATTATGTTTTCAAGACTCACTAAACATTACTAATGAACTTAAATATCTTGGTAAAGCTTATTCAAATGCAGAAATTGTAAGGAAAATTCTCTGATCTCTACCAAAAGAATGGGCACCAAAGGTGACGACCATTCAAGAAGCCAAGGACTTGTCCAAGCTGTCCATGGATGAACTTCTCGGATCGTTAATGACCCATGAGTCAATCATGAGGATTCAAGAAATCCAAGAAGAAGAGCCTACACCTAAATGGGGACATGCTTTGAAGTCTTCTCAAATGAGCTCAAGTGAAAGTAAAGAAGAAGAGGAGATTGAGAAGATGACAAAGAAATTCATGAGGTTCTTGAAGCATAAGAAGAATATCAAGAAAAGGGCCTTCATAAAAGAATTTGAAAAGAAAGTCATCAAAGCAAGAAGAGCAAATCAAGTGATGAAGAGGAAGATGTGGTTTGCTACAAGTGCAAAAAGTCCGGTCATATCAAACCGGAGTTCCTCCTACTCAAGAAAAGATATACCTACAAGAGAAGGCAATGAAAGCCACAACTTGGGATGATTCCAATAGAAGTTCGGATGCTAGCTCAAGTGAGGAAGAAAAGACCAATCTATGCCTTATGGTTCCATGAGGATGAGGTAAACTCTTCCCAAGATAACTCTTTATTTTTTGATAAAATTCAAGATGCATTTGATGAACTTTATGATAATTATACAAAAATGTCATCAAAAATTAAAATGCTTAAGAAAGAAAACTCTTCTTGTCAAAAACAACTTAATTTTGTGCAAAATGAAGATAAGTTTCTAAGAGAAGAAAATGAGACTCTTAAAAAGGAAAATTTATCAATCTCAAGTGAAAATGAATACCTACTAAATGAGAATAATAAATTAGTAAAAGAGAATGAAATTGTGTTAAGTGAAAAAGAAAATATCTCTAAAAAATCTCTAGTATCAACTATTGCATGCAATAAATGTGAATCTTTAAATGCTAAAATTGAAAATTTGATTAGCACACTATCAAAATTCTCTATAGAACAAAATAGCTTAAATATGTTGCTAATAAATCAAAAGTGTATGTTTAATAAGGCCGGATTAGGCTATAATGCTAATATTAAACAAAAAGATTATGCAAACTTTTTTACCCCTTGCTCTACAAAGAATATGTATACTTTTGTTGGAAACAAAAGGGTTAGGCAAGTTTGGGTGTCTAAGGGAACTAACATTCTCAAAGGTAATGTTATTGGACCCAAGATGGTTTAGGTGCCAAAAGGTACTACCTAAACATTTGGATAGGGTTCACCTTAAGGAAATGTGCTTATTGTCAATTTTACGTTAATTTCGTTATAAGAATGAGTTTGTATGAATCATGATTGTTGAAAGATATATGTTTAAATCATGTTTGATATGTGTTTGAAATATGCTTTGAATGCCTCTGTATGATAATCAAGTATATTTGATATATAATTTGAAATGAGTGAATATTGTTCAATGTGTAGAAAGTTGGATTTAGAAGAAATCTGAAAATTTTCAGAATTTTTTCTTCTATCCAGTCGATCAGATGAGTCTTGTAATCGACTGGATAATGTAAAACTTGATTGATTTTGAATGTTTGAAACATGTATGATGCAATGACATGCTTTGATGTTATACTTGATGTTTGATGCTATGACTTGTTTGAAATATATATAATATGATTATTTGAATTTGAATGTGATATGATTGATGCTTGACGTTCAATATATGCTTGATGATATGATTAAGTGAGTAATAAAGATATATAGATTTTATGCTTTGAAATTTAACCATAAATGATGTGAATTCAATGCTTGAATTGTATTAAATTGATGCTTAAATGACTTGAATGTATGCTTCACTGCACAAATGTTCAACTGAGTGGTACCATAAGTCTTTGGTATCCTCTCATTGGGCAGTTGATATGATTAGTATCCTTGCATTGATTGATTTTAATGATCTTGTTTGACATGGTTATGAACATATTTGATATGATTTGCATTGCTTAATGATGATTATTAAAGTATTTAAATGATCATTTTTGTTAAATGAAAAAAGAATTGAATTTAGAAGAAAACAGAAAATTTTTATTTTTTTCTTCTATCCAGTCGATCAGATGAAGCCTCTAATTGACTGGATAGACAAAAAATGTTTGTCTTGCTGTTTTATTGTGTTGAACTGATTTGTCTTATTGAAAATGCTTTGGTGCTTCAACTTGATCATGTTTTTTGATGTTGCCATAGGGGGAGAAATATGTAATGGAATGAATCCCATTTAAAATCTCTAATTGGTTTAAAAAGATAAGATCTTTGTGCTTAAAAGCCTTATGCAAAAAGTTATCAAAATGCTATAAAGTCTTAACTTTTTAATTGATATCAAATATAAGGAATGATAACTAAACCATATGCAAGTGAATTAAAATTCATATAATAAAATGAAGGCATATGTTTAGGGGGAGCTTTCCTCAAATCTTTAATAGATATTATTTATTGAGGGGAAGTTTTATCCCAATTCATTCCATTATTATGTCATCGTCAAAAAGGGGGAGATTGTTAGCCTTTAGGTTTTGACCTAAGGCAACATTATTGATTTTGATGATAACACAATGAAAGAATGAATATTGTATTACTAATGTCTCTCTTGAGTTTCTATGAAAAAATCAGATTAAGAAGAGCATTAGAGTGTCAATCATCCAAAAAGCATGAGCTGGACCCTATTAAAGCCTATATGCAAGATCAAGTTCAATTCCAAGTCAAAGTCATTCAAGCTCACATTATCAAGTTGACATAAGTTCAAACATCAAGATAAAGATGAAGATGAAGTAGATGGATCAACACAAAGCTAAATCAGATCCAGTAATGAAGTGAAGGCACTCAAGGTTTTTATTGTCTTAGTTTAAGTTGAGAGTGGTTAGGACTTTTATAAAAGTCCTCATTAGATGGTTTGGATGAAAAGCTCAAAGACCTTAGATTGACCATAAGTCCCTTGAAGAAATATTAAAATATGATTAAGGACCTTAAAACCTGTTCATCATATTCATAAAGGTTAAGTACAAAACTTTGGAATCAAATCCTATTTTAAAGGTCTTGTAAATGGATTCTGCAAAAAAAAATTAGCCTATCCAGTCGATTAGATAGGCCATCCAGTCGATCAAGCAAGCCCTGTGATCGACTGGATAGAACAATTTATTTGCATGTTCTGTTAGTGTTGGAAACCTCTTTGAATCCAGTTAGATCATTCTAATGATCTTTATGAGTTGTTAATCATGTTTATCTATCAATTTAAAGGACTTTGGAACACTTAAAAATCATTTTAAAAGAAAGCCAAGTGGCCTACGACATTATTCCAACCTTTAAAATCAAGAAAATGAGATTTCAGTATTTTTTGGACAAAAAATACACTATCCAGTCGATCACACAAGCCTTGTGATCGACTAGATAAAACAAATTCTGTTATGGCCGTTTTTCTCAAACCCAGAAATTTTTGGGACCCTTTTTGACCATGATAGAAGCAGAATTAGGATTTGCTTATTAGAGAAAAAATTGTTTCCCTTTGAATTTTAAGTGGAATAGGCTTTTGAATCACCTAATTTCATTGAGACAATCATAAGTTATAATCAAAATACAGAAGGCGACAAAAACTTTGAACTACCCAGTCGCGAAAATAGACCAGTCAACTTCGGGAGCCTTTTTGGCCATGAAAAACGAAGAATTGAGACTTGACCATTAGAGACAATATTATTCTCCTTTTTAATTTTAAGTGGAGTAGGCTTTTGAATCACCCAATTCCGATAAGGGAATCAATAGTTATGGTCGAAATACCGAGAGACAAAAACGGAGTTCTATCTAGCCAATCTGGTAGAGCATCCAGTCGATTAAGAGGACCATCCAATCGATCACACAAGCCTTGTGATCGACTGTATAGAAGAAAAAATGCCCAGAACGTGATTTTTGACAGTAATGGCTATATTTTTAACGGCTCATTTCGCATCTATTGCTTCTCCAACGGCTATATTCTTGATTACACTATAAATTGAGATGATTTATGAACTAAAACAACAAGGGTGATAAAGTGAGAATCCTTTAGGGTTTTTGGGACCCTTTAGTAATGCAATGGGCTACCCGAGAGATTTATGCCATGAAGTTTTTTTTTTTTTGCAACATCATTCCAAGAACCACAAGACTTGAATAAAATAGCATAAGAATTACAATGGGGCCTTCGAGGGCGAAAAATATTATTTACAAAAGGGGCCTTTGAGGGCAGTAAAAAATGAAAAAGTCTTGGGCTTGGCTTGGAATTGATCTTGGGCTTGCTTGAGCTTGAGATTGGGCTTGGACTTGAGATGTCCTCGCTTGCTTCTTGAATTTCTTCCCACCTAAATATCATATTTATAAAATGAGAATTTTGATCTTTTAATGCATGTTTAGGTGAGAATAAAACTTCTCCCCTTTTGAAATGAATCAATGCTTATAAGGGTGAAGGTACCCTTTGACATGAATTATGCATGAATGCTCATGAAGAAGTTTTGGGTAATTACTACCCTAAACCAAATGGAAGGCCTCTCTAAAGAGTTAGTCAAGGACTCACCTAAGGGGTTGCATTTGAACATGATAAGACCAAGTATGGGTAAGGTACCTATAAGCACCCCTCTTTAATCATAGTTAAGCCCTTTAACCATGGTTACCATCGCTAAAGCCACCTAGGACAACCCTAGTTGAACCCTAGTCAAATCCTAGGTTAACCCCTTAACCCATAGGAAAATTCTAGGTCTAACCGTAGGTCCACCCTAGGCCTAACCCTAGTTAAACCTTACGTTAACCTTCGGTGAACCCTAACCTAGCCCTACAAACCTAGGGCATGGGCCCAAGGCCCATGCAACACCTACCCAATGCCCCTAGGACCTAAAACCCGTAGACAAGTAGTCCCTGGGCCCACAAACCCTAGCCAAGCCCTAAGAGGAGGGCCTAGGCCCTAAAAATTCAAAATTCCTGAATGTCGGTAATATAATTACCGACATTCCTTTTATGGTAAAAAAGTATCATGTGCATGTGCATTTATCACAGGCCAGACCCTATTTCAGAAAAATCCAAGAATGGCAGTAGAGTTTCTACCGTCATTCTCATTTTGGCCTTATGAGGGAATGACAGTATTAGAATTATCGTCATTCCCAGTTTACGTATTTGCAGTGCTCACCTGCCCTCCCCAGTGCTCAGGCATGCCTCCTTGCCACTCCACTCCCCTCTGAGACCTCCGCCTACCCTAGTACTAATCCCCTATGGGTCTCTAACTCCTCTTCTATAAAATCCAAGCTTCCCCTAAGCTTTGGAGGTCCATGTCAACTTTCCCTTTAAAAGCTCTGAAATCCAAACCCCCGCCATCACCTTGATCTAGCCTTGTTCTCCACCAGGGGCAAGACCAGTAGCACCTGAAGTCCCCAAGGACTATCCCAGGTCCTTCCTCAGCCGTGTACCACCACCACAGGCCACCACCATCTCCGCCGGAAGCAACCAGCAGGGTAGGGTCTCCTCTACCCCCTTTCTTCTGTAAAAATACCCCTGTGAGCCCCTGGTCCTATTCCAAGGAACTTTATTTTCTTTTTTATTGCTTAAAACCCAGGGTAGGGGTTCCCCTTTGCCTCCTCGTAGGCATGGGGACCCTCAAAGGGTGAAAGCTTCGGTCCCCTCGCCATAGCACTGTTACAGTCACACCCCAGCCTTCTGGGGGACCCTCCAGTTCATGAGAGATCCCCTAGAAACATCGGGGTACAACACCATAGGTGGAAGACACCATTTCTGGAGAAAACCAGAAATGGCGGTAGAATAACTACCGCCATTCTGGGCCCGTGCTAGTTCAGTGACCCCAGCCACCCATGGTGGGCTCCTGGTCCATTCTAGGGCCTAGACTTAATCCCTAGGACCTCCCTCCGCCTACCCTGGTCCTTCCACGCTCACTAGGTTAGCCTAACCATGGTTAAAATGCTTAAAAATAAAAACTACTCAGAATGTCGGTAAACAATCTACCGACATTCTGGATTTCTTAGTATAGTGCAAACATGGCCACTGTGGACCCATCTTAGACCTAACCATGGTTAACTCTTCTCTTAACTCTGATTAAGCAATCCTTAAGCCTATCGGGATTACCCTTGGCCTACCGGGCCCAACCTTAGTCTACCAAACTAAACCCTTAAGCCTACCAAGCTTACCCTTGGCCTCTGGGCCTAAACTTGGCCTCCGGGCCCAAACCCACTAGACCATGCACTTGACCAACCCGGTCAACCAACCCTAGCCCCCGGGCTAGACCCTTAGCCACTCCGGTGCGCACACACACTCCCCTTAGCCTTGACACAGACTCATGTGCCCGAACTACGCTCGGTCTAATCTCACCCCATGTGAGTGTATAGGCAACCCAATACGGGTTCGACCCTAGTTAGGTTTTCCCTTCTTGGATTAGTCTAATCTAAAAACTAAGGCATTTGAATAATAGTTGAATTTAATTTTGCTTATACCTAGGGAGTAAGTAACCACTGCAAAATGGGGGTCCCAGGGTGCCTAACACCTTCCCTGGGACTTAATCGAACCTCTTACCTAGAATTCTCGTGTAGACCAAGACCTTATCCATAATCCTGTGACCTATCCCTTACAATAAATAGGTGGCGAATCCTTATTCAATCCCAATGAGTAAACATCCGTGCTCACGGTACCCACATGAAGGGATGGAATCTTGACATACAAGAATCTAGGGTTAAAAACTCTTGCTTTCAATGAACTCCTATGCATGACATAATGAATTGCATATGATGTTTGAAAATGAACATTATACCATAGCATCCATATACAAGATTTAGAATTACAATATCATTATCCAACAATATTTAAGCATATCATCAATGAGCATAAGTTTAGTGCAACAAATATGGCATCATAAGTTTGGCACAACAAGTATAACATCTTACAATGAAAACATCACAATATGACTTTTCAACATACCATCATCAATATAGAAAGGCAAAAGACATTTTTGTCATATGATTTTGAAGATGTGACCTAGGATTATTTCAGCATGACATTTCCTCTATATGCTTATGAGTTTGGGGTTCACTACTTCAACCTAGAAGGCTCGGCTCCCAAATCTTCAAACTTCCACGCATACAAGCATACGCTTCTTTGGTTGGTGATTCGAGTTGGGGATGTTTCGTTGCCACTATCGGGATGCTATCCACGGGCACTCAGTTACTTTATCCCCTACAAATCCTAGTAGGTATGATGGGTTGTGGCATGATGAAAACATGAAGTGCTTAGTGCATTTGGAAAAGAATAGTGAAATTAACATCCAAAACACACATGAAAGGAAAAGGATGTGATAGCATGGTAATTGAAGAAAAGCAAAAAAGCACTCAAGATATGTAAAAGAGAGAAGCATGTCAACTTTCACACAAGCCTAAGACCCAAATTTATTTATTTCATTTTTTTTTAAAGAAAACAAATAAGCCGATAAATAAAATAAACGAAGGGAAAAATGAAAGCATTCTAGGGTCGAACCCTCAAACTCCCTAGCAGAGTCGACAGCTATGATATAGCGCCCTTCTTTTGAATTTTTTTTTAAAAAGGAAACTTGTCTGGGTATTCTCCACATTAATACATAAAAAACATATTAATATGGAGAATACCGAGTCGCTGCCAATCATTGAGTTGTGGTGTGATTGGTCACCGAAATTCATTTCTTAAGAAAATATGGGCAATGTGAAATCAAGTGAGATTCTAGGAAGGGAGGTTCTATCGTGATTCGAGGAAGGTGTTAGACACCCCAAATCACCCGTTTAAGGACGGTAACCTATGCTTTCAAAATTTCCTAAGAACTCGATTTGAAAGATCAGCTTAAGAAAATAAGTGTTAAAACCTTAACTTGATGTGCACAAAAGGACTCTAGATTTTAAAAGTTTAGAAAGAGAGATAGAAAACCCCAGTCTAAAAATGAGCATTATAACGACTCTAATCTAAAAAGATTAGACATCGCAATGAATACATGCAAATGACATGAAGTTTTGAAAAGATTTGACTATGCTCTCTAAAAACGGGCATCATAACGATTCTAATCTAGGGAGATTAGACATTGCCATAAATGCATAAAAATGATATGGGGAAAAAGATTAGATTCTCTAAAAACAGGCATTATAACAACTCTAATCTAGGAAGATTAGACATCGCCGTAAATGCATGCAAATGATGAATTTTTGAAAAACACCTATGTTCTAAAAAAAATGGGCATTATAATGACTCTAATTTATTGAGATTAGACATCACCATAAATGCATAAAAAATTAAATGAAGAAAAATGACCATGCTCTATAAAAACAGGCATTATAATGACTCTAATCTAGGGAGATTAGACATCGCCATAAATGTATAAAAACGATATTAATTTTTGAAAACACCTATGTATCTAAATACGAAAGGAATATCCTCCTTCTCCTATTTTTCACAAAGAGCCTTAATTCGGAAAAATGCATCATAGGGGATCTTTAGTGACTTTTAAGGAGAAGAAAAATATACCAAAACTAAAAGGCTTGAGAACTATGAGATTGAAAACAAGGGTTCTAAAACTAGGAAGCATCTCTATATCTCTATTTCTCACAAGGAGCCTCAATTCGGCAAAACGCATCATAGGGGATCCTAGTGAATTTTAGGAAACAGAGGGGGGATTTTTTCAACATCTTGGCTCACATTAAATGGAGTTAGAGAAAAAAAAAAAAAGGTTCTAAAATGCCTATAAGTTCCTATCCCTCTTCCTTCCATTTGGAAACCCCTAATCGGCGAAACGCTTCATAGGAGAGTCCAAACTACCTAAAGAAAGGGAGATAGGTCTCAAAATCTGTCTAAAGGCTCACATTATTAAAATAAAAATAGAGTGTTAAGAGGAGAATTAGCACAAATGAAAATATGAGAAAGTTGGGCCTACCGATGTGGGTTGGAGACCCCTTTGATCCTTTCCTTTATGCTTTCTCTTCAAGGGATCTTCTTCTTCAAGATTTTTTCTCCCTCAAAGACTTGGGATGCCTTGCAAATTGCATGGCTTCCTTAGTCTTTTGGACATAGGTTTGGCTAGTAGAGAATTAGTGAAAAATTGGGTAGAGGGGTGTGACATTTAAAAGGGAGAGGTTGAGAGGAAAAACTCCCTCAATTCCAATATGGGACTAAACATGCTTAGGGGTATTTTAATCATTTAATGACATTTTAATAATTAAAAGGGGATCATAATTCAAAATTTTTCCAGGTTGTCAAGGGCATATCTTGTCCAAAGTACAAGAATATTCTAGAAGAAACTGTGTTGGAATTACAGAAATATCAAAATGGAGGTAAAAAGTTTACCTCCATTTAAATAATAGTCACAATTTTTAAAGTCCGCAATGTTTCTACCACCAACATTTAAGATTAATTTTCAAATATGGTGCTTAGAGACTCCAGAGAGTCTTGCACATGGTCTCGTAACTGAATTCTGAAAGAATCTAATAAGTGACGGTAATATAAGTGTGGACAATTGAAAATAAGCCTAATCTTGAAATTGCGGTATAGTTATTATCGCCATTTAGGGATATTTTGGTAATTTTAACCCTCTGACATGTAAAGTTGCTAACCGTCTCTATAAATATCACGCTCCAAAATACCCCCTAGGAGTTAAGGGATACTTTAGGTGTGACTGTACATACCTACCAAACCATCCTGTGATGAACAAGGCGAAACATAATACAATAATGACAATGATCAGAGTGCGGAAGCTAATCATGAGTGCGGAAGCGTGAACCAACTTTTTCTTTTCTATATAAGGTGGACTATATTCCAAGTTACATATACAAGCATAACATAAGGGTAAAGGTGGACATGCCCACCTATCAGAATACAAAAGGGACTCTCACTCTCACTACTCTTAGCAGTAGTCTAGATACGGCCACACGTCTCAGTTTCTATTATCCTGCGACTGCATCGGGATAGGTGGCTCTCTCTCCTCTACATACTCCTCCTCAACCCAAGGCTCGGGGTTGAGGGCATCCTTGGTACCTGCCGATATAAAAGTACGGCTGAGTATGGAATACTCAACGAGTACAAGCTAATAGCTAACAATAGCAATAACCGTCACACAAGGCAACAAGACATAATTCACCATATCAATTGGAAAACAAGAATAGCAGCATATGACAAATAACATTGAAGTAAAGCAATGTGATAATTCTTAACATGCTTGAATGAATGCAAAAAACACCGATAAGACTCGTATTTTAAAAATCATGTCTTATACTTGAAAATAGTCTTTCTTGTTTCTTTCAAAACTTGCTCGTCATGTTTGAAAACTTGTTTCTTATCTTGGTCTTGTTTGTGAGAATCATACATGTTTGTTTTGTCTTGCTTGGAATCACTTGTCTTGCTTGCTCTTGTCATGTTCTTGACTTGACTTGCTTGTTTCTTGTGAGCCAGAGGTTAGTGCCCTTGAAGCGACTTGTGAGCCGGGAACGTAAGTTCCCTTCAGCAAAATATATATAGAAAAGGATACACCAACCTCCTTGACTTGTTTTTTGTGAGCCAGGTATGACATATCTTGCGATATGCCCTACCCTTGACCGGCTCGATGTCCGACTTTATCATTCATGCTTGTTTTTCTTGTGAGCCAGGTATGACATATCCTAGGAATATGCATTACCCTTGACCGGCCCGATGTCCAGCTTTATCATTCGTATCGTAAATCACAATTCTTGTTCTTGTGGGGTTTATCATATACATATACTTTTAGAAAACTGGTACATGCATGCATGCGTGCGTGTGTGTAGTAATTGTGATAATCATGGTGGCTTATGGATACACGAGAAGGGTTATAGCATTTCAATTCTAATATAAACGTGTGGAAATGTGGATAACATGTAGAGCATTTAATCAAGAAAATCATTTAGGAAGAATCACTCATTTCATGCTTTCATAATTTTCATTAATTTATTCAAATTGTCATTTAAGCATTTTATCAAACACTTAGTATGCAACATCTTCATAGGCCATGTATTTGAGTCGTTAGGTGCATACATTTCATCAACATCAAAGTGTGTTCATTATTTGTGAGATGCCCTTCCACCATTTCCATCACATAGCATTCATTACATCCATGCGGCATCCATCGCCTCAAATATTCACCCCACACATCCACATCCATTCATTCCATTTATCTTGTTCACATTTGGGAAAAATAGCATATTTCAAAGGAAGGAAAGAACATAAGATAAAAATCATCATTATCAAGAGAAAAACCTAAGTTATTGCTAAGGGAGTTAGTAGGGTGTACTAACCTTGAGATCAAGACTTGATCTTGAAGAAAAACCTTGGATTAGAAACCCCAATGGTAGAGGAGAACCCTTGCTTGAAGAATACTTGATTAGGGAAGATCAAACCCTTTTCTCCTCTTAATCTTGGATGAAATCCTCCTTGGAGGTTTTCCCAAATCTCCTTCTCTTCTTTCAATCTTTCTCTCATTTCTTCTCTCTTAGGTTTAGGGTTAACCAAAAACCCCCAAATGCATTTCTATTTATAAGCCAAGGGTTGAAATTCTTGATTTCGGGTCTTTAAGAAAACAGAGTTTCGCAATGACGTTCGATCGTTGATTTTGGGACGATTGATCGTCCATGATCCCGTAAGCTTGCCCAAATTTCTGTCTCTAGACAATCGATCGTTGGTGTTGGGCGATCGATCGTCCAGCTTGCCGAAAGCCATCAAATTTCTAGGTTCATGTCCAAGTTCCAGTAGGTTGCCTAGGTTTCTGGGCTTGTGGTGATTGATCGTCGATCCCAGTTTTTCATCATTTTTCACCTGCAGACCCCTTGGGTTATTTTGGTCATAAATTTTGACTCGTTTGTCGGATTTTGACGATTTAACTTGCGTTGGACTCGTCATTCAAAAAGGAATATTTCTGATATTTTATAATCTTCAAATTCTTCTTTATTTATTAATTAGACTACGTGAAAGGCCAATTGGTTATGAAAATACTGTTCATTAGGTACGAAAAGTTCCAGAGCGCTACAATAAAAATATCTTGGTCAAAAGTGTCGGCAAAGTATTTACCGTCATTTCAAATTTAAGCAAGATTTGAATTGGCGGTAATAACTTTACCTCCAATTAAAAAATGGTCATTATTTGGAATGACTGTAATTTAATTACAGCCATTAAAATCTTAGGCAAATAGTCAATGGCGGTAATATAATTACAACCATTTTGGTTTTGATACATTTACGAAACTGCCACTATATTGGAAGATTGATCTCTAAGCCTTCAAAAATGGATTTTAAGGTATGAAATGGAAGCCATAGGGTTTTATGAAAATTCTGAATTATTACCTCGGGTCCGATCTCACTTTTGGATGTTAAAATGACTAAAATACTCATGCATTGTATTTAATGTCCGGGTGATCTTTAGATGGTACTAGGATGCTTGTAAAAGGTTTGTAAACGGGTGAAAGGGGTTTCAAAGTGATCTTTTAGAGTCTGTCTTGCCTTGGAGAAGAAGTATAAGAGCATGAAGAATACGGGCAAACATAGGGTGTCTACAATAATTACTAAATTACCACTGCCCAATGCCCTTTTTGGGTTGCTCCGATTGACCGTTAGAGATTAACTATGAATAGGGGCGCCAGTTGAACAGAGCAAATCAAAAAATGCCTTGGGCAGGGTATTTAGGGAAAAAATATTTAATTCTGGTAGGAACTTTTAACTCTTAGGGTTATTATGTTTTCTTAAAAATCAAAGTTTAAATTGTTGAACCATAAGGGTTAATAAATCTTAACCACAATTAATAAGGGTTCACAGGGAATTGTGTCGACCAGTGCAGTTGAACTCTCTTGAGTTCAATCGTGATTGGCTGTGATTCGATCTCACTCGGATTCTCGAAATGACAGAATGGAAACCAAACAAAGAAGGGACGTGGCCCATTATCTAGTACTAAAGTTAGGTAGTTGGTAGTAGAGAGATAAAGAGTTAGTTGGTAGGATAATTCCAAGCAAATGAACCCCCACATCCAGCATCAAATATCAATTCCCAAATGAAAGAAAAACTCAACTCCCCATCCACATTATATCTATTTTTATCTATTATATAATAATCTCTAATAATATTGTATTATATGTAACGGTTGACACTGATAGTTTCCCGCCTTTGTAAAGCAAGAGGGCAGTTGAAGTTGAAATATTAGGTGGGAGTGACATCGGGTCTTGCCTGACCTAGAAGAAAGCCAAATTCCCTTTGATATTAAAATATAGAGTAATGTTTATGGGACCGTACGGTCTTGGCCCTGATGGAGACCGTTTTTATTGGTGGGCATCTAATTTGACATTAACCAGCCACTTATTGATCCCATAAAACTTAATTAACATTATTTTAACTAAACCAATTAAAATAATATAAATCACGTTATTTTGGATAAATTATACAAATTAATTGATTCAGTTAAATTAATGTGAATCACGTTATTTTGCTTGAATCAAGGTAATTGAATAAACCATAGAAATTAACTTATTCAAGTAAAATAGCTTAATCATGTTATTTTAATTGGTTAGTTAGAATAATATGATTTAGGTTAAATAACTTGAACCAAGTTTTTTTTTTGGATGATATTTTTTTAAAGGAGTGCCCTCACTGATCCACTCAATAGTTTTCCTAGGAACACTAAGGTAAGTTGAGGAGTGGAGGAGTTGAACACACGACCACAAGGAACAAACCCAGTAAGCTAACCAACTGCACTACGTTATTTTACTTGAAGATATATGAAAAAGCTTTCTAGTTGGGAGACAAATTTTTTGAACGCCTTAAAATACCTTAAAATACCGTCAACACACAAACGGTCTCATTAGGCGCATTTTAAAATATAAGTTGGTCACACGAGTATAGATCATGGTCTAAGAATTATGGATCTGGGCGTCATTGTATCACTTGTATTCCTCTTTTATCTCCGGATTTCCGTTATTAGCTTGCTTTCATTAGGGTAAACTCACTAAAAGTAAGTCATTAATTGGAATATAGAGAAAAAAAATGATCCATTGGTAGAGCAAATCATCCATCATTTCTGTGACTGGCCTACATAACCATTAAAAAAATTCTGTGACCGGCCCATATAACCAATTAAAAAACAGAAATGCTAGACGTAATCGCAATCTCCCAAAGACCCAAGATGGTAGGAACAAGTTTCAAACCATCTCATTGTTATAAGATAGCAACACCACGTGTTGCACGCACCTATGCCTTAGCTTTACAAATGGATTTTCTAGGTACATTAACTTGATGAGCAGAGTGATAGGCATACCTGGGAAATCCTTTGTAAAACCAAGGCTGGACCTCATTGGTCTCTCCTATCAAATATCAAGGTCCCCCATGATATTGTATTGTTTGAAAGAGGTGTTCCCTAGGATAGATGACCAGAAGCAGAGGTAGTTACCTTTCTCACGTCATTCAGCTATCACCCCTCCCCCTCCCCCCACCATCCCCCACCGACCACCACACACACACATGCACACAACATCTCTATGTCCCTTCCGAGTGAGTCTCAAAAAAAAAGTGAATGAATATAAGGACCGGTATGATATGAGGTCCCTTACATTGTGGGGTCTTTTTTTTTTTTGGGTAATCCAATTAGTGGGGTGTACACATGATGATCTCATCTACGGGAAATATCAAACTGATCAGATTTGGATGATTTCAACCTTCTAGTTGGTTCCCCACAAAAGATGGTGTGAAATATCTCATGAGAATGTGTGGTCATTACCAAATTGATAGTCTGCAATTAATTGAAGGCATCGGATTACCTCTGGCGGACGCCCGAGGTGGCGCTCAGGCATCCACACACCATCCGACATATGGCGATAAAAAGAGAAAATTAAAGTCATTTCATTTTCTCCCCATATTTTTGACTTCTCCCAACTTGATATCTCTCTCCCTTTTTATCGCCACACGTTGGATGGTGTGTGGATGCCTGAGCGCCACCTTGGGCGTTCGTTAGAGATAATCTGAAGCCTTAATTAAAAGGTATGATGAATCTTAATACTGTGCCACAGAAGATAATGGTAACAGTATAACAGTTCAATATGTTCTTCAAATTTAAGTAATCATGAGCCATCCACAAGCAACCAAAGGGATGAGCCTAACCCAGTATGTCATCCAAACACAAGAACTACATGTAATATGGATACACCTCAAAGGATCTGAAATAAAAACATATTCACATCCATATATGAGTGAGAAATTCATACAGGTCCTCATAAATAGAAATGAGAATAAATAAGTGCCTAAAATTTAACTTTGATGGAAGCTCAACAGCACCCTTCCGGCTTTGCAGAGGCTTTTGTACATAATTGGAAATTTTAGGGCAAACAAGATAAAATCTAGTGGGGGGTAATAGACGATTTGGAAAAAAACATGTGTTAAATAGTAAGACAGACTATAGTCACAGTAATAGTGTCTACTCGAGCATCACTTTCTCTTGAGACTCACTCTGTTTTTTTTTGGATAGAGAGTATCAGTCGAAAACATGTCTTTCTCTCAATGGAAGACAATAACACGTCTTACTTATAAAGAAAGTGAGTTTGAAATAAAGTGTAGCTAGCATTGACCTTATTTTACACTTTCATTACATATGTATATAATTATTCATATTAAAATCCGTAAATTCTACCGGGCTAGGCTCTGGGCTTTAAGGAGTCAAGCCCAAACCCGTCCCACATTATAAATTGCCTTATGAAATCAAGCCAGCCCTAGTTCTTGGGCTTAAAATATGGGTAATGGACATTTTTTTTCAGACCGGCCCATTGACACCCCCTAGTTTGAATATGTCCTCTGGCCACGTCTTTCAAAAAAGTTCTAATCGCTATTGGAGTTTCTCGTAGGTTAAGAACTGAACGCTGGACCTCCCCTACTGAGGGGCATCGGATTACCTCTGGCAGACGCCCGAGGCGTGCACTTGGGCGTCCACACTTCATCTGACATTTGACTTTAAAATGGGGAGATGTCATTTCATTTTCCCCCATGTTTTTGACTTCTCCCTAGTTGATATCTCCTCCCTTTTATCGCCACATGTCTCATGATGTATGGACACCCGAATGCTCGCCTTTGGAGTCTGCCAGAGGTAATCCGATGCCCTAATGAGGAGACACACACCTTAATCATCCAAACATAAAACATATATGTAGATAGATAAAGACAAGCCAAGATTGAAGTGTACGTGGAATGACAGAACACAAAGAAAGAAAGAAAAAAAGCAAAAAATGAAAGAAAGAAAGAACGTGGCCCACGTTATCTAAGAAATTAGGTAAAGCTGGTTGTAGAGATATATGAGTGAGTTGGTAATTGGTATGACAACCCCAGGCAACATCACACAGCCTCAAATATGAAATATCTATTCCCCAATAATTAAAGAAAAGCTCATCTCCTCATCTACATTATAACTGTTTTTAATTATCTATTATATAATAATATTGTATTATATATAACGGTTGACACTGATTGTTTCCCGCCTCTGTAAAGTAAAATTGCCAGTTGAATTAGGTGGGTTCTTGCCTGGCCTTCTGGAAGAATGCCTAATTTCATTTCCCTTTGAAAATATTAGGTACATAGATCATGGTATAACAATTCAGTTTAAATACAAAGCGGAGCTCTGCATCATGCGGAGCTCCTTTTTTACACTACCTAGGGGCAAATGTGTAATTATCATGAAAATTAATCTCATAAGAATTAGGGTCCTTTGTACCCGTTGGATTCCCTTTTCTTTGGGGGAAATAAAGATGATCCATTTTTGGGAGGGTAAATTATGTAGAGGAATCCCTCCGGTACTATTTTATTTTATGTGATGTGAGTGGGCCCACATAATTAATAAAAGAAACAGGAAAGAGATTTAAAACTCCCGAATAAGAGGTACTATCGAAATCCGCATTAAATGGTGGCCCCACTTAATGCTTAGCCCGTTGGATTTTCAATCGGGTGGCTTAGCTCTCGATAATACCCGGTGTTTTAAATCACTTCCCATTAATTTTAAAATCTTGAATTTGATAAACATTAATCTAGGAGTTAATACTAAGCTAATTTGGAATTTTTTAAAAAAAAAAATTGGTAAATAACTTGCATTAGGGACCTGTGTCTCTTTTTTGGTTGAGTGGGCCCACTTTCATAAAATAATAGAGATCCCACCAAAACGAGTAGGGATCCAGGCTCTACTTCTTAGACCTGGTCTATGCTATCAAGGTTCCCCTGATATTGTATTGTTTGAAAAAGGGTTTAAGAAGTAAAGAAAAGATAATATGGAGAGAGAATTGATGAGGAGAGAAAGAAGTAGTTGCATTTCTTACGTCATTGAGCTACCAACCACCAACCACCACCGCTCATGTTCTTTCCAAACCACAATGAAACAAAGCCCCCCGACATCTCTGTCTCTTCCAAGTTGGTAGAGTTCTTTCTTTCTTTTGCCCCTTACACTTATTGCTGTTTGCTATTGTTGTTTCGGGATGGGTGAATGAATATAAGGACATCTATGAGGTCCCCCCACCATTTACTGGGGTCTACCTTTTTTTTTGGTATGTGGGTAATCCATATAGTGGGGTCTACCTGGTGATCTTACTTAGGGCAGTATCAAACTGATTTGGATGATATCAACCTTCTAATCATGTGTAACTTTTTTTTGGAATTTGATATAGTTGGAATGAAATAGTCTGGTGATGATCATCTGATGAGTCAGAGTTTGGTGGGACCACTTACAAATGGGTCTTGATCTGTTACCCCTATGTTTGGTTACCGAGAAAGTAAGTGGAAAGAGAGAAGAGAAAAGAGAATTTGACAAAACAAAGTTATTAATTGTATTAGAAATCTAAAGTTTTCTATTTTTTTCTATGTTTTTATTTATTTTTACAGAAAATACACCAATTCAGATTAGATCACCGTCAATCACAATTGAACTTGGGGAGAATTCAATCACAGCCATAAATCAACATGTGTCCATTTTAACTCTTATTAACTGTGGTTAAGATTCACTTTCAACAATCTAACCTATCTTTTAGAATTTCTTTTTAAAAAAATTAAACTTAAGCTTATAATTTCTTAATCCTAAGGTTAATTTTTGTTTAACTTGAGTCAACCACTTGTTCAATCTCATTATTTTTTTGTTTTTATTTTTTTTGTTGGGGTTCATTCTCATTATTAAACCATACACTTTTAAACTAATTGCAATGCTTTAACATTGAGAAATGATAGGTGGTAATTGGCTGAAGCTAAGAGTAAGAAAGGCATGAGAGTGAGGCTAGCACCCCTCGTAAATGTGTAAAACACACCGGACAAGGCCATGCACCTATAACACGAAAGAACTTCAGGTAGTGATGGACGTGGCTCGTTTTAGGGGGTTCCACACAAAAGATAGTGTGGAACATTTCACACTTGATTTGGGCTCATTCTCTCTTTTAAGTGGAGATCGAATCACATACAATCAGATCCGAGAGAGTTCAATCGTACCCACAGGTGAACACGTCCTTTTTAACCCCTGTTAACCATGGTTAAGATTCCCTGATCCTTTGGCTCAACAATCTAACATTAGTTTTTAGAAAATAATATTTTAAAATATTTAACCTTATGGTTAAGAAATTTTAACCATAGGGTTGATTTTTTTAAAAATAATTTCTAAAAACGAAGGTTAGATTATTGAACTCTAAGGATTAGTAAATCCATGGTTAACTGTGGTTAAAAAGGACATGTGTTGAACTGTGGGTGCGATTGAACTCTCTCTGAGTTCAATCACGATTGGTTGTGATTTGATCTCTTTTAAGTGGGGCATGTATTTGTACTACAACAAAGATGGTGGACTGTTCTTTTTGGTCCAACAATGATGGAAATGGATTGGAAGGATGGGCTAGAAGGGATGACATCCATCCAATAGCAGACACGTGGTAAGGTAATATGTATGTGAACAGCATCTCACCTCAGGTGTGAGAGAGAGGGAGAGAGAGTCCATCTGCCATTCAAAAAAAAAAAAAAATCAGAAGGTATGAGAGGTAGGTAGTAGGTAAGAAGGGATAGGATTAGAAAAGTTGCAAGGCCGGGTAGGGAGGAGAGAGGTTCCTACTAAACTACTCTTGGTGCTTAAAATACGCCAACCACCTGTACTAACGTATACCATAATGGTGGTATGAATGTGCCTTTTTCTTTTATAGAAAAGAATTTAAAACGGGGATAAGCATGAGCTATATACCTTGTATCTTCTTCTCGGCTGGCCAATCTCCATTAAAGCAGGGAAACCATGCTGGAGTGCACATGACAATTGCTGACTCTGCCTAACCTAACTAACAAACTGGTTTCTACTCCTTTACTTAATTAAAGATTCGGTTACCTACCCAAAAACATCTCACATGCCCTCTCTTTCTTTCTTCACTTTCACTCCTTCTATCACATATATGCTCAAATTCGATCACCTCAGAAACCCACAATCTTTGTATTAAAAATATCCCATAACCCTCTTAAGTACTCAATACTAGCAGCTAATTCAATATCACACTATCCCTTATACAATTTCATTTTGTTTGTATTTTTTAGGTGGTAGGGATCATTTCCCTATGAAAGTTCTCCTTCCATCCGACTTCTTCTAATGCTTCCTGTCCAAGGTTAGCAATAGGTCAGCCACCATGTTAGCTTTCTTTTTAACCATATGTGCATAGTTCTTTAATGTCATTAATAAGCCCCCATGTTCTAGAATGAGTACGAGTCGAGATTAGTTCATAAGCAAGGAGAGTATGTGACATCAACAATTAGGGTTAGGGTTGAAATATGCTAAAAGAGTTTCTTATTTCGTAAACAAATCCTCCTATATCTATATATAAATGCTGGTTCATAAGCCCCGAAAAGAGAAGGTAGGCTGAAATTCCAACAAGTCTCTATTATTAAATTCACTTGACTCGATAGTATCAAGGTTGTTATTGGTGTAGGGGTTTTTGTATTTCAACTCTATTCCTAATTGCTGACATTACTAATAAACCAAGGAGCGTATGGCACATCAGCAATTAGGCTTAGGGTTAAAATACGCCAACCCTAACATGAATAGTATATCTCAAATTCTAAGGTAGAACAACCGTGCGTGAACATATTTTTAACCCTAACCCTAATTGCTGAAGTGGCAAACTCTCCTTGCTTCGAAGATCAAAAAAAAAAAACCTCTCCCTGCTTCTACCACGTCAGCAATTAGGGTTAGAGTTGAAATATTCCAATCACGTAGCAATTAGGGTTATGGCTTAATACACCTACCGTAACACAAATAGCATTTCTCAAACTCTAAGGTGAAACAACAGTTACCTTATTTTAACCAACCTTAATTACTGAAGTAGCATACTCTCGTCGCTTTTGCCACATTGCAATTGGGGTCATTAGAGTTGAAATACGCCAATCATGTCGTTAATTAGGGCTAGGGTTCAAAATTGCCTACCTGTGTACACGAATAGCATTTCTCAACTATAACGAATAACATCTACTAATTAATATCACCGAAAACATTAGTAATACCTTATCTAGGCCCTTCTAATTGAGATATGAGTACACTAGGTTGCAAGCTGTTTTGGACTTACAGTTGGGTGCATTCTATTAGAGTTTCAGCACAGTATTGTTGCTCCTCTATGTCTTACAAATTAAATAGGTCTCACATTCAACAAAGGATGGTCTCCACATGAACAATAGGTGAGCCCCCCATTTTATAAGACAGATACAACCACGACAGCAACAGCACACCAACGAGCATTATTGCCCATCCGAACTCATTCTAATATTACTCTAGCTCGCATCCTTCTTTTTTTTCTTTTTTAGATTGATTTCTCATCCCATGGAGATTTCCAACACCTATGTCATAGCTATCAAAAGAACCCTTTTGGAAGTATCAGCTCCCAGTCAACAATATATCAAAATTGGCTAATGGTCTTGCACAGCCACTAAGTGCCCTGACTGAAAAATTCCCCCCTTTAATGTGAATTAGGTCTAGTGAGGTGAGACTTGAGAGTTCCACCATTATCATGGACCCTACCAAAAAAAAATCACATCATCGATCCAGACCGTCTGATCGTAGTGAGTGGGGCCACCCTGGGCCCCTTTGATTCATGTAATTGCTGATATTTTCAGCCAAAAATAATAAACAAAATAATAAGAAGCATTTGATCTTTTAAATTAAAATCAAAATATATTCTTTTTCTCTTCTTCAACAAGAGAGAATGCATTTCATCAAAAACGGTATACTAAATACTGTTTCTATATCTATGAATCCAACTGCCTGTAATATGAATGGATACCATTTGTGGTTATTTTCGTCGCCATTGTTTTACAGTTACAAGCTTGACTTCTCTGGAACCCCAAATGGCGACACAAACAGATGGATTTGTTCGACTCGCCAGTGTTTGCAGAAGGCTTCTGAAATTGAAGGCCTAAGGAGAGATCGAGGTTGATTTCTGGTTCTGGGTATTCTTCTTCTCTTCCTTCTTCTTCTTCTTCTTCTTCTTCTTCCTCTGTCATGCCACTGATACTCTTTGCTTCTTCAGCCGAATGGGTGATAATCTTGATATCGGCATTGCTGATCATGTTATTATAATCAATGATCTTGGTCATTACAGAAATTTCAGGAACTGGCGTGATCAATGGCGAAGAAGAACTGGTGGAGGCAGCGTTGAGGGAATGATGGGTTTGAGGGTCAAGTCCTCTACTGAGGAGCTTCCTTTTGATGTGAGTATTCCAGTAGTTCTTGATCTCATTGTCTGTTCTTCCTGGTAAGCGTCCAGCAATGAGAGACCATCTGATAGAGAAAAAAAAAAGATTTCAGAAAACAAAAGCCTACCCAAACCAAAGATGATTTGAATAAGAAAAGGCATTTACTTGTTTCCAAGTAAGCTGTGGAGTCTGATGATGAGTTCATCTTCTTCATCACTGAAATTCCCTCTCTTCAGATCAGGCCGAAGGTAGTTTATCCATCGAAGTCTGCAACTCTTTCCGCATCGAAGCAAACCTAGATGAAGAACCCAGAAACTGATTAAGCAAAAGATGAAAAAAAATAAAAAAATGAAACCATCCCAGAACAAATTTCATTGATTTCTCTCATACTACTCTCCTACCAGCAGCTTTGGGGAGAGATCTCCAACAGCCCTCGCCATGGGCTCTGATGTGGTTGGTAAGGCGCTGGTCTTCCTCTTTGCTCCATGCTCCTTTGTTGGTGTGGGCTTTCTCACAGCAAGGAGTACGAGCCATGAGAGATAGATAGATAGAGAGAGAAGATAGAGAGGAGAGAGAATATATATGTGGAAGAAGCAGAAGAAACTCAGGAGTGCCACTTGACTCGATCCCTCTGTGGGTATTTGACCTAGTTGGTGAGAAAGACGAGTGGTTATAAAGGGGGGAGAGAGAGAGACTGGATTTGGTAGGTAGGCTGCTCTACTTTTACGTGAATTATGGTTGGTGTTAAATTACCTTGTATTTTGTTTTGTTTTTGAACTTAGGGCCTTACACCGACAGTTTTTACAATCCACACTCGCAAGTCACACCAATTCCCCTTTGCTTAGTTGTTGGAGACTTCTAGAAGCTTTATATTCACCTACTCTTATCAAATTAGTGATGTGGCTCCACCATTTTATCCAATTAAAAAGTAACACCTATTCTTATTTAATTCCAAAACCCTATTCAGATAAGTATATATTAACCTTGGGGATTAATACAAAGCTAAGGTTTTATTTTATGAAAATTCAGATACAGCTGATATTTAGGGACATGTGTCTCTTTTTTTATTGGTTATATAACGTGGTCTTGGATGATTTGCTCTCGTCCTCCTACTTTATATTGGTCAGGATTGTAGGACCTACAAGCCAGTGTTGTCATAACTGGACCAGACCGATCGGTCGAATCGGGAACCAATCTCCTCACCAGTTTTTAAAACCTCCAAAATCGGAACAAATTAAAAATTGTGCCTTTTTTGAAGAATTCAGCATAAGAATCGACTATTTAAACCAGAACCGGTGGTAGAACCGGTTGAGAACCGATCAAGATCTAGGATGAATTAATTTAGGGAATCATTTACCATAGCTTTTACCAACCATGATCATATGAGAGAATAGAAATTGGAATTGTTATATGCAAAACATTTTGAGGATATCCCTCTTTTTCATGAAGAAAAAACATCCAAACATTTTGGGCCGCCGATCGATCGGCTGGGGTGCGCCGATTGATCGGCCAAAGAGGGAATTTTCCGTAAATTGTTATTTTGAGTTAGTTTTGCTTTGGAAAACTCCTATTCCGTGTGGGAGAGTTTCGATCTATTTGTCTAGGTCTCTAGTTTAGGCTTATAAATAGGAGATTATGGGTCTAGGGTTTGGATCTAAGGATCAAGGGAATGTATGTGCATTGGGAGTGGGAGATAATAGAAAGGGTTAAAGCATTCTAGGGTTTGGGAAAGGTTTAAGCGAGGATAGATAGAGATTCTTCTTTGGGTTTTCATAGAGAAGGTGAGTTGAGTGCTTTTGTACTAGTTTCTCAAGGTTTCTGTGAATAAAGAAGTGATCGGATCTTGACTCGTGGACGTAACGTATATCTCTTGTGTTCCTTTGTGTGTGTGTTTTTGGTTTATTCTTTTCTATCTGTTTATTTCTATTGGTACTTTTCTCATAACAATTGGTATCAGAGCTCCGGGTTAATTATTTTTCAATGGCTTTGAAAACTTTTGGGTAATTTTGTATGAAGAAGTTTGACGGAAAAGGGAGTTTCAATCCGTGTCAAAGGAGGGTAAAGGATGTCCTAGTTCAACAAGGTCTCGCAAGGGCATTGAAGGGGGATTCCGATAAACAGGAAAAGATATCTGATGCAGATTGGGAAGACATTTAGGCGAGGGAAATTAGCACAATACGCCTCTGTCTTGCAGATAACGTGATGCATAGCGTTATGGATGAGGAATCGACACCAGATCTTTGGAAGAAGTTGGAAACGCTCTACATCATAAAGAGCTTTACCAACAGGTTATACTTGAAAAAGAAGTTCAATACCTTAAAGATGGTGGAGGGTGCAGATCTCATGGAGCACATTAATGTGTTCAACTAGATCTTGAATCAACTGCAGAAAGTTGGTGTCCAGGTGGATGAAGAAGACCAGGCTGTGGCGCTTCTTACATCACTTCCAGACTCATATGATAATTTGGTGACAACCCTCATATATGGTAAGGAGACATTACTGATAGAGGAGGTCATGGCGGTGTTACTCTCTTACGAGATTAGGCGGAAGCCATTGCATGATGGGAATAAGCATGTCATGGTTGCTCGGGGAGGAGGAATGGACTTGGAGAGAGGATCTGGAAAAGGTAGGGGCAGATCTAAATCCAAGGGAAAAGGCGGGGTCCAATGCTACTATTACAAAGAATTAGGGCACTTCAAAAGGGAGTGTCTGAGGCACTTCAAAAGGGAGTGTTCGAGGCGAGCTGATGGGAAGAGAGAGTCTTCGGGAGGAGATTCTTCAGCGGCTATAGTAATGGACAAGAAGGAATACATTGGAGATGTTTTCACAGTTTCCAAAGGTATGGACAATTCTTCTGATGAGTGGATTTTAGATTCGGGGGCTCCATGTCATATTTGCTCAAATATGAAATTTTTTTGATACATTTCAAAAGGGGACTGGAAAAGTATTCCTGGATGATGGATCTAAATGTGAAATCACGAGGTTTGGTGATGTAAAGATAAAAATGTTTGATAGAGTTATTCGGACTTTGGGAGGGCTAGCTTGTGTCCCTAAGTTGTGAAGGAATTTAATATCCCTCAGGCAATTAGACTCCAAGGGCTGTTGCTACACAGTTGTAGGTAGAGTTATCAAAATAAAGCGGGGAAAGCAGGGATGCTTAGTTTTGATGAAGGGGAAGAAGTGTGGTGATTTATATCTCCTAGAGGGGAATACAGTGGTAGGTGGAGCTACTAAAAAGTCTGTAGGAAAATGAAAATCTAATATTGTGCAGAGGGTAGAAAGCTCACCTAAAGTTTTTTTTGCAATCGGTGCAGAGATGGATATTCCGGTAGGTTTTCATGAGGGTGGAGATGGTGATGATGTGCCTTTAGCGGAGAGGACAAGTCTATGTCCTCGTCCGGGGTTCTTCTAGAATGAAGGATGATTTTTAGGCTACATATGAGTTTTGACCATGTTTTATCGAATCCATTGGAGTGCTTTCTGGGGTTGGATTCGAGGGTGTGTGTAGCTGGTGGGTCTCTTTTGCAGATGATGCAGAGGCGAGCAAGGTCAAAAGGATTGTTTGTGGTATTTGCAAACGGGGTGACAAAACTTTGAGAGAGGTTTTGGTTCGAGGTGGAGGTGGAGGTGGAGGTACTTCCAGGATGTGGGTGAGGCAATGTTCTATCTTGGAGGTTTGCTTGGTGATTAGCAAATCAGTTTTCTTGGTTCGTGGTGGTGTTGCGGAATTCTCGCCAATGTGGAGATATGTTGTATTTGGCTTGTTTCTGTAAAAATAAGAAAGGGCCGATCGATTGGTGGCACGACGGGACTTGAGCTTGGGCCGTCGATCGATCGGCCGGGGTGTGCCGATTGATCGGCTAAAGCAGAAATTTTTCGAAAATTCCTATTTTGAGTTAGTTTTGCTTTGGGAAACTCCTATTCCGTGTGAGAGACTTTCTATTTGTCTAGGTCTCTTGTTTAGGCCTATAAATAGGGGATTATGGGTCTAGGGTTTGGATCTAAGGATTAAGGGAATGTTTGTGCATTAGGAGTGGGAGATAATAGAAAGGGTTAAAGCATACTAGGGCTTGGGAAAGGTTTAAGGGAGGATAGATATATAGCGAGTCTTCTTTGGGTTTTCATAGAGAAGGTGAGTTGAGTGCTTTTGTACTAGTTCCTCAAGGTTTTTGTGAATAAAGAAGTGATCGGATCTTGACCCGTGGATGTAGGCAGGTTGTTGCCGAACCACATATATCTCTTGTGTTCCTTTGTGTGTGTGTTCTTAGTTTATTTTTTTGTCTGTTTATTTCTATTGGTACTTTTCTCACAACATAGAGGACATGGGGTTTGGCATAATTAATCAAATTCATTTTTATTATTTTGCTCAATAGTTAGATGTGTCTCTATATTGGTTTCGCCATACTTGATACCATAAATGGGAGTAGCTTGTCTATTTCCACTAGTTTAGCGAGGGAAATTAAAATAAATATAAAATGAGTTGAAATTTAAAAAGTCAAAAAAAAAATATTGGTTTTAAGTTTGACCTAATCCCATTATGTATGTTGAAATCAAATGAATTCATATTTCATCCACTTGATCTGGAATAAACAATATTTTATTCATCAAAAGTATTTAATGAAACTCTTTAATTTTTGAACTTTGAGTATCGTACTTTCATGCAATTTACCTGGCAAGTAATTATTACTTCTCGATCAAAGGTGTAATACCACCCTCTTATATGGTATTGACTAAATATACTGTTAGAAATGTTGATGGAACATGTTTTCAATAAGGGAAATGATCTTCTCAAGTAATCCGTATAAGTTAAACACTTTAACCGATCTTGTATTGGTCAACATTCACTTATTACGGGATATTGATAACCACTCAAATGATTTTTTTGAGTTGTTTGAAGAGTGTGAGCGCAAGATTTTACCGTCTTCCCTTCTGGGCCCTTAGGACCTTTAGGGTCTCACGGAAGTTTGACTAAGAGTCGCCACTTATTTATTTGGAGAAATAGAACCCGGGTTGATTATTCAGGATCTATGGTCTTGATTAAAGTCTAGATAAGTGGTTCGATTAAGTCCCGGGAAAGATGTTAGGTGTTAGCCTCAAGGTTATAACCTTGGATACCCCTATTAATTTTGATAATAACACAATAATGAAATGAAATCTAAACTACTAATAATAGTGTTCAAGTGCTTTAGCATTTGAGATTCTAAGGTAAAAAGCACTTCAATCATGGTATAAAAGGATGGAAATTATTCAAGAGCAAGTTCAATTCAAAGTATACAATTGAAGACTCAAGATAAGACCATAGTCCAAGTCGGGTCCCTGAAGACATATCAAATCATCAAGACCCAAGATCATCTCTCAAGTAGTTTTTAACATTGTATTTTTTATTGTTGCCTTGAGAGTGGCTAGGACTTATGTAAGAATGGTAGGTTAAAAGCTCAAAGATCATAGATTGACCATAAAAGCCTAGGAAACTTTTTGATAATTACTCTAAGGCCCTAAGGATTAATAAAATCATGTTAAAACATAGCTAATTGACCTAGGAAATCAATCTCATCTCTTTGGCCTGATTCAAGATAGAATTAAGAAAATTTGTTCTGAATTCGTCGACGAATTCTCAGAGCCTTCTGAATTCGGCGATGAATTGATGACAGGAAATATGAAATTGCTTACTGTCTTTAAAATTCGGCGACGAATTCAAGTGGGATCTCCACTTCGTCAACAAATTGAAGCCTGAAGCAAAAAATCGTTATAATGACTAGTTTTCAACGGCCTAAAACGCATTTAATGCTCATCAACGTCTATATTGGATCAAGTGCTATAAAGGAGTTCATTTATGAACTAATAACAACTTTTGATCACAGTAATAACTTCTATTGATCACTCATTCATTGTTCTTGATTTCTCACTCACATACATAGAAATCCCCAAATCTCTCTTGAGCTCATTCAACTCCAATTTCTTTTGAGAGACTTTATTAGAAATTGTACTCTACTCTTATCCAGCTCATTCAAGGAGCTTTTATTTCGGATTTCCAAATCTAAACTCATTTATTGAGGTTAGTCAAGAATCTAGGATTCTTACACTGAAGTTGTTGCTTCAGTTTTAACAAGAGAGTGAGGTACTCTTGCAAGGTTCTAACTCGGCCTAAAGGAGAGTTTGTAAAGGTAATATCTCAACCTGCAAGAGAGATTGTAAAGGTTTGGGCTCTACCAGTGAAGGAGTCTGTGCAATTAAGGAATCATGGTGAATCCTCTAGCTAGAAGCTTGAGGCGAGGAGTAGGTTGGAATTGCTGAACCTCGTGAACAAATTCTGAGTTTGCACTTTTTTTTATCTCTTCTTTCTTTTAGTTCAATATTATTTCTATTTATTTGTTAGTTTCAATTTAAATCTAATTCCGCACCTTGGACTTAGAGTCCATAATTTTTAAATCTGCCATAGACCCTATTCACCCCCCCCCCTTTAGGTCATTACCTGGCCAACATTGGGCATACCGGGACCCCCGTCTAAGAAGGTTACCTACTCCCTAGATATAAGCCAAATAAATTAAAGTTAACAAAAATGCTTAAGTGTTTAGGTTGTGCTAACTAGAGAAAGAGAAAATCCTAAACTAGGATCGACCCCGAGTTAGGTTGCCTACATACTCGTCGGGGCGAGATCAGACCAAGTGTAGTTCAGGCAATACTTTAGCCTATACCAGGGTTAAGGGGTGTGTGTGTGTGCACCGGAGTGACTTAGGGTTAGCCCGAAGGCTAGGGTTGGTTAGCCGAGGAGTCTGAGGGTTGCACTAGAGTGGCTAAGGTTGAGCCAACCATAGTTAAGGAGGTTAACTATGGTTAGGGAAGATCCCGGGAGTGGCTAAGATCTATTTTTTGCATTTTTGTATTTTTTAGGTTTTATGAGATTTTTCCCCATAGATGATAGATTAACCAGGGTAAAGAAATTAATCGGCTTAAGTTTAACCCTAGTTAAGGTTCGGTCTGGGTCTGAGATAGGGCCCAAAACAATCCATAGGGCCTAGACTGGCTTCCTACAGGGTCTAGGCCCAAGCAAGGCCCACTGTATCAAGAAATATGAATTGGAGGTAATCTTAGTACCACCAATTCCATTTCTTCACAAAATGGAATTGGCGGTACTGGAATTGCCGCCAATTCTAGTATTCACCAAAATAGTGGCTTTGCAGCCATGGGAGAGCATTATGGGGATTCTAAAGGGTCCTGGGACCCTTAGGCAGACTTAGAGGTCTTATATGGACCTTGGGCCAGGTCTTAAAGTGAGCCACCAGTGACATTTATATCCAGATGAGAAAAACCAAAGAATGTCGATAAACTCAGTACTGACATTCTAGAGGTTTTCAAAATCCATGAGAATTTAACCATGGGCGTGGATATTACGGACACCAGAGGGTATCTGGACCCTTAGGTGAAGTTTGGGCTTTGGGCTGGGCCTTAGGACAAGTCTGGGGTTAGCCTACAGTGGCTATTTTTTATTGAAATGAACAAGGATCTAGAATGTCGGTAAACTCAGTACTGACATTTTGGAGGATTTCTGATTTTCCACAAATTTGGCCAAGGATAGGGAGAGCCTGGGGGCTTGAAGAAGGTCAGGGTCAATAGGGGACGACCATAGGTCATAGCCCTAGGCTCTGGAATGGACCAGACACTAACTAACACAATGCGGAGCTCCAATTCTAGAAGTGGTCTAGAATGACAGTAGTCTCAGTACCGCCATTCTGGGTTTTTTCAGATTTCAAACTCTATCCCCATGGCCATGCACTGAGGCAGATCCAGGGACTTCCTCATGAGCTTCGGGGGGGGGGGGGGGGGTGGAAGCTTTAGGGCACTATGGAACTTAGGATTTACACATAGAGGGACTCGTATAGTAGAGAAAACCTTACTTCTTAAGGAGGTCCCCTTGCATTGGGGAAGACAAGAGGACCACCCTTCGAAGAGGTAGCTGCAAATGCAAACCCCTGGAAATGGACCAGGGGTGTTTCAACCATAGAAAAAGGAAACATAAGCTAGAGGGAGAAAGGACCAATTGTAATCTTCAAGCTCCAATGATGGACGGTGATTTTGGTGTAAGAGGAGGTGACCTCTTTAGTGAGGGCAGCCCAGGCTATACCTTAGGTCTAGACCTCACTCTTGGATCAGGGTTTTGAGAAGGTGAGATGTCTCAGACTTCTGGGAGTTTCTACTAGGATTTCTATTTCAACTTTTTTTGGCATGAGGCTAAGCTTGGAGAGGGGGAGGTATTTATAGAATTTTGGAAGGTTAGGGTAGGGTGGTAATTTGGAGAAGGGTGAGAGGGACACCAAGGTCTCATTGGTGGCTCGCCTGAGGGATTCAGGGGAGTGTAGGAACTATTCTGCGCATTTTTCAGGAATGGTGGAAATTCCAGTACCATCAATCCTGTCTCAAGCCAAAAAAATAATGGTGGTATAGATTTTACCACCATTTTGGGGGGTTTTTTTTTTATGAAATAGGTCGATCCAGTCTACTTTTGCCTATGTGCAGTGTAACTTTTTCCCAAAATGGAAATGTCAGTAATGTTATTACCGACAATATCCAAAAATTCAAAATTTTGAATTTGGCGGGGGCCCCCAAGGTTTGGTTTGGGTTTGGGGGCCATGTTTGGGCCCAGGAGATGGACAGTTGCAGGTTTTAGGCCCTGTGACTTGGTTTTTTATTCTAACTGGGTCCTGAGCCCAGGTTGAGTTTAGGGTTTTGTTTAGGGATAGTTTAGGGTTAGGTCTAGTTCAACGTTTTGGACTAGGGTTAGGTTAAAGCTAGGCTAGGGTTAGGCTAGGGCTGAACCATGGTTAAATTAGGATTAGGTTAAGGAATAGGGTTACGCCTATGTCAGGGTTTTGGATTAGGGTTAGGTTAGGGTATGGTAAAGGGCTAGAATTGGATCTTGAGAGAGAGGGTATGGGTGTAAAAATTGGGTGCTTACAAGGAAATGAATAGATCATTCACCTTTTAGCAATTGCCTTCCAATGGCCAGTAATGTTTAATTCTTCAAAATTTGAGTTGTATTGGTAAATAACTTCCTCTCCATAAGGGGAGGGCCTTATTAACGACGTCATTACCAATTCTGTCAAAAGTTTGAGCTTTTATTCTTCCAAATTTTGCGGTAAATCCCAACCCATTCTTATGATTTAGCTCATCGAAGAATCACCAAAAACTCAGTTTTTCACTCTTTTGGATAAAAAAACAAAACAAGTGTTTATAAGTAATCATGTGAAAGCTTCTCAGTAGGCTTCTACCCTTTTAACCTAAACACATCAAACTATTTATTTTTAGTTTTCTTTTAAAAAAATCTGGTGAACCCCAAAAATAATATTTTTAGGTTGAGAACTCACAAGCCCAAGGGGGTTGCTAGGTCTCCCTACAAGTCTATCTACCCTTTTTAAGATTTAACAATTAAATTATTATGTAAGGGAGGATGAACAATAAAGTGCTGAAATAAGGAAGACAAACAAACCACAAGACATGATTTTTACATGAAAACCCTTCTGGGAACACGAGACCCTAGTCCAGTAAAGAGATCATTAAGACAAAGTAAAGATACTTACATACTATAAGCTCACCCAAACAAGACTCGAACTCATCGATCCACAGCTAGTCCTACACGCCTCAATAAGTAATTACGTTCTTGCAAGACCTGTGAATAACCTCAGTAGCCTCTACTTATCTTGTGTATCGACAACCACCATCTCCAAAGATCGATCTCCGTCTACGACGGCTTTGGATTCCACCAACCAAATATATATGATCCTTCCCAGATAGATCTCATTCGCAAAGGCTTCAGAACACACCGGCCAAAGTGTTCTTCACAGAACGGGTTGATGGTTTTTAATCACATAATCCCTAGGTGTATCACAATCAAAGGAATAATCAAGCAAGCAAGGATGGAAGAATAGCTTGCAATCTCTAGAGTGGAAGAGGAGAGGATAATGGGTTTGGAAAAACCTAAATCACTCAAAAGAAATTCTCTCAAACTTCTTTGGTTCGAGTGGGGAAACAAACTCAACTTATATAGAAGCAAAAACAAATTTAGAAACAATTATAATACTCAAATCGCACAGCCCGGTCGATCGGCCGCCAATCCGGGTAAACCGAATGAGGTCAGTCGGTCGACCGACTTGCCACATCCCGTCGACTGAGAAAATTGCACCTCTCTGAAATATTTTACCGTACAAATCGAAGAGGGAGTGGGTCGACCGAATTAAGGCTCGATCAACTAGATGCCCAACACAGGGCTAAAATGGCATTTTGATTTGCCTTAACTTGTTGCTCTTTTATCTAGTCACCTAGGATCCAAATTTTGAGTTAGAGGGCACTTCCACCTAGGTAAATTTTGGTCTCTAAGTCTCACTTACCATCCTAATGAATGAGCCAAGCTTGGATGCATTGTCTTCATACTTTGTCATGGCTAAATTTCCATCACTAAAAAACACTTTTCTTGTAGTGTATTCATCAGGTTGTTTGCTATACAGAAACATTGTTAAAGCCCTTGAGACTCACAACATCCCAATTTTAGTGGATGACTCTCACCCAATATTAGTTTGTTGAAAGTTAGTGTGTATACTACTACTTTCACGTGATTCACCAGGTTTAATAAGTAACTAATGTTTTTCAATTAGGGGTAAATATTTTATGTAGATTGTGTAATGGGGAAAATTGAGAAATCTGACAAGTCTTCCAAGGAAGAACCCGAGCTCATTCAAGGACGAACCTGAGCTTAGCCGAGGACGAACCCGAGCTCATTCAAGGACGAACGCGTGTGTTGGCTCAGTAATGACCCTAAAGGAGAGGTGAATAGGGTCTATGACAGATTTAAAATTTTAGGACTCTAAGTCTAAGATGCGAAATTAATTTAATTTGCAACTATCAATTAACAGAAATAATATTGAAAGTAAAGGAGAAGAGTAAGAGAGTGCAAACACAGAATTTGTTCACGAGGTTCAGCAATCCTAGCCTACTCCCCGCCTCAAGTTTTTCCAGCTAGAGGATTCATCACGATTCCTTAATCATACAGACTCCTTCACTGGTGGAGCCCAAATCTTTACAATCTCTCTTCAGGTCGAGATATTACCTTAGCACACCCTCCTTTAGGCCGAGTTGAAACCTTGAAAAGAGTTCTTCACTCTTTTGCTGAAGCAGCAGCTTCAAGTGTAAGAATCCTAGATTCTTGACTGAACTTGATAAAAGATTTTGGATTTGAAAATCCAAATTAAAAGCTCCTTAAATGAGCTGAATAAGAGTGAAATACAAGCTCTAATGAAATCTCTAAAAAATGAATGGAGTTGAATAGCTCAAGAAAGATTTTTGGGGATTTCTACGTATGTGAGTGAGTGAGAAATCAATAATAGTGAATGAGTAGGTAATAAAAGTTATTGCACTGATCAAAGGGTGTATTTAGTTCATAAATGAACTCCTTTGATCCAATATAGCTGTTTGATGAAGCATTAAATGCGTTTCAGGCCGTTTGAATATAGCCATTACAGTGATTTTTCTGTTCAGGCTTCAATTCGTCAACGAAGTGGAGTTCCCACTTGAGTTCATCACCGAATTGCAAGACAGTAAGCTACTGTTTTAATTTATGTCATCAATTCATCGCCGAATTCAGATTGCTCTGAGAATTCGTCAACGAATTCAGAACAAATTTTCTGAATTCAGTCTTGGAGCATACCAAAGTGATGGGAATGAATTCCTATGAACTTTGAGCATTCAACTTACCATATTTTTAAAGACAGCTTACAAAAGTCCTAGACACTCTCAAAACAAAAATGAAAATGCATTTAAAGGCATCTTGAGAGTTGATCTTGGGTCTTGATGATTTGTCTTTGCCTTCAAGGGACCCAACTTGGACTATGGTCTTATCTTTGAATCTTCATTTATATACTTGAGTTGAACTTCCTCTTGGATAATTTTCATCCTTTTGCCATAAAATTAGTGCTAGCATTCTCAAAATCTGAAATACTTAAGCACTTAAACAATTTTATTAGCACCATAGATTTCATTTCACTATTGTGTTATTATCAAAATTAATAGGGGTACCCAAGGTTGTAACCTTGAGGCTAACAGTGTGCTTGTACGAGGACGAAGCCCTACTTATCTGAGGATGAATCATGTTCAAATAAGGACGAAGCCTTAGGAATCGATCCTTTGTCATGTCATCAATGATGCACTCATAAGTTAAATATTATCTATGATCTAACATAAAATGCTGGTCACCTCGAATCACTTCGGCGATCAGAATTGACCTAGCAGGGAGTAAATGTGCATTTATGGTAAGATATATGTCTGACATGAATGTAATGATTAGGTAAGATGTATGGCCATCCATGAACATGGATGACCATAGGGGTTCTCAGCCTATAAATACTCTAGAGAGTTCAGTGATAAGGGATTGGCAATTCTCATGAACCCTAGACTTCATCTTCTCCCCTCAAGTTAAGAGCAAAGGCACTATCTCAAGAACTCCTTAATCCTTTCTCTCTAAACTTTATCTTCATCCTTCTTCTTCTTTCGTTACTGACTTGAGCTTTGAAGTGTCATGATAGGGCGAAAAGCCTCTCCCTAACAAAACTTGGACAAATCTGCGTCCTTAATCCTTCTACCAGTAAAGTAGTGCCATGTGGAGTATCCCAGAAATTCCCATCCCAAAATTGGTGCCATCTGTATGAAACACACCAACTCCTAACCTTACATCCCATTTTCCTCAAATATATCGCACCCTACTATGGCGGGACAAGCTCCACCCGAGGGAGATGTATCAAACGTTAACCATATCATTTTGATGTTGCAGTAGCAACGGGATGATATGCTACAGCAAATCTACAATGAACCGTTTGGCTTATAATCAGTAGACGCTTCAAGAAAGGCTAGAAACCTTTGAGCAAGATCATCTCATCTACTCTAAAGAAGATGTCTCTGTTTCATTGACTATGTCGTACTCAAGATCTCCACCATATTACTTGGATGCTCCTTATAATCCGGATTATCTAGACATGCACATATTTTCACCTCGATGAGATTCACCTAAAAGAAATCAAAACATTGGGAACATCCAGTGAACTCCCTCACAAGGCCGGAGCGCGAGAAGCTCTAAAGGATTCCCCTACAGGATAGAGCGCGAGAAGATCTCCTCTAAATCAACAAGCTCGACAAGATTCTCCTCCAGGTCGAGTTGCTCGACGAGATTCCACTCCAAGTCGAGTTGCTCAATGAGATTCCTATCCAAGTCGAGTTGCTCAATGAGATTCCTATCCAAGTCGAGCTGCTCAACAAGATTCTCCTCCAGGTCGAGACGATCGACGAGATGCCAGGTATATGTCCCAATCCCCTCCCCACTTTCAAAACGTAAGAGATGTGCCACAGTTTCCCCTACAAGGTCGAGATACGGGCATAAGCCAACAAGAAGGAATGACCTCGGCCGAAGTTCATGCAATGATTCAAGTTGACAGAAAAGCCAACACGAGTAAGGTTAGTGGTAGCCAGACGGATCAGTTCACTCGCCAAGCAAAAAATGATGTCCAGAGCTCCCCTTTCTCGGCACAGATACTCCAGACCCCTATTCCGTGAAACTTTGTACCACCAATCTTCTCCTCATTCATTAATGGAACCTCTTATCCAATTGATTATCTATTCCAGTACCAATAGGCAATGGCCTCCACGATCCTGATGATGCCCTCTTATGCAAAGTATTTTCATCTAGTTTGTAACGACCAGCAATGAGTTTTTTTAGCCACTTGCAAGTCGGGTTAAGAAAGGATATGGATATGCTCAGGGCAATCTTTATTAAATGGTATATATCTAATAAGAAGAAAGATACAAATGTAGACCCTCTCTTTGCCTTGAAGATGAAAACTTCAGAGACCCTCAGGGACTTCATCCAAAGATTTCATGAGGAAGCCCAATCTCTTGACGAATACGATGAGGGCACTAGTATCCTGGCATTCAAAATTGCATTGCCCACCGGGTCTAGGCTATACGAGTTTATTATCTTGGATCATCCCAAACATTTGGATGAATTACTTGCTCACGTGGTAAAATATGCGAGGCTCGAGGACGACGTCAAAGCTTGAGTCAAACCAAAATCCATTCCAGTTGGTGTAGTGGAGAGGATGGAAGGGCCATCCACCTCAAGCAAGAGACCTATGTATGCATCCCCTGAGGACGAAAGACTAACAAGACGAGTGCAACAGGAGAGGCAACAAAGTCAGACTCAACAGGATCAGTCGGATAGGTGCTCGTCTCAGAATGATCAGATTCACCAAAATCAAAATCAAAATCAGCAAGACCAACGAGTTCAGCTGGAGAGGTGCCCCTATCAAAACCAATCAAGCCAGATAAACTTCATAGTAGGTCCGACAACGATCATGAAGACAATGATGAACTAGCCCTACTTCTTTTGGCTAAGACCAATCACGGAAGTTACAACGGGACCCAAGGTGAGGGATTTCTGTCAATACCACAAGATTCAGGGGAATTTAACGAATAGATACTGAATCTTACGAGATTTCTTGGAAGGTCTGGTAAGAGAAGGTTTCTTAGGGGAGTGTATGGTCCCCAATAATCAATTAAGGAGTGTGTAGGTACCGCATGCTATGCCCCACAATGAGGATTCCTCAAATCCCGAAAGCATCAGATGGGACGGAGTGCCAGCTGGCACTATAAATGTGATCCAACGAGCAAGATCACCTGTGCTCAACTTAGAGCATGAATTCCATGCAAAGTCCTGGAAGTTATCTCATGCAATTGAGGTCTGTCAAGTGAGGCTTGGAGCAAGGGGTATCGAACAAGCCTTGACATTTTATGATAGAGATATATTGAAAGTTGTTCGACCTCACTACAATGCCCTTGTCCTCACCCTGAACATAGGCACCTTCGATGTCTGAAGGGAGCTTGTTGATTCAGGGAGCTTGGTGGACATCATCTACCTTTCGACCCTAACCAAGATGGGACTGGGTCCAGCCACACTCGTTCCTGCACAAACTCCATTGGTTGGGTTCGATCGAAGCTCAATGCAGCCCCTTGGAGAAGTCGTCCTCCCTGTTTTGACCAGACCTATCATTCTATAAACACGCTTATCTATTCTAGATGCCCCTTCAGCCTCCAATGTTGTCCTAGGGAGATGGTGGACACACGAGATGAAGGCAGTCCCATCATCCTACTACCAGGTGCTGAAATTCCTTACTCAAGAGGGACCAAAGGAGATCAAAGAGGACCATTTGACATCCTAGAAATGTCACCTCACATTGTTTGACTCGCCCAAATAGCAATTACAGTGTGTGGCATGCGAGGACGAGAAGGTAGCAAAGGTCGTTGAGAAGCCAACTATTGAACCAACTAAAGCGATTGACCTAGGGACAGAAGAGGCACTACGAACTCTACATATAGGCATGAGTTTGACCACATCCGAAGAGCTTGAGCTGTTGGACTTTCTAAAGACAAATTTAGATGTTTTTGCCTAATTGCTTCATGATATACCAGGAGTTAGCCCAGATATCAATTTTCATCATCTGAATGTGAACCCAGCCATCCCCTAGTCAAGCAAAGGCAGCGCAGGTTAGCCCTCACTTTTCACAAAACAATGAATGAAGAAATTGACAAACTTATTAAAGACGGGTTCATCCAAAAGGTGCAATATCCAGATTGGGTTGTAAATGTCGTTGCAGTTCCAAAGAAAAATGGGAAAGTACGAGTCTATATTGACTTTACTAATGTAAATAAATTTTTTCTTAAGGACTCTTTCCCTTTGTCTCGGATCGATAGACTTATTAATTTCACTGTTGGCCACAGAATGCTATCATTTATGGACCGATACTCAAGCTACAATCAAATTCGTATAGCAGAAGAAGATCAAGAAAAAACTGCATTCATCATAGAGCGAGATCCTTTTTGCTATAGAGTCATGTCATTCGGCCTAAAAAATGTTGGTGCCACGTACTAACATTTGATGACGACAATGTTTAGCCCGTTGGTTGGGAAGAAAATCGAGTTATACGTGGATGATATCAAAAAGCCACACAGCATATCTAGGAGAACCCTTTTCTATCCTTCGTACCTTTAATTTAAAGTTGAATCCGAAAAAGTGTATTTTTGGCCTCGCTTCGGGCAAATTTTTAGGATACTTAGTGGGCCAGCGAGCGATTGAGGCCAATCCCACCCAGATTCCAGCTTTCCTTGATATGCCCAAGCCCAAGTCCAAGAAAGAAATTCAAAAGTTGACAAGACGAATTACTGCCCTTAATCGATTTATTCTGAGGTCCTCTGATCGATGTAAGTCTCTCTTCGAACTCTGACGTAAGGATGCAACTTTTAAATGGACGAAGGAATGTTCTCAAGCTTTTACCATCTTGAAGAATTACTTAGGTTCAGCCCCCATCCTCTCAGTACCTGACCTTGGGGAGGCCTTGTATTTATACTTATCAGTCTCTGAGCTCGTAATAGGCTTTGTCTTGGTTCGAAGCTTCGAAGACACTGAGAGACCCATTTACTTCACCAGAAAAACCTTTCTCAAGGCGGAGTCCAACTATAGCAAGCTCGAGAAGGTATACCTCGCCCTGGTCTTTTCTATTGAAAAGATACGTCCATATTTTCAAGCACATACTATTACTGTTATCACTACCTACCCACTTAAAAGCATGCTGGGAAGACCTGAACTGGCAAGACGAATTTTTAAATGGGTTGTTGCGCTCAGTATCGTCTAAGGATATCAGAAAAGGGGTAGACTATGATAAGTTTCTTAGTGGACTTTCCTATGGAGGACGCCAGCTTGGTAGCAGACCAAGAAATCCACGAACTCCCAGAAGAAATTGAGGATAGAAGTCGAGGGCATGACAAAATAACTGTATGGAGCAACTGGCAGTTATATGTTGATGGATCTTCTAATGTCAGTGGCGTAGGGCTCAGTGCCGTACTCATCAGCCCAGAGAATACCAAAATCAAGAAGATGGTACGACTAAGATTTCCCACTTCAAACAATGAATCTGAGTTTGAAGCACTACTGATCAGACTTGAAATTGCAATACAACTAGGCATCAAGAAACTCCGGGTGTTCTATGACTCTCAGCTAATCGTAAACCAAATCAAGGGTTTCTATGAATGTCAAAATGATAGGATGCGTCGATATGCCGTCCTCCTTCGGACTCGTTGTGAAGTCTTCGACCTCATAGAAATCAAGCTTATCCCAAGAGATGACAAACTACATGCAGACACTGTAGCTTAAATTGCTTCTATGATGCAAACTGAAGAGCCCAGAGCAGTTTTGATCGAATATAAAGAATATCCATCAATCAACCTAAAGCCAATAGCCCAATAAAGTCTTGTCATCAGCACTGCAACGAGCTAAATAACGACACTCTTGGCTTATTTGAAGGACAGGGTCCTCCCCATCAACCGCAAAGAATCCTATCGAATCAAATTTAAATCACCCCAGTATACCATCCTGGATGAAGAACTCTATCAAAAATCTTTCGGGGGTCCCCTTTTGAAGTGTGTGCATCTGTCCAGTATCAAAAGAGTCTTGGTCGAACTTCACGAAGGAAGATGCGGCATCCACTCTAGAGGACGTACGCATGCTCATCGGGCCCTAGGACAAGGATACTTCTAGTCATACATGCAAGCAGATGCACAAAACTATGTACAAAAGTGCAATCAATGTTAGCGTCATGCAAAGAATATTCATACCCCCACAAGAACTCAATACCATTATGCAGCCCTGGCCATTTGCACGGTGGGGACTCGATATCGTGGGGCCACTCCCCAAAGCCCCCGAAAACATGATATTCCTTTTGGTAGCCATAGACTACTTCTCCAGATGGATTGAAGCTATCTCACCTGCCAAAATCCGAGGACAAGAAATTAGGAAATTCCTATGGGAGCATATCGTCTGCAGGTTTGGTATTCCTCAATCAGTTATCACTGATAATGGAAAGCAATTCACGGGCAAAATAATAGTAGAGTTCTGCCAAGAACTCAAGATCAAACACGTCTTTTGGTCTCCTTATTATCCACAAGGGAATGAACTGGACGAAGCAGCCAACAAAAGCATATTGGGGGCAATGAAGAAGAGATTAGACCAAAGGAAAGTGGAAGAGTGAATTACATAACATCCTGTGGGGATACAAAACCACTCCAAGGAGTCCCACAAATGAAATCCCCTTTTCACTGGCATATAGCATAGAAGCAGTGATTCCTATGGAAATCGGCCTCCCCACAATTCATACCCGAAGGAAAGTCAATAAAGACAAGAAATAGAAAGGCAGAGATCACGAGCTGATGAAAATACACTTGGATCTTCTGGATGAATGACGAGAACAAACAAGTATCCAAGTAGCATGATATTACCAACAACTCAAAAAATCTTATAATAAAAGAATGAAAAAGAGAACCCTCAAAGTCGGAGATCTTATGCTACGTAAAGTTTTCCAAAACACCCGAGAATTAAATAATGGAAAGCTCAGACCCAATTGGGAAGGACCTTACAATATTTGAAAGAGCCAGGAGCCCCTGAGTATGCTACCTCAAAGACATGACAAGGTAGCATGTTCAAAAATCTTGGAATATCATGAATCTTAAGCGATTTTATCAGTAAAAAAGCAATAACATGTAAATGTAATTCGGCACCTTAATTTTGAATACAATGTTTCGTCCTCAAGCACTTGCACTCGTTGTGGGCAAGAATGGCTGATCCACCAAAGTTTCATCCTATCAATGTTTCGTCCTCAGGCACTTGCATCCGTTGTGGTAAAGAATGATCGATCCACCAAAGTTTCGCTCTACCAATGTTTCATCCTCAGGGACAAGAATGGCCGATCCACCAAAGTTTTGCCCTACCAATGTTTCATCCTCAAGCACTTGCACCCGTTGTGAGCAAGAATGGCCTATCTACTTATGACACATGCACCCGTTGTGGCTAAGAATGACCTATTGACCAATATTTTATCCTTACGGCACTTGCACTTATTGTGGGCATGAATAGTCTGATGCCCAGATAATGGACCCTAGAGGGGGTGAATAGGGTTTATGGCAATTTAAAAATTTTACTTTAAGTGATATTTGCGAAAATTTAAATTTATCACAACAACTACCAAATAAAATTAGAGATAGTAAAAGAGACAGAGGGGTAAAGATACCAGACACCAGAAATGTCATCGGGGTTCAACAACTTGCCTACGTCCCTGCCTTTAAGCTTTCCTGTTTCAAGGATTTGCACACGATTCACTAATTGTACTCTCTTTTTCCGGCAGAGAGCAAGCCTTACAATCCTTTTCCAGGTTCAGGAAGAACCTATAGCAATCCTTTTAACAAGCTAAGGAATAACCTCTTCAAGAGAGACTCTCTCTTGGATACAAGAAGACACTCTTCTTAACAAGGTGCAAGAATCCCTGATTCTTGACTTTCAATAAATACAGAAATTGGTGGATATAAAATCTGAATTGAAAGCTCCTAATTTGAGCTAGATAAGAATTGAATACAAGGCTTATAATCTCTCAAGACTGATTGGAATTGAATGCTCAAGGAGTTTGGATTGGGATTCAAGATTTTCAATGCAAAAACAGAGTATTGATTGGTAGAGGTTGGTGAGTGATAAATGATCAATTGAACAGTGTAATAATCTCTAGAATAATGTATTTTGATCATAAATCTACTCTATTTATAGTTGGGCAATCAATATGGCCATTGCGGATAGCATTGAATGCGAACTAGCCGTTTAAAAATAGCCATTGAAGGTATTTCCCGCAGGCACTCATTGACGAGTGGGTGCAATTCAGGCTTGAGTCGTCGACGAGTGGAGACAGAAGCAATTGAGAATTTTTCTGTCACCTACTCGTCGACGAGTCCCTTGTACTCATCAACGAGTTCACTGAATTTTTTCAGTAAACTCATCGTAATGAGACCAAATCAATGAGAAACATGCAAGGACCCTTAGGCAATTACATTATCAATATTTTTATCATTTTTAGGGCCTTAGAATGATGTCCAATTTATACTAGGTCACCTAGGGTCTATCTAGGTAATCTTTGAGCAATTCTTTTCTAAAAGTCTTAAGGACTTTTACAAGGTCCTAGACACTTTAACTTAGACACTAGTTTTCATGAAAGGATGATCTTCAATCTTGATTTGAGAAGCTCTAGTCTTGATGGATCTTCATGAATTGACTTTGAGCTTTTGGTGCTGCTTAGAAGAACTAGCATTTGAACTTTAACCTTGATAACTTAAGCTCTTCAATTCTTCATATCTTGAAATTTGATCTTTATGGACTACTTCACTGAAATTTTACATACTCAATGGAAATATTAGTATATCAAGAGTCATTTCATTATTGTGTTATCATCGAAACAATTTAGGATACTAAGAGTTGTAACCTTGAGGCTAACAATCTCCCCCTTTTTGATGATGACATAATAATGTGAATGACTTGGGATGAGCTCCCCCTCAATATCTAAAAATTTGAGGATAGCTCTCCCTCAAAAAATGCATCAAATACAAATTTAAGATAAGAGAGGTATTTGCCAAGATCATACATGAATCTTTCAAACAACAAAGATTTTTAACTTAAGAAATCAAGAAAAGTTCCATGATCAATTTTCAATTTGAGTTTATTAACAACATATCTTAATGAAGTTGGAACCAAGAAAAGTTCCACAAAGAAGGTTTGAGAATTTTGTTTGTGTTCAAAACCAATAATTCATAAGCATACACATTCACATTTTCTCCCCTCTGGCAACATCAAAAAAAATAACAAAGGGAAACAATAGAGAAAAGGAAATGTCATATATATGGTTAAAAGATACATGAAAGTGCAGACATTACATCAATCATAAGGAAATACAAAAGTAAAAAAAAATCAGAAAATCTTCATCAAATCTTCTGTCTCTTGGTAACCCTATCAGGCTTTGAGGTAGGCTGCTTGGGCTTGGTGGTCTTGGACAAGTCTTCTGAGGAAGAGGAGATCACATCTGGTTGTTCTGGAGTAGCCTTGTCAGTCTTTGAAGGAGGTTGTTCTGTAGGAGGCACTGTAGGAGTGGCTTGAGGAGGCTATTGTGGAGGAGCTAGAGAAGAAGGGTGAGGGGGAATATAAACCTCAATTCGAATGGGAACACACTGAAGCTTCTGAGAGGTGGAGGCTGAATCCATAGCAATGTTATCAATCTTACTAGCCATGTCACTTATCACAGGAGCTTGATCCTTCAAAAGATTTGTCATTTGGTAAATGTAGCTCAATTGGACATTTACAGTCTGACTAATGCTCTTCACTTCATCCATAAGCTTCTCACTCTCCATAGAAGCATCTATATTCTTGTTCTAAATTAGGGAGATGATGGAGCCAATTCTGTCCTTGACTACATTCCTTGTCATTCCAATCTCGGCAAGTCTAGGCTCATTGTGCTTCATCTCAGACTGAATAAGCTCCATCTTTGACTCTAGAGATGATAGTCTATCCCTAGTCTCAGACTGGAGTCTCTCTATACTGGCTGTCTGTGAATCTTGGAACCTCTCCAAGAAGCCTCTCTGGTAATCTTGAAACTACATCAGGCTCTGACTGATCTGCAACTGAAAATGCTCCATACTAGAGGCTATGGAGGCAACCTGGGCAGTCAGCATACTCATCTGCTCAACTGAAGGAGCAGGCCTGGGAGGAGACACATACTGAAATCCTGGATCCTCAAACTGATCTGTGTCCTGTCTCTGGGAGGACTCAGGATTATCAACATCTATCTTGATATCTCCCCAGTCAGGCTCAGCCTCAGTCTCTGCAACTGGCTCATCCTCTGGATCTGTATGCTTTGGCTGATCTATAGTCTCAGTCTCAATCATTGTCTCAACTGCCTCTGGCTACACCACTGGCTCAAGAGGAGAGGATGGATGGATAGGAGAAGAGTGTGGAATAGAGATGGGAGGAACAGGAGGAGTGGAGTGAGAAGGTGGAGGAATAGGAGTAAGGATAGAGGTGTCAGGAATGTCAGAGGTAGTGAAGGTAGGAAGGGTCTGGACTTTTGGAACCCAAACATTGCTAGACTCTATGTATGAGTATCCCATTCTCATAATAGTAGCCTTGGAGTAGACATCAGAATCAGAAATGGACTTTTTGTCCTGATAGGAGTCAAAAGGAATTTTTGAAATGTTTAAATAATCTAGTGAGAGCAAGACCATATGGAAGTCTGCCAGAGGTCTTTTTGGCAGTATCTTTCATCACATTAACAATGATGAAAGATAGGTCTATGTGTTGGGTAGTCAAAATGCACCAAATGAGAAATACGTCGAAGAAAGTAATAAAATCCCTGCCACCACCACGGGGAATGATATCATAAGTAATGATGTGGTGTGCAAGGCGAGCATCAAGGGTAAGATCCTTGAGCTTAGGAGGAATGGGGTTAGTGATGTTTTTATTGACACACATCACTTTCAATGCCTCAATGACATTGAATCCTTCATAGGAAACCCATTGATTTGTGGTATATTCTTGAAGTGTGCCGGTAGGCAATTTCAAATTGATATAAGTTCTGCCACATTGAAGGATATAAGTTTTCCATGTGCATAAGAGTGAAAGTTTTGGGCGGTTTTGTCAAAGGTGAGATGAGAGTAAAATTGTTTGCACAAGTCAGGATACATGGGTTCACGGAGTTCAAGGAACCTATGTCATCTAAGAGTATTAAACTTTGAAGAAATGGAGTCAAGACCAATACCTTTAAGGAAATCAAAATCGGAAACTTTACCATAGACTGGTTCACGCTTGATGAAGTACCTCGTATAGTTCTCTTGTGCCGCTTGGGTCTTGAATAGTACCAGAGGTTCTTCTTGGAAGGTGTTTTGGATTGGCTTTGAGATGATTCCCCTAATTTCTTCTTTCCTTTCTCTGCTGTCGTGACTTTCTTCTTTGGCAAAGAGGAGTTCTTCACACGTGGAGCCATTGGTAATGAGGTAGATTTTGAGGAGATTTGAAGGTTAGGGAAAAGGATTAGAGGGTTGAAGATTACGAGGGAAATAGGATTTGAACAATAAAACAGTGAAAATGAAAAGAAAAATAGGTTAGAATTTATATTCTCGAGGGCACTCGTCGACGAGTAGGTCTGACTCGTCGCCAAGTGGCTTCAAAACTCGGAAAAATTTTAAAGTACTCGCCGCCGAGTAGCTAAGACTCGTCGTCGAGTTGAGACAGAACTAAACATTTTCAAAACCTGTAGCTCACTCGTCGCCGAGTGGAGATGATTCGTCGAGGAGTCCAGGAAAAATTTTTGAAATTTCAAATTTTGATAACTGGACAGATTTTTAAAGCATTACAAATTTTTTATAAATAATTTTAAGAGATTTTAAAGCATGAGAAACTACACATCAAGTTAAGATATTGTTCTAACATAATCAATCAATTCATACATAGAGAATTTTTGTTTTGTTCTACTTTAGGCATACTTTCAATTGATGTCATCAAGACTAGTCATGCCTAATTCTCTTCTTAAATTACTAAATCTTTTATAAGGGAGAGGTTTATTGAATATATCTACAAGCTGGTTGTTAGTTTCAACAAATTCCAACATCACATCTTCATTTTGAACATGATCCCTTATAAAATGATATCTTATTTCAATATGTTTTGTTCTTGAATGTTGAATTGGATTCTTTGTCATATATATTGCACTTGTGTTATCACATTTAATTGGAATCTTATCATAAAATAATTTGAAGTCTTCTAATTGTTGTTTCATGTATAATGTTTGAGCACAATAACTCTCAGCTGCTACATATTCAGCTTTAGCTGTTGATAGAGCTACAGAGTTTTATTTCTTACATGACCATGAAACTAAAGAGTATCCTAAGAACTGACATGAGCCACTAGTGCTTTCCGATCAACTTTGCAACTAGCAAAATCTGCATCAGAATAACTAACTAGTTCTAGTGATGTGTTCTTAGGGTACCATAGTTCTAGATCAATTGTTCTAATTAAGTATTTAAAGATTCTTTTGATTGCAGTCATGTGTGATTCTTTAGGATTAGCTTAAAATCTAGCACATATGCAAACACTAAACATAATATCAGCAGTCAAATACAATAAACTACCAATCATACCTTGATATTTTGTTTCTTCCACACTTAAGCCCTTTTCATCTTTATCCAGTTTTAAGGTTGGACTCATGGGAATATCAACATTCTTTGAGTTGTCCATCCCAAATTTTTTTAGTAGCTCTCTAGTATACTCAGCTTAATTTATGAAGATGTCTTTCTTTGATTGCTTAATTTGAAGTCTGAGGATGAAGTTTAATTCTCTTATCATGCTCATTTCAAATTCATCCTGCATGGACTTAGCAAATTTTTGACAAAGAGTTTCATTAGTAGATCCAAAAATGATATTATCAACATAGATTTGAACTAAAGGCATATCATTATTTTTAGATTTTATAAACAATGTAGTATCTATTTTACCTCTAATGAACTCTTTTTCAAGAAGAAAGCCACTAAGTCTATCATACCAAGCTCTAGGAGCTTATTTTAAATCATAAAGAGTTTTATTGAGTTTAAATACATGATTAGATAGTTTGTGATTTTCAAAACAAGGAGGTTGTTGAACATAAACTTCTTCAGAAATAAATCCATTAAAAAAAACATTTTTAACATCTATTTGATAAAACTTAAAATCTTTATAACAAGCATAAGCAAGCAACACCCTAATAGCTTTAAGTCTAACAATAGGGGCAAAGTTTTCATCATAATCAATACCCTCTTCTTGGTTATAACCTTGAGCTACTAGTTTAGCTTTATTTTTAATAATATTTCATTCTTCATCATTTTTATTTCTAAAAACTCATTTAGTACCTATTATAGATTTGTTTTTAGGTCTAGGCACTAAATTCCACACTTGATTTCTTTCAGATTGATTTAATTCTTCTTGCATAGCAATTCCCCAAAATTTATCATTAATTGCTTCAAGAGCATTCTTAGGTTCAATTTGAAAGAGAAATGCAAGGTTATTACAAATGTTTCTTCTAGTTCTTACACCTTGATCCATATTACCAAGAATTTGTTCTTTAGGATGATCTTTATTTAATCTTCATGTCTTAGGTAGATGAATTTCATTTTCTTCTTTATTTTCTTCTATGTTTTCATCTTCTAAGTTAATAGCATTATCTAGTTTTGCATTTTCTTCTTTATTGATTTCCAAGTTTGCTATATCCTTAGATAGGTTATCTAATTTGTTAGTTTGATCATCATCTTCAAGATTTTTAGATTTAAAAGGATTAGACTCATCAAAAATAACATGCATAGATTCTTCAACAATTAAAGAGGTTTTATTAAACACCATATAAGCTTTGCTATTTGTAGAGTAACCAAGAAAAATTTCTTCACTAGATTTTGGTTCAAATTTCTTCAAGTTTAGTTTACTATTGAGAATAAAACATTTGCAACCAAATACTTTGAAGTAACCAATATTGGGTGATCTACCATGCCAAAGTTCATAGGGGGTTTTGTTTAACTTATTTCTAATAACCACTTTATTAATCGTATAACAAGAAGTATTAATGGCTTCAGCCCAAAAATAGCTAGGTAAATTATGTTCTTTTAACATAGTCTTACCAATTTCTTGCAATGATCTATTCTTTCTTTCAACTACTTCATTTTGTTGAAGAGTTCTAGGGGCGGAGAAATTATGGTTAAAACTATTTTTTTCACAAAAGGATTCAAGCTCTTTATTCTTGAATTCTCCACCTCTATCACTTCTTATAGAATTAATGGAGTAACATATTTTCATTTTGTACTCTTTTACAAAATTTTTCAAATAAAACATGCACTTCATTTTTATAAGATAGAAATAATACCCAAGTAAATCTAGATTAGTCATCAACAATAAAAAAAAGCATAAAGTTTACTGGCTAAACTAGCAACATCATTACGTCCAAACAAATCCATATGCAATAGTTTTAAAGGTCTAGAAGTAGATATTACTAGTTTCTTTTTGAAAGATGATTTGATTTGTTTACCTAGTTGACAAGCATCACAAACTTTATCTTTTAAAAACTTGGTTTTTGGTAAGCCTTTAACTAGATTTTTTCTGGATAATTTTGATAGTAAATCCATACTTGCATGGCCTAACCTTCTATATCATAACCAACTAGTTTCATTAATAGCTGAAAAATACATAAGGTTTTGCGAGATAAGTTCATCAAAATCAATTGTATATATATTTTCATGTCTATGAGCTATGAATAGGGTAGTAGTGTTATCTTTGTCCTAAATGATGCACACATTAGATTTGAATAAACATTTAGACCTTTGTCACATAATTGACTAATACTAATTAAATTATGTTTAAGACCTTCAACAGGTAAGACATTTTTAATAAAAGTGGTAGAGTTCTTACCAACATTACCTATGCCGATGATCCTCTCTTTCGCGTTATCCCCAAAAGTCACATGTTCTCCATCCTTTGGAGAAATTGAGATGAATAGATCTTTGTTCCCTGACATGTGCCTTGAGCATCCACTGTCCAAGAATCATCTTGTATCTGAGGAGTTAGATTTCAAACAAACCTACAAGACAAAGTTTAAGTAACTCTAACATATAATCCTCCCGAAACCCACACAGTTTTGGATGGAACCCAAACTGATTTTTGAATAGGCTTGGGAGGGTGAGTTCCTTTTGGGTCCCAAACCATGTCTGGTCCTTTGTGGATGGTCTTGGGAGTGATTGATCCTTTTGGGACCCAAATTTTTTTTAACTACTTTCTTTCCATTAAATGTAAAGAATGCTTTAGAATGTGGGTTTAAAACATTTGTAGATTTTTAAAAGAAATTTTGGTACTCTTTTTGTTTTGCAAAAGGGTCATATCCAAGACCGGCCTTTCCAATGACACATCTTTATTGGCCCAAAAGTCTTCCAAGATTCTTTTCTCCCGTGGATAAAGTGTGAGCAATTTTAGTCAAGTCAATAACTTTAGCTTTTAGCTCTTCATACTCACAAGATAATCCTTGGGGTGAATTTTGAAATCTTTTATCTTTTCATTTAAAACATTGTTTTCTTTCTCAAGAATGATTTTTTCATTTTGCAAATCATTTTTCTCCTTTAATAATGTATCATTTGAATTTGAAAGAGAAATATTGTCTTTCTTAAGTTGTTTGTTCTTTGATCCTAATTTTAGAAATTCAATATAAAGTTCATCAAATGCCTCTCTAATTTCTTCATAAGATAGAGATTCATTAGGTGAAGAATTTACCTCATCATCATCAAGAGCCATGAGGCGAAGGTTGGAAACTTCTTCCTTACTTGAGTTGTCATCCGACCCACTTCCTTCGAAGTCATCCCAAGTGGCTTTCATCGCCTTTTTCTTGAATCTTTGACATTTCTTTAATTGAGGACACTCGGTCTTGATGTGTCCCGGCTTCTTACACTCATAGCAAATGATTTTCTCTTTCTTGCTTGGTTCTCCTTTAGCTATTTCCTTAGAGAATTCTCTTTTGTAGAGCCTCTTCTTGAAGTTCTTCTTGTGCTTCAAGAATTTCTTGAACTTCCTTGCCATTAGAGCGATGTCATCATCTTCATCACTCTCTTCTTCCTCACTTTCTTGAGTGGTCTTTAAGGCAAGTCCCTTTTTCACTTTTGGTTCATCTTCTTGATCCTTCATTATGACCTCATGTGCCATGAGAAATCCAAGAAGCCCATCTATTGGAAGCTTGGTCCAATCCTTAGCTTCTTGGATGGCAGTGAGTGGGAGTGAGCGAAGAACTTTCCTGACATTTTCTGCATTAGAATACACTTTACCAAGAGATTTTAGTCCATTCAAAATGTTAGTAAAGCAAGTAAACATATCACCTATTGATTCATCTTTTTCCATTTTGAAAAGTTCATATTTATAAACTAACATGCTTATTTTTTCTTCCTTAACTTGATTCGTGCTTTCATATGAGACTTGGAGTTTGTCCCATATTTCCTTAGCCGAATCACATCCATAGATTCTATTAAACTCTTGTGGACTTAAAGCACAGTACAAATTGCTAACAGCCTTAGCATTTGTTTAGATGAGTTTAATATCAGCCTCATTCCATTCATCTTCTGCTTTAGGAATTCTAATACCATCAACTACTTTGTGAGGTAGATGAGGTCCTTTGACAATGAATTTCTAACAGTCATAGTCAAGAGCTTGTACATAAACCATCATTCTGGTTTTCCAATAGTTATAGTTCTCTCCATTGAACAATGGAGGTCGGGTGGTCGACTAGACCTCTCCTAAGGTGGTAGCAAATATGTTTGTCATAGGGGATCTTTAACTCAAGATGGTTAGATCTAAAACAAAGCACTAAGCTCTGATACCAATTGATGCCCAGATAATGGACCCTAGAGGAGGGTGAATAGGGTTTATGGCAATTTAAAATTTTTACTTTAAGTGATATTTACGAAAATTTAAATTTATCACAACAACTACCAAATAAAATCAGAGATAGTAAAAGAGACAGAGGGGTAAAGATACCAGACACTAGAAATGTTATCGAGGTTCAATAACTTGCCTACGTCCCCGCCTTTAAGCTTTCCCGCTTCAAGGATTTTCACACGATTCACTAATCATACTCTTCTTTTTAGGCAGAGAGCAAGCCTTACAATCCTTTTCCAGACTCAAGAAGAACCTATCGCAATCCTTTTAACGGGCCAAGGAATAACCTCTTCAAGAGAGACTCTCTCTTGGATACAAGAAGACACTCTTCTTAACAGGGTACAAGAATCTCTGATTCTTGACTTTCAATAAATACAGAAATTGGTGGATATGAAATCCGAATTGAAAACTCCTAATTTGATCTAGATAAGAATTGAATACAAGGCTTACAGTCTCTCAAGAGTGGTTGGAATTGAATGCTCAAGGAGTTTGGGATTGGGATTCAAGATTTTCAATGCAAAAACAGAGTATTGATTGCTAGAAGTTGGTGAGTGATAAATAATCAATGGAATAGTGTAATAGTCTCTAGAATAATGTATTTTGATCATAAATCTACTCTATTTATAGTTGGGCAATCAATATGGCCGTTGGGGATAGCATTGAATGCGAACTAACCGTTTAAAAATAGTCGCTGAAGGTCAGGCACTCGTCGACGAGTGAGTGCAATTTGGGCTTGAGTCATCGACGAGTGAAGACAGAAGCAATTGAGAATTTTATTCACCCACTCGTCGACGAGTCCCTTGTACTCGTCAAAGAGTTCACTGAATTTTTTCAGTAAACTCATCATAATGAGACCAAATCAATGGGAAAGGAAACATGCTAGGATCCTTAGGCTATTACATTATCAATATTTTGATCATTTTTAGGGCCTTAGAATGATGTCCAATTTATACTAGGTCACCTAGGGTCTATCTAGGTAATCTTTGAGCAATTCTTTTCCAAAAGTCTTAAAGACTTTTACAAGGTCCTAGACACTTTAACTTAGACACTAGTCTTCATGAAATGATGATCTTCAATCTTGATTTGAGAAGCTCTACTCTTGATGAATCTTCATGAATTGACTTTGAGCTTTTGGTGCTTCGTAGAAGAACTAGCATTTGAACTTTGACCTTGATGACTTAAACTCTTCAATTCTTCATATCTTGAAATTTGATCTTTATGGACTACTTCACTGAAATTTTACATACTCAATGGAAATATTAGTATATCAAGAGTCATTTCATTATTGTGGTATCATCGAAACAATTTAGAGTACTAAGAGTTGTAACCTTGAGGCTAATATAGTCTAACTACCAATGTTTCGTCCTAAACATGAGAGCATTCGAGAAAATGAGAGTGATCACTTTCATATGAACGACTAGAAGGACAAAAATAGATTATACAACTTACAAGTCCTGGTTCCATTCAAGAAGAAAAACTCTTTTGAGTTATATACACTTGCACAAGAGGAAAGAAAAGAAAGGCCCATCAAAGTTGGGTACACTCATAGAGAGACGAGACAAGAAAAGAAAGGCCTATCCGAGCTGGGTACACTCTTAACATAGAAAGAAACAAAGAAAATTTGAAATGACCAGGCTTAGGAGGGGACATCTTCGACAGCTATCACCTAGGCGGAGGAAGAAGGCTCGACAAAAGGAATTTCAGGTTGTTCGGGCGCACACTTGGCAATAGGAATTTCGGGCTGTTCGGATGCAGGCTTGACAACAGGAACCTCAGGTTGCACCAGAGCTAGCTCAGAAGGCAAAGTGGGGCTTCCTTTGGTCAGGACATCTCTCTGGATAGCACCGTTCTCCACCTCTTCTCCATCCTCAAGATTAATAACATCTAGAGCAGAATTACCCCTGAGAGGAAGCCCTGATTAAGTTGTCATCTCATCTTGAGAAGTTAAGGGAGTGGAAACCAATCGGCCTACTGCATGAAGTTTTTTCATGATGTCTTGCACCATCTCAACATGATCTTTCAGCACCAGATCGTGAGCCATCTTCTGATAATGAGCCTGGATCTCGGCAATCAATTTTTGCTTCACCGCATTCAGTTCATCGACCTGTCTTTGCAAGCCTTTGACCACTCCCTCCAGTCCTGAATCCTAAGATTAGCATCAACCTTTGCCTTCGCCTCTCTCTCCACGGCCTTCTTTATTGTCTCCCGAGCCATAGCCAATTGTTCTTGGAGGTTGTTGAGCTCAGCCTGAAAAGTGCCTAGCTGTGAACGAGTGATTGTCAATTCAGAGAACAAGTCATCCTTTTCGGATGCCACCCTCTTCTCCTCAGCAACAACACGCTGCCTTAGCTCCTCAGTGTTTACGTGTGCGTAATGCTCCACCAGCTTCGACCAAGCATTGATAATCTAGATACAACAAAGAAATGCAAGGATAAGAATAATAAAGGAGATGTATTTGCACAAAAATCAAAGCAAAAGCTTACCCTAACAATGGATTGGGTGTCGATAGATTCGAGCTTCATGGCCATCCAAGTCCGGGACTTAGCCACATTAACTGGGAGCCTCATCCCTTGAAACCAAGACAGGCCATTGTGTAGTTGTCTAGGGCAGAATCCTTAACGGTCAACATCCTTGACCCGACTCGCATAATTGGATGAAAATTCAAGGTCGGTTCACTAGTATCTGTCGGCCCAAGGGTACTTGGAGCAGAAGATGGAGCAACTATGTGGACGATAGGCTGACAAATAGAAGCACTCTATTCGAGGATGGTTGGTTGTTGGGCTGGGGCACTCTGTGTAAGAGCCTTTCCTTTGTCTTAACTAGCTCGTTCCTGCTCGTCCAGTTTCCTCTTCTTTTGAGCCTCCTATTCGCCCAGCGTCATCAACCTATTCTTTGATCAACCTATTCTTTGATTGGGCAACTCCTGTGGGGGAAGTTTCCTTTGCCACTGACCTCTGCTCAAAAATTATCTTCCTCCTATTATGATCTTGGACTTCCTGATTTTAGAGGGCAACGCAGGTCCGGTTTCACGAGGAATCGGAGTCAGCTCGGGACATCACCTAGTTCCATCTTTTCTTAAGGACGAGATGATGTGCCGACATGCGAGTTGGAATTAATTCAGGCTGTCTCTCCTCATCTTCTAAAAGGCGCTCCTTCCTCGATTTCCACCTAATGTATTTTGACCCTCTCTTTGAAGCTATCGCTTTAAGACGATGCACTTTGAAGTCTTCCACGCGCAAGAAGTGCACTTTTGATTTAACTACTCAAAAAATAGTTGAAAGTTGGATCAATCAACATGATATAAGGATAAAAGATGGAAGGATGAAAAGGATTACAATGCCCAACCAGAAGACTGAGCTAGTTGAAAACTGTTGGGAATGGGCCGAACCCTTTTTATCCTTCATTCGCCGGAGATAATGAAGGGAGTGTTCCTCCAATTTCGGTCCATATCATACAAACCCATGACGAATTCTATGGCCTTTGGATGACTCACCCAACAAAAGTAGTGCCCCTCGTCCCCAGGGCATTTATTCATGGTCTGGAAATAAAAGATTTCTTGAAGATTGATAGGATATCCATCCCTTTGAAATTTACAGACCATGGACATTAACCTATAGAAGTGCGGGTGCATCTACCTCGGGGCAAGTTGTAATGCGACAAGCACTTCCTCGACTAAAGGTTCGAGGGGAAACTAGAGACCAGCCTCCAGTTGGGATTTATGGACAACGGTGACCCCAGTTTGTAAGTCCACCCAACCATCCTTAACTCGGTAATAGATTTTGACGCAGGGTGGGATCTCATACTGAGCCCTGATTTGGTCCAGGGACCTCTTATGTTTCTTCCTAGACTTCAAGACGAAGGGACAAGGGCTCCTAAAGGAACACTACTAGAACTACTACATTGACTCATGGTCACAGACTCGGATAACGATGAAAGAAAACTAGAGAAGAATGAAGAAGAAAGAAGAACTTACCAAGTTCAATCCGTGAGAGATCAAGTGAAGGATGCCCAGAAACTGGAGCGCAAAGCATTCGAGTAATGACCAGGTGAGGAGAAGTGAGAAAATAGGCTCACCCCCTTGCCTTTTATTGGTAAAATAAATATCAGCAGGGCGAAAGTGCCCCTCGGATCCACAGTACATGTGGCTACCTGCAAGGGCGCGATGGTCTTCGAAGAAATATAAACCGACGTTCCAGTAAACGAGTTTCAATAGGATGAAGATACCCTCCGGATCCATCGTACACTTGTATTTCATTAAGGGTAAGATTGTTTGTCGTGCGAAAGATAGACCATCGTATCTATCTATCGACCTTGAATCTCGCAGAGTAATGATGGAAGTCAGACGACATTTATGATGATAAGATGGATCAACGCGCGTGCGAAATGTACGATACACAACTGGCATAATGATCCATCTTCGTCCAACTGGCATGATGATCCATCTTCGTCCAACTGGCATGATGATCCATCTTCGTCTGGCTGACATGGGGATTCATCTCCATCTAAGCAAGTATGATGTGTCATCTTCGCACATCACACAAGTAAGTTCGCAGATTCAACTTTTGAGTAAGTTCGTAGATTCAACGTTTTTCATATTCTTGAACTTTGAGCTATGTTCCAAGCACCGCGAAGGGGCAAATTATAATGGGGAAAATTGGAAAATCTGACAAGTCTTCCAAGGATGAACCCGAGCTCAGCCGAGGACGAACCTGAGTTCATTCAAGGACGAAAATGAGCTCAGCCAAAGACGAACCCGAGCTCATTCAAGGACGAACTCGAGCTCATTCAAGGACAAACTTGTGCTTATCCGAGGATGAAGCCCTGCTTATCCTAGGACGAATCATGTTCAAATAAGGACGAAGCATTGAGAATTGATCCTTTGTTAGGTCATTAATGATGCACTCATAAATTATATATTATCTACGGTCTAACATTAAATGTTGGTCACCTTGAATCACTTCGGCGATCAGAACCGACCTGGTAGGGAGTAGATGTGCATTTATGGTAAGATATTTATCTTACATTAATGTAATGATTAGGTAAGATGTATGGCTATCCACGAACAAGGATGATCATAGGCGTTCTCAGCCTATAAATATCTAGAGAGTTCAGTGATAAGGGGTTGGTAATTTTCACGAACCCTAGACTTCATCTTCTCCCCTCAAGTGAAGAGCAAAGGCCCTATCTCAAGAACTCCTTAACTCTTTCTCTCTGAACTTTATCTTCATCTTTCATTTTCTTCCGTTATTGACTTGAGCTTCGGAGTGTCTTGACAGGGTGGAAGGCCTCTCCCCAACAAAACTTGGACAAATTTGCGTGTCCTTCATCCTTCTACCAGTAAAGCAGTGCCGCATGGACTTTCCCGGAAATTTCCATCACAGATGGTTATGATAAACAAGTTTAATTTGGCTAGGTTTGGTACATCAATTAATAGATCATAACATAATGAAATTTTTGTGTATAGAAGAGTTAAATATTTTCTGTAGATGATTATGATTATTTGTTTAGATTTGGTGCATCAATTGATAGATCATAACATCATGAAATATTTGTGTTTAAGAATAGAAGAGCAAATTAATTCCACCATCCTATGGAGAATCGCGTAATTATGCTTTTAGAAACATTGATGCATGGAAGCATGTTCTTATAATAAGATGAATGATTTTCTCAAATGACTTAAGAGAGTTACACATGTAATTGACTTTGTATTGATCACTTAATAAATGGATGTTAACAAATATTAGTTTAGTCAACTCAATTAGTGATCCACGTAGATCAATGGGTACCAAACTCTCAAATGGTTTTTTGAGGTCATTTGAGGATATCATTTTGCCTCTCTATAATTCCCTTATAATGGTCAATAATGGCCAACACGGCATAAATTATTTTGCAAGCTTGGTAAATCACTTAATTTCCCTACATTTGGGATGTCTTCCTCGATCTTATGGGAGATTTAAGTGAGTACTTTCAAGTGGGTTAATGTTTCTTCCCAATCTTTTATCAATTGGAATTTCCTATGCTTTTTAGAAACTGAATTATTTTGAAAGAACCTAGCAAAGAACTGACTTATCAAATTGTAAATACCTTTTGGAATAGGAAGATTGGTTATCAAGTAAATAGGAATAGAAGATAAAACATATATGTTTGATGAGAATGAGCCTACCCCCATTTGAGGAAAGATCGCCTTGTCATCCTTAAAATTTTGAATGAATCTTCGCAACCAAATAGGAATTCCAAGATAAATGAAAGGTATATTTTTGCCCCAAATCCCCAAAATTCTTTGGATGGTATTTCTTTTAGCTACAGGCAATTTCTTAGAGCAATAAAAAGTGTTCTTACTCAAATAACCCGAAGCATGTGGGTGTAATTGGGCTAAATCCCTGCACACATAGTCACTAAGCAAATACAGATAGATAATAATGACATATAATTAAGTAATTAATTATTTAATTAATTAAGATTGAGAATTGCTCCATTGAGAGGCGTTACAAGTGAGTCTTTCTTGAAGATAGTCGAAGCCTCTCATGTGCAAGGGATGTGACAGCTCTATCTCCGGGATACAACTCAGTTCGGATTCTCTCCAGTCTTCCCAACGAGTTTGCACTACTCGGTAGAAGACGGGGTATTGATCTTCCTTTAGGATGCCATTTAAAATTAAATATATACTTATATATATTCTTTTAATTAGGGTTTGCTATTAATCCAAATGTCCTAAAGTCCCATCAGATATATAGGAAGAGAATACCTAATTCTTTAGACAATTTCCAAAATTACCATTTTACCCCTCAGGTAAGGGTCTGTTTGGTTACAGGGTTGGGTCTTCTCTGGTTTTGGTCTAATCCTGTTTTAACCTATTCCAGATTAGGTTTACTCCTATTCTGTTTGGTTACAGATTCTAGTTCTGTCCAAAATCAATTCTGCACAGAATATGTTTTTGGTTTGCCCAAAATCAATTCTGTCTAAAGTCCTGTTGGTTACAGATTTTAAGTTAATCCATTTTAACTTAATCCGAGTCTATTTGAGTACAAGTTCAGGTTTGTCCAGATTAACCCATTCCACAAGATACCTCTGTTTGAGTATGATGGCCCTTATAGGATCCATCATTTGGATATGGTAGGATCACCCGAAATCGGATGGTCACCAAGATGGTTCTGTCCATGTAGGACTGATCCATTGTTCTACCTGATCTGGAATCCCAGATCGGGCAATCGAACAGTCCACATGTGGATTGATCTTTGATGGACGGTTTAGAAGCCCAAAGGCATTCTGCAACTTCATCAGGAGCTGGACAATAGTCCATTTCCTGGTATCCATGGATCTGGATCAATCCAAAGAGCCTACTGGGTCTAGTTCTGGGTCTTCATCTTCTTCCTTGAGCTTCAAGGTCCACCATTAATGCAGAGCTCCACGTTAGGGTCCTCCTAAGAGGTCCCTGGTACAGAGTCATCCATCCAATTGACCATGGCTCGAAGTTGATTGGACCAGAGTGCACCTACTCTGGTCTGGCTCTTCTCTCTGGGCTCACTGGTCTGGGTCCACAGATCAAGCTCCGGTCTGAGTTCCAACAGAACCCAGCACCTCACCAAGGCCCTCTATTGATAAAGGACCACACCTACCTAGGCCTTTCTGCCCCAGGCAGACCATGCCAAGGCCATTTGGCACTCTAGGTCAAGCCTTGGTCAGACCATCTCATTATGGGCCTGCACCCACTGACCCAAGCACTCATTGGGTCTGATCCACCTGACACACTCATGTGTGTACTCGGATCTCACACCCAGATCCGAGGGCCCAAATTCAATCCGAGTCAGAGACTTGATCAGACGGCTCTGATTAACTACACTAATCATCCGATCAGGGTCAACCTAGATCTACTATTCTGATTAGATCTACAGTCCTGATTTAGTCAAAATAAATAACGACCCAAGCGACTCACAACGATGCACACGTGCGAAGTGTAAAGTGCACTTCATAGTGCCGCCCTATGCCCGCACCGCACCGCACCCGATCCTGAACCCAAGCCCGTGCCCATGCATGTGCGTGTGCACTCGCGCTCACGCTCACTGCAAGGGTAGCTCACGCACCCAAGTTATTGTCTAAAGGATTTGATGGGTACTATTCTACACCACATGCTTAGTTATTGACAAGTAAGCAAACAAGAGGGTAATTAAACCCTTTAGATTTTCTCTACTTTTCCGATGTGGGACTAAATAACTAAGGGAAAACCACTCAAAGTGTGTGTTTTCTTTCTTTTAGGAGATTAAACACTCACCCTAAACAAAGATTAAATTATTGGGGCTTTTAGTCCATGATTAAAATCAAATCCCCGGATCCTAATGATCCGGTTTTATTAATTTAAAAATCTAATTTTAAATCAAAATCAACAATCCCCCACTTGATTTAAAATTAGTAAAGTAATTAAGAATTAAGTAAAACAAATTTGGGCATCCAAGAATATCTTGTGCATAAATGCAGGTGTCTTTCCACTTGAATCTACACTTAGTGCAAACAAATCAAGAAAGGCCAGAGAACCCAGTGGACTATGCCTTGAACTGCAGAACTCGTATTGAACAATCAGATTCGTCGCACACACATTCCTTTCAGAAGATATGTGTACTCATTTAGCTTAGCACTTTAACGTCCATGCTTTACCCCGGTCTTACTGAGAGCTCTAGAGATTTAGCCAGAATCTCATAGAAGGTGATGAGTCTCTGACACTCAGAAAGGTGAGTCTATCAAGGGTACTTCTGCAACACTCCAGCCTATTATAAGCCTATAGTTACTCATTAAGAGAATTCATTTAAATTCTCAACCCCATCGCATAATCATCTATAGATCTATTTTCTATAGACTTGCACTTTTAACATCATCTTCAGGAAGGGACACAACTTGAAATGACATTTCATTTATAGTGCATTTGCAGTTTCTTACAAGGTTATTATTCTCATTGAACCTGAGAGACTCATCAAGTTAGGTTTCCACCTAGTTCAACTGCTCAACTGGCTTCAGTCCCATTCCTCTAGATATCTTTATCACAAGGTCCATGCCAAGGCCCTTTGACAATAGGTCAGCCAAATTCTCTTTGGATTTCACATACTGGATTGCGATTTGCCATCAACAATTAGACCCCTAACATGGTTATGCTTCAGGGGGATCTGTCTAGACTTGCATTTATAGTTCTCACTGTATGCTTTGAGCATTGCCGCCTGATTATCACAGTAGATTGTGACTGCTGGCATCGATGTCTCCCAGCTTGGCACATCAACCAGGATACTTTTGAGTCATTCAGCTTCCTCTCCGGCTGACGAGAGTGCAGTGAACTCTGATTCCATGGTGGAATGAGTTATGCATGTCTGCTTCTTGGACTTCCAGGAGATGGCTCCTCCTCCCATCGAGAAGATCCATTCAGTGACCGACTTTGATTCATTTGGGCATGAATTTCATGTCGCATCACTAAATCCTTCAAGCATGACAGGTGATCTTTCGTAGTGCAGAGCATAGGACAATGTACCCTTCAGGTACCTTAAAATTCTGATCAATGCTATTCAGTGCAATCTACCAGGGTTACTGGTATATCTGCACAACATCCCCACTGCTTGGGCTATATCCGGTCTAGTGCAATGCATCGCATACTTAGACTGCTGATAATCTACAAGTATTTCAGTTGAGAAACACTTCAGCCTTCATTCTTTGTTAGTTTAATACTTAAATCAACTGGTGTAGAAGCCGGAGTACAATCAAACCGATTTGATCCTGTACAGGTTCGCACTACCTAGTAGAAATCCCCTAGTAACCTCCTCAAGATGCCCACAGTTAATCTCTATCCCTTCGTTAATTAGGTTGTCCAAATTAGCGTATTCCTACTTGAAACTTAACTTAGCTAAGTGCCTCCAAGGGATCTTAGTACTAAAATAATAATTTTTAAAAAAAGGATAAAATTGTTTGACAAGTTTTGTAAAACCCATATTTCAGTCCCCAAAGGGTTTGGATATAAGATCTTTCATTTTAGTGGTGACATAAACTCACTTGTTCCTCTAGGAGGCATATTGAGTTTTTTTGGTACAAGGCATGATTTATCTACCGGAACAAGAATCAGTTGCAAAATGCTCAAAACCCTCACATGCTTTTAATGCGTGACACAGCAACATTTTCTAAAATCTAAGAAAGGGAGCATCAATCTTAGGGGCTAATGCTGACATATCAAAGCCGGAAAACAATTTTAGGGTTAGGATTTAAAAGAAGTGAAATGAAAACCCCAAAGCGGAATAAAAGTTTTAGGGTTACGGTTAGGTTAGGGTTCAAAAGAAGTTGATGAAACCTCAACCCTAAAACCCCTTTCTCACCCCCCAACATAAATTTCTTAGGTTTTAGAAAAGGATAAAGCTTTTGAGAGCATGGTCTCGGTGGTCTCGGCCCTAATGGGGTCTCATTAGCAAAGTCCTTTGGAAAATGCTAATGTAGCACTCTAAAAGTTTTTTTTTTTTGGGTGATGGAAATTCTTAGTAGAGTCGGACTGGCAGTAGTGGTTAGCTTGGGCAGTGGAGCTCTTGCTTACTCATACCCAGGTAGGATTAGATCCCTAGACCTCCTCCATTGAAGGCCACACCCCTACCACTCACGCAAGAGGTGGGGGTGTACTCTAAAAGTATGTTAGTGTTAAGGGTTTTGAGACTTTTGCTGTGCACCTTTTGCAATGAATCTTGTTATATTACTGGTAGTAGTTATGGTTAGTAAATGGTGAGTGACTTTATACTTGTCACATCCCCTATCTAAGAAATGTTTTCCTCCCTGAACTTGATTGGACGACCCTCATAAGAGCGAGCCAGAGTTCTATATGAGAGAGAGAGAGAGAGAGGTATAATAATAAAAAAATGTGCCATGGAGGCAATCTTTTAGTTTGGTGGCCAACCTCCATCTTGTGGAGTAAGTGGCCTTTTATCTTGTTGGACCTAGTCCCATGTATTTATGAGTCTTCGCTTTATCAAAGATTCCTTGACCTCCCAACAACAATCTAATTATATTCCAACGGGAAATTTTGAGTGATGATTTAAAGGTACGGTACACTAGGGTTCCAATCCCCCTCGCTTGCTTACCTTAACGGTTTACATGTACCATCATCTACTGCTCGCAGTCTGCCTACCCATGGGGGCCACACAAAAATAAATAAATGCAGAGTTTGAAATTACAGATATCTGAGGGGGTAAGTACCCCTTAGGTATGGCTGTGTGTGTTAGTTACATGATATCCTTTCAACCAAAAAAAGTACCCTTTATACTTCCCTTAAATAGATGATGTGGTATATTGAGGTCCATGCGAATATGTTGCATCCTTGGCCTTAACAGTTGCACAAGGAAGTGGGACAGATGGTCGGTTTTCTGGGAAGCCATTGAAACATTTTTGCTTAAGGATCAGGGATGAAAAGTAAAGCTGAAAGGGAAGCCCTCGTTTGTAGATTTACGGAGAATGTTAACCTTAATTGCGGCACTCTTAAAGTATTAATGATGGATCTTATTTAAAGTAATTTTTCCTATTACCATTTAAGCAATTGACAATTGAAGCTAGCATTCTCCTATAGATAGAAAAATCAAAGCGCGAAGAATGCGAATAATGACTTCAAATTAATTTCCAGTTAGGTACCTAATATTAAAAGATTATTAGGTTTCCATAAATAAACAAGTACCCCCTTCGTTTATTCGTCTTCGGCTATACAGGGCCCTATATAAATTTTTATGAGTACTTAGAGAATTTATCTAAGATCTCATAAGTAGCCCACTTTTATACCGAAATAAGTGGACCTATCAAATCCAAAAAAAGTTTTGCAGCTAGACAAACCACCAGTAAAACATATGAATTTACTCTAAGTTGAATTCAACCTCAGACTCATTACAGTTAGGTACAATTTATACCAAAAGGGGAGACTGATAGTCCCGTAATCAAACAACTCAGTAATTTGTTTTACTACCCATTGCGCCACCTTAATTCTCAAATCATATAAAGTGGTTTTCTATGATTGGTAATTCGTGTTACAGGATTTAGCCCCATCCCCTCAATCTCTCACTAACTTTCTAACTAATCCTGTCGTTAGTAGATTTGTCTTTTCAGATCTTACAAAATCCTTAATCGAAAAAAAAAAAGATCTTGCAAATTCTAAAGCAATGATTCTAGCAATAATTAGTTGCAACCACCCTCCTTTTATCCGGGATTAGGACGGGCAATGCAACACAAAGAGCATCACGAAAGAGTCGACATTTTTACTGCAATCTAAGTCTCTTTTACTACGCGATTGGCATGGAAAAAAATAGTGTGAAATCTCAAATCATTGAAGGGATCTGTGAGTGGCATTGGAATCCAAAAAAGCACTTCCAATTGCCTTCCGATGGTACTACTTCGGATTCTATAGTTTTCCCCTAGTGTTCACCCAGCTTTCCAGAAATGCTGCATTTTAAGAAGGGAATAGGTCTCCTCTACTTGGAAATCCACTCTTAAACCAACTTCTTCATCATAATCATCATCATCAATGTTTTATTCTAAATATTTGAGATCCGAAACAATCCTTTATATCTTTTCTCACTAACTTCATCCATGTCAACTTTGGCTTCCTCTCCCCACTTTAGAGTCTTTTAACTTGCACCAATTCACTTTTTCTAAATGGTCTTTGCTCAACGTGTCCCAATTATATTCATCAACTCTTCATCATTTTAATACCTATTGGAACACTCCCAATTCTCTTGAATAAATTCATTTCTGATCTTATCTTTCCTTTTATTCATACTCATTCATCTCAATATTCTCATCTCAACTACACTAATTCTATTAATATGTTATTTCTTAGCAACATAATATTTTGTTATATTAAACATAATTGGTATTACCATATTTTATAATTTTTTTTCTTTTTAGTTTAATAAGGATACATCAATTACATAGCACTCTAGAAGCACTTATTCACTTTAGCCAAGTTCTAATTTTTTGTCCAATGTCCTCTCTAATCTTCTTTTTTTTAATCGGTAAAGATGACACACACATATAAATGGAAGATAAGCATATTACAAGACAAAAAAAGGTTCACCAAGGATGTGAACCAAAAGCAAAAGTTATGAAACTAGTACAAGAAAAAAGAAAAAAAAAAAAAAAACTGAAGAGGCATTATCATAATTCATAACCCGATGAACCACTCAAAATATTTCCTAATGGTGCACCAAGAACGGAGATGTCGCACAAACGAGGCAACCCGATCTCCGAAGAGCTTAAACCATTTACGCTTCGTCCACAAAGCCCACTTAATAGCTCCATCCACAAAGCCCACCTAATAATACATGGTAACATAGCCCATAACACAATAGTAGGAGTTTCCAATTGAAACGATAATCTCCAAGATACAGAGTCCCAAAAGAACCAAGGAAAAATCTAAACGATCCCCAAGTGGAGGATGAACTTACTCCAAATAGTCGAAGCCAAAGGGACAATGTATCAATTGATGGTTCACAAACTCCTCATTATAACATAAAAAGTACCGGTTAGTTAACCTCAACCATCTATTCTTCAAATGATCACGTTATGGTTCACACTCTTCTCTTCCTCTCTAATCTCTCCATCATTATGAAAATTTGAAAATTTGAGTCAATATATCAAAATGGATCGCTTTGGGATTTTTATTTTTTATTATTTTTTTGCTTATGGGGTGGGGGATATGTCGTTCATGTCATCTATTTGCATCATTGTCATTGTGGTTTACTTGAACATACAAAGCTTCAAGTTCTTGTGAGATTCGCTCTGATTAGAATACACTAAGCCTATCATCCATTAGGTTAATAGTCAGTGCCTTTTAAATGGGAAAAACCAATCCACCAAATCTCCTGCAATGGTTCAATATTTAACTGTAAACAAAATACGTATATTCATACTATAATTTGAATAGAGAATATGGGGAAAGTTGTGAACCTTGTGGAGTACAAACTACGATTTCAGCTCTCCATGCTACAGCATGCAGAATAACCATTTCTCTTGAGTTTCTCTGTTAATGAATTCATTACAAACTATACTTCAGCTCTCCATGCTACAGCATGCGGAATAAACATTTCTCTTGAGTTTCTCTTTTAATGAATTCATAAACTAAGCATGGAGTCAAAAATCAACTCAATTCCGTCGAAGTTGACCGAATTGAGTAGACTTTTATGCTGTCCGAGACAAAATACACTTGTATTTTAAAAATAACGGACTTCGAGGTAAACTTTGGTGAACTTCTAAAAACTTCAACCGAAACAGAGAAAAAGAAAAGTGTTGAGAAAATATAAAATTTCATTGAAAATAAATCAAAGTATACATAAATTGAAGAGTTTTTAAGTTTGAACTTATAAGAGTAATGTTACTTCTACTCGATTTAAACTTACTTTCTTCATAAGGAAAGATATATATCTCTAACACTAACCTTGTTATAAATATAATTAACTTTATAAGAGATTGTTACTAGCATTAACCTTATTATAAATTATAATTTCATTATTAGAATGTTATTAGCATTAACCTTATTATAAATTTTAATTTTGTTATTAGTATATTATGCCCATAAGAGTTTTTTTTAGTTATACTAAAATTTATATAATTTGCTAATAATATTTCATAAATTAATAATTATTTAACTACTCATTTCCTCATCTTTACATATTGATTCAATCTTTTAAAAACATTGAATTCATCAATTGTAGATTGAAATAGGTATAGAAACTAAATTGAATTTCAATTATTTATCAAATTTAATGTGCATTTATAAGTCTTTTGATTTCTAAAACAATTAACATGGATAATCATTGAAAAATAAAGAGAATATATATCCCCTTCACTGGACAAAAAGAATAAAATACTGTTTAAAAAATTCACAATATAGAGAAATATCAAGAAGAAATTACAGCTCAAACAACGCATGTCACTTAATATGATTCTTACATTTGACTACTACATGTTTGCATTAATAATACAATGAATTCTAAATGTGTATTTATACTTAAGTATTAAATTTCTAAAGTTTCATCTTATATTTTCAATATTTCCTAACCTTCTTTAATTTTTACATAACTTCATTTGACTTTCTTAAACTTCCTCGAAACGTGTCAACTTCCTTAGTGACTGAAGTTCATACCGAAACCAAAGTTTAATACCTTGAAACTAAGACAATATAATTTAACAGGGAAATAGATGAAAACATTAAGGGAATGAGATGCCATAGTTATGTTTGTTGTCCCTTTGTTCTGAAAATCAATAAGTCTCTACAAATCATATCAAGCAAGAACAATAATAATAATAATAATAATAATATATTACTTGGAATTAGAAACAGGAAATCCAAAACATGCATATGATCAATGAGAATTCCATGGAAACAGAAACTTAAAAAGTAATACAGTAATCATAGAAAAAGGCAGACCCAAATCATTCTCATAAATTATCAGGCATAGTAAAGAAAGGATACATCAAATTCATCAGCACTGCATTGACCTTATGCTTCAACGGGACAAAAAAGTGACAACAAAAAAAGGAGAATATTTTACATGGATCATTAATATTTACTATTGTCATTTCAAAATACGGGTAGATGATGGTGTACATAGAGAGTTCCATGAAGCATATTTAGTTTTAATCCTCGTACTCTGTCTCTTCATCATCCTCATTCTCTCCGTATCTCCATCCATCATCCTCGATATTTTCACAATCTTCTTCTGTTTCCTCACTATCTTCTTCCTCATGCATGTCTTCGCTCGGCCACTGTTTTTTCATTATATTCAAATTAACAGGAGCCACACTTGTGCCTTTTCGTTGTGCAATTTTTGCAGGGGGCATCTTTGTAATTGGCTTGGACTTGCTTCGTTTAGGATTCTTGCCATTGCCAGTTTTTCTTGTATAGGCATCTTGGTCACTGGCTTCGTCCATCTCATTATCAATATCAGGAGCATGCTTGCCATTCTCATCTGGGTTATGACCAGGATGCTCTCTTCTCAAATGGAGGTTCAGCTTATACTCATGAATGTAAGATTTCTCACATCCTTCATAAGGACAGGCATAAGGACGGTCAGAGGATGCAGATCCATAAACCACTGCAGGTGGCCTCGTTGTGCTGGGTGGCTTCTCCAAAGGCGGGGTGTGTTTCATCATATCCATCCCCATGTTCTGTGAGATTATTGGAGAATTATAATTTTTTTAAAATCCACTATCAATCTTCTATGGACAAGAAAGTAAAAACAGAACAGGTTTACATGAACCAGCCAACTTTCACTTGGCAGAATTGAAGCGTTCTAGATAATAACCCAGATGTATTGGTGCAAATTTGTATATCCTTCAGTAATTGTTTAACACAATTGAAAAAAATGCTCATAAACAATGGTAAAAGTAAAAGTAAAACAACAGTGATTTGGTATGTGATTGATTTTACCTCCCTCTCAGCCCGTAAAATAAGAAAAAAAAAGACACCTACTCAAGATAAAGAGTACACAAAGGTTAATTTGGTCAATAAAGTTATATGCTGAATGAAAGGACTAAGGACCAGGTTCCAAAAATATATACGGTGCATGCAGGGAATTGAAAAAATGCTCACCTAGTAGGAAAATATCTATTGAGACCAAGAAAAGTTGTAAAAAAATGAAATAACACATTAATGACTATACCAAGAAGCAAGGATTAATAGGGAGCAGCAACAACCTTTTCATGGTGAGACTTGATGTGAGTTTTCAACTTGTACTCATGAGCATATCTCTTTCCACAATCAGCATATGGGCAGACATGATAGTTCTCTTGCGAATGTGTTCGCATATGTGCCCTTAGGTTGAAATCCAGGGAGAACGCCTGCATTTTTCATAGCTTGCAATTTGTTATGAAAAAACGAAAACAGAACCAAGGAGTTCAGAATAATCAAAAGTTGACCTGAGAAAACTCTTTATATAATATGATACATTATATGGAAAAATAAACAACCATTATACAGTTTGCATTCAAGGTCTAGCATAGAGGAAAGCAGAAATCTTTTTTTTTTCTCATCAGTAAATAAGATCAATTTATTATGAAAAAAAAAGAATGTATGAAGAAAGTTCACCGATAGGAGAACATAAAAGAAAAGATACAAACCATAGCATCAACAACGACAACAACACATAAGAGAAAAGATACAAACCAAAGCATCAACAATGTCATCAACAACAAGTAGTCAATACTCAAAGAAAGGCAACCTCTCTATCTCATCACACTATCACAGCCACTACTCACTACAGAGTGATGAGATATTAGATGTCCCCTCCTAAAGCCACTTTGTATGTCAAAAATTGATTTCCAGCAATAAAGAAAATTATGAAACTACCTAGATTCCAAAATTGCAATAAAGTCAAAAGGGTATTAGTAATACCCTAGGTCAAGTAACAATCCCGCAATAATAAATTTTCAAATCTGATTTGGGTGATCGTAATAGAAGTGGAAACTTCCACTAGCTTAGGGCTTTAGGTCAATTAATGTAAGTTTCTTATTCAATTGAAGATTTCAAAGATTAGTCTAGGCTCAAAAATGATTAGAAATGGTTCATGCATGTAAATTAGGGTTTCAAATAATATTGAACCGAATCATCAAAAAAAACAGTAGCAAGACTATTGGAGGTTTTAAAAATTTTAAAATTAGGATTTTAGAATGGGGCTGTCTTAGGCTTTTGAAATTGTATTATGTTTTGGTATTGCTGTTTTGGGTTTCAGGATAATGGAAAAGGGGTGTGGCTGCAATAGGGTAATTGTAGGGAGACTGTAACAGCAGAACAGTAGCTGTCTAAGGCTGGGACAGCAATGCTATGGCTGGAATGTGGGTCAGCAGTCATCAAAGTGAACAAGGGGTGGTGCAGCAGTGTTGGAATAGGCTGGAACAGTCAAAAGGAGGTCTGCAGGGACAGGTATGGTGCGGCAGCACCTAGGAGTAGGACTGGGTGCTGTCACAGTGATAGGATAAGGCTGGGGAACCTTAGTAACCCAAACCGTGTTCCACCCTACCCGATCCCGCTCTCAAACCTTGCTCTCACGGTTTGAGAACGGATTCGCGTGGAGAGCACGGTTTCGGATTTGATAAACCACCGGTTTCAATTTCAATAGTCAAATCCTCTTTTTTTTTTTAATTAAGAACTGTAGTCTTTGTGTCAGTAGGGTTTCACCTTTTTATTTCTTTATTCGTTTATTGTTTTTAGAGTAAGCAAAGCGAGCAGGCTGTCTTTTCACGCCAATTGCGATTGAACTTCCCCCAAGTTCAATCACAATTGGTCCCTTTTAACTTCAATTGTGGTTAGAATTTACAATCTTTACAATTACAATTGAACTTCCCCAAGTTCAATCGCAATTGGTCCTTTTAACTTCAATTGTGGTTAGAATTTACTTAATCTTTAATATTTAATAATATAAAATTTATTTTTTAAAAAAATATTATTTCTATATATGGCATTCCCGAGTCCCTCTCAACCTTATCCAAAATTAAAATTTGACGCTCTCGCACTCCCGCTCTCACTCCTGCTCTCGCTTTCACTCCCACTTTGGTTACTTAGTGGGAAACTGACAGTGCTGGAACAGGTTGGGGAGTGCAGCGGCAGCAAGGACAGGGGGTTGGAAGGGTGGCTGGGGTGATACGGCAGGAAGGGAGGGCTGGGAATAGGTATGGCAGTGAGGGAGACTAGATCTAGGTTTGGTGATTAGGGTTTGTAATGGAAAACAGGAAATAAAGAATAAACAAAGGAGAAGAAGAAAGAAGAAGATAACCTGGCTTCACACCAAAGATTATTCTGGCTTCACACCATCCCTTCACAGGAGATTAAAAAAGCAAAAAGCTCTCATAATTTATTCATTCAAGTACAAAATAAAATCTTTACAATGAGTATTTAAAGAGAAAAGAAGAAACCTAAACATCTTTAATTACTACAACACCAGGACTAAGAAAATAATCTCTAATAACTAAAATAGAATAAACCCAAATAACAAACTAAAATACTAATAGTCTATTGGCTAATCATAGCCCTTGAAGTCTCCATCTCGCGATTCAATGGTGGATTTCCATCACGAGCATGATCCAATGGTGGATCTCCATCATGAACATGATCCAACGGTGGATCTCCTTTAAAAACACAATCCAACGCTGGATCTCCTTCAAGAACACGATCTAAGCCCATAAACAAGTCATCCATCCATAATGAGACTTGTGCAAGGACTTTCCTCCGCCTATGCTGGTATACTCACACTAGGTGACCTGATGCCCACATCACAATAGCTTTCCACAAACTAATCCCCAAAGAGCTCTTAATTCCTTCTAATCCCAAACCGAATTCAAGCCATATTTTTCCACAATAATTTGTCTCCATAGGCTCACTCTCTTCCCCAAACTTCCAAAGCCACTTACCTAAAGACACTAAGTTTATTTCTCACTAAGATTTAATTTCCAGGCCTCCTTTCTGAATGGGATCACAAAGCCTTCTTTTTTTTTAATCAATATATACTAGTAAGAAGGGGAAAAAAAGCAGTTCACTTGTAAATAAACTTGAGGGCAAAAATAATAATAATAATAACATTATCCCTCATAAAATAAAGAAGAAAATTCAAGCTCAGCAAAATCATTCCTGATCGAGAAATAGGAAAGTAACAACTCAAATACAATAAGGCTAATTTTCTCCACTGTAGGGAAAGTATTTTGAAACGTCCTTTTGTTTCTCTCCTCCCACACAGCCTAACAGATGGCACCCCGTAAAAGCTTCCAAATTACCCCTTGAGAATCATCCACATGTCTTAAGAACTAACTGAAGATTAAGCCTGTGGAAGTGGGAGGAAAAACCAACATCACCCTTAAGAGGGATAAGAAATGCCCTCAAGTACCTCTAGCCATACTATCGAAGTTCTCCGATTTTTCTAAAAAGTTGTTAATAATTCATGAGTTTTTCATCAAATGATTAATTCACAATTATTCATGACTTCTTAAAAAAAATACTGACTCTTTGAAAAAGTAATGAAAATTGAAAATTAAACAAAAATTATTCGCTAATGCTTGAAAAAGGTAGCGAATAAATATCTAATATATAAAATATGTTTGTTTATAATGAGTAATTTTTTTGAAATCTTATTGATTTTTTCAATTTTTTCCAAAGTAAGGACATTTCCAAAAAACATTAAACCAAATAATTTCTGAACTCCGACTTGGTGACTATGCCTCTTATAGAGGGCAATGCAGAGGTAGGTGATCCACTGACTACTCCTCGGCCATACACATAAAACACATGTTAGCAAGTCTCTAACCCTACTCTTTAAGTAGTCGAGGGTGAGAATTTTTTCTAAGTAAGCTATCTAGAGGAATCAAGCAATTTTAGATGGAATGCCATGGTTCCACATTACTCTAAAGGGAAAGGTGTTCCTAGCTTTGTTTCCCATAGACGTATAAAATGACCTCACTGTGAACTGACTCTCACTATCCCTAGATCAAATGCTCTTATCACCAACAAGGGATTATGATGGATTGCAGCTAATTGACTTAGGAGTCTTTGGAGGTCATCCAATTCTCAATCGTTTAAATTCCTTCTCATCTAAAGCTTTTACTTTATTCTGACAAAAAACCCAATTTTCCATCATGTGTCCTCGCCTTGATAGTTGATAGAGATTTGTTATAATCTTTGAGACAATCTGGTCCACCTGGGTAACCAACTTGATTTCGACAGCTGTCCAAAAAATTTAAATTTTGAATGTCTATAATATAGGCGCTAACTCTGGATTTTGATTAGTAGTTGAGGTCTGCCCAAGACCAACCCCTTCATTTTGCGTATCGAATGAAGGAGGGTTGACCACGTCGAAAAGCAATGCTTCATTCTAAATGTTCAAACAGAAGAAGAAACAAAGGAAATTGAATGCATGGTTCAAAATATCGGTATCGGGTGCCGTATCGGTAAGTGAGATATAGGATACGTATCGGCGTATCGGACTGTATTAGTTAGATATGACGGACAAAATCAGGATATGCTAAGAAACGCTTGATACGCAAGGAAAAACATGGATAACTTACATAACTTTCTTAATGCAATTATAAGCTAAAAACACACCAAATGAAGCCCCTCAACTATATGCATAACTATACATATGAGAATTAAGAATTTTATTAGTTAAAAAAAGTGATCATATTGAAAAACAGATATGAAAACACAAACAATAGTCACTTAGCCAAGTGTATGCAATATAGTCTAGATACTACAACCTTACATTCAATTAATTAAATAAGAAAGTATTGAATTACAACCATAAAGAAAATTACATGCATGATACAAGCTCAATATCATATTAAGTTTCGTCAAGGTTTAAAAAAAGGGTTACGGACACCGTAACAGACACAGCCAAACCCTTTACATAACGCCGTTACGTAACAGTTTCGGCCTTTACTTATTTTTTTTATTTTTTGCTTAAAAAATTCTAATAAATAGAAAATAAAAATAAAAAAACATATAATAAATTAGTAACAAGATACTTTCTATGGAACTCAGGCATTCCCTCTAAGGATTCTTTTTTTCTATGGAATGCTACCTTGGATAAAATTTTCATGTGTGATCATCTGCAGCATAGAGGGTGGAAGATGGCCAACAGGTGTTTCTTGTGTCTTCAAGGGGTAGAGTCAGTGGATCACCTACTTATTCACAGCCCGTATGCGAGTGGAGTTTTCTCTTGTCCCGCATGGGCATAGCTTAGGTCTTCCCCTCAACCGTTCGCAATGTCTTAGCTAGTTGGCCTAGATCTAGTGAGGGTGGGGCTAGAGAGGTGGTGTGGGCAGTGATGCCGGGTGCCATCTCGTGGATGATATGGAAGGAAAGAAATCTTAGAGTTTTTGAAAACACGTCGGTTTCCCAATCCCGCATTTGTGCTCGTATTCGGTTGGCGATCTTGGATTGGGTGGGGCTTAATTTCGATGGGGAGGAGTTAAAGGAAGTTTTAGATTGAGTCTTTTTGGGGGGTTATTAGGCTGGGAGTTAGGAGATGTATCAGGGTCTTGAGTTTATTTGCTTATAAACTCTTGTTTCCTTCTATGTTTTTGCTCCGGTATCCTTACTCTTTATCTATACATTTGCAACTATTTATCGATCAAAAACAGATACTTTTAAAGCCAATATGAAGCTCAAAATTTAGAAATAAGGAAATTAGATGGGTCGAGGGTTGAAACATACCCGAAATAAAGAACAGGCCTTGGATTCCTTCAAATTTATGAATTAAACTTCAAATCAAGTTGTTAATTAACAAAAAACAAAAGGATTTTCGGAAAAAAAAAATAACTAAAAATAAGTAAAGAAGAAGAGAGGAAGCAAAGATGAGGTTTTAGAATGAGTTTAGGGATTTTCGGAACTCAGTCCTATGACCGAAACCTTTACGTATCGAGCATAATTTCCGTTATGTAACGGTTTCGGGCGTTACGGTTTTGTTTCGGGATAAAAGGGTAAAGGTACGGTATCGGAGGTCACTGAAACTTTTACGTAACGGTTTCGGCGTTTTTTTAAACCATGAGTTTCGTACTGGCTTGAATGGTGTGGGCCTAGGACCTGAACAAAATGATACATTATAAATGAACCAAACATATTGACAACAATGTGGCCAACTCATGTGAACATAGTATGTGGACTGGTACATTTTTATGTGCGTCTGTTGTAAAAACAAGAGCTGTAGAATCTGTTAATAAATGCTACCTGATGCTTCGGACTGAGCATGCATGTCGTGACCAAACACCGTAGAAGTCAATGTGTAGATAAATTTACCGGTCTTTTGCGTTTTAATAATGTTGACATATTAAAAATTATGAGCCCTTAAGATTTGGAAAAATCCTTGCAATTTGAAAGTTAAAATTGTCCCGGACGACTAAAAATCGAATTTTAGGCTTGAACTGAAATTTTGAATTTTGATTCTTTTGGGATTTAAATTTGGGAGTATTTTTAATGAATTTAAATAATGGTACCAAAAATATGCTTAGAAATTTTTTCGTAAAGCTTGAATTAAATCTTTCTACTGAACTGTTACTAGGGCTGTATTCGGGCCGGGCTTTTCCGAGCCTGGCCAAGCACAACTCAGCTTGAAAGGGTTTGTTCTAGGCCCGAAGCCCAGCTCAGCCCGAAATCAAAGCTTGAAAGCTCGGCCCGAATTCAAAAGCCTGGCTCGAAGCTTGGCTCGGCCCGAATTGATTCAAGTTCGAGCCGGGCTTGGCTTGGCTCGAGCTCGGCTTGAATACTTTTTTTTTTTAATAAAATAATAATAATAATTTATATTATTTACACATAATAATGATATATATAAATATATATATATATATATATTAAAGAATATTCAAGCCGAGCCGAATCAAACAGGGGTTGGCCCAAGCTCGACTTGATTGGATTTTCAAGCTTTTTTTTAGGCTTGGCTTGGCCTGATCAAACCTAAATTCAAGCCAATCTCGGGCCGAACTGGGCCGAGCCGAGCCGCACAAATGGGCCAATCGGGCTTTGTGCAACCCTAACTGTTACTCTATTAATTGACTAGAATTTTTTTTGTAAAGCTTGAATTAAATCTTTCTACTGAACTGTTACTCTATTAATTGGCTTTTTGACCCTGTAGATGAAAATATTTTTGAAGACTAAAATATTAGATTTTTTTTATTACACTTTTAGGTTTTAGTAATGTTTTGATGTAGTAGAACTTATGAAATTTTAAGATTTGAGAAATACCTTATCGTTTCAAAGTTGAAATTTTGACCTAATCCCTAAAAAGCATATTTTATTCTTCAACTGAAAAGTTGACTTTTTATTCTTAAGGAATTTGAATCTATGATATTTTTTATTAAATTCAAATGGTAGGTATAACCATATTTACATATAAATTTCTTAAGCAAATGTTTTTAAAATTTAAAACAATTTTCGTAAATGATATTTTATGTAAATAATTTGTGCTTATCGGGTCCATGTGATGACTTCTAGTATAACTGGAAAGGAGGAATGGGTCTGTGTCGTGCGTATCAATATCGCATCGATCCGATATACACGATACAGTACCGATATGCACGATACAGTACCGATATGGGGATTTATTTTATTCATGTGTATCTACATATCGGGTAGTACAAAGACCAGTATGTACCAGACCATATCGGCCAATACGTATCAATATTTTAAATCATGATTGGATGGAGCAACTCCTAGAGAAAGGTCCTTCACCTCTACAGGTTGGAAAACCTCACCAATTTCAACTTCCACTATGGCCAGAAACACTCCTTTAACTGAAATCGAAATAACCCTAGGAATTTTCAAAAACCCGCCAACTTTTACTAACAAATGAGTTGCATACTAAACTCCTAAAAATTAGATGTCTTTGGGTAGGGGCGGAGCAAAGAATTTTTCTTTGGGGGGTAGTAATGGGTTTGAGGGTATGTGGCTTAGGGGTTCGGGGACGTAGCCCCCGAGAATTATTTTTTTTAGTAATGGGTCCATCATGGTTATAAAATTCATTACTATTGTATTCCAATAAAGGTCCAGTATACAAATGGTTGTTTGGATCTCCCCTGTATCATACAAATATCTTCAACCCTGAACGACTAAACCCATATTATTATATTAACTTATTACTTATTGACAAGTGGCTGATTAGTGATTACCCCTTAATTTCATTCAATTATAATAATTTTTCAAACATCTCAAACCATTCTGAAGAAACTCACTTGAAAAGAACTAAAGGAACACAAAAAAAAGGGTAGGATTTGGAGGGAGATCGGATCACAATCAATCGCAACTGAACTCTCCTCCAATTAAACCGTACCCACCATAGTCAATATGTGCTCCATTTAACACACAGATGAAACATTTTGGGGGGCATTACATAGAGAAAACATTAAATTTTTAATTTTTTTAATAATGCTCATATACACTAAAGAAGAAGTCAATTTTATTTTTTTTTTTGTTTGGGGGGGGGGGGGATGCCCCCGCCCCCCTCTGCCTGTCTTTGTGTCAATCATTACCAGCTCTCTGCAAATTTCCCTAATCGATTGGAAATAACCTTGTTCCACAGATAGAAATGGATACCATGAAATCATGAATCCTGGTCCATCTTTCTTTAAAGGGTCCTGGAAAGCCATGTTCAAACTTCAAACTTCAAAGGCACCTATAGAATACACTCTGCCATGGCAGATCACAAGCAAATCCAGACCACAAACAAATCCAGACCACAAAATCTGCAAAGATCATCCTCTGAACCCACTATAAGATTTATCTCTCATCCCCAAAGGGGAGCAAAATTAACCTCGTAACTAAGAGTTTTTCAAATGTGAGATCTAACTTCCATCCATAAAACATCCTTATACAACGAATCACAAACCACCAATAACCTCCATTGACCAAGTTGATCTATCTCAGAGCTATGCCCTGGAACAACTCCCTTTTCAAACTATCTCAGCCTCGAAAGAATCTCATGCCGAGTTAGTTCGACTCACTAGAAGGCCAGAGGGAAGAGGTGCCCGAGAAGAGCATGGGGCTCCAAGACACTAACCCTTGTAGCAGGCTTCGAGACACCAATCGCTGGAGAAAACTTAGAAGAGAGGGGACCACTACGTATCTTTTAATGGCATTACCTGTCCCTATTCTTACAGAAACCATGGAGCCCTCAGGAGTGGCAATTGATCTGCCTTTGATAGATTTAAAAATTGCAACCATCCTCCCAAAAACTCCAAAGGTGTTACTTCTCTTTGCAAATGAGTTAGTTCAGCCATTCAGGAACTTAGAACCCAGAACTCCAAGTTTAGAGGAATGCTTCAGGACCGACTGTATTATATCTAGCAGCCATAGGAAAGAGTACGGTCGATAAGAAGTCTGCTAACTCTACCAATTATGAGGAGAGAATCACCCTTGCCGCAAGTCAACTCAAAAGAATTGCATTTGATGTCAAGGAAGCATCAAGACATCTCTGAAAAACCAAAGTGAAAGACTATTCCAAAAGCGAGTTACAGGTATGGATGGAGTCTGACTGTCTGATAGGCTCCATTCTGTAAAGAGAAGAAACAAAGCCCAATGACTTAAAATCAATAACGGAGAAGCGCCCTTTTGAGTTTAAATCAAACATTCACACTCAGATAATTTGAGCAAAAACAAAACTCATGAGAATCCAGACCAGAAGCTTGCCAGAAAATAAGAGCCTCCCACCGCCAGAAACTTCACCTTTACTAAGATAGTTAAAGTGTTCTTCTCCAGGACTCATTTTCTTGGTGTTTTTTCCTCACCGCTTACTCCATTTTCCAACTCATGATCTGCCCAATACCAGTGGGACTGCAATGAAAAGTCTATCTAAGCATAAGCCCAATGACTTGAAATCAATAATGGAGAAGCCCCTTTTGAGTTTAAATCAAACATTCACACTCAGATAATTTGAACACAAACCAAACTCACGAGGATCCAGACCAGAAGCTTGCCAGAAAATAAGAGCCTCCCACCGCCAGAAACTCCACCTTTACTAAGATAGTTAAAGTGTTCTTCTCCAGGACTCATTTTCTTGGTGTTTGTTCGTCACCGCTTACTCCATTTTCCAACTCATGATCTGCCCAATACCATCACTTGGGACTGCAATGAAAAGTCCATCTAAGCATAAAGAAATCTTAAATTGATAAATCCTTACTCCAGACTCTTTCTATATTGAATCTTAACCTACATGAGAAATTTGTCCCATTCTAGCCTTCCAGACATCAACTGTTTCTTCTATATAATCAAGGTAAAAATTAAAAAAACACAACAATGGCTTTTTTCCTCTTTCTTACTAAAAAAAATCATAAAGGCACCAAGGTTTAGTAAGTCATCAGTTTCTTCGTGCACCAATACAGATCATATCAGTGACTTGAGACTCGACCATTATCACAATTTATCTGGTGAGTTGAAAACATCCATCTCTTGTCTGAGATGCCTGCGCTACTCGGATGAGATGTTTCTTATATATATGCTCTAGTCCATTGATTTGGGTGGTTGCTAGAAAACCTCCCAAATTATTGGATAAGATAGTAGAAAGTGAAGTTGAAATAAATATTTTCAACAAAGTCGATAACTTCGATAGTAAAATCATACTTTATCCTCTTTTTCTGAACTATCTAATAATTATTGTAAAGGAGGATGAGAGTCTAGTTTGTATAAATATATAGATGGTAGGGGCCTGCCTACCCCTCAAATCTGACCAATCAAAAATTAATAAATAAAGAAGCAAATATGCAAGCAAGAAACAACTTGAACATCACAGCCAAACTAAACAGTAGACACCACATAAAGAGCTTGCAAGTGGGTAGATGATCACCTTACCACAGCCTTCATGAGGACATATAAAGTCCCTCTCCCCTGTATGAATAAGAAAGTGTCTTTTCAGCTTGGAACTATCCAAAAATTTCTGTGACAGGAAGACATACAGCAATTAGAAGTGCTTAAAGAGCCTGAAAATGAGGAAAATAAAAGGTTACATGTTTTTCAACAATTATACCTTTCACACAGCAATTAAATAATATGGGAAATAGCATGAAGAGGCAGCAAAGCCAACACAGTGGAGATTTTTTTTTAAAAGTACCTCTTCGGACAAATCCAAATCAAATAATACCAAAAAATGACTTCCAAGATGGGCCTTATTAAGACAACACATGCTTATCTCAACATACAAAACTAATCTAGAAGAAAACAAAATAACTAAAAGAAACACAGAAGCAAGAACTATTCTTGTCACATGAATTGCAATCATAGTTTAAAATATCGAACGGTTCAATACGTATCGGATTTCAATACTACTGATACACCTGAATGCATACTCATTTTTTCTTCCTGTAAAAAGTGTATCAATACTTATCGACCATATCAATACAAGACGGTCAATGCATACTCGATACAGGTTGATACTGTATTTTTTTAACCATTTTAAAGAAAAATTCAACGTATCAAACAATATTGTCAGAAAAACTATAAAATCCGAATTAGGGCCCATTTTGGGTATTGAAAAATACATTAGAATCCCTTGTGAGCCTATTTTTCCTTCATTCATCGATTTTTACACCTAAAATAACAACTCCGTTATCGATTTTAGGTTCAAAAATAAAAATCTAGGTGTTTGATTTCGGATTCAAAAGGTTTTCCTAAAATTTCGAAGGTATGATAAATTTTCATGTTTTTTCCATTTTAGTTCTTTAAATTGATGAAATATTGTAATCAACCCAAAATGAATAACTATATTGATTACATGCAAAATCCATGAATCAAAAACGATTTTTTAGGTGAAATAACGATTTATTCTCACTTTTTTGAAAAATCTGAAAATCCTAGTCTTCACTTTTTTGAAAAATATCTTGAATCTAGGGTTGAAAAAATGAAATGGGTTAAGTCTATGGATGATCTACAAGGTCCATGGAATAAACCTAATTTGCAAAAAAAAAAAAAAAATAGGGTTACATCCTGGTAGTGGCTATGGATATGAGTGCATATTTATCTTCATATGGTTATGATCATGATGCCCAATCCCAAATATCTAGAGCTTATGGACATGATGCTTTGAGTGAAAGTTATGGATAGATTTTGCACTTCATAGGTCTGCACTCGATCAGGATAGTGCATTCTCCAAGTGCTAATCAATACCAGACGTACATACAGAAGTACCAGCCACATATCATTTTTACATCAGTTGGTCATAGTATTGTCATCATGCCTGACACACTAATCATATACCACTCTCATTTCCTAAGTCCAGAGTGTTCGAACTGGCACATAATTCAATGTGGTATTGAGGTTGTATCATGTATGTCATTTCCTTAAGGTTGTAAAATCAATACTTTTTTATGTATTTCATTGAATGCAAAGATTTCATATTTAGATTTTATTGCCTATAATTGGATACGTGACTATGGTTTGTGTTTACATGCTTGCCTTTCTTAACTTCATGTGTATGATTATAAATGAAGGTAAGGGCTTAATTTAGGTTTGTTTTTAGCTTTATATTTGCATTAAAGGAATTTTAAGCAAGATATCAAAGTTTTTTCATGTGTATCCAAGCATTTCTTATGTATCTTAATTTTTTTCGGTGTATCCAAGCGAATCCACGATACGTATCACAAAATCACCTGACCGATACGCCCTTCGATACCGATATTTTGAACCATGCTTGCAATGGCCTAAGATTTTGCAACAATGAGTAGCGCAATTTGTATTGGAGTTCTAAAAAGTGAATGAAAGTGATTCAAGTGGATGCATGAAATGAAGGGTTCCAATTCTTATCCGTATGCATAAAAAATTTCCTAAACTATCTTCACATCTGAACATGATTTTGAGTGATATTAGGAAAGGTGTTAAGATGTATGGGTGTTACTACGAAAGGTCTTTAGAATTCTTTATCAAAGTTCAAGTTGTAGTAGGATTAGTAGTTGAGAGTCTTCAGGAATTGTTATTAAAGTCAAGTTAGAACATTGTAGAATGATTAGAAGTTGATAGTCAAGCATTCCTACTGCCGTACCTTTCAAGATTTACAATAAATTGAAGCAAAAGTTCACAGGAGATGTATATTGGAGTTCTCTATGAATTCTTTTCACTATTTGCTCTAAGAGTAACTATAGTCAGTGTGAGATTATCAACATTGATGAATGTGGTTCAGATGAATCAAGATCTCGGAGTGATGCTGCAGACTTAAGGGCTTGGTTATAAATATAAACATGTACCAAAATGTGTCATATCATTGGGAATGGGTTTGTGATATGATACCCATGGTAAAGAAAAACCGATATGTATTGTACATATCAATACAATACATATCGGTTTTTTGGATAGCCGATACAAATAAGCATTTTATTATTCCTATTATTATAATTATTATATATACATGTGTAATGAGAGTGTATCATGCGTATCGACATCAATCAGCACGATATTGTACAATACACTCTTGATACTCTAGGAAACACACAAGTGTAATGGTTTTTACATGTTGGTCGATAAGATAGCGCACAATAATACAGCTAATACTATTGTGATACGCTATAGTATCGACCTCTACTGTGCAGGTACAAGTATTTAATGGTTCCAACTTCCAAGACCTCTAAAATCCATTCTGAGCCAAGATTCAATAACTCCTTGTCGATTTTTGAGACTCGATTCATATTCCAAGTTTTCCCCAAAAACATTGAATGAATGTAACATTTTTTTTACTTGCTTAGATGATTGTAAATCATGCAAATCACTGCTAATGGAGTCTAAATATCTCTATGGATTGCGTGCCCAATTTCTAAAATGGGTATTTTTCAATTATTTATTAAAAAAGAAAATTAAAGCTTATGAATAACATATGGCTTTAGTCTATGGATGATTTACCCAGACCATAAACACCCTAATTTTTGGAATTTTCAATTTTTTAAATTAGATAAAAATTCAGAAATTTTAAAATTAGTTTTTGAATATTGGTAAATGGTAATTACGTAATGAATAGACAAATAAGTGTAGATAAGTCAATGACTGATCCACCACATCCATTAAGTAATCATGATTTTGGGAATGTTCTAATATTTTTACTTCTTAGAATTATTTTTTTGACTTTAATTAACAAAAAAAAAAAATGTTTTTCAAATAGTACCTTAGTCAGGGCTATATAAATGCATGTCACAGTTTTATAGGCTATTATATTTTCTTAAAGTGAATTATATTAAAACTATAAGATTAAATTATATTGTATTAGTCATGTCATAGGTTATATAAAACTAATGACTCAATTATTGAGAAGAACGCCAAATGATATTGGATGGCAACATGGTGACCCTCTTGAATTGAACAAACTTGGGACAAAATATAGATAATGGGGACTTGAGTTACACTGGCGGATTAATAGGGTTGAAGCAACATTTAGCCTGTAGATATCCCAAAGTGTCCTCCAAAATCTTGGAACAGAATTAGGGAACATCTCCATTCTCAACCACGTTCGCGCATAATAATGATAAAAGAAGTGGAAAACAGACACTATGCTTGTAATGAACTATATTATTATTAGTAGACTATGCTTGTAGTGTTGGAGAACTAATTATGCTTAGTGTGGAATGTGTTATTATAATTGGACTATGCTTGTAGACTAAGAATAGACTTGTTATATTTTGCATTAAGCTATAGATTTGTGCAAATCTTATGTTTTGCATAAGATTAAACTGCATATACTTTGAAGCCTAATGAACTATGCTTTGGTCATTAAATTATGTTTTGCATTAAGTTATAGATTTATGGAAATTTTATTCAAGTCACGGTTTATATAAAACTCATGGCTCAATCACCATGAAAATTGTCAAAAGATATTGGATGGTATGGTACCCCTGTTGAAGGAAACATATTTAGGACAAAATGTAAATATTGTGAAGTCAAGTTAAGGGGTGGGTATTAATCCAGTTGAAGGAACATTTAGTCGATGGGTACCCCAAAGTACATGCCTACCAATCTTGTCTTCCAGAAGTTAGGAACATAATGAGTCTAAGTTGGTGATCTCGCCCTTACGTAGAATTAGGCTGAGAAAGTTGAAGGCACTAATTATATATGCTAAAGGTTCTCTAAAGTCCTTGAACTTCATGTTGCTATTAATGATATATGCTTGTAGTGTTTGAGTCTAATTATATTTTATGTATTTCAGTTGACGTATCATACTATCAGTGTACTTGCGTAGTCGCATTTTATGACATAGTTTTATTCAATGTCATGTGGATGGTTGTAATGATATTTGTAGAACTTTTTTTTTTCTAGGGGGGGCATTAAAAGAGGTTTTATGTAAGGTACCCAAGTGTATCTTAAAATTATTCAGGCATTTCCATGCGTATCCACAATATATATTCTAGTTTCGACTTATTAATACGCCCAGTGGTACCGATACTTTAAACCATGATGGTGCCTGACTAGAATATTGATCTGGAAACATGTTTGTAATGTCCAAAAAAAAATTCATTTTTTGTGCTATGACACAATTGTGCAATTTATAGTCCATTTTACTATTCCAAATGGTATTTCATAGTAGTATGAGTTCTCAATATGTGCACATGCACTTCCTAAAATACTAATGGAATAATAAATGTTTCTTAATGCCTCCATAGTGTTGACATTTTGCATCATGTTTCTGATCTTTCCTAAATGTTTACAGTATTTTTTTTATGTTTCCAGGACCAAAAGATAGTCCAATACTGACATTTTAACCTCGCTTAAAACGGGTGGGAGTCTGGGAGGTAAGTACCCATCAGTCTAGACCACTATTTATCTTCATAATCATTGAATATTAAATTATTACACTAACCCTCTACACTTCACTAAGTCAGTCTCATTCTTGTTAATGGTAATTGAGTGATGTACATGACATGAAAAAACAATACTGAACAGTGTAAAAATGTTGAACACGCTACCTTTCCGCATCCCTCATAGATAGGTAAGCATTCATCAGTCTAGACTACTACTCATCTTTATAATCCTTGCATAGTTGAATTATTACTCTAATCCTCCAGATTTCACTGGATCAGTCCCATATTTGTTTATAGTAATTGAGTGATGCATTTAAATGCTGTGAAAAAACAATTCTGAAGTGTTGAATACATTACCTTTCCGCATCCCTCATAGTGACAAACATATTGTCTCTCCCCGTGGATGTGAGAATGCTTCCTCAAAGCTCCAGCATCAATAAAAGTTTTTCCACAGCCTTCATAGCTACACAGGAAAAGAACTTCAGTACTCGGTTCTCGTTCTGATTCTGTTGGCTCTGGATCTTTAGACTTCTCTTCCAAGCCCTTCAATGTGTCCTCTAAACAAAGAGGGATAAAAATGAAATATTAGGCCAAAATTGCATGACATAGAAAGAAATAAAAAGATTGTGACTAGATTCCTCAAACTAGATTTCCAACTGTTGTGCCACTTACAAAGATGGTTCTCCCAGAAACACTCCATTTAACTTCTCTATTACTCTAATAAAGAGTAAAAGGCCCAAACTTCAAAGACTATTCAACTCATGCATAGACATCATAAACCATCAAAATCAAAATGATAGACCATCATCATTATAAATGTCTTATTGTGATCTTTATGCATCAATAGAATGTATCACCATGGGAAAAAGATTGGGCATGATACTACACAATGGATTCTATGCAGACAGATTTGCAGATGCCAAGTACCATCAGGTTTCAAATTTTAGACACAACTATGTACACTGAAGGTCATATACTTCCTTTGTAACCTTTTCATCAGGTCAGAAGAACGGATTTGAGAGTATATAAAGTAAATTCCAAAGACAGCTTGGAGAATGTCAAGGAAAGGATTGATGAACCAATGGAAGTACGAGTCCATGCACAACAATATTTAACTTACTCCAATGAACAATGCTAGGGAGTTGTATCTAGACAACTGAGATATCAACAAGATTATTGTGCTAATAAGATTACCATTGCAAGATGATAGTCTTTTCCAAAGATTGACTTAAAGAGTAGTTCATCATGTCCAGTTTCAGCAAGCGATTAGTAGGACGTTAAGGAAAGGAAACAGAAGAGGAAGAGGTGAACTCGCAAGAAAAAGAGAGACGCACTTAAGAAAAGTGACGACCACCACAACTTAATTAATAATATAATAGAAAAGGACCCCTTATGACAATAAAAGATATTATATACTATAAGCCAGTGCACCACACTACACAACTTCAAGACATTGTATACAAAGCTGCTTCCAAAGCTATTATAGCTCAGTCAGGAACTTCATCTGCATTTCATGTGTCTTAGAGTTCATATCCATGGATAATTGATTCGTGAGCCTCTTATCATATGACCGATATTCTCAACGCGTTCTCCTCTTGATAAGTCATTTTTAAATAGAACAGTAACTTAAGAAGATGACACATCATTCTTTATCTCTGATAAAGGAACTGTTCAAATTCTCCTACCATGTCCTTACCTTCTATTTTGAATGTACTTTCTATATAATTTATGCTTGTCAACAGTCAAACTTGTACCTTGAATGGTATTATAAATTTCTTTCTCCCTTATTGTGAGTTTCAGGATCTCCAAGCAAGGAAAACAATTGATGGAGGGCATGTGCTCAATGGACTTTATTTCCTTGATGATAGGCTAGTAATAGTTGGTGTTGTTGCTGCTGCCTTGTCTAATCAAAAGAAGAATAGTATCCTTTGGACTGCGGTTTTAGACAGCGTTCTCACGTGTGATAATTTGAAAAAAAAAAGTTGGAGAATGGCTAATTGCTGCTATCTATGCCTTTGTGCGGAAGAATCCGTGGATCATCTACTTTTACACTACCCTGTTGTGTTTGGCATTCGGGGACATTTTCTATCCCATCTAGGGGTGGATTGGGTCTTCCCTTCATCCTTACAAAACTCTTTATCTTGTTGGTCTAGGGTGTGCTTAGATGGTGCCCGGGGAGTGATCTGGACTGCTCTACCAGGAGCCATCACATGGACGGATTTGAAAAGAGAGGAATAAGAGAGTATTTGAAGAATCTCATTCCCCCTCTTCCCGGTCTATGTCCTAGCATTAGCTATCTCATTCTTCTCTTGTGCTCGACCCATTTAGTGGCCGACAACGTAGAGGAATATCTGGTGTGAGATTGTAATCTCGGCCGTTTTGGGATCTGAACTCTCGATATCACGTAGCTGTTTCTGCTTTTGTTTAGACCTTATTTGTTGTAGCCTTTTGTTGGAGTTTACTACTCGGTAAACTGTGCCTTTTGTTTTCTGTTGTATTCTTGCTTCTTATATAAACAGTATCATTGTTTACCGATCAAAAAAACAGTATAGTCTCTTTTGGCATCATTGTTTAGGTCATCTGTCTTTTCTTATTTCGCGTCGAATAATTCCTTCATATTCTAATCCATCTAATGTTTTACGTGAGTCATGTCAATATGCCAAACACCATGGGACAGTTTTTCACTTTTTCCCCAGCGTCTAATAAATCATCATACGACTCATATCAATCCCTTATTGCTGATTCATACGGATGTTTGGGGTCCTACTAGCACGACTTCTATATCTGGTTTATATAATTTGCAACGTTCATTGATGACTATACTAAATGACTTGGATTTATTGCCCAAAAGTCGTGATGAAGTTTTTGCAATGTTCAAGATTTTCATAAGAGAATTAAGAATCAACTCCATGTTAACATTAAAATTCTTCAGTCTGAAAATGCTAGAGAATACTTGTCTCATTAGTTTCTAGTGTGCTCACAGGATCATGGAATTATATCTCTACTCTTATGTTTAGGGGGGCCCAGCAAAATCAACTTTGAGACGGGAAGAACTGTCACCTTCTTGAGGTAGCAACTCCAGGGCTGGAAGGCCAAGACTCTGTCAAGAGCAGGGAGAACTACACTCATCAAATCTGTTTCTTCTGACATTCCACAGTTGGTCATGGAACTTTCTTTTACCAAAATCCTGTAGGGACTGGATGGATAAAGTTCAACGTGACTTTCTATGGCATGGATCTACTGGAAAGAAACCCATGGCCCTTGTAGCCTGGGATAAAGTTTGCAGACCCAAACAGGAAGGAGGGGTTAGGCATCAGAAAACTCTCCAATGACAATATATCTTGGATAGCTGAATTGGGTTGGAGAATCCTCGCTGATTGTTTTTGTTGTGTATGTAGACACTGGGGATGTTGTTGGTATTAAGAATTTGAAGCCCATCTTCATTGCCATTCCGTATACAAAATACTTGGGACAATTGCACTATTTATTGGGAATAGAAGTAGCAAGGTTGAAGGAAGGTGTCAATTTGTCCCAAAGGAATTATGAAGTTGATTACTCAAGGAGACTGACGGCTTACTTGGGGCAAAATATGTTCCTATGTCTAAGGCCGCCACGTAATACCTCAAACCCATCTAACAGTTCTCTTTCCCTCTAATGGACACATTACAATTTCAAAACGGTTTAAATTAAAACACAGTTGCAACGTGTCACAAAGACCTCAAATCCCTCTAAGGCTGCCACACAATGTTACAAATCTCGTTCTTGGGTTTTTATCAGCCGAAGTTTTTCTCGGGAGATCAGTGTAGTCAAGGCGTCGCCTAGGCGATTTTGGGCCTACGTCGCCTGGGCGCCCCTCTAGACGGGCGATCCTAGTAAGAAACAAATTTATTTATTTTTTTTGCTTAAAAAAAATCCAAAATATCTCAATAAATAAATAAAAATAAAAAAAACATGTAATGAAGAAGTAATAAGATTTTAAATCGTTTTTTCACGAAAAATATCAATTTTTTTACTAAAAATATCGTTTTCGATGCAAGGAGGCGCTGCCCCCCTCGGGCAATCGTAGGAGGGCTCTGCCTAATATTATACATGGACAGTGACACAAATTTAGGTATTTGGCTCAGATTTTGAAGTGTTTAATACTCCACTATGTCAACATGTCTTTGGTTATGTCATGAATGATTGTAATAGACTTTTTATTTCATATTTTTGTGGAATTTTGGTCTTTTGGATGTTATATATAATAATATATATACGTGATATATATATATATATATTAAATTTATCGCCTAGGCAACGCCACGCCTAGCCGGGGCTAATCGCCTAGACGCCTTGACTACACTCCGGGAGATTTTCAAATCTGAAATTTTTTTCGGGTATTTATCACCTAAATCTCGGCAATGAATAAAAAATATATTGAAATTATAGAAAATAGTAAGAAATATCAAGTTATAAATTCATAATACTAACATTGTGTATTTCTCATTATATTTTTAAAATCTCGTTTAAATCTCGGCTAAATCTCGCAATAAATACGGAATAAAAAGAGAATTATATTTCTCTTGAGATTTTTAAAATATCGCGATAAAAACAGAGTTTTAAACTTTAGATGTTTTTCTCGGGAAAAATTGGGTATTTATCAAGAGATTTGTAACAGTGCCACCACATAACCCCTCCCACTACTTGGCTTTAAGTTAGTATAATATGCTTGTGTTTTATTATGTAATGGGTTCCAATTTCCGAGTGTGAATTATGCTTAATTACTCCCTCAAGTTTCATCGGAAATTTCCAACGCTTCCCTCATGTTTCCTACCTTTTAATTTTTACAATGTTTCCATAGATTTATATGAACTTTCACGAAATATTTTCACTTCTGTAGTGACCAAGTTTACACCAACACCGAAGTTTTAAATCATGGAAGTGCTTGCATTACCTAATGGAGCACGATGTGCCAGATTCAAGCACAATCATATCAAGCAAGCCAGCCAAGCATAGAGGGGTAGTTTCAAAACTATACCGAGATAAGTAGAGAGTGCGAGCCTACACGTAATATTGGGCCTTACTTCATTCAAGATGTCCATTCGAACCTCCTTAGAGAGTAAATCAAAAAAGAAAACCGATTTAATCACTGAGTACAAAATTTTGATAGATGAGTTATGCAAAGCAACACTTACCTGTGACCCATTTCAAAAGGAAGCACTTTCCACCAGTCGAAACAACATCTTGGGTTACCCTAGAAGAAAATTAAGTTATTAGAAAAATAATACAGTGAAACCGAGAAATTAGATGAGAGAAATAAACTGCTAAATACGGGAAAAAGAAAAAAAGAACTCCAACACAGAACAAGATAATCTGAAGAATGTTTCTTAAAAGGACCAACGCAAGTGTATGCAAAGTCACAAGGACATAAGACATAAAGTGGTAAGCTTCTATAATTTTCTACAAACTCGCTGGAATTCATTATGGATAATAAGAAAAGAAAAGGACGGATGAAACAAACCATCCTATTCAATTACGCCATCAGGAAGAGGAACACAAAGCTTAAGCAAATTTGTGCGCAATTGGTCATTCCCCACTTAAGATATGACAAAATTCTTGCAATCTTATTTTAACTTGATAAATTTAGCTTTATGAGAATTTATATGGTACTACTTTAATTAGAAATAAGAATGAAACTTACTGAAAAGGAAATGTGTATCATTATTAGCTGGATGTGGTTTCATTTTGTAGTTTAAATTAGAAGTTAAACAATTAACTTTAGAATTGAAGTCTATGAGTGAGTTAGAGAGAGGGAACATAAGTACTCCATAAATAATATATGAATTTTGGTTTTTCTTCAAGGAGAATATAATTAAGGGCTTCTTTGTTACCTGAAATTCGATGTAAAAATAGAAGATTCAGGGGATTTCCTCAAAATTGGGTGTTTGATTCAATTCCCCGAGAATACAAATTGCTCGAGAACCTAGTAACAAAGTTCTCAAATAATTCACGAATTTTTCCCGAACTATTCATTTTTTAAAGGGTAACGTTTAAACAGACTTCTTTTTCCCGAACTGACGAATAATTCCCGAACTGACGAATTATAACCGAATAATTCCCGAACTAACAAATTATTCCGAACTTATAGCGAACTTATTCCAAAGGAAAATCTTTCACAAATTATTTGTTCATGCTTATTCGAAATTCTAAAATAAGAATGAGGGCAAAATGGACTTTCTATTAGCAATAGAATTATTACTAAAAACTAAGACTTATTTCACACTGAGAAATCTCCATTTGACTGAAGTCACCAACTAATAGAAGAAGGAGAAAACTCTATCCGAGTAAGTTATTTTAGAATTTTGATGATATTCAATTAATTGAGACAAAAAAGATGATTTTGCATGTCGGTTAGTTTGTTGAATTTCGACCGAACTAAGAAAAAATATGATTTGTGTTATTTATTTTGAGCTATTTCTATATTTTGCTAAATAACTATGTTACGCCAAATAAATATACCCATATATTGCTTTTATAATCTTATCTACTCAGATTATTATTTTTCCCGTTTCTACACATTTTTGAATTGCTAATAAAATCTTATTTGCATTTACAAACATGTAATCTAGATTATTCTTTTCTCTTAAATTACATTAAGCCCGCTTAAGCCTTAAGTAATTTTTTTCTTGAGTTTGCGAGTTTACATAACGCTTGTTTTTTAAGAATTGGGATAAATGTCTAACATAGTAAGAGATGTCAATACATCCAAATTGATAGAGAGATTAGTTGATATCACATTCTTATTTTTTATAATTATTCATTTTTATTTTTCTGACTTTTTCGCTTTTTTTCGAACTTAACCCCTGCCGAATAATTCCCGAATCCGAACTTTGTTACTATGCCCGAGAATACAAATTGCCGAGATGGTCTAATTCTTGCATTTTGCGAGAATTACAATTCCAACCTGTTTTTGATCGGTAAATAATTAGCATAAGACTTAGGAATTTGAATTCTCGTAGTTAAGACTCATGCGGATTTTTATTTTTTTTTGTCGGTAAATCAAAGCAAAATATATAGGTTAGATGTATGCATGTTGCACTCAATCAACCCTCTAGAGATTAGATCAAGATTACCTAGTTATTATGGTTATGTTCATAATAATCCAATTTGGGTTCCCCTCTTTTTTTTCGATTGGTAAATTTGGGTTCTTGTTAATCAATCAATTTATTTTATCAATAATAAGATGAAAATATATAAAGGGAAAGAGAAAGGTATAACAGTCAAAAATTCACAAGATAATGAATCAGCAAAGCAAACAACAAAAAACAGAAAAAAGTGCCTCCACTCCTACTGCTGCGGCTCAAGAAAGTACAGTAGTCGTAATAATGAGTGCACCCCGAACCCATCATAGTCCCTCCTAATAGAGCACCATGCTATAAGAAGGACGGCTTCTCGAGTAAATTTGCGCAAAAGGATTCAACCTCTTCAAAGACTCGACGATTCCTCACCTTCCATATTGACCAAGCTATTGCCCTAGAAGAAGGGCGCACAAAACCGAAAGTAGAGCCTCAAACTTAACGGAGAGCTAACAACATAGAAAGTCCTAAAAGAAGCAAGGGGAGGTCCAAACAAACCCCAGCCGTGAGGAAATAACTTCTGATGCCTGAAGTGAAGGAACATTGAAAAAGCGAATCGGTTCCTCTTGTCTTGAAGCACATAAAACAGTTGTTAGCCATCCCCCGCCCTCTATTCTTCAATTGGTTGCATGTGAGGACCTGTCCTGATAAGTCGTCCTAATGAAGTAGGATACCTTCGATGGAACCCCGAGGTTCTAAACAACCCAGTAAGAAAAGGGGGGACTGGACTTGACTCAGCTTGTAGAAAGAATCTCATTAAAAACTAACTCTTATTGTCCCTAGATCATATTCAAACATCCCTAATAGGGGATGGGGGTGGCTGAGTTCAGGCGATTCAAGAGATAGAAGAAAATCCCCCAACTCCAAATCATTTAGATTATGCCTCAACCTAGAAGACCATACAGCTACATTAGCCACCCAATCAAGACACGATCCTACAAAAGCTTCTTTATCTAAGGTAATAGGATAAAGTTCCTAAAATCCTCTCTGAGAACAGATTACGAACACCACAAATCCTCCCAAAACTTGATTTCAAACCCAATACCTACCTTAAACCTACTATGTTTAGAGATGTCCACTGTTACATTCATAATAGCCCTCCACAATCCTAGACCATAAGCTCCATTAACTACTATAGACTCCCACGCAGACTCATGATTTGAAATATCCTCAATATTTCCAATATATATATGATATTTCTTATATATCTCTGATATTTTTTAAATATCCCCAGTATCGAAAGGGGGCAAAATATCCCTTATATGTATTATTTGTTTTTTTACAAAATATCCCTAAATATCCCCGATATTTTTTATACATTACTGATATTTTTTATATATCTTTTATAAGTTAGGGATATTTCGCTCTTTAGTCTATAAAGAGAGAAATATCGATCAAAGAGGAGGGATTTGGGAAATTTTGAAGAAATTTGAAGGATTTTTCCATTTTCTTGAGAAATAACGTACTTTGATACCCACATTTACTTACATTTGTCATTTAAGGGAGATTTGGGAAATTTTGAAGAAATTTGAGAGAATTTTCCATTTTCTTGAGAAATCCCAACTTTGATACCCACATTTACTTACATTTGTCATTCAGACTTGAAGTGCACCCCATTTGCACTATCTTTGGCGAAATTTCACTAAAAGGTAAAAATTTATTAAAATTAAAATGGTATTTTGCATGACTAGTGTGTCATTAATCCTAAACTAGTGCAAATGCATCAATTTGATGCATCTACACTAGAATTTTAAGTTCAAACTTCAAATTTCTTACTTTTTTAAGGGGAAATTAGGAGAAACTCAAAATTCCAATTTTTTAGCTTAATTTCATGTGGCACTGGTTGTTATTCTTCAGATGGGTTGGAATGGAACTCTAATTGTGTGTTTTTATTGTTATAATTAATTAAGGGATGAATGAAATATTTTATGCAAGTTATATCAATATTAGTCAATCATATATTGTCGTCAGCACATAGCCGCACATCTTTGCCTCCCTTCCCATTGCATCTCTTTTATACATTGTTGTTTCTTTTTAATTCTCAAATGTGTATTAACATTTATTTTAACATTTTCTGAAGATTCATTGAAATTTTCTATATTTTTTCCCATTTTTTCTCAACATCCGATATAGTCCCCGCAAAACGATATATCATTTTTCAAGGTACAACATATCCCACGATTTCAGAACTTTGTACAAACTTCGCCTGGTACTTAGCTACAATGACCCTTATCCACATGCTCTCTTTCTTCCCCAAAGCACCATAACCACTTTTCCAATAGTGCCTTATTGACCTCCCTTAAGGGCGCCTCGCGCTGCCACTGAATCCCTCATCCTTCATTGGGCAGTAGATTGAGTTTCACTCAACCAAATGATATTTTGAGTCCACCCTTTCATTCCATAAGAACTAAGAAGTCCACAGAGTCCACCCTTCCATTCCATAAGAAGTCCCTTTGAATCTTCTTATTTTGTCATAAATGGAAATCAAATGGAAAGAAGCAACAAAACAATGTGTGAAGCCACTAAGGGTGCTTTTGAAGAGCATTAATCTAAACCCTTTTGAGAGATAGAAAGATTTCCAGCCGGCTCACCCTTTAGAAAAACTAGTAAGTGACCCATGCGATGCACGGGAACATCATAAAAGAAAATATAACAATTTAAATACAAAGAGGAGCTCTGTTCCATGGCGTTGAGCGGAGCTCCCCTTTTTACATTGAATGAGTGGCAATTTTGTAATAATGTGTATTGGCAAATTGCCCCAGCCTCCCTCAGTAATTACAACAGTGCCAACAAGGTTCGAAATTTCGATTTCGCATGTCATTTCGAGCCTTGGAAAAAAGATATATCAAGGATATTTCGCAAGATATATCGATTTCAAGGGAACAATATCACATGTGGAGGAAAAAATTGAAAAAAATAGTAAAAACATAGAATTTTTAATGAAACTTAAGGAAATGTTAAAATAGATATTAATACACATTTGAGAATAAAAATAAATAAATAAACAACGATGTATATAAGATATGCAATGAGAATGGAGCCAAAGACGTGCGCTGACGCTGACGACAATGTATGACTAATTTTGATGTAACTTACATAAAATGTTGCATTCATTTTTCAATCATGCATAACAATTAACTCATTTTTTTCTCTTAGTCAATTGAAGGGGATATGTATACCCATTTTATTCTCTTTATTTTTTTAATGATTATCCATGTTAATTATTTTAGAAATTTGAAAATTTTATGAATGCACAATAGTTGATAAATAATTGAAATTCAATTTAGTTTCCAAATTTATTTCTACTTGCAATTAATGAGCTCAATGTTTTTACAGGTCTGAATCAATATGGGAATCAGAAGAGATGGTTAAATTATCGAAGACCCTGCATCAAGAGAAACAGAAGAGAATTAGAGCATATGGTTAAATTATTGAAGACCCTGCATCAAGAGAAAAAGAAGATGACTGGAATTTTATTTAAATGTGAAGTGGATGTAATTATGTAAAAAGAAGTTAATGTAATTTTATTTAAATGTGTAAGACCTTTGTTCAAGTTTTTTTTTAATTTTTAATATAAACAAGAAGAGCTTCCATGTCTATTGAGTGTTGTCTTTTGAGCCAAAAAAATAGCACTATGATATACATATTTAATTAACGTATCCCCTTTCAACTCCCTTTAACTTTGGTTAAGATTCACTAACCCTTAGGATTAAAGCATCACATCTTTGTTTTTTAGAAAAAATTTAACGTGTCTTTTAACTCCTTTAACTGTGTTTAAGGTTCACTAATCCTTAGAGTTAAAGCATCTAACCTTAGTTTTTAGAGAAATAATTTAATTAACATGCCCCTTTTAACTCCCTTTACCTGTGGTTAAGATTCACTACCCCTTAGGGTTAAAGCATCTAACCTTGGTTTTTAGAAAAAAAAATACAAAAATGATGTGTCCCCTTTTAACTCCCTTTGACTATGGTTAAGATTCACTGATCCTTAGAGTTAAAGCATCTGACCTTTGTTTTTAGAAATAAAAAATACAAAATGAAAAAATTAATGTGTCCCTCCCTTTAACCGTGGTTAAGATTCACTAACCCTTAGGCCTTAGGGTTAAAGCATCTAACCTTAGTTTTTTGGAAAAAAAATTTAACATGTTACCTTTAACTCCCTTTAACTATGGTTAAGATTCAATAACCCTTGAGGTTAAAGCATCTAATCTTGATTTTTTTTTAAAAATTAACCATAAGGGTTAAAACTTATTAACCATAGTTCAAGAACTGTTAAGGGGGGATTTATGAGGTTATGAAATATTTTAAGGGCATAATAGTAATTTAAGGGAGGGGTCTTTAGAAAAAAAAAATGAAAACTATTTATAAATAAGTACCTTTTGGTAATTAATGAATAATTAGGGTCTTTTTTCATAAAAGACCATTATCACTTTTCTAATTCCTAACCATTCGTAACATTAGACATTCAGATATCAAAAACAAAAAAAAAAAGAAACAGAGAAGAGAAGAGGGGAAGAGAAGACTCACCCTCGGCAACGGCGATGGCGACATCAACGGCGGCGGCGGCACCTACAGGTTCTTCTTCCTTCCTCCTCTCTTCTTCTTCCTCCTTTCTCCTCTTTTCTTCCTTCTTGCTCCTCTTTTTTTTTTTTTTTTCTTTTTTCCTTTTTCTAGTACAAACAAGTGAACCCTATAGGATTTCACGAAAAAAAATCACAGCAAAAAAAAGGAAAAAAATTTGGGTTTTTTCCTCAGTAGTGATTTTTTTTAAAGATTTCGACCGAAATTTCGGAAATATCGTGCGATATTCCGAAATTTCGATCGAAATTTCCCGAAAAATTGTAAAAATTATAATACCCGGACTAGATATGTCGGGACCTTCCGAGATCGAGATTTCTCGTACGAGATATCGAAATCTCGTCGAAATTTCAAACCTTGCAGGCCAATGCCCTTGTGTAAATAAAGGAGCTTTGCTTCAACACCATGAATGCTCAAAATTAAACTCAACAAATAAATTATAAATTTAAGTTAACATATTAATTTTAAATTTGTTAACTTGAAATACCTTGAAAATTTTAGATTTAAGAGGAAATGAAATAAAATAACATATGGTTGTTGCAATGCATGAATGTAAATTAAAGAACGAAAATATTAAAAATTTATATGTAAAACAAAAACTTAATTATATAAATTTAAAAAAAATTTACTGCTAATTAGTTATTTAAATAATAAATTTAGAATACCTGAAAACAATTAAAATTATTATCCAAAATATTGTATGGATAACCCCCCCCCCAAATCAAAAGTTTTGTCTGGAAGAGAATTGTTATCATTTGTTAAGGTATATGAAGCTTGAGACCAAATTGATAGCGAGACAACACAATATACTATAAAGAAAATAAGATAAATCAAATGAGATGTCTAAAAAATAAATTTAAATAAAAAACCTGAACTTCTATCGGGATAGAAAAATTGGAATTGAATCCTAGGAAAACCCCCATACTTCAAAAAAAAAAAAAAGGAACTGAATCCTGCACAGCACAATGTAAAGTAAATAAGATAAATCAAATGATCATATGTCTAAGAAATGAATTTAAATAAAAACCTGAACTTCAATCGGGATAGAAATTGGAAAATGATCATATGTCTAAGAAATGAATTTATATAAAAAAGAAAAACCTGAACTTCAATCGGGCTAGAAATTAGAACTGATTCCTTGCATTTGTCACATACTACCTTGGATAGGATCCATGAACATACCAAGAAGTTGAAAAAAATGAACCAAAACTGATTAGATGGTAATAAGATATTAACCATGCATTAAGGTGACTATTGTTGAAGATCCCACTTTGACTGACCATCCAAGTGTACTCAAAAGAATAGGTGGTCAAGACTCAAAACCATTGAATGATGTGTCCCAAACCCATTGCAAACTGTCACTACAATCTACCAATTGAAATTGACGAACATGGCCACAACTCTGGCGAAAATTAAGCAAAAAAATCTCTACGCATAAACCTCTGATCTACCGTGAAGCTCTCCGTCCAACAAAGAAGCCCAACCTCAATTAGAATTAAAACATGTAAGAGAGAGGGAGAGAAATTAAAAAAAAAAACAGAGAAACATTAAATCAACATCCTCTCTCGTCTAACACCAAAATTAGAAAAAGGAAGGAGAGAGAATATATGTTGTACACAATGTACACTTCGAATGAAAATCAATTACGGAAAATCTCAGTTACAATCATTAGCAAAGTAAATAAAAAGAATATGCTTAATCCAAATGGTAGACATTAACCAAAGAAAAAAAACACTAACCTTTATAACAGATATGAACCCACAACCCGAAACCACCATGACTGATCAATCCGCTCAATACCTCTCTCTATTTCTTGGAACTATGATATTCTTCCCACTCGCAGGTCGCCTCATCACCAGATTACACAACGATAACACCATATCCGTATTCAATAATGCAACGGAGTAGAAGCCGAGTCCGTCCATGCAGTCAAGGTTCTAAATGTCGATATCGCTCGACATGTCGGATCACGGGAAAAAAGATATATCGGAGATATATCGGAGATATATCGGAAGATATATCGTTTATCGGTGATTTTTAGAAAAATAAAAAAAAAATTGAGGTAAAACATGAAATTTTGCGGTGAAACTTCAGGAAATGTTAAAATAGATGTTAATACACCTTTTAGAATAAAAACATTTTAAAAATAACAATATATATAAGAGATGTAATGAGAAGAGAATAAAGATGTGCGCTGACGAGTGACGATAATGAATATTCGATTCATGTTTAATTCATTTCTCAATAAGATGTGCTCTTACCTCTATGTTAATTGTAATATAATCAATTTTACTTCATTTGAACAAATATGTAAGACTATTTGATTCTCTTTTTTTTAATGATTATTCATGTTAATTGTTTTAAACTTTTGAAAATCTTATGAATGCACATTGAGTTTGACAAATAATTGAAATTTAATTTAGTATCTAAACATATTTCTATCTACAAGTGATGATCTCCATGTTTTTACAGGACTGAATCAATATGAGAAGAAGAGGAGATGGTTAAATTATCGGAGACCCTGCATCAAGAGAAAAAGAGAATTGTAATTTTAGTTAATTATGAAGTTGATGCAATTATGTAAAAAGAAGTTGATGTAATTTATTTAAATGTGTGGGACTCCTATTTGATGTAAATAAGCATAATGTGAATTTTATTTTGATTTGAATGTAACTTTATTTGACAGTGAAGTGGATGTAATTTGATGTAAATAAGCAAAAAGAGGACTGTAACTTTATTTGACAGTGAAGTGGATGTAATTTTATTTTCGATGTAAACAAACAGGACCTCTAGGTCTATTGAGTATTGTTTAAGTGATTAAAAGTTTAATGTAATAAAAAAAGACCTCTATGTCAAAATACAAATTTTTTTTATCTATATTTTTTTAACAAGTTAGAAAATATAATTTTAGTTTTTTTTTAAATCATAGAAGATTTTTTATTTGCGTGATTTGTGAGAGAGAGGTAAAGAGAACTATGAATAACATTAGATGTGAAAAATATTTCCAATGGTTTTAACCTTAACGGTTAGTGAATCTTAACCACAGTTAAAGGGAGTTAATTTGGGACATGTTAATTTTTAAAAAATCTAAAAATCAAGGTCAGATACTTTGATCCTAAAGGTTAATGAATCTTAACCACAGTTAAATGGAGTTATAAGGTGACAAGTTTAAATTTTTTTAAAATAAAAATTAGATGCTTTAACCTCAAGGGTTAGTGAATCTTAACCACTGTTAAAGGGAGTTAAAAGAGGACATGTTCATTTAAAAAAATCTAAAAACCAAGGTTAGATGCTCTAACCCTAAAGGTGTCCCTTTTTAACTCGCTTAACTATGGTCAAGATTAATTAACCCTTAAGATTAAAGCATCTAACCTTGGTTTGTTTTTTAAAAAATTAAACCTATATTTTAAATCCCTTTAATTATGCTAGAATCTAACCCTTTTTAGGGTATAGAAGTATGTTTAATAGACTTTTTTTAGAGTGACATTAACATTACATTTTTTAGGGTTTAAAACTGAGTGACATTAGCATTGTTCTTTAAGAGTTTGTATTACGAGTGACTTTAGCAATACCCTTTTAAGGGTTTAAATCACAAACAATCGACAGAGGCCAGACGAAAGGAGGCCAGAAAACGAAAGGAAAGAGAGGAGAGGGAGAACGAGAGGGAGAACCTGGTTATTGCGGTCGGCGACGGCGAGAGCAACGGCGAGGGTGACGGTTGATGACGGCGACGGCAACGGTATGTACCCTAACCTATTCGGCTCTTCCTCCTCTGCCTAACTCTGGTTTTTTTTTTTTTTTTTTTCATTTTGATTCTTGAGATTTGGTCGGTATCGGTGGGTTGTCGACGAAATATCGTCGATATCGCCGATATTTCGTCGATAACCCACGATATCATGTAATTTTTTCTTAACACCGTATAGGTGTATCGGAGGGCACCGACACCGACAAATATCGGCAATATATCGCCGATATTGTCGACATTTCGAACCTTGCATGCAGTTGCCGACATAACCATGGCCTACCTTCCCGAACCCACGCATCTACTCCATTTTTCCTTCGCGATCCCATTTACTCCATTTTCATTCGAATTTCAACCACAATAAGTGAGCAACTATGAGGTCAGATCCCAGTAAGTGCTTGCCGTGCAGGTGAGTGAATGAATTGTAGGGTGTAGTTAGCCACACATTACCGGACAACATATTCTGGCATATGTTCAAATGCGTGGTCTGATATCTCTAGAGGTGCTCATCATATCTCATGTCTGCCTATCCCTGAACGATGCTTTCTCAACGAATATCCATTACGCCCATTAATATCACTTCCTTGACAAAACCCTATAGCCGGCACCCCCATGTGGTGGTTGATGAGATGATGCGCACAGACACCCATCCCATATTAAATTGGGTTCAACCGAGAAAAAATTTGGGATTATGGCACAAAGAGAGAAATAAAGAATAAGCAATCAGTTTTAAAATTGATACGAGAAGTTGCACCGATGTGGATGACCCGCCATCCACAGCATATAATTCATGAAAGTACACGTCCAAGAGTTCCAACATGATCGACGCCAACTTGAGCAGGTGCATATCCCCCACAAACAGTCGTATGAACGTTTCATCCAAACGTTGCAAGTTTCGCTAGCTTCTGTATTTAAAACAAATTTTAAAAATTTTAATAGGTGCATAGATAAACCAATCAGTCATGTGGATAGGTGTGGTTGGGTCTCAAGTCTCAACAAATCCAACGTCCTTGTCTCTATCTCTTAACCCTGATGTGGGAACCTCTTAAAATTGCGCTCCCTAACTGCGGAAATCATTGGGGAGAAGATGGAGCACTGCGCCAGGAGATAAATTTAACAGGTATTTATTTTTTCATATTTAAATTAATAAAAATTAAATGGGTTTGAGGCTAGGAAGCACGGATACTTCAAATAGGGGTTCGTACCCGTATCTGATACGTATCGGATACGGATACGCCTCCGATACGGCGGGATACGTACGGGATACGGCTGAAACGTATCCTATTAATTAAAAATAAATTTTTAATTTCGGATACGGCTCCGATACGGCATGGATACGTTCGGGATACGGCCGTTAATAATTTTTTTAAAATTTTTTTTTTTTTTAATTATTTTATTTTTATTTTATATTTTTTTGGAGACCCGTGGGTGTGACCCTATCTCTTTTGTTTTTCCATGGACATGGTCTTCTTTATATTTTGTTTAGTGGATGATAGGATGACTTTCTTTTTTGCTTAGTGGATGATGAGATGACCCTATTTCTTTTGCTTTTGCTTTTGCTTTTGCATGAACATGGTCTTTTTTTATACATAAACAGAATTGAACCAATGGTTATTTTGTAATTATAATACAAAATATAGTATTATTATTATTTATAAAAAAAAAATTACAACGTATCCTGGCCGTACCCGTATCCTATTTTTTTAGGTCTTGCCACATCGCCGTATCCGTATCGTATCGTACCCGTATCCCGTATCCGTATCCGTGCTTCCTAAGTTTGAGGATTGCATCTTTCAAAAGGCACAATGGTTGGTTGTTCACCCAAATGTGAAGAGTTGCTAATCCTCCCCCTAAAAGTCCCTCCATCTGTTTGAAAAAGTTACAAAAAGAAAGAGATGCAACATTTTGGAATCCCCCAGGCCTCTCCAATATCTCTCTCAAGCCTCGTAGCCAAACCTCCTAAAAATGCTCTGGGACTGCCACGTGGACCACACAAGGCTCTGTATTAATTAGTAGTAATGCATCAACACTAGATCTTAAACCGACTTGGCTTTATATCCGGAACCTAGGGGAATCCTCATATACAGTCAGTAGGGAACCAGACTTGCACCCCAAGTATGAAGCCAACTATCCCAAATTAGGAACCTCTCAAACCTCAAAGAAGTCACTTTTCTGACGTTAATCTTCAATTATGAGACCATTTTAAAACATCAAAATTGACATCGTAGATAGCCATTAGGCAAGTTTCCTACTAGAGGCATGACAAAGAATCAACATGTCAATTGCCTACTAACGTTAATCTTCAATTACAAGACCATTTTAAAACATCAAAATTGACATCGTAGATAGTCATTAGGCCAGTTGCCTACTGGAAGCACAACAAAGAATCAACATGTCATCCACAAACTGAAGATGGGATATAGTTAGATCCTCCCTCCCTATAGAAAAACCATCTAGGACTGATTTGGCCGCTCTACTAATCATCCTATGAAGTACCTCAGTGACCATAATAAAAAGAAAGAGAGATAGCGAATCTCCTTAACGAAGGCCATGGGAGCTCTTAAACCAATTGGCAATGCTAACATTGATGAGGACAAATAAACATATCATCGAAAACAAGTGTTCATCCATTTTCTTTGCCTGACTCCAAACCCCATCCTACCCATGATATATTCGAGGATGTCCCAATTTACATGATCATAAGTTTTCTCCATTTCAATCTTGCATAGGATTCCAGAATAGAAAGAGGTAGAGAATGGAGAAAGAGAAGAAAGGAAAAAAAGAGAAGAAAATAATTAGGGTTAGAGAGCATGAATGATTCATGTCTCTCCTTTCCTTAATATATTAGTACTAAAGAAGAAAATTACAGTTTTACCCTTATATGTATTACGCATATTAGATGTGTTACACGTAATACACACAATATAGCTAATAACATGAAATACCATAAATACCCTTGTCAACACTCCCCCTTAAGATGGTGTATACATATCTATCATGCCCATCTTGCCTAACATTTCAAGTAGCTGAGCATTGCTAACGGCCTTGGTAAGAACATCAGTTAGTTGATCATTAGTCTTCATATAAGGAGTGCACACTTCACCTCGGATGATCCGTTCCCTAATAAAGTGACAATCTGTCCCTATGTGTTTAGTTTTATCATGTAACACTAGATTATGAGCTATAATGATTGTTGCTTTGTTGTCACAGTATAAACTCATAGGTCATTCAACTGGAAATCCCAACTCCTGAATGAAGATCTTCAGCCACAGTAATTCACATATACCATGTGCCATCAATTGAAACTTTGCCTTTGCACTTGAGCGAGCAACCACTGCTTTTTTTTGCTGTGTCATGTGACTAAATTAACTCCAACAAATGTACAATAACCGGATATAGATTTTCTGTCATCTTTAGAACCTGCCCAATCTGCATCTGTATAAGCCTCCACTCGTATATGCCTATTTCTTTTGTATAAGAGTCATCTACCTATGACTTGAGATACCTCAAAATCCTATATGTTGGCATGTTGCTTCTAAGTGTGTGGACTTGGAAGTATGTATAAACTTGCTCACTATGCTCATAGCATAGGCAATATCAGGTCTCGTGAGAGATAAATAAATTAGTCACCCCACTAACAACTGAAAACTACTAACATCTTGCAAAGGAACCTCATCTATATCATCCACTTTGTGATTCTGTTCAATTGGGGTGTCAGCCAGTTTGGTCCCAAGTTTTCCAGTTCCTGTAAGAGATCTAGGATGTACTTTCTTTGGGATATAAAGATGTCATCACGAGATCTAGCAACCTCTATTCTCAAGAAGTACTTAAGAAGACCCAGATCTTTGATCTCAAACTCATTTGCTAGATACTTCTTCAGTTGTTCAATCTCTCTCATATTGCTTCATGTGACAACTATATCATCTACATACACGATAAGGACTGTAGTATCATCCTTGATGCACCTGACAAATAATGTATGATCAGCCTGACTTAATGAGTATCCCATTCTCTTTACAGCAGCACTAAACCTTTCAAACCAGGCTCTAGGAGATTGATTTAAGTCATATAACGTCTTCTTCAGCTTGCACACCTTCTTTTCACGTCCTTCCAGGTGAAATCCTGGAGGAGACATAAAATTCTTCCTTCAAAGTATCACGGAGATAAGCATTTTTGACATCAAGTTGGTAAAGTGGCCACGACTGATTTTCTGCCAATGATAAGATTACACGAATTGAATTCATCTTTGTTACTAGGGCAAAAGTCTTTTGGTAGTTAATTCCATAAGTCTGAGTGTAGCCTTTGGCTACCAACCTTGCCTTATACCTCTTAATTGATTCATTTGCTTTGTATTTGACTGTGAACACCCATTTACACCCCACATGAGTTTTCCATGAGGAAGATCTACCACTTCCCAAGTATTATTTTTGTCTGGTGCATTCATCTCATTTACCATTGCTTTTCTCCACATTATTTGGTTTAAAGCATCGGTGACAAAAGATGGAATGGAAATAGATGATCGAAAGACACAAACGATCGGTAAGACAGATACAATATTTTGTAGGATACAAAATTAGCAATAGGATGTTGAGTACAAGACCTCTTACCCTTCCTGAGAGCAATAGAAATATTAGATTCATCAATAGACACTGGAGGCAGAGAAGTACTTATAGGAAGGGTTTTACCTAGATCATCCGAAGAAATGATTTGGTCTAAACCCGTGTTTGCTTTCGCCCTTCTTTGGTAGACTTGAATCTCTCTTTGTTTTTTAACATTCTCCTCTCAAGCATCAATAACAGTCAAGAGCCAATGATGAGGAAGGTAGAACTGGAATTGGCAACGTAATCCTTCTCCCTTCACACTCACTCTCCCCCTGAAGAGAGGAAGGATTGAAATGAAAGGGAACAAACTCAAAGAACGTAACATCTATAGAGACAAATTTCTTCCAAGAATGAGGATAATAAAATTTTTATCCTTTACGATGAGAGGAATACCCAACGAAGATACATTTAAGAGCCTTGGGGTCCAACTTAATTCTGTTGGGGCCCAAGATATGCACATAACAAACACAACCAAATATTTTGGGGGGAATTAGAAACAGAGGACTCTTAGGTTTTAAGAGCTGAGAGGGTGATTGAACGTGCAAACACACACGAGAGGGGAATCGATTAATAAGAAACACAGCAGTTAGGAGTTTGGACAACTTCAATCCAAAAAAAATTTTGGAACATTACTCTGTAATAGGAGGGTGCGAGTTACCTCCAACAGATGATGATTTTTTCTTTCAGCAACATCATTATGTTGAGCGGTGTACGAACAAGAGTACTAATGTTCTATCCCATTTGTAGTCAAATATTCAGTCCCCACATATATACTCCACCTTATCAGATCGAAGGATTTTGATCCTTTTTTTCAAATTGTCTGAATTAACATATGGAAGTGTTTAAAAATAGTATAGACCTCATCTTTTGATTTCATGAAATAAATCCATGTATATATTAGAATAATCATCAACAAAACTCACAAAATATCAATAACCAGAGATAGAGGTAACAGGTTGAAGTCCCCAAACATCAATATGAATAATATCAAACATAGCAGAACTTCTATTAAAACTAGGAGAAAAAGAAGCACAATGAACCAGGTAAGAAGGAAAGAAAGTGACTACAATTCAAATTTTTTGTAAGAGAGCTAAACGATAGAAGATTTGCTGCAAAATTAGGGACAGAGAGAACAGAGGCTAAGGACTGGTGGGAAGGAATATTTACAACTCCCTTTTCCAGCTACAAAAAAGAGTGACATCTGCAATTCGAACTTTATCTCTACCATAACAAATAGAATAAGTAGAAAAGAAAGAGGGCATACCAGACATATGCTTAGAAGCACCAGAGTCAATTATCCAGGATTGACTCGAAGAAGTAGACACAGTGAGCAAAACCACCCAACGATCCCTGACTAAACAAAGAACCAACCAACAATCCCTAACTGAGCAAAGGTGGAGGTGGAGGTAGCAGATGGGCCATCTAGCTGTGCCATGAAGCGCCGAAGGTTCTCTATTTCGTCTTTAGAGATAGAGATCATATCCTTGTGGAAAAAATATCTTGTGAGGTTTCTTGAGGTGCCCGGTAGCTGAAGGAGGAGGCAGAACCAAACAAGCAGCACCTTCTGTAGAGGCATTATGAGCAGTGGAAGAACCTTGTCTATTCAACTTCTATGATTGACCAACCAAAACCCAGCAATTTTCCTTCGTGTGCCGCCTTCGGCCATAGTGATCACACTTTAACTTATCATGGTCATCAGGGCGAACATAGTTCTTTTGTGATTGTCTAAGCCCATTTCTATTACCCCATTGTCCCATTGTGGAAGAAGCAAGGGAAGACCTCTCATTACCCACAAGTGTCATGGCAGTCCTCCTACTTGCTTCACTCTGAACATAAGCATAAACATGATATAAGGATGGTAACTTCTCCTTACTGAGGATCTTTACACTTGCCAGTTCAAAATTCGAATTCAGTCCTGCAAGAAACTCAAAAATTCTGGTTCGCTCGACCTGTTTCTTGTAGAGAGCTCCGTCTCCAGAGCATAAAGGCTAAAAATCTGGTAGTGATTTAACTCTTCCCACATACTGGGAAGATGGGCAAAATATTTTGCCAAAGACTATTCACCCTATTGAAAATGAGCAACTTCCTGACTTAACTGATAAACACGAGCAATATTCTCTATCTGAGAATAAGTTTGAGCTACAGAATCCTAAATCTCATTTGCAGTGCGAATAAATAAGAACCCCCTACTAATCTTTGGTTGCATAGAGTGAACTAACCATAACATGACAATCAGGTTTTCAGACTCTCATTGCTTATACTCTAAAGCATCTTCCTTAGGTTCACAAATTTTGTCATTAATATATCTCAATTTCCTCTGGCTTCTGATAGAAATTTTTGCCGATTGAGACCATTCAAGATAATTTTTTCCATCCAATTTTACTATATTAATCTGAAAATTAGGATTCTCCATAAGAGAATTGCTCATATTGGAAGTCCGAGGAGGTGGCATGGAAAAATATCCCACACTTCAAAGGAATACTTCCCTTATAAACCTGACCAACTAGGTCAATAACCGAAAATTTCAGCACAAAAGCAGCAATAGAAAACCCTTCAATGCCTCGTATGAAGGTAAAATAGGATTGGTTTTACACAAAAACAACCTAAAAAATACTTTAGGGTTCCCGGAATCAGCCTCTTCAACCTTCACAAGCTTCAAATCACTTATATCAAGCACTTTACACTTACAACACTTCTATGCATGAAAAATGAACTAAACCCTCAAAACACAAAAAAAAAAACAAAACAAAACAAAAAACAGCAATTCTGGTTTTAAAAACATGATCACCAGAGCTTCAAAATAGGTCCAAACGATCCACTACCACCTCCATTAGATCAAGCATTAAAAAAATGAAGAATCCACTTAAGATCAAACTCAAAAATATATCTCTATACGAATCTGGTGGCTAGAAAACACTAGATCTGTATTTTTTCTTAATTTTTTTTTATTCCGATAAAAAGTGTCATTACTTTCTCAAAACTCCAAATCACATGAAACTTGATTCTAAATATCTCTAAAATCAAGACCTATCAAAACATACATTTACAGTCGAGATCCGACGGTCGTCAATGCGTTAAATGAAATCAGTCCGTATGGACACTGATGTCATCCAACGTCAGAATTTTTTTCCCTTTTTTTTTGTTTTCTTTTGTGTTTTTTATAGATCCCTTAGATCAATAGGCTTTGATACCAAGTAGAAAGAGGTAGAGAATTGAGAAAAATAAAGAAGAGAGAGAGAAGAAAGTGATTTTAAGGTTAGAGAACATGAATGATTAATGTCTCTCATTTCCTTTTATATATTATTACTAAAGAAGAGAATTACACTTTTACCCTTATGTATATTATGTGTATTAGATATGGTATGCGGAATATACACGGTATAGCTAATAACATGAAATACCATAAATACCCTTGTCAACATCCTGTACACCCACTCATAAGCTTCTCTTAATATCCAAAGGGTACTAGCGAAGAAGACTTGAGATTTATTAGCATTAAGGGATAATCCATACATCAAAGAGAACGAGCTCAACGTATTCTTCGTATTTGGTCTGTAAAGGGCACGTGCCACGCAATTTGAAGCACGTTATTAGCCAGCTTGCCGTATGTTTTGTTCATCAAACTCTAGATGGCAACTCGTCTTAAGTTTGAACAAGGGTGTTAGATGTATGGGTGTCGTACCAAATCAGCCCTCCAGAGATTAGATCAAGATTAGCTAGCTATCTTGGTTATCTTTATAAGATTATGTAATATTCTCAAGAATTGATTTATATTTGGTTTCTGATTAAGTTTATCTTTTAATCTATAAAAAAACCTAATTCGGGTTCTTATTAATCAAATATTTCAGTCACTTAGTTTCTCAAACTTTCTACAATATATAAAGCAAAAGAAAGCACAACTACAACGTGTTCACAAGAAGGTGAACCCATGGTTCTTCCCTTGAGAGCTATGAGTGAATGGTATTTCCTCCTTGTATTAGAGTATTAGTGTTTAGATTGGAGAGATTGTTATACTAACAGAGTTGAGTCAAGGAAGAAGAGGAGAAGCATCCACCAGCTAAAAGAAGAGAAACACAACAAAAGATCATATAAAAGTGTGCATGCCAACTCCTTAAAATCCTTCACAATAGAGCACCAGGCTATTAGAAGCCGACGAATCTGAGAATGAAGATGCTCCATAAGGGAAACAAGATCATCAAAAACTCTTTGATTCATCTCTTTCCATATCGACTAGGCGATTGCCCCCAGGAAAAGGTACCATGTAGCATAAAAAAGTGCCTCCACTTAACAAGCTATGAGATAAAAAGTTCTAAAAGAAACAAGAGAAGACCCAATCTATCCCTAGCTGCGATAAAAAAATAACTCCAAATACCATTAGCTGCGATAATCCAACCTCGCATTCCATTAGAAATCCCTCATGAATCTTTTATAATTTATCCGCTATGGAAATCCAGATAGTGAGAAGCGACATGAAATACGTAGGAGATTGTTAAGTGTTAAAGAGTACTCTTTACAAAAGTAAATCTACCTTCTGCTGAAATGCTCCACTACAGTGTTGGCTTTATAGCTAGATCCAAGAGGCATGCCCAAATATGAGCAGGCATGAACCAAGTCTTACAACCCAAACAGGAAGCCAATTCCTCCAAATTAAGAACCTCCCCAACCCCAAAAAGTTCACTTTTAGTGCAAGTAATACTCAACCCTGGGACCGCTTAGAATTATCTAAAAATACAATGCAAATAACCTAGTTGCCTACTAGAAGTCTAGAAGTATCATATAAAGCCAGTGTATCATTACCAAATTGTAGATTGGAAATAGATAGATCCCTGCATATAGAAAAAACCCTAAGACTGACTCTGTTGTTGTACTAATCATCCTACTGATGTCCTCAATAATCATAATGAAGAGGAAAAGAGATAGCGGGTCTCCCTGGCGGCTGGCAAAAGCCTCGAGAACTACTGAAATAATTTGCGAACTACCATTGATAAGGATTGAGAATGAGAAGGATACCAACAAAAGCATATCATCATCTAATTCCTTTGTCTAACTCCAAAGCCCATCTTACCCGATATATACTCGAAAAAATCTCAGCTGACATGATCATAAGCCTTCTCCATATCCATCTTGCATAAGATACTAGGAATCCCACTTATATTTCTCTCATCCACACATTCATTATCAATCAACATCCAACCTAGAATTTGCTTCCCTCCCACAAACGCTCCTTGAGGCGCAAAAACAATGGAGCTCATAACCAACTCAAATCTAGAAGCCAAGACCTTGCCACAGTTTTCACATGCTCCCCACTAGACAAATATGCCGAGAAATCTTGAAATCTTGGGCTCCAACTTTGGGGATTAGAGCAATAAAGGTGCTACTGATCACACGATCTAACATTTCACTCACCTGAAATTCCTTGGCCCCTTTGACAAAATCAGGGCCAATAATGTTCCAATGAGCAGGGACCCATTATGACTCGAGCAGAAATTCAAAATTCGAGCAGAAATTCAAAATTTGAATACCTTATATGAAATATTTTAAACTTGAACCATTCAACAACCCTTAAAAGGGGTGGTTCTGGGTCAAACATTCGACCATCCGGTCAACTGTGATGCAAGAAATTGAAATAATGCTCCATTCACAATAGGTCAACCCTTTTCCTTTTCCTCCATATGTTGGTTTGGAATACCATCCAGCTACTTCGTGAAATTATTCTTTGCAACAAGACTCTCTCTACCATTGCCCCATCCAAGACAGTAATGGCCTACCACGTGACCGTAAAGACGACGATGGCTCGTAGCAATGGACAGTGAACCAACAAGTGGTTCAATAAATTTCATAACCTAGAAGTTAATTCTCTTCGACAAGTCGATAACTGATCCATCATTTGTGCGTCAGAATCTATTTTAACCAAAAAAAGGCATTACACCCTCACTAAAACGAGTGAATATGGAGGACCAGCAAGCATCCTAACCAAAATTCTAAGTAAGCTTATTTTTGTCCCAATTGGATTTCTCTCTTTATTGGTCCAACAAGGGAGTGTACAAATCTGTCTTCTCTCATCCCATTTGGAAGACGTCTTTTCTGTATTTTAGGCTTCAGTCGTTTTCTCAATAATACAATCATCTTTACTTATCAAACACCAAAAAAAAAGATTCTTTTTGAATTTCTATCCCACATTATTCATACATGCATGTAAGGAACCTAATTTTAAATTCTATAATGAAGTACATTTTGTGTGTGTGTGTGTGTGTGTGTGTGACAAAAGCATTAGTTTAAAAGTCCTACAATAACAGCTTTCTAGGTAACCTTCTAGTTCACATGTGCCTATGTGCAAAGCTCTTAGATAATCTCCACATTTGCTATCTTTTTCATTTTAAGAAAAAAGAAACATAAATTTACAAGAAAATAGGGTTCGTGGTTTAACTTGAAACAGGACAATTGTTTTCAATGTAAATCTGGGATTTGATAAGATGTAAGGTTCAAATCGTGAATCATAAGATTCGAATGAAAATAGTAGGATTCATATCATTTGGGTTAAAGATCTAACAACAATGGAGTTTGAGGACAACGAATCCAAAGATTCAACCCTGAGAGGAGAATGGTTAATTTGAATCTTAGGACAATCTCCCACCCCAGAGATCAAATACATGGACAATCACCCACAAAAAATTGATCAAACTCCTTTAATTTTATTGAATTTATCCTCTTTCAATTTCTTTTTCTTTTTTGTTAGATTATCCTCATTCAATTTCATTACTATCGTTCAGGTTCGTTCATTTAAACCAGAAAATCAAAAACCGAGTGAATTAAGACACCCCAAAATTAAAATTTATTTAAAAATAATCAACAAGAACAACCAACTGGAAACAAAAAAAACATATCTTACATAATCCACCAAGAAAATCAACAATAACATGTGACACAAGGAAATTGATGAAACGAGAAAAGAAGAGTTAAAATGAGTTGGTCGAATAATCAATTACAAATAATCAAAAAATGAAAACAAAGAACATGAATCGAAACCCTAGAAACGAAAGGGTTTTACCATTCCTTGACCCATCTGACGGCCGGAGTCTTGGACTTGGGAATGGGGCGTCTCTCAAATAGATGCTGATTCGCATGCAGCTCCATCTCCTTTTTTTTGCTTTTTCAGCCCAGGACGATGATTTACAGCAGAACCATGCTATGAAGCTCTCCCGAGAGAGTGAGAGAGTTTTAGAGAGAGAGTGAGTTTTAGAGAGAGAGGACGCCGGAGTACTGCTGTCCGCAAATCCTGAGGGTGGTCCCGCTTGTCCTGCGCTCTCCTTAGTTTAAGTCTTCTTGCATATTTTCTTGAGGAGTGTTAGCCCCCCGCCGGGACTCGTAATCTTCTCCGCATGTAGCCGGCACGTGTCCCTTTATACACCTCTTAACTGTGGTTAAGATTCACCCACCCTAGGGTACTATCCTTGGTTTTAGACAAAATATTATATCTAAAAAAAATTAACTCTAGGAGTTAGTGAATTTTAACCACGGTTAATAAAAGAATTATTATTTTTTCCTAAAAACTAAGGAAAGGTTTGTGAATCTTAAGGGTGAGTCAATCTTAACCAAAGTTAAGGAGTGTCAAAAAGGATACCTGACAACCTCAATGGCGTAACCGGTTACAACTCGAGAAGATTACAAGTCTAGTCCTGGACACGCTGTGTCCAAAAAAACCAAGGCCTGAAGAAGGGGTGCAACATGTGGTGTTGCTGCTATTGGAGATGGTTTGATACTTAGGTGCCACCACCTTGCAACTTTGGAAGATTACGACTGGGGCTAACATTTCTGTTTAGGAAGTGATTTAAAACTCTCCAAGTATGATTATTATTGACAGCTTTAAATTACTTTCCTTCTTTTTTTTCTTTTTTTTTTTTTTCCTTTGAGCAATAGTTTCCTCTCGAGCGAGGAAGGGGACGAGACAGCTTTTCACCTCTTTGTCCTGAGAGGATTATTTTCCTTTTCGTTTACTTTTACAGGCTTTTAGCATGGCTGGATTTAGCCTATTTAGCAAATAGGTTTGTGTGGAAAACCAGTTTGACTTATAATTAGCTCATGGTTTTGCACAATTTATCGCATTGGATGCTTTAATTTACTTGCATATTGAATCAAAATTGATTCTAAAATGATTGAACCCCAATTCCTTATATATCTTTAACTAGCGGAGACCTCGTGCGATGCACGGATTAAGAAGACAAAGCATTAAGTTGAAAATAATTTTTTTAAAATATAATATAATATAAATATTATATGAACAATATGGTAATCAAATGAACATAATGATAAGAAAACAAAGCATGAAGTTGACGTCCCAAAAACATAAGCAAACTTTACTTGAAATGACATAAATCAATCAAATTAACATTATTTATGTCAAAAATATTTTCATTAACATCCTAAAACATAAACAAACAAAATCATATGTAAGAATTCCACGTGATCTTGTATGATTGATTAAATATTCATTATTTTTTATTTAATTATTTAAATTAAATAATTAACATATATATTATTGAATATTAAATATAATAACATAATAATAATATCTTGTATAGTTTTTTTAGATATTAAATATAATATATTTTTACTATTTATTTATTTATTAAGTATGTATATATTATTATTATTTACACACTGTGGCTATCGCTAGTCCTTAGATACACTTTTTTTTTTTTTGTATGTGGTTATCATTTAATTATGTTAGTACGGTCAGATGCCGCTCCCAATCTAACGCCCACTAAGTAGCAAGAGCAACAATAGCGGGTACATATTGTATTTATTTGTTCCATACAATAGATGGTCATGATTATCAGTTAAGCTGTGAGAATCAATAATATATTTAATAATAAAAATTACACTTTACAGAATGTTCGATGGTCCTCATTGATGGTTTGTAGAATTGCTTGTTCTGGCTTTGAAATTATTTATGGTATGACAAAGAAGAAGAGAGTTTTGGGTTCATGGAGTTAAAATGGTGTCATTCCTCTTATTACAGTCATTCAAGATGTAGCCCGCCCCCACTAAGACATATACAGTAGTCACAAGGGTAATAGTGTAGGCTTGGCTCACTAAATTAATTAGCCCTAGCTACGTATGTGATTAATATGATACAGAAAACATAAATAAAAGATCAATGAACTAAAATTTCTCTTGAAGTAAAGCACGTATGGGGGAATAATAGGGTTGTCAGAAAAGCCCACGTAGAAGGGTACCCGACCCTGCCTTGCCCTCCAAAGCCATGCCCTTCCCAGCCCTTGGGTCGGCCAGGGTTCAAAATCCAAAAGCCCTACTTCTATTGGGCCGGGCCAGGGCCCACCTCAGCCCTTTAACCGTGCTTATACACCATAGTAGTATGTAAGCTGGTGTTTATATATAAACCTTAATATATATATTAAAGATCATACCCAAAGTCCAAGTTGGATCTTGAAGCTAAAGAAGAAATCTACTCAAGATTGAGGATTGAAGACTCACAAGAAAGTTTTATTACTTATTACTTAGTATTTGAAAGTACTTAGAATTTATGTAATAAATCTCAAAGCTTGGTCTGTTGAATTGCTTAGTACTTAGATTGACCATAGATGCCTTAAGACCCAATTGAATATCAATCTAAGGACCTAAAACATAATAATTATCTTGTTAAAAATAAGGTATAAGACCTATAGGAAATCATTCTTATCATATTGGTCTTTGAAAATAGAGGTTTATGAGAAAATGTATGGGAACCGTTGACGGTTGGACCAGAGCACTGGTAAACCGTCAATGGTTGGAAGTTACAGAATATTCTGTAACTTTCTATTTATTGAACCATCAATGGTTCATGAATGGAACTATCATCCGTCGACGGATGCTTGCGGGAAACATAAAAATTGCTCACAACGGCTAGTTTGTAACGGCTCTTTGAGTTCCCATCAAGTCTTCAACGGCCATATTATTGAAAGGGTTATAAATATGATTGATTTGTGAATGAAATTAAGAAATCCAATACTTCCAATCATTCAATCCATTCACTCCAAGCTTAAATTGCCAAATCTATTGAGTTTACCCTATAAATCTCAAATCCTAGTTTTTAGGCTATTCAACTCCTATCTTTGAGAGATTCATAGAAGATCTTAATTGTAATCTATTAGCTCATTGTAGGAGCATTTCAAGATTGTAAACACTTATTCAAAGTGTGTTGAAATCAAGACGTCCATGGGAGTCTTGTCTGTGAAGACGAAAGCTTTGTAAATGTTTGGTCACTACCTGGAAAGTGAACTAAGTCTAGGGAGGATTGTTCCCTAGCAAGGTTTGATCTTCGCCCGGCAAGAAGATTGGCGATTGGGAATAAATCATGGTGAATCCTCTAGTTAGTATAGCTTGAGGCGATGACGTAGGTGAGTTGCCGAACCTCGTGAACAATATCTTGTGTCGCTTGTGTTTGCATCTCTCTAACTCTTCTCTTTAATTTATTATCTTACATTACTTTGTAGAATTGTTAATCTTCTATTTCCTTTTAACTTGTAAAAGTTGAAATTTCGCTTAAGAAAGTAGGAAGAAATTTTAATTTGCCATATACCCTAATCAGCCCCTCCCCTCTAGGGTCCAAACCTTGTGCAACAGACTGCATAGCTAGAGTACCAATGCCTTCCCTCCTTTGCGTATCTTCCTTTTAAATGTAGCCTACTAATGAGTCATGATCACAACCCAGTTGGGTGGGCCACAATCCTTTAAAGCTTGCACTCTCTAGAGCCATCACTATAAAACATAGTGAGTTGTGAAAAGTCCCATAGCCACTGGGCTCCTAACAAAGCCTCACATCATCACAAGTTGAGCAAGAAAAAATCAGCCGTAATGGGAATATATACCTTGGATCGTGGAAGCAACCCCAACACTCCCACTTGCTCCCCAATCAGTCGATCGCCACTCGCCATTAGCAACCATCACTTCAAATTGAGGTCCTTGTTGGATCAGAATGTGGTTATATATATATATATAATATGACCACATTTAGTCCACCAAATATATTAGGTAGGTTTAGTCATTTTACTATTACTTTTGATTTAAACTTGGTCAAAATCACCCAAAGAGGTTGTATGCAAAATTGTGCATCAACGATGAATTACTAGGCAAATCGATTTTTCACAACCACCAATTTGCATAATAGATTACATCCAATAGTTGGCCTTCTTGAAATCATTTTCGTTTTTTAATGTAGTTTCACTCTAATTCATATATCTACAGCTATCGTTGCAAAGGGGTGGCTAGGATGGAACAAACTTTAAAATAAGTAACTAAGGGGTCATTTGGCATCAATTCTGGTGATTCTCTCATTCTGAAAAAAGAACTAATTCTCATAAATTTTGATTCTTATAATCAATTTTGTGGAGTGAATGCATTTGGCAACTGTCAGTCAGAATTAATTATGAAAAAGAAAAGAAAAAGAATTACATTTGGATGAAGAAAAAATATAAGATTATTGTAGGTGTTAAATATGATTATATTCATAAACACATTTATAAGTGTCATAATATACAAAAAAAAAATTATTAAGTCCTGTCTATCTTGCCCATTTTAAAACTTACCTCATTTGTTTTAAGCGTATTTCTCAAAATTAATTTTGATAAGTAGTTTTTTTGTTTTGTTAAAATTGTGCCTAAAATAGAACTATTCTTAAAATCGTTCCCTAAAATCAAAAAGAGCAAACACGTTTACATTGTTTCTGTTCCCGAGATAAGAAAAATCGCTCCCGAGGAATGATGTCACACGGCCTCTTCTAAGGTTTCAAAAAACCAATTTTGATACATGTCGGGGAGATTTACTGTTCAGTCTATCTTTATTTAGACAATTGATGGAAAACTTAGGGAGACGAAGAAAGATCTTTATATGTACTTATTGACTGTAGAGGAAGTGTACTAGAGTACTAGTCTAGTGGTGTACGTTAGGTCACTATAGAAAATACATTTGTATCATTAGGGACATTATGAGTGAGCGATAACTACCCTAAGAACAACTGGCAGCAAAACAAAAGTTTCATATGAAAAAAGAGTTATGTCATGTCCTTAATGATATATATATATATTGTGATCTAGGGTAGTTTGTAACTGACATGATATCTTTCTCATTGGTTATAGATGAATTAACGACTCGTATTCAAGAGGAAGTCCCTTTTGTGTAGGTTATTTGCAGATGATGTGATATTAATTAATGAAACAAAAGAGATGGTAAATGCCTAGAATTGTGGAGGGAGACCTTGAGAAATAAGGAGTTTAAAATGAGTGAGAACAATATAATATATATGAAATGCAACTTTAGTAAAGAGACAATTATGTGAAAATGATAGTTAAGATCGATGATTAAGAGATAATCAAATTGACCAATACCAATGTCTTGGCTCAATTATCTATGGATTGATAGATTGAAGAGGATGTTGTCCATGAAATTAGAGTTGAGGTGACTAAAGTTGAGATAGGTTTTTGGAGTGCTCTATGACCGATGCATTGCGATCTAGCTAAAAGAGAAATTTGTACGACAATGATATGACTGGTTATGGAATAAGATGTTAGGCTACTAAGGTACAACATATTAATAGAGTTAGTATAGTTAAAATGAGAATGTTGAGACGAATGAGTGAAAAGACAATGAAAGATAGATTCTAAGTAAAGCCAGTCAAGAAAATCTGTAAGTGATTTTAATAGGTAATAAATTAACAGAGAATCGATTGAAATGGTTTGGACATGTTCAATCAATATCACTAATGGCCCAATGAATGGTGCTAGTTGAAAGACTCTAAAAGGGCGAGGAGAAAGCCAAAGATGACTTGGGTAGAGATAATTAAGAAAATGTCGATTACACACAACTTAATCGAAATTACAGTTTGACGAAACAAGATTTGTGTAGCTGACCTAAATTATTTAGGGATAAACCATTAATGATGATGAATAAATTAACTAGGTATTATGACCCATTGTGTCACGACCCAAAATATACCTTAGGATTAGGATACTTTGGCTCATGACTTGTCTTATCAGATCAAACCATCCTGTAAAAGAATACAAGACATACTACAGCGGAAGCTAAAACTTTATACAATAAACAATAATCTAAGAGTTTATTTACACAAAACCAAAAGTAAGAGTAGACATGTCCACTCATCAAAAAGTATCTACATTCTCTCTTTATCTGACATTCAGATATAAGCCTCATAAGACCACTTGTCCAAATCTCTAGCCTCTACCTAAGGCTCTATAGTAGGCTCCTCCTCACCATAGTCTTCCTCAACCCATGGACCGGGAGCACATATGTCGAATCTAGCACCTGCCAACATTAAATGTACGGTTCAGTTTTGAAACACTCAGCGTGTACAAACCAATAGCTAACAATGTAATAATATACATATCATGGCTTGCATGTAAAATAAAACAATTCACTCATATTCATGCATGAATTTAAATACAAAATCATTCTTAAAATAACATGTGCATGCTTATTTAATCATACTTTAAACTTATTTTTCGTGTTTTTAAAACATATTTGTCGTTCATAAAACATGATTCTTGTCTTGTGAAAATCATACATGTCATATTCTTGTTTTTGTCATGCGAGAATCATGCTTGCTTGACTTGTAATACTTGCTTGTGAGCCAGATGTTAGTACCTTGAAATGACTTGAAGTAGGGTATATAAATACCCTTCACTGAATTGACACAAATAGGTCACCAACATCATTAACTAATCCTTACGTTTGACATTATCAATGTTTTTGATCCTTGAAGCCTAAAACTAAGATCTTAGACATGATCCTTAAAGCCTAGTAATATGATCTTGGAATTGTTTTGTATAAATCCATTTTTATTTCCTTTCTATAACATGGAAAACATGTGAATAACTATAATTTACAGAAATCTTAGTCATGCAATGCATGCATGTGTATAAATTAACAAAATCTCAATCATCTAATGCATATATGTGCATAATCATGTATTTGTAAAGCTTTAAACATGGAAACATACTTATGGAATTCAATTACAGTAAAAACATAACAAGAAATATGGTTAATTAACATAATACAAAACAATTCATACAATTCAAACCCCAATTCATGTTTAATAATTACAAAGCTAGCTAGTAGGATGTACCTACCCTTTTAACAGGTGAAATTTTGATGAGAAGATAACTCTGAACACCAGATTTGCGCTTCAGAAAACTCTGGAAACTAGAATCCCTTTCTCTCTTTTGATTTCTCACGAAAACCCCTTTTTCAAACCCTAACTTCCTTCTTTGTTCTTCTCAAATTTATCTCCAGAATGAAATTCAGGGTTTGGTAAACCCTTAGCACCGATTTTTCTTTCCTATTTATAGTGTAAGAGTTTCTAGAACTCTTAGTGCATTAAATCCCAAAGTCAGTTATCTAATTAAAAGTCGGTTAGTTTTTTTGGGCACAGATTCGTCGACCAGTGCAAATCCATCATTGGCATTCGTCGACAAGTGTAATTTTAAAACATTCTGTTAAAAATATTTTACAAAGAGTCGTTAATAAGTTCATAACATTCGTCGACGAGTTCTTGACCTCCAATTCCATTTGTCGATGAGTCCCTACTCTGTTTTTTCTTATTTTTCTGTTTCTTCATTTTTCCACACTTAGAGTGTTTCCACTCTTCCATAACATCTTAAAACATTAAACATACTTTTATATAAACTTATATAGATTCAAAACTTTCGTTATCATTTATCATTCATCAATTATGCATAACCATTATATGACTTTCTTAGCTTTAAAAACATTATTCATATATTTTATTTATAAGGATATGAAACTCAGTTCTGAGGTCTTACACATTGGGTCCAAGATTCAAATCCGAACCCAAACCTAAATTAAATGATCCAAAACTCAAATCCTAGCCCATGTAGAGGAGGATGGGTAAGGCAAGTTGACGAATTGGGTCATCAATTGCCACTCCTACTACTGCATGCCCTAATTTGAGTAAGGTATTGGGCTCAAGTATCGGGGAAAGAGTTTCTCTCAATGATCTAGCAAACAGAGGACCACTCACCATTTCCTTAATTAGTCACTCTAACAATGACACCCCGCCTCTTGCACTAGTGGTGGGGTGTAGCCTCTCTGTTGAGGGAGATCTGGGGATCCAATCCCTCCGGGTATGAGTCGCAAGAGCTCCAATTCCCAAACTAACCATACTAACGTAGGTAAATGATATCCGAAGAAAAAAAAACTCTAACAATGATGCCTCATACCAACAAAAGAAGAAGAAGCAAACTAGTATTTTCTAGTTTGTAATGATAGTTTGCTATGGATGTAAATGATATCTTGCACCTAAATATTGTTGTAATACTTTAGCCATGGACTATTAATGAAAAAGTTTAGGTGATCATATTAGAAGAAAAAATGTTAGTTTGCTACATTTGTTTTTTTTTTTTTTTTTTTTTTTTTACTAAAGCCCATTACACCTCTCTCACAAGGTTGGTCCTACATCGAGTCATAGGGAGGGAAGCTTTTCCTCAGGTGATTTGACAAGTAGGAGGTCCACTCACCAATTACTAACCAAACCCTAACACACCCACTTGATCCTTTTAAAATAAATTTTAAAATATAAATAAATTATTAATAATTAACTTAGTATCCAGGAGCCAACCTAAACACTACCCAATTATAGACTGATTGAGAAAACAAAGCTTGAATCCGAAATATGGATAGAAAACCTCAACCAAATCTTTAAATTTAAAATTAATAGTTAATACTAATTAATTTTATATTTATCAATAATTTAACTAGGTATTATGCATGTCAGGTCCAAAAATTCCAAGCCCAAACCTAACCCAACTAGAACTATTTGAGAAAACCCAACCTTAACCCCACTCATGGATCCAAAAGCACAAATCTACCCATTTGAAAAACCTATCACTCTCAGGTTCACCAGTCATGATTGCTATGCTTGATTCAGAGGTCAAATTTGGGTATGACAACTTCTAACCTGCCCAAACTCAATAGGCACAGGTCAGGATTCAGACTTTATCCCTTTATACCATGAAAATAATTTATCTTTAGCTTGGTCCAAGTTGGGTGAACCGGACTTGTCAAATCCTAATGGCTAGTTATTTTTTTAAAAATAAAGCCACTTAGTGGGAATGGGGGGTTTGGCAGACCCCTACCTGTTTAGTAATAACATAGGGGGACATAAACATTACCCTTACAAAGATCTTTATTCCTTCTGAATTCTAATGTTACCCATGCCTAATTTGCCTATAAGTATTAAAGAAATTATCTTAGCAGGACAATCATGAGACTTATAAAAAAAAAACAAAACAAAATTTTGAATCTCACATCCATAGCTTGCCAAAAAAATCTGCACTCATATTAGCTTCCCTGAATATATGATTAATCGAATAGCGACTGATCTACTTGTTCTAATACCAAGAATTCTAAGGATGATTATTTTTACCATTCCAAGCATCCACCAAAATTTTGGAGTTGGACTCAACATCCATTTGATTTACACAATTTTTTTGATAAAGGCTTATACCATCAAGAAGATCTCTCGCTTTGGCTATATAATTACTAAATTCATCATAATAAGAGTAGAAAGCTACAATAATGTTTCATGCATGGTCTCTAATAACGTCTCCACCACCCTCATTCCTTGGATTACCTTTGACGCATCGTCCACATTAATTTTAAGTCTACCTTGAGGAGGGTTATTCCACTTGACATAGAGAGGGATATCCACTCTTTGGATCGAAGGAACATAGATATTAATCGGAGAAAGATCACATCCATTTTATTTGTATAGAGGCCAATCTTGATAACTCATCTTCTGATATTTTCAATGATGATATTAGGATTTTTATGCAAATTATTAAATCTTCGATTGCATCTTTCCCTCCAAATCTCCCATAAGACGATAGCCAGAAGTAAAAAAGCTCATTATGGAAACGGTTCATATTCTGAACCAACGTAACAAAAGACAATGAATATTGTCACTAGGCAAAGGGATGAAAGAACATAATCTACCAAAAAATGCCAACGAGGGCCAGCAATGTCACTCGGCATAAATAAGTGGTTCAGGGTTCAATGTTACCCCTAATATCACTGGAGTAACGGCTAGCCAAAGGAATACTAATATATGGAATATTAAGATCAATGGGGAGACCTCCATAAAAACCTTCCAACTGAAGACTTGGGTCTTCTTAGGGATCACTGAGTTCCAAGAGAATTTGTACCATTCTTTTTTATCTGAAAAAATATCTTATAAAATTCCAAGTTGATTTAATGGTGAATCTGCCTTTTCGTGATAGATTCCATATGATTAGATCATCAGAATTCGAAAAAAAAAATTCAGCATCTAAAATAGATTGCATAATCTCTTTCGGAATGCAATTAATGATAAACTGAAAATCCCAAGTACCATTACCATCCAACATATTTGAAACAAAAGGAAAGTTGGTTGAGGGATTAATGGCATGGAGAATAAGAGAGAGAGAGAAGGCGCTGTAGTACTACTGTCCGCAAATCCTAAGGGTGGTCCTGCTTGTCCTGCGGTCACCTTAGCTTAATTCTTGCATATTTTCTTGAGGAGGGCTACCCACGAACGTACTACTTCAATTTGTTTTCCTGAAGAGTGGGTTCAACACATGGCGTTGCTACTACAAATGGTTTGACACTTAGGTGCCATCACCTTGCGTCTTTGGAAGGTTGCAACTAGGGCTAGCATTTCTATTTTTGGAAGTGATTTAAAACTCTCAATAGTATTGCTATTATCGATAGTTTTAAATCACTTTCCTTCAACTTTTTCTTTTGAGCAATAGTCCCCTCTTGGGGGGGTGAGACCGATTTTCCCCTTTCGTCTTGATGAAGGGATTATTTTACTTTTCTTTTAGGGGCTTGTAAGCACACAATTTTACACCCCATCCAAACCCTTTCAATCCCCTGTAGAACCCTAGGTATACCCTACTAAACCCTAGAACCCTAAAAAACTTAGGACATAAACCATGGACTCAAAGCCCATTACCCTAAACCCTAGGCTAAACCCTAGTATGACCTTAGCTAAAACCCTAGGTAAACCCTAGACATGCCCTAGTGTAGCCCTAAGCCTAGCCTTAGTCCTAAACCCTAGACAAACCCCTAAGGTAGAGGCATTTGGGCTCGAGGCCCATTTCAACTAAAAGAGCCTAAACCCTAGTCTAACCCTAGCTAAACCCTAGGACTAACCCTAGGTAAACCCTAGACCCAACCCTAGGTCTAACCCTAGCCTAGCCCTAGTCTAAACCCTAGGCTAAGCACCACGGGCTCAAGGCCCTTTTCAAAGCCCTAAACCCCCAAACCATGGATAATTCATCTTTGGGGCCCAAATTTGGGCCCACAAGGCCCAACCCAAGTGGGACCCACTCACCTTTTTCAAATTTTGAATTTGGGTCCAAGCTCTCAAAGGAAAAATGGGGGAAATGCTCTTGGGCCACGTATGAGGGCTTAGGCCCGAAATAGCAAAAGTTTTTTTTCAAGAAAACAAACCCATCACTGTTTATCTTCTCAAAATGAGCTGTATACAGTAGCCAGCTGCTGCCATAGCTGCCTTTGACCACCCTACTGCTCCAGGCCTCTCCAGGCTTGTCCCCAATGCTTGTATAATGACAAAAATGCCCCTGGCACCTTCCATTCTCCTCTATAAAGCTCATCCATCCCCCTTGGTTTGAAGATCCGAAAATTTTGCTAGAAAAAAAACTCTGCAAAAACCACCTCTGCCAGCCCCCACTCTCTCATCTTTAGACCCCTGTGCAACCGTAGCTAGGACCCCAGGCCCTCCTCGGAGTTGCCTCAGCCACCACCTCCGCCGGTAGCCACCGTGCACCATTCCATAGCAGTGTAAGGCCACACCACTTGTTTTCTTTCTGTAATAATATCTGTAAGACCCCCTGGTCCTACTCCAGGGGGGTCCTTATTTCTTTTTTACTTGCTTTACTTCGCAATCCAACCAAGGATAGGGCCCCCTATGGCTTCCCGTAAGCATAAAGGACCCCTTGAGGTTGTTTGATCTCGGGTACAAGACCCCATGTCACTATAGTGAACTCCTCGGTTGATCTGGGGGTCCCTCAAACCATGAGGGAACCCCAGGGAAACCTGGGTACAGCCCCATGAGGGAGTAAAGTCCTTGTTTTAAAAGAAAAAAATTCTGCAGACCAGTTTCGGCCAGCCACCTGTAACTCGAGTTTAACCATGGTTAGAGTGGACCCTGGTCGAAACCAAGGCCATGGTTAGACTCTCCATATATAGGGCTACCCCCCTGTAAATTTTCAGACCCTAACTCTCGCTCTAACCGTGGTTAACAGGGCCTTGAATTTGGGTTAGCAGTCTACCAATAGAAATGACACTGTTTTGCACAAACTTTGGGCCCTTGTGGGGCCCACATACCTCAACCCCTGGGGTCAACCTAAGGCTCGTTGGAAAGCTCATGTTGCCCTCTACCTCTCTGCAAAATTTCAGGGACTGAATCTGAGTTTAGCTTGGATTACCAGCCCTCCAAACTTGAGTAAAAAGTTTTTTCAGATTCCTGACAGCAGTGTTTGTTTTTGTTTACAAACTTTGGGACCTTGTGGGACCCACATACTTCAACCCCTGGGGTCAACCCAAGGCTCGTTGGAAAGCTCATATTGCCCTCTACCTCTCTGCAAAATTTCAGGGACTGAATCTGAGTTTAGCTTGGGTTACCGGCCCTCCAAACTCGAGTAAAAAGTTCATTCCGATTGCTGATAGCAGTGTTTGTTTTTTTTTACAAACTTTGGGCCCTTGTGGGGCCCACATACCTCAACCCCTGGGGTCAATCCAAGGCTCGTTGGAAAGCTCATGTTGCCCTCTACCTCTCTGCAAAAGCTCATGGGCCCACTTTGGCCCCCTGTGGGGCCCACACCTGAGATACTCATGGCATGCCACCTGTCCCATTTGAAAGAGGGCACTCCAGACTACCTATACATGTGTTTACTTTACCCAGGGGTGATCCCTAATCCTAGTTAATCACCCACAAACCCTGGTTAAAAAAATTACAAAAATAGAGGTAATCAGATTACCTCTATTCTGTAATTTTTCAATTTTGGGCTTTGTGAAGGGCCCAAACCTGGTAGGAGGCCATTCTAGGCCCTGCCATACCCTTTGGGCCCAATCTTGACTAATCATGACCCTTAACCATGGTTAAAATGGCCCCCGGTTAACTTTTAACCATGGTTAAACACTATTTAACCTCACAAAAAAATATGGTAAAATCCTTAAAAATCCATAAAAATACAAAAGACCAAAAAATGTCAATCTTGGACTTTTTAACCATGGTTAGCACCCCTAACCATGGTTAACACCCTCTTAACCCCGGTTAGCAAACCTAACCCCCGGTTAACACCCCTCTTAGCCTCCGGGCTTTATCCTAGGCCTACCGGGCCTCAACCTTGGCTATCGGGCCTCAACCCTAGCCTCCGGGTTTACCCTTGGCTTCCGGGCTCAACCCCTTTGCACATTGACCAAACCCGGTCAAGCAAAACCCTAATCTCCGGATTAGGCCCCTAAGCCGCCCTTGGTGCACACACACACACCCCCTCGCCTTAGCACGGGCTCATGTGCTAGAACTACGCTCGGTTTGATCTCACCCCTAATGTGAGTACGTAGGCAGCCCAACACGGGCCCGACCCTAGTTAGCTTTTACTTTCTTCCGGTTAGTATAAGTTAAATACTTTGGCATTTGATTAATGTCGATCTTAACTTTGGCTTAAACCTAGTAAGTAGGGAACCACTTTATGTGGAAGTGTCGGGGTGCCTAACCCCTTCCCCGAACTTAACCGAACCTCTTACCCCGATCTTCGATCGCGGACCAAGCCTTATCCAACATTCCCGGGGGACTTATCCCTTCTGAATTAATAAGTGGCGACTCTAAATCCCAGTGAGTAATTTTCCGTGCTCACAGGGCTTTAGCATCCCAGTTGCTGGATTTAGCCTATTTTGCAAATAAGCTTGTGTGGCAAACCAGTTTGCGATTAATTAGCTCATGGTTTTTGCACAATTTACTGCATTGGATGCTTTTACTTACATATTGAATCAAAATTGATAGTAAAATGACTGAACCCCAATTATTTATATGTCTTTAATTACGCTCTCTACGAAATAGAAGGCATTGGAGCTGGCTCAATCATTTTTCTATTTAATTGAAAATTTTCATTTTTCCTTTATTTTTAAAATTTTTTTATCGCAATATATTAAAAAAATGGAAACAATGGAATACATAAATTTACAAAACCGTGAACTAGGGAAAGAAAAGAAAAGAAAAGAAAAGGGAGGCTGACAATAAACTGGTTGTATTCCTTAGGTCATAAGCTAGCTAAATCACAGACTATGAGATAAAAGTTTGGGTACCCCTTTTGGACAAAATAGTCTCTGATTGAGACCTAATCAAATAGTAAGTTGCGCACCTTGTAGTCTTATTTTATTACTGTCCCAATCGTTCAAATATTTAAATACACATCATATATATAATATGATCACATTTAGTCCACCAAATATATTAGTCAGGTTTAGTCATTTTACTATTAGTTTTGATTCAAACTAGGTCAAAAGCACCCAAAGAGGTTGCATGCAAAATTGTGCATCAACAATGAATTAATATGCATGCAAACCGATTTTTCACAACCAACTATTTGCAGATTAAATCCAATAGCTGACTTCTTAAAATCTCTCTTTTTTGGTATAATTTCACTCTTACCCATGTAACTACAACTATTGTTGCGAAGAGGAGTGCTAGCCCCAGTCGCATTCACTCCAAAATTTTCCATAGACGCAAGAAAGGCCTAACACTTGGATATCTTTCATATTTTAAAAGTTTAAAAAAGCAGAACTCAGAGTATCTTTGACATTTGTAGCCACCCAGCTGCGTCTTTGGAAGATTTACGACTGGTACTAGCAAAATCCCGTTGTGAAAGGGTGGCCAGGTTAGAACAAATTTTAAAATAAGTAACTAAGGGGCCATTTGGCATCAATTCACAGAATGTAGCTAATGTAGCGGGTGCCTTCACTTCAATGCAGCACTATGCCCTCATATCTCTTTTCGGAATTATCAAAAGGAGCGTCAGATATAATTTACACTTTTCAAGAGCAAGAGCAAGAGCAAGAGCTCGCTCAGGTGTTGTGGGCTTTTGCTTCTCTATATGAGCTAGCAGACCCTTTGCTTGACTCTTTGCATAATGCTTTCAAGGATGCAAACCATTTTAATTGCTGCTTAGAAGAAGAAACATCAAGCCCCAAAGAAGAAGGATATGTGGAATGCATCGAAGATCTCTACTTGGAAGAGTCTTTAGACTCTCCTGTTCTCAATTTCAATAGGGATCAACTTGGGAATGTAGCTTGGTCTTATGCTGTTCTTGGGCAAATGGACCGGATTTTCTTCTCCCATGTGTGGACAACTCTGAGGTGCAACGGATTTCAGAGCACTATAGGGAGGATACATCTTGTGAATCAGTGCTTGAAACTTGAATACCCACATCTTCAGTTATCTCTGAGGAGTGATCTAGAGGAGAAAATTGCACGGGCAGGAAACACTTAAGAGGTTTAAATAATCAAAAAGTGATTTCTTCATTCAAAAAGGAGGTGGGCCGTCTTCTTGTTAGCACGGGCCTTGATTGGGTCAAAGAATAAACTGTGGATGGATATACACTTTGGATGCAGTCTTGGTTGATCAGAAGGTTGCTTTAGAGATCGATGGACCAACTCATTTCTCAATGAATTCTAGTGAATCCCCTTGACACATTATGTGCTAGCATCTCAACAGTATTTATGTTCATTGCAATACTCTTCTAATCTCTTACGAGCTTTTGAGATGAGAAGCTTCAACCTACTTCTCTGCAGGGTTTCCTTTAGGACACACCATGCTAAAACGCCGTTACATTATCTCATCAAGAGGTGAATTTTCGCACTTTACACATTTGAATTTTTTGAACATTTGTAGGTATACATTCACAAATGGGGCTGTTAAAGGGCCGGGCCGGGCCGGGCCGGCTGGGCCAGGGTTTGCCCTAGCCCTGCCCTCACTTTTAAAGGCAGGGATGTAGCCCTGGAAGGACCTGAATTGGCCAAGCCATAGTCCTTCCCCACGGGTCAAGGCCTGATGTGAAAATTGAAACTCTCTTCTTTTATTTGGGCTTGGGATAGATTATTCAACACATAGATCAGATCAGATCAGATCAGATCAGAGAGTTAAGAGAGAGAGGGAGTGAGATGAGAGTAATTGAGACTCTCAAAAGACATCAGAGAGCAGCCTAGTAATAGAGTGAGAGACTAAGAGAGCGATAGACGAGATGAGTTGAGAAGTTCAACTAGGGTTAGGGCTATATATAAGAGGGGGTGTTAGTGAAGTTACCACCATACCCCACTTTTAAGGGTGTATATACGGTAATTTTAAAATTTTATTTTAATAGTACAAATTTCTTTATATTTATTTATTACATAATTATATGACAGACTTTTTTATTCCCTTCTGCCTGTGCCACGTGAGATGGCCATCTTCCCACCTTATGACACGTGTTCCGCTTTTCCCAGCATGCTTATTTCGTTCCCACCAACATGATGTTTTCAGATGAAGCAGATTTTTTTTCTTTGGTTTTTTTCCCTTTCCTGAAACATTTGCTTGGAAAGACATTAAGTAATTTATAGGTTATACTCCAGAAAAACGAACAATCTCAAATGAAGCATATTACCGCAAGTACCATAAGATCATTAGATCAAGAATTCTGTAATGAAAGAACAAAACCAATTACAAACTCTACATTAACAAAGGCAGCAGAAAGTGAAAAAAGAAAAAAACTTTAAATAAGATTGTGAAGAAATCAATCCTAAAGAACAAAAGAGACTACTCAGAAATTAGAAAAGGTTCCTGTTCCTCCATCGCCAACGATCACGAGTTTAAAGCTAGGATAATCAACAGTCTGTTGATTAGGTAAAGCCTGCAACAGACATAAAAAATAAAAAAATAAACCCTAAACCCTAAGAATAAAGCTACAGATCAAAGAACAGAGATAGATAACATCGATAGTTAACTGAGAAACTAGAGGAAGTTCAGTGAAATTCGAAGGAAGAAATTAGAAGCAAGCACAAGCAATATATAGGGAAAAATTTTTCGAAGATAGAAACGAACAGGGGCGGAGCCAGGAATATATTGTAGGGGGCACATTTGGTTGAAAGGATAGAAAATTTTTGATGACTAGGTTTATGGGTCATTTTGTACATATCTTATTTGTTTCTCGTTGTTTATAGGAGTAGTTGTTCCCTTGCCCTATTAATAATATAATATTAATTTTTTTTTTTTAAAGGAGCACTTGCCCATTGTTCAATCACTATGTCCTATTAAATAATTAAAAGATATTTTTTTAAAAATTTCATAGGACAACTGCCCCATAACTAATCTTTTACTGCTATAACCAAAATCCTAAAAGTTCCGTTACAACACAAAAGTCTTTATCTTTAGTTAACAACTTTAATATTTAGAGTTAATTTTTCCTTCTAGAAACCAGGGTTAGGTGGTAGAACTTTAATGGTTAATGAATCTTAATCACAATCATGAGGTATTAAAAGGGACATGTGTTGGCCTATGGGTTGTAACCGGCTCCAAGGAGTCCAGTTATAACTTATAAGGATTTTAAATCCTTAGTAAACATTTTTGAAAAAAAAAATCAAAAGATGAGGGGCACCCACCTGAGATCGAATCACAATTGAACTCAGGGAGAGTTCAATCACACCCATTAGCCAACACATGACCCTTTTTCCCAATTAACCATGGTTAAGATTTACTAATCCTTAGAATTCAACAATATAACCTTAGTTTTTATAAAAATATTAAACTCTAGTTAAGAATTTTTAACCCTTAGGGTTAATATTTTTTACTATATTTAAAAAAAAACTAAAGTTATATTGTTGAACCCCAAAGGTTAGTGAATCTTAACCATAGTTAATAGGGGTTAAAAGTGACATGTTAGCATGTAATTGTGATTGAACTCTCACCAAGTTCAATTGCAAACGGTTGTGATTGGATCTCCATCCACCTCCATGCCCATGCCCATGTTATGCTTTAAATATCTAAACATTTATAAATAAATAAAAATTCAAAAGTTTGGGGCGGGCGGGCGGGGCGGGGAGGGGGAGAACGTGCCCCAGGCCCCCCCTTGGAAACGAAACCTACCATTGATTCCTCTTCTGGGAATATCCAGAGTAGAGAGAGAGAGAGAATATTTGTAAGAGTTTTTGTGATCCCTAATGTCTTTTTCATGTAGCTTTAAGGCAACGCGATTCTCTTGGCCAGCCGATTTGGCTAACATTCTAAAAAGTACGGGAGCATAGTTGGTGAGTATTTAAGATGTGAGAATCTACCAATGAGGTGATGCCTTATATTTGGAAATGGGTTTCATGGGTACGCCTATAACTACTAAATTTGAAATATTTACTATGATTATGGTATTACGTGAGACATCTTCTTAAATACTTTTAGGATTCTAGGATTCTATCATAACCATTAAATGGAGGTCTAGGAAACTTAGGGCCTAAGCAGAATTTTTTATGTGAAAGTTTTTTGCTCTTTAGATTAGGTTTGGAAGGGAGCCATGCTCTGTAAAATCCTAGAACACGAAGAATAAAGAAAAAAGATTTAGAGAACAAGAAAAATTCACCGATTTGGAGAATGACACCAAATTGAATCTGATTCAGTGGATAATAGGGTCCTGTGATGGCAGCTCCGAGGAGATCGGCCATAACTTCACCGGCACCAGAGCGGAGCCAAGATTTTCGGCAAGGGGGCTACACTTCTTTACCACTGCAAATGACAAAGAAAAGAAAATATTAATTTAGAAAATAGTTCCCAAAAATTTTAATAGAGTAGTGATAGGCGTAGCCATGAAATCTATTTCCAAATCCAAGGCACCACCTCATTGGTAGATACCCCCTCTTAAATACTTACCACAGTTAAGAGAGAGAAATCCATCAATTAGGTGGTGCCTTAGATTTGAAAATGAAATATGAGGTGGTGCCTTAGATTTGGAAATGGATTTCATGGTTACGTTAATTATTTCCCATTTAAATACATCCGGTAATCGACGGCCGGCTGGCGGTGGAAGTGACAATGGCCGATGGGGGTTCGGCGGTCGGCAGTGAACAAAGAAAAGGGTTTCGTTTTCACGTACCCTTGCAATTCTCTAATGTATGTCGTTATCATCTGTATGATGGCCTAAAAACCATAGGATCACTTGGATGTTAGTTTCTAATGGCTAATTTTGGTTTTTTTTTGGGTCGGGTCAATGTCCAACATGCGAATACCAAAAAAACAAATAAAACAAATAAAAGTCCAACAGGCACTACTATGTACAGCAGTACAGAGGATCTCAAACCCTTGAGGACCCGGATTCAATAGTTTAATGAATAATGCCTCTTACCCCTACAAAAAAAAAAAAAAAAGGTCCAACAGGCAAGTTACTATTTGCCATAGTGACCAAAAAAAAAAGTTACTATTTGCCATGATTGGGTAAAGGCATCTTCAACTTGACATTTGCATTTCAAAAATTAATCAACCAAAAAGACATAACCGGTCAAAGGCATCTTTTCAACTTGACATATGCACTTAAAAATTAATCAACCAAAAGGACTTAACCTGATTGACCGTCAACACCAAGTTCAGGATTGTGCCTCCTGATTTGAACGAACGGGGACTAACATAATCCTCACTTGAAAAATTAAGTGAAACCATTTAAGTGATCTCAGAAGCGTAAGAAAAGCAAGGTAAAATAACAAAAAAAAAAATTAGAATAGCAAGTAATTAAGCTTCTCACTTGCTGACTAAATGTTGCTAAGATTACACATCAATCAGAAATATCTTTGACCAGTAAAGGGATAATTGTGGAATCAATCAAGAATAGCAAGTAATTGTGCTACTCACATGCCAACTTAATTTTTTTTAGACACCATTCTCTCTGGCAGTTTTGCTAATTTCTAGAGATAGACAAAACCGATAAAATAAACAAATGAAGAATGATATGTAAGGGAAACATGGTTGGAACTTGTGGAGCTTCCTCAAATGAAGCAACGACTGCCACCACCTAACATCAATAATCAACCTTATTTTTAATAAATTCCATAACACTTTATTTCATTGATTAATGCATGCATGGTGATTCTGAGCTTCTTCATTACGGGTAGATCCATGCTTGTTTAGAGTAGATTGCATGAGTGCGGTCCGACTTGCTATCTAAGTAGGTAATTGGGATGAAATCGTGATCATATAATATAATCTTTGGTAGTGGTGACGGTGTCATCTGATGCTTCGAATAACTGACGTCATGACTATTTGCTATCTATTCTTTTATTAGTTGTATTTGTGACCCTGATTTTTTCCCCAAAATTCACTTTTATTCCATTTTTATTACTTCTACTTTAAGATGGGCATTGCGCCTTGCCCGTGGAGTGGCCTTGGCCACTTCTCCTTCTATCCGCAAGATTAGCTTGCGGACCAGTCTTCTGATTTGGTACTCTGTCCACAGATTAGTTCCCTAAACTTGGTTGTTTTTAACCAATTTTGCTGAGGAAGTTTCTGTAAAATTCTTTAGGCCAGTGGCCTTGTTCTTTTACCTTGAGATAATTTGGGCAGCATCTCCACTCTATTGATAAACTTTTGAGGGGTGAGTTCCAACAACCAACTTGGGCTGGGGGATCTCAACAGTCTGTCTTAGGATTGACCCATAGGGCTTTTCCTGTTTAGACCTTAACTGAATCATGGTTTAGGCTCGAAACGAGTTTTCTCCATTAATTGACCCCAAATGGTTAACAGATTTGGAATCCTCTTTTAGGATTTCCGGTGACATTGGTCTGCCTTTTGGGCTGACCTATCGCGAAGTGATTGAGCCACTTTGTCTTGTGTGCACCCGGTTGAGTGCACCCTCCTTAGTATCCGTGAATAGAGATGTCTGCAGATAGGCACTTCTTTTCTGAGGTGCCCACAGGTTGACTTGCATCCTCTGGGATACCCGCAGGCTAATGACTTGCTGTAGGTGGGCAGTCTGATGTGGGCGGGCTGCCTGCCTTTGATTTAGACGGGCAGACTGCCTTTCCACCCCTGAGTTGACGGGGTGGATCCTGCTTCTGCTGAGGACTGGAGTGTCTTCAACAGAGACCTAGTCTGATGACTGCGGCTTCTTTGCAGAGGTCTAACCAGTTGGCCGGACTTGCCTGGCTGGAGCTGTTGCTATCTCAGCCCAGGTGAGTGCCGTTAAATTCGCCACTACAGGCTTCCCCGACAAGGTAATCAATGACGGTTTAGTCCACCACCGTTATATCTTGTGACTGCAGTTTCTCCTCTTCTAACGGCGGTTTTGAACTGCCGTTAAAAAGCTTGAATTTTGTAGTGAAATCCTAGCATAGCTTCACGAACTATTGTTCCCACAAGAAGACCCCAAGTATTCTCTACCTCTATAGTTGTTCCCATATTTTGTTAGCTTCATTGGCGAGATCTTACAAACACTTGATCTCCAACTCGAAACTCGAGGTCCCTCCTACAAGTGTCGGCATAGCTTTTCTGCCTATTCTGTGCTGTTTTTAATCTTTCCCTGATCAACTGAACTCGGTCTACAATCTATGCAATGAGCTCGGGAACCAAAAGTTTCCTCTCGCTAACTTCGTCCCAACACAGAATTGAACAGAAACTCCTCCCATAGAGTGCCTCAACTAACACCAATCTGAATGCTTTCCCTATAGCTGTTGTTGTAGGTGATTCGACCAATGGCAAGTGTTTATCCCAACTACCCTGAAATTCAAGCATATATGCCCGTAGCATATCCTCTATGATCTGGTTCTCCCTCTCAGTCTGCCCACCTGTTTGCTGATGAAACGCCATACGGAAGTTCAAATGAGAACTCATGGTCTGTTGAAAACTCTTCTAGAATCTGGAAGTAAATTTCAAGTCTCAATTAGATACGATGCTAACTGCACTCCATGCAAACAGACTACTTCCTTGATGTACAAACTTGCAAGTTGGTTGCGATTGAATTTGGTTCGGTACGGAAGAAAGTGAGCCGAATTGGTCAATTTGTCTACGATGACCCATATAACATCAAATACCGCGACCCAAAATCCCCCTTAGAAGTTTTGAAACTTTGGAGTTGTGACCTATATTTCAAACCATCCTGTAAAAGCATATAAAGCATGCTAAACAATGAACTTGAAAATTCCTTTCTTATATACAGTCTTCTAAGTATCAATAGTTACAATAACTGAAACCTAAACTAAGACATGTACATAAGTTCCCTCGCTTGAGTTACCAACTCAAACCGATACAAAAATCCCAAAATACATCTCTCTCTCTCTCATCGACTCATCAGTAAGTCCACCTATCAAGGTCCCTATCATCCTCAAGATAATTGCTTAGTGGCTCCTCAACATATACCTCCTCGATCCATGGTTCCGGAGTGCGCGTGTCTACCTGTGTACCTGCCGAAGTAACAGTTCGGATGAGCATGGAATACTCAGCGTATACAAACTACTATCTAATAATGTTATGATCATCACTAATAACATGCTCGCATACACACAAATAGGCAGTTGGAAGTAGAATTAAGCATTACTAACAATATTGTAATCAGGGTACGGAAGTCATAATTCTTTTAGAAAACTATCATGTGCCTATTTTTGAAGTCATACATACATCAATACTTTTCTAATCTTATTTCAATTGCATATACACTAACTTTTCAAAATCACATGCTTCTGGAACTTTACTTTAAAACCATACTTTCATCATTTACATCATGCTTTTCTCTTTACACATAACATATAACACACATGTATTATTCCTATGAGAGTACTACATTTCACACATGCATCATCTCCTTACAAGTACCACATTCATCACATGCATTTCTCTTTACGATTGCCACATTCATCACATGAATTTCTCTTTACTATTGCCATATTCATCACATGCATTTCTAGTACCTGAACTATGATTGAACGGATATACTAGCATCATTCACATACACATAACCCATACTTTGCACTTACTTTCATTTCATTTCTTTCATTTCTTTTACTTTACTTCACTAGTGCCTGGACTATGGTGGAACGGAACACACTAGCATTTTCTTTACTTTTACTTAACTAGTGCCCGGACTATGGTGGAATGGAACACACTAGTATCTTATTTTTTCTTAACTAGTGCCCAGACTATGGTGGAACGGAACACACTAGTCTCTTTCACTTGCTTAACTAATGCCCGGACTATGATGGAACGAAACACATTAGCTTCTTTCACTTGCTTAACTAATGCTGGACTATGATGTTACAGAACACATTAGCTTCTTTCACTTGCTTAACTAATGTCCGGACTATGGTGGAATAGAAAACATTAGCTTCTTTCACTTTGAGACTTATGAGCATTTCATTACACTTTGAGCATTTCATTTCATTTGAGCAAAACATACTTTGAACCAAAACCCATACTTTGAACAATTCCTTCTTTGAGCCAAAAACAATACTTGAACAAAAACCTTTACCTTGAACAAAACCTTTCTTTGAAACAAAACCATCTTTTGAGTGGAATTCATACCTCAATGGAAATCGTATTTTCGAACAAACCCTTCTTTCAAATACTTGTATTTAATATAAAACTCGATCATATAAATGTTAGTGATCATGTATGTCATTTTTGAACAATAGGGAAAGTAAGGAAATCTTAAACACATAATTCTTACCATAGTTTACAAGAACAAGGCCATAGGCCATTCAAATCATCAATAATTATACTTTCAATATCAATTTAAATGTTAGTTTTCATAACAAAATCACCTAAGGTAGTATACACACTTCAATTTATCAAGCAAGCATGCTTTTGAATTGGTATTTCTAATTAAGGCATTATACAAGCATATCTAGTGGAATGAATTATCACTTTTCATCCAAAACTAAGATTTAACATCTTATTAGTGAATGAATCACAACATGGAAAACTAGTAGAGTGTTCTACCTTTTCTAGATCAAACACATTTGATCTAAGCGCTTTAGAAAGTGGAAGAAGACTTGAGGAAACAAGAAAAGTGAACTCCGAGCTTCACTTTGATCAAAAACCCAAACTTAAAAACAAGCCAAGAATCTCTTTCTTCTCTTTCAAAATCCCTCTCAAATATATTCTTAGGGTTTGGTAAACCCTTACCCATGAAATACCCTTCTATTTATAGGGCAAGGGTTGCCAAAACCCTTAAAAGCCCTTAGAAAATATCCCTGTAGGTCAGTTACACTGTTCTGGGTCGGTTTGCCATTTCTGGGTAAATCTGATCGATTAGATTTGGCAGATTCCAAGATCTAGTCAACTGGATTTTTCGGGGAGGGTACTGCCTGAATGCCAGTCGAATCTAGTCGACTGGATTTTGGCTTGTCCAAAATCCGGTTGACTGGATTCTCTGTTTTGGCATGTTGCTTGATGTTTCGACCATAACTTTTGACTGACTTATCAGATTTTGGTGATTCAACTTGCGTGGAACTCAAAATTCAAAGGGGAACAAATTTATGTCTAATGTAAAAATCCTAATTCTGGATTATTCATGGTCTAAATAGGCCCTAAAATTTAGGATATGTTAAGACATCCCTCATCTTCTCTTTACAACTTTGATCACACAAGAGGGTCCTTAGGCCCTGAACACATACCCTAACACACTCCCATAACATACGTTATTGAGTTCAAATCCTCACATTCATTCATCACATAAACCATAGGCTTTTAGGCCTTTATAAGAATGGTGTCAAGCACTACTCACAACACTATTCACATGAACAGTGCCATTGAGTTTCGGGGTTCTACATCAAAGTTCTTCGCTGCTCTTGGCAATCCGACAATGAAGTCCATGGAGATGGTTTCCCATTTCCACTTGGGAATAGGAAGAGATTGAAGAAGTTCTACAGGTCTTTGGTGTTCGGCCTTCACTTGTCGACAAACCAAACACTTGGACTCGTAGGTGGCCACATCCCTCTTCATGTTTATCCACCAAAAGTGTTTTATAAGATTATGATACATCTTGGTATTTCCAAGATTGACAATGTATTTGGACTTATGTGATTCATCCAGAATTGCACGCATCAACTCTTCGTTGGCAGGAACACATATCCTACCATTGAATGTAATAGCAGCATTTTAGTGAAAGATAGATAAATCTCGATTTCCACTACCGAATAATTTTTCTTGATAGGCTAGTAGTTCTTCATGATCTTTTTGCTGGAGGTCTCTAATCATGTCCAAGATGATTAACCTAACTGCAATGTTGGCCACTAAAGCTCCAAAGTTAGACACATCTTCAACCAGCTTCCATTCTTGGACATCAGGTGAGCCACTTATCCCGTGAATCTCCAACTTAGTGAATCCACCCCTACATTAACTTTCATCGGGTGGTACTGAATAGAGCAGCCATAGTTCTTAAGGAATTTCACCAAATGACGTTGCCTTAAATTCAGCTCCTTCTGCGAGATCAGATACTTTAGACTCTTGTGATCGGTGAATGCTTCAAACTGCTCACCGTACAAGTTGTGCGTCCATATCTTGAGAGCGAAGACTACAACTGCCAACTCCAAGTCATGGGTATGGTAGTTTTTCTCATGGTCTTTCAACTACCTGGAATGATTACCTCTGTAGTTTAGATGTAGGGTGTGTTGTGATCACGCAATAGTTTTAATGTGTTTTCTTCTTGTGTTAATGATTGAGTGTGCATGAAAATATGATAAATCGGAAAGATATTTAATACATGTATTATTCTGATTTATTGGAGATGTTATGTGTAATTTTAATAAATGATAATATAACATATTAGATTTTAGGGATGAAAATATGAGAGATCTAAAAGATATTTAATATATGTATTATATATTATGATTTATTGAAAATGTTATGTGTGATTTTAATAAATGATAGAATAACATATTAGATTTTAGGGATGAAAATATGAGAGATCTAAAAGATAGTTAATATAGGTATTATTCTGATTTATTAGAGATATTATGTGTGATTTTAATAAATGATAGAATAACATATTAGATTTTAAGGATAAAAATATAAGAGATCTAAAAGATAGTTAATATAGGTATTATTTTGATTTATTAGAGATATTATGTGTGATTTTAATAAATGATAGAATAACATATTAGATTTTAAGGATAAAAATATTAGAGATCTAAGAGATTATAATTGTTTCGTTTAGTGAATTTTCGGAATTGAGTTTAATTTAAAGAATTTACCCAATTTTGATATACGGGCTATAACTTTATAACCGTGAGTCCGATTTTTGTCTAATAGCACATCGTTTCGAAGAGCTCAAAAAGATCTACAACTTTCGTGAATAAAGTTTTCTCAAAATCAATAGTTTTGTAGGTCAAAACTTTAGTTGAAAATCAAAAATGGGAAAATAGATATTTTTCACATTAATTTTTATAAGATACTTTAATTAAATGTATATATGATTTGAGTGTGAGAACATTGTTTTATTGAGATTCTATTATATCTCATTAGTTAATTTGTTAGATGGCTGAAAGATATCTCTTACAAACTTAAGTATTTAGTTACTAAATAATCTGTTAGGAACTTGACTTATATCTTATTAGTTAATTTGTTGAGTAGTTGAAAGATACTCCTAACAAACTTAACTAATTAGTTACTAACTAATTGGTTAGTAACTTGACTCGTTTATGCTAGTACAAGGGTTTTACAAAACTTACTAGCATAAAAAAGGTTTTCCAAGTCCTTAGGGGTTTGTGAAACCCTGAACCCCAGTATCATGAGAGTTGAGAATTTGTAGGGATATAAATATTTGATATTTATAACTAAGGCTTCAGTTGTAGGAACACAGCTGAAATCCATTTTGTAATAAAGTATGTTACGCCTCCCTACATTTTAATTGTGAATTATAGCATAGTAGATTTTAAATATAAATTATGATCTTGTCTGTTATAACTATGTCATTTAATGTTTTGTTATAGTATCATGATGATAGGAATTCTTCTTCTAAAATAATGGTGATTCAATAAACATATTCATAACTTGTTGGACATATATGCCCTCAAAAGCCAATAAGAGACTTTTCTATGTTGATTAGACAAGCATCATATTCACACAACCAACTATAAAGGGTATTTATATTAATTACTATCTCATATGATGATGACATAAAGTTCCTTAGGTAACATTGTAGGAAAATCATGCAAAGGTTGCGAGGAGATATGATTTTCCAGTTCCTTGTAAACTTAATATTGTTCGAAGCCTCTAGAGTATTGGTTGGGCGTCATACTTCATCATTGCTTGCACATGTGTAGTTCTATGAGATAGTGTGATGAATCTCATTCACAGAGAGTGGTGACTCTTGACTAACATGTGAGTATATGTAGCAAGTACATAATACTGAACGGGGTCACTAGTGGATACCCTATGGAATACACTGTCAGATTGTATTAGGGTTATCCATTTGACAAAATGTCCTCAGACCTGAGAGCTTAACATCTTCTCAAATATTTGGCTATATGGTTTTGATGTGTCAATCGGCAATGTCCAATACACAGGACTAACTCTGGGTATGTTGGGTCATGTACACAATGTTTGGAGAAGTGTATAAGCACTCAATAAGGAATCCACAACTCCTTAATTGGAGATAATGATATCAAGGTGATACTTGTTGAACTAAACTGTTAAATCCAGTACTAGTGCTTTTTGATAAAATGGTTTTTTATCGAAGTTGATATTTTTAATATGGAAAAGTATATATAAATATATATGTCAGTTCTTTTCTAAAGTTTCTTCAAAAGTGTTTTGGAGGTTCAGTTCAATGAAAAAGTAATCATGAGAAAGGGTTCTATTCATAAGCAAGGGACTAAGACAGTGGAATTGTTCCAATCCCAGAAGCTTACAAGTGATATCGGAATGTGGAATGATTTATTAGTAAATATATTGTGAGATGGTACTTACAAGCAATTCTCTAATTTCTGGAAGTTAATCACATTGTGTTAATGGACATTAACTGTGATTGGTGGAAGTCCAGGGACTTAGATAACATTCTATGATCCTAATGGAGTTTTAGGAAAGGTGTTTCCTGATAATAGACGGTTTCTAAACTCAACCTTTGCACCTCTAGAAGGAAAGGAAGATATTGAGCTTAAAGATAAATCCAATATTCATGCAAGCTTGGATATGGAAAGAGTTGGTGTTACAACTCATTCCTAACATATAGATTTGAATTTAATTGTAAAGATTCTTTTGTATATCTTCTTTGTAATCTCTTTGGAAGGTTTTCCTCAACTAAAGGAAACCTTACTTATCTCATTGTAACCACATCTATATAAGTTATTAAAGTCTTCTCTACACTCACGTTTTGAGTGAGAGCATTGTCTGCCATTGCTTAAATTGTTTTATGGTATCAGAGCTACACCACAATTCTTTGTGTGGTAGTGTTATTCATCTTGTTGCAGACATTACTGAAATTGTTTTAATGGGGTCATCTTCCTCCTCAAGCGGTTTGACACTCCAAAATTTGGGTCAAATCACCTCGATGGTGTCTGTGAAGTTAACATTTAAAAATTATCTGCTATGGAAGGAGCAGATTTTACCTTTGATTGAGAACACTGATCTTGTTGATCATATCTTGGGTGACTCCAATGAGCCCAAGCCGATTATAGCTTCGTCTGAAGGTGGAGAGGAAGCTAATCCTAATTTTCTCGCTTGGAAGCGAGAGGACAGGTTTCTTAAGAGCTTGATAACGGGTACACTATCCGAGGAGGTGTTAACCCTGGTGGTTGGTCTGTCTACTGCGAGAGAGACCTGGAGTTGTTTGTCGAAGGCATTTGCAGATGCCTCAAAGGACCGAGAGCTTCAACTGGTTCGAGATCTACAGAGTATGAAGAAAGGTACTAATTCTGTACCTGAATATCTCAAAAATTTTAAATTTGTTTGTGACGAATTAGCTGCTATTCAAAAACCTGTAGAGGAAGAAAACAAGGTTTACTGGGCTTGTACTGGTCTAGGAAAAAAATACAATGTTTTTACTACCTCTGTACTAGCTAGGCCCCCATTACCTGCGTGGTCTCAATTTGTCTCCTCTCTCATGAGCTATGAGAATAGAAATCATGCTCAGAATCTTGAAGGAGATGGGGGATTAGATTCTCATGCCTTTTGGGGTCAGAATAAAGGCAAGGGAAATCGTTTCAACAATGAAAAAAATTGGAGACAAGGCCAGGGACGCCAGGGAGGAAATCATAAATTTAATTCTCAAGGTCGCGGTTTTACTCAAACCGGACAAAATCGTGACAATTTTGTACCGTGAAATAATGGAGGCGAAAAGAAACAACAACCTAATCAACACCGAGTCCCTGGAAATCAAAATGGCGCTTTAGCCTGTCAGATATGTGGTCGGTTTGGCCACTCGGCCTTGCGGTGCTCTAATAGGTATAATCATGCTTACCAAGCTGAAGACATGCCCCAAGCATTGGCAGCAATGAACATTGATGACCCTCAAGATCCAGAGTGGATTCCTGACACAGGTGCAAGCTCACACATGACTAATGATCCAGGTATTTTTACTACCCTCAAACCGTATCAAGGGGATGATAAAATTATTGTTGGTGATGGACAAGCACTTGAGATTTCTCATGTTGGTAGTGCTACTATTCCAATTGGGTCTAAGAAAATTATGCTTGATAATGTTCTACTTGTGCCAAAAATTGCTCGTAATTTATTGTCTGTTAGTCAGATGGTTGATGATAATTCCTGTATTTTTGAGTTCTCATCTATTGGATTTGTGATTAAGGACCAGAAAACAGGGAGAATTTTGGCAAGGGGATCTAGAGATGGAAGTTTGTACTCGTTTGGAGCTAAAAGAAGAGCTTTATTTTCTATTCAGTCAAGGAAGGCAACAGAAGGAGTTTGACATCAACGTTTGGGTCATCCACAGCCAAAGATAGTTCGTCTATTGAGTAATAAAAATTTTATTTCAGTTGTTCAATGGAATAAAAATCAGTCTTTGTGTCAAAGCTGTCAAATGGGAAAGAGCTGTAAGCTACCTTTTATTTCTACTAGTAAAAGATCAGATAATATTTTATTTAAAATACATTGTGATTTGTGGGGACCTGCCCCTATCCAATCTATGCAGCATTTTAAATATTATACTGTCTTTGTGGATGATTACTCACGTTACACATGGATATATCCACTGCGACATAAATCTGATTTCTTTGACTGCTTTGTCAATTTTAAGAAGATGGTGGAAAATAGATTTGACAGGAAAATTAAAATTTTCCAGAGTGATGGTGGAGGAGAATTTATTAAAACAGAGTTGCTTGATTTTCTTAAAGACAATGGTATAACAAGGCAAATGTCATGTCCAGGCACTCCGGAGCAAAATGGGGTGGCAGAAAGAAAACATAGACACATCACTAAACTCGGATTATCGATGATGTTCGCAAGCAAAATTCTGAAAAATCTTTGGGTTGATGCTTTCTCAACTGCAGTCTTCTTACTTAATCAGGTTCCCTCCTCCGTGTTACAGATGGAGACCCCATTCAAGTTGTTGTATGGCAAGGATCCTGATTATAACTCTTTAAGGATTTTTGGTTGTAGGTGTTATCCTTACCTCAGAGACTATGCAAGGAACAAGTTCTCTCCCAAGACTTTACCATGTGTTTTTATTGGCTACAGTATGATCTACAAAGGCTACAGATGCTTCTATCCAGACACAGGCCGTGTTTATATATCTCGGCATGTTGTTTTCGATGAAAATATTATGCCATACACTGATGTTCACTCTATGCAGGATCCAGTTTCATCTCAGGGGGAGCACCAAGATCTTACAGTCATAGTTTTTGCACTATGGAATGATCCTCATGATATTGCTACATCAGATTCTTCTACATTGATTGATCAACCTGATTCTTCAGTTCCTCATGGGGATTCTCATCGATCTAATACTTCTTATGAAAAGTTGGCTGATATATCTGCCAATTTCATAGAACCGCCAACCTCACCTGAGCCGCCTGAGCTACCAGCCTCGCCTGAGCCACCTGAGGTACCAGCTTTGCCTCTGCTACTTGCCTTGCAATCTGCTTCACCGTCTCCTAACTCCTCGACTATTGATGTTCCGCCTGCTTTGCAACCCTCGCCTGTGCCACCCTTTTCGCTATCTGAGGGTGTTGAAGGCTCTGTACCGACTCCGGTTCCATCCTCCAATATTGTTACCACCTCCTTACATCCCATGAACACTAAGACACGGGATGGCACTCGAAAATCAAAAGTTATATTTTCTCTGGCAGCCACAGATGAAGTTATTCCTTCTGAACCCAAAACTATGAAGTCAGCACTCAAACACCCTGGATGGGTGTCTGCAATGGAAGAAGAATTAACAGCATTGAAAGAAAACTCGACTTGGGTTCTTGTCCCTCGTGACAAAAGCATGAATGTAGTGGGGTGTCGTTGGGTCTTCAAGACCAAGTTAAAATCCGATGGCTCGTTAGAGCGATTAAAGGCGAGACTTGTCGCCAAGGGATACAGTCAACTTCAAGGCATTGATTTTGAGGAGACTTTCAGCCCGGTTGTAAAGCCTCAAACTATTCGAGTTGTTCTGACAGCGGCTATGTCACAAAATTGGCATATTCGACAACTCGACGTGAAAAATGTCTTTCTCCATGGCCATCTTAAAGAGGCCGTGTTTATGGAGCAGCCCCCCGGCTTCGCTAATGTCAAATATCCTCCTCATGTTTGTGAGTTGAAGCGAGCCTTATATGGACTTCGTCAAGCACCACGAGCTTGGTTTGACAGGTTTAGCAATTTTCTCTTAAATTTTGGTTTCTCCTGTAGCATGCATGATCCCTCACTATTTATTTTGCGATCATCACATGAAATTATTTTATTGCTTCTATATGTGGATGATATTGTGCTTACTGGGAGCAACGTTGCTTTTCTTCATTCCTTCATCACTATATTGGGCTCAGAATTTTCTATGAAGGATTTGGGCTCTCTTCATTATTTTCTTGGTATTGAAGTTACTCCTACACCTACCGGGATCCTTCTTTCACAAGGAAAATATGCTAGAGAAATTCTCTCTCGTGCTTCTATGGACACGTGTCAATCCATATCTACTCCTCTAGCTCTCAAACATGGATATGGTGTTACAACTAATTTGTTAGACAAGGAGATTCAATATCGAAGCTTAGTTGGCGCTCTTCAGTACCTTACTCTAACTCGGCCGGATTTGACATATGCCGTGAATTTAGTTTGCCAATTTATGCATGCTCCTACAGTTGGTCATCTTCAACTTGTGAAGCGTATTTTACGCTATGTTCAGGGTACTCTTGACTATGGTCTACATATTCTTCGCCATAACTCTATTGATCTTTATGCCTTTTCTGATGCTGACTGGACGGAATGTCCTCTCACTAGAAGGTCTACGACAGGTTATTGTGTGTTTCTTGGTTCTAATTGTGTTTCCTGGGCAGCTAAGAAACAACTTGCTGTTGCTCGATCAAGTGCCGAAGTAGAATATCGCTCCATGGCAGCTGCTACTGCAGAATTGACTTGGATATCATTTATTCTTAGAGATATTGGTGTTTATTTACCTCGTCCTGCCACTCTCTTTTGTGACAACATGAGTGCTCTTTACATGTCAATCAATCCCGTTTTTCATGCAAGAACAAAACACATTGAGTTGGATTATCATTTTGTTCGAGAGAAGGTTGCATGTGGTTCTCTCGTCACACGTTTTGTTCGCTTCGCCGATCAACTTGCCGACATCCTCACCAAGCCATTGTCAAAGCAAGTTTTTCGTGGTCTACGTGTCAAGCTGGGTGTTAATTCTACTCAACACCTCAGCTTGAGGGGGAGTGATAATAGACGGTTTCTAAACTCAACCTTTGCACCTCTAGAAGGAAAGGAAGATATTGAGCTTAAAGATAAATCCAATATTCATGCAAGCTTGGATATGGAAAGAGTTGGTGTTACAACTCATTCCTAACATATAGATTTGAATTTAATTGTAAAGATTCTTTTGTATATCTTCTTTGTAATCTCTTTGGAAGGTTTTCCTCAACTAAAGGAAACCTTACTTATCTCATTGTAACCACATCTATATAAGTTATTAAAGTCTTCTCTACACTCACGTTTTGAATGAGAGCATTGTCTGCCATTGCTTAAATTGTTTTATTTCCTAGTAACAATGCTTTAACCAAAAGGTTGAGTACTTGGTCCCACAACCAGAAATAGGAGATCCCTTTAGATCCCACACACAAGGACCTTCTTAAAGTATTTAATTTAATTTATAATTAAATTAATTAATTTTTCTAAGTAATCACTATATGGTATAGTGAAGCTCTAAAAGGTGGAATCACATTAGATGTGAAAAACCAAATGGGTAGGACTCATTGGGGATTTTATTAAAAGAATCATAAAGTGACCTAATAGGTTTTGGAACCCTAGGGGCGTGTGGAGTGGGACTCACCTAAGGTGGGACTCCCACTTCAAGGAGGAATAATAATTGTTATTATTTTAATTAGTTTCTAATAACTAATATCCTTATTAGATAAGGTTAGTTAGTTACTAATTAAAGATTCCCTAATTGTTAGAGATTCCATTAGTTGGTTACTAATTCAAGATTCCTTATTAGATAAGGATAAGATTAGTTATTAATGGATAAGGTTATTTTCTTTTAAGATTAATCCTAATTGGATTAGGAGAATAATCAATAACCCTATGTTTGGTTGCCGAGAAAATAAGTAAAAACATGGAAAAGAAAAGAAAATTGGACAAAACACAGCTAAAAATTGTATTAGAAATCTAATTTTCTTTTCTTTTCTATATTTTCACTTATTTTCTTGACAACCAAACATAGCATAAAGGAAGCTATTGAGGAATCCTAATTGGATTAGGATAAGGTTAATGAATTATAATTGGATTACAATTCAAGCAACCAAGAGGGAATATATATAAAGGATTGGATGCCCAGCCCTTTAAGGAATATAATTCTCCAGAATTTTTTCTTCTCTCCCTCTCCTCAAGTTCACGCCCAGCCCTCTCCCCCTTTGAGGGTGTACGGTCACCCTTCCCCTTATTCATTTTTGTTTGGTTTTTGATCTTGATGATCAAGAACAAGTTCTTTGAAGATCAAGATTGGATCTTGTTTCATCAAGAAAAGTTCTTGGATCAAAGAAAAGAAGAAAAGATAAAAGAGAATGGAATTTGGAAAGATCATTAGCTTCCATTAGAGAAAGCTTTAAAGGAAAAAGAAGGTTCGTGTGAATCGATATGAGACTTGACACTTGTGAAGTTTTGCGAGTACTATTCTTATGTGGATTTGACTTAACAATTTTAAAGTCGCAAAGGTGAATGTTATTCTAACCTTCATTGAATAAAATCAATTAGAATCTTATTCAGATCTTGGGATTCGATGTATGCCCCCCAAGAACTGTGTTTCCAAAACTAAAAAGAGGCATACTTTTATAACTTTGGTTAAGGGTCATTCAAGAAGTAAATTTGTAAGACATCCTTAAATGGATCCTAGGGTGATGTTGTGTAATACTTAATGATGATTTTGGGGTCGTGTAGAGTACCTACTCAGAAATAGAGGATTGAGCTGAATAGTGTAAGACACTCAATTCTTAGATGAGTGAACTGTGTGAGACCCAAGAGATATGGTAAGTTGTGTAAGACCCCAAGGATTCCTTTGGTTGATAGGGTAAGTTGTATAAGACCCCTATTGACCGGACTAAAATATAAGTAAAGACTTACTTGAATAATATGCATAACTTGTTAGTCGTCTTTTCATATGAATTGTTGATACATCTAAATTATAGTTGTATTCTCTTGTTGAGCTTTGAGTTCACCCTTATTGATTCTTTCTTTCAGATGGTGATTAAGAAGAATAGAAATCTCTCTTGCTTGAGCAAGTGTAACCAGCTTTAGAGTTTTTTTTCCTATTAGAGTAAGAGAACTTTAGAGAGGTAAGTTATATGGAAACTTTAGAATGGTTTAGTTTTTGGGAGAACTCATGTTGTTGAATCTTTTAGTTATACTGGATATTTATATCTGTTTAATAGAGTATTAAATGATTTTAATTTCTATTAATATTAGAATTTTGTTTCTGGTTCACGCCTTGATATTTATACAAATATCAGTATTATTGTGTATGGGTTGCGGGGCGTGACAACTTGATTCTCATGTAATGAACATACCTTTTTAGAGAGTAGGGAAATTGTAGTTACATTTTAATAAAAATAACTTAAACCAGGCCCAACCAACAGAACCCCGACCATTTTATAGCCATACAAGTATCGTTTCCAAATTTAGTATTTTACGTTAAAGATTCCTAATGATTTCCCCTAAAGATAACTAAGTCTTGTACTCTATTCTTATCTCTTATTTATCATGCATTTGGATTTATAAAATTGACATACATAATTGTCCATTTCGTCCCCACACCTTGCTTCCGTCATTTGGGGTGTATTACAAATAGGGTGAAATTGAAATTCATCAATTCTTCTGCATGGAATTGAAGATCTTATTATTTCATGGGCTAAATGAATGGAATTCAAATCAATACTTAAAGGGCATTACTTAATATATAATTTTTCACTAATGCAAAATTGAGAAAAATGTGTGAGCCTAACGAAAATCTCTTTAAATAATTCGACTATTATGTTCTGACTATTATGTTCTTCAACCCATCATTCTTGTCACCGCTAGACGTCAACTAGGGGTGGCAATGAATCAGGTTAGTTTTAAGTTGAGTAAACCTAACCCATTTTTAAATCGGTTCAAAAGGCAAACCCCCAATAAGTAAACCTTTAAACTAAATCTGCCTCCTAACCTATGAATTAAATGAATAGTAATTAAGTATATGAATTTATTATACTTATAATCTCAACACTAATCCATGAAAACTTGGACAGGTTTACACGGGTTGGGTTTGTTTCAGATTGAGTAAATATGCACTCAACCTAAACCCAACCCATTTATAAATGGGTTGAAAAGGCAAATCCAAACCCGACCCAGTAAGGGAGTCGTCCTTAAACCGAACCTGTCGTGTAACCTGTGAATTAAATGAATAATAATTAAATATATTTTTAAAATATAAATATATATAAATTTCAAGAGTAATAAATACATTATGTATATATATATATATATATATATTACTAAACTAAGTACGTATTATGAATTGGCAATTTCAGGAGCTAAAAGGTAGGTTTATATGAAAACCAAACGTGATCTCAAACCACAAGTCCAATACCTCAACCCTAACCTGTAAGAAGTTTAATGGGTTCACGGTTGATGGGTCCAATTAGAAACTGCCCCCCTTAACGTAGGTCAACCACAGCTGCTATATATGCTTGCGTGGAGCAAATTATTAATGGATATTTACTTTAATTCGTTTTCACTAGGGATGGCAATTTGACCCGCCCCTATAGGGGTGGTTTTTTTTCAAAAAAATCGGGGGCGGGGCGGGGATGGTATAAAAAAACAAAAACCCGACTTGGGGAGGGGCGGGGCGGGGCGGAAGCGGTTTTAGTATACCCCGCTTCAGTGCCCCGCCCCACCTGTAATTTTATATATATATATATATATATATAGGCCGGCGGGGTGGGGCGGGGTGGGGATTTTCTAAGCGGGGCGGGGGCGGTTTCACCATATGTATGCTCCGGTCGGGGGCGGGGCGGCTTTATAATCGAGGCTGGGCCAGGTTGGTAGAAAACCACCCCGCCCCGTTGCCATTCCTAGTTTTCACATCAATTTTTGTATTCATCCATATAATAAAATTGAGAACTCTGCAATTCAATTCCATCTAATAGTATATTCAAATACAAAATTTCTAACTCTACAAAAATCAATCAAATTATTTTAATTCCATAGAATTCAATTATATGGGTAAATTCCACTTCTACAAACTCCAAAACACTAACTTTTCATTTTTTTTCTTAATTAAGATAGTATATAGAGAGAGAGAAATCAGACGGTGGAGTGGTAGATGTACAGTGGGACTCAAAGTCTTAGCAAGTGGGTAGTAGTCTTTGAATAAGTAGAAAAAGAGGTTTTGGGCATGTGCACAGCTTGCATGATCCAACTATATGATCATGCAAGGATTGCCCCAAACTTCGAGAATAGGTGTACCGTGTGTATTTTATTTTGTAAAGGGGGGGTCGTTTGGGCACAATGGATATTTGAGGTCCAGGAGATATCCTGACCCCGCAACTGTAGCAAAGTCCAAAAAGAACATGGGAGTACTATAACCAATCGTGTTAACCATTAATTGCTAAAGTCTTATAACACTTTTAGTGGACCCATATCCAAAAGGTAATTGTTTGACTTTGCTCCTTTAACACCTTTTTAGTGTGTATTGATCATACATTAGCCAGCCTTTGCCATAACTGTAGCAAAGTCCCATAAGAACATGAGATGATAGAACCAATCATGTAAACCATTAATCAATACAGTAAAATCATAACATGTGACTCATATTTAAAAGGAGTTTGACTTTAATTACTCATTTGAGTGCAATTAATGATTAAAGCAATTGATGTTAGCATTTCCCTAAGAGGAATGCTATTGAGTCATAAGGCAACTCAAAACTGTCTTCGAAAAGACACAATTATAGGGCATCAAAAATTTGGGACACCATAGAGTCCTTGTTACTTGTTCCTGATCTGGCGAAAGACTTTTCATTTCTCTAATAAAATAATTAGATTCAAGTAATATCACTTGAATCAAATTGTATGGTTCAGTCAAATAACTTGATTCAAGTAAAATAACTTGACAAAACTTTTCTGGGATGAACAAGTAACAAAATCTCAAGGGCATCCCATGATTTTTGACACCTTAGGACTGCATCTTCTCAGGAATTATCTCAAGTTGCCATATGACCGGTCTCAAAGTAGCATTTCTCTTTCCCAAAAAGGAACATTCACATTCTCTTTAACTTCATCCCTGGCACGTCGTGAGCCCAAATGCTGTTTATGATAAATAATTATATTTCTCTAGTTGTGATAAGCTCGACACCCGAAAATCCTGCGCAGGCGACAAGGAATATGTGTTGGAGTATCTTGTTAATTCAACCATGTATTTATTAATTTTTATCCTAACAAGCTTTGTTCAATAGCCTTACCCTTGTAGATATCCTTTTGCGTTGTTTATCAAGTATTATAATCCTTTAAATTAAAGGTTAGATGAATTTGATCAAACAAATATAATAAACATGGAACAAAAGAAAAAGTACTGTAACCATCAAAGTGGAATGACAAGGCACTAAACAAAGTTTGTGGAATGCCTTACCACCTGCTCTTGGGAATCTTCTATTTGGACTGCATGCCTGCAGGTTGACATGTCCTTGTTATACCCGAGTGAAGATAACTCACCCGAGTCGAAACAGTCGAATTGTAACCGAGTCATTGTGTTTCACTTGAGGGTCATGTCAGCCAAAACCTCCCTTATCAACAGCTTCCTTCTGGGAAGATCAAGATGAGCATCTTCTTCATGTTTTGTGCATAATATCGTGGTAGTTTGAGTTGCAATTTTACGCCTTCTTCTAAAACGAATGCTCGAGAAAATGCTTACCCAGACGGGGAGTCGAACTCGTTGCACAACACAATTTTCTAACTCTATAGCTATCTCTCCCATTGATGGCCGCCGCTCTTCCTCCGAAGAAACACACCGAGCTGCAATATTAAGTATGCATCTAATGGTAGTCTCCATGTTAGTGGGCAAAGCAACCCTTTTATCGCAGACCTCCATTACTCTATCTTCTTGGATTAATGGCAATGCCCACTCTACAATGGAAGCAGGTTCCCTTCCAACATCGATAGCTTGTGTAGAACTAATGATCTCAAGTAGCACAACCCCAAAGCTAAAAACATCATTTTTGGTGCTTAATTTGCTTGGTGTGGTGTAACAAGGATCTAAGTAACCGATTGTACCAGCGGGTTGACTCAGTGAGAGAATTGGCAAATTAGGATCACTTTGTCTAACTGCAAGGCCGAAATCTGCTAACTTTGCATTCCAGTTTGAATCAAACAAAATATTGGGTGACTTGATATCTCTATGAATCACATAGGGTTTAGCCTCGTGAAGGAATTGCACCGCTCGAGCGATCTGGAGAGCTATTACGGCGCGTTTAGACCATGTTGGTGGGGTGGAAACGTTATGGAGCAAGTCATGGAGGGAGCCATTGGGCATGAATTCCATGACAAGGAGCTTCTTCTTGTTGGAGTCTTCATGAGTACTTACTCCAAAAAGGTTGACGATATACGGGCTTCTGCGTAAAGAAGATAAGATCTTGGTCTCGTTATCGAGCATTGAGTTATCTTGAAGAATTTCAAGACCCAGCGATGGCTTTTTAACTGCGACGAGCTTGCCGTCACGAAGAACACCCTTGTAGACGCATCCATGGCTTCCTTTACCCATGAGTCTTGAGAGAGAGAAGCCGTCGGTCGCCGCTTGGAGGTCTTGGTAATCAAATTCCTCCATTGTTGTTGCTGTTCTTCTTCTAGTTGGTACTATTCTTATTCAAAGAAAACGTTGAGAGGCAGCAACTCAAGTGGGGGGCTTGTCATGTCTATCTCTGTGGGGCGGGATAATGTATCTGAGTTCAAAGCTTCAACATCAAGTGAAAAGCTTTGTACAACCCCAGAAAAAAATAAGTTGGAAAAAAGAAAAAGGTAAAGGAAAATTTAGAGAAAAGCAAAGCACTCTTGAGCAAAAGGCAAAGGGCCTGACGGGGATGAGATGCTCCATAGCTGTTTGTTGGGTCCCCCATCTACTTTATATATAAAAATATTCTTTTGATGGTAAAAGAAAGATCAGTTTAAATATGGTAACTCAGCTTTTGTTTGCGGGAGTCATGTTGGGTGACAACTTTTGGTACATAATAGTACTAGTCTATTTGGAACCTCATTGTGCTACAGGAGGGTTGGACCCCACGATCAGACCACCCACCTTAGTAGGGCTATCAATGAGCCTTATTTATATTGGCATGAACATGCTCAGTTTTTTAGTCGGGCTGGGCTGGGCCGGGCCAGGCCGGGTCTGGCCGGGCCAGGCCGGGTCTGGCCGGGCCGGGCTTTATTATTAGTAGGGCTGGTTGGGCCAAGTTCAGCGCCCATCTCTACTCAACAATATAATATGTTATTTTATACAAATTATGTATATCTTTTATCAATATATATGTATTATATCTTTACTATATATAAAGAGGATTTCTCTTTCTTTTTTTTTGAAGGGTAAAATGGGGTTAGGCGGACCCCGACTAGATATATTGCTAGAATAATAAAATTACAGTCTAAGATACATCTTATGAGACTGATCTTCCAGAATTATAGACCGAAGGTCTCTAGGAATGTCTCCTGGAGAGAAAGCAACCCTATCTTGAGCATTACAAAATTTTGCTAGCCAATCTGCCGCTCTATTAATCTCGCCAAACATGCAAAATAGAACAATAGTCAAATCTCGCTATCAGACGAGTCGCTGCTCGAAACTCTTTGTGCCATCGCCATGGGGGCACAGCTAAAGCTATTTAGGATTCCTCATGTTCAAAACGTTGATAGAATTTTTCGTAATTCCAAAATGCCATTTGTATAATCAGCCCTTCAAATGTGATGAAAATTTGCAAAATTCAAAAACTACCCTTTGCATAATGAGCCCTTGAAAACATAGATGAAAATTTGAAAAATTCTTAAATTACCCTTATCATAATCCTAATCCTAATTATTATATAAGCCAAATACTTAATTAAATGTTTGCTTGGTTCTCATACTATACCCTCACTCATCTATCTATTAGGCCTGAAATTTTCTACGGTTATAACTGAACTTCTTGAAGTCTGGTAACACCACTGAGCAGGGGTGGAGCCAAGATTTTCTAGTAGTGGGGGCACGCGATAGTTCATGAAAAATTGTAGTAATTGTTGATGAATTTGTAGAGAATTATTAGGTTGGTACAAAATATGCTGAGTTTAGGTGGATGAGTGTTCGGACCATAGGCCCTCAATTTTTTTAATGACTAAGTTTTTGAGCCATTTTGCCCACACATTTTGAACATATCTTATGATTATTATTTCTCCTTGTTTACGAGATAGCTATCCACTTACCCCATGACTATGTCTTGTCAAACAATTAAATAACATACTAGAAAAGATATATTTTGTTTTCAACAGTTCAGAGAAAGTTGCCCACTTGCCTCATGGCTATACCTATTAAATAATTGAATAATATAGTATAACTGTTATAGGGATAATAGAACATTGCCATAATTATGCCCAGTAAAATAATTAAACAATTTAGTATAAAATACAATTTTTTCTTGAGGCAACTGCATGAAGATCGAATCACAGCCAATCGTGATTGGACTCGGGGACAATTCAACCGCACCTAAAGATCAATTCGTGTTACACGTGTCCTTTTTAACCCCTATTAACCATGATTAAGATTCACTAACCCTTAAGGTTCAACAATCTAACCTTGGTTCTTATAAAAAAAATGCTAATTTAAATTTAAACTTTAGGGTTAAATTTTTTTAACCCTAAGGTTCATTTTTTTTAATATCTTATTTAAAAAATCAAGGTTAGATTGTTGAACCCTAAGGGTTAATGAATCTTAACCACTGTTAATAGGGGTTAAAAGGGAGATGTGTTGACATGTGGGGGTGCGATTGAACTCTCCCCGAGTTCAATTGCGATTGGTTGTGTTTCGATCTCTCCAATGGCTATGCATAAAGTTTTTTTAAAAAATGTTTTTGCAAAAGTTCAATAGGGGCACGTGCCCCCATAGGCCCTCACCTGGCTCCGCCCCTGCCACTGAGGTCGCCATGTGTCCCTTTTAACACTCTTTAACTATGGTTAAGAGTCACTCACTCCTAAGGTTCACCCACTTATCATTGAGTTTTAGAAAAAAAATTAAACCCAAAGAATTAGTGAATTTTAACTAGGGTTTAAAAAATCATCGGCAGGTATCAATCCATTAGGTGGAGTGATCGTTTGGGAAGCCTTTCGGGGTCAAGGTTAACCGATCGAACGACCGAGCTCCCCAGCCCCCAAGGCCCCTTCTTCTTCCTCTCCTTCCCTCTGGTTTCACTTCCAGCCTCCTCTCATTCTTCTTCCTCTTTGTTGATTTATAGGCAGCGCCCCAGGAAACTCCCTCGAACATGTGCTCACTAAATATCCTTTGGGATATTTAGTGAATCGGTGGGGACTTCCCAAATATACCCCTGAGCCAATTTTTAACCCTCACAATAACTAAACTATATAGAAATACATCTACACAAATACATCTTGCATAATTAAAATATTAATAGTATGATATATATGCTAAAACGATCACATCCTATATCGAATTCTTTGTCCATTGAGATCGTGTCATACACGGTGTCCTCATAGTGATTTTGCCCCTGCTGGGTCTCCGTAGACCATGATGCTCATATGTTAATTGCGTCCACCCTAGGATTCAACAATCTCATTCAAGAAACCAAGCACCGGCTTTCCTTGGGTCATTGTGAACTCGACTGTGATTCAGCCCCAAATATTTGCAACCAAATAAAACTTGATTGAAAAACAAATCAATAGATGCATGCAAATCACAAATGGAAAATAGAGGAAGGAGAGAAATGTTGTGAACAGATTCAGAGAAGGGTGTTTTGAAAAGAACCAAGAATATATATATATATTTGAAGCCAAATAAAGGAGAAATAAATCCTCAACGGAATGCCCAACAGACTAATGGCATTCTCCCACGATTTTGAAACTGTTACTACACTTACTACTATTAAAAAGGGTTGACTGGAATCAAGGAGATGAAAACGTTAAGCTTTATTCTCAAAAAGGCAATGAAGACCAAGAGAGATTGGGACTAAATAACTTCTTCCAAGTTTTGTTTTACACCAAAAATATAACAATCCCCCACATAAAAAATAAAATTTTGAAGATAATAAACAAAGGTAAAATAGGACTCAAAGGAGCTATGACATATTGGCAAAGGTATCTTTTGGACTTAAACCTTTGCTTAGTGTATACATATCAAGTGCATGAAGAGATTGGTGGATGAGGTCCTGAACCAATCCCTTTTATTCATGAACCAAGATAATCACACATACAATATCTCCTTAACATTGTCGATTTCTTACAGTTGTGCACATTTTAGCCATGTACAATATCCTAGTATTTATGAGTGCTCCAGAGAATAACCCTAGATTCGCATAGGAAGCAGCCTCACTTCCACACTCATATAGACGCTTCTATCAAGGATGCCTTGTAACTCAACACCCCACTGAGAATCAACTATAGATAGCATTTAGAGAATGACTCAACCTCCTTTCTTTACAAGTAACACTACAACACCATAGGAATGGGCATAGATAATCTTCCTTGTAGTACCCTCACCTAGTCACTCAACAAATTTTTTTTCCATTGAACCTAGATCTTGGAATCTCTAGCCACATAGGTTGGGTTTTCAGTGTCGGTGACCTATTTTTCAATAGGCTTTAGCTCCATCACCCTTGATGTACTATAAATTATCTCTTGAGCTAATTCCTTGATCAACGGATCCGCTAAGTTTTCTTTTGATCTTACAAAATCAATTACAATAATTCTATTATTCAAAAGTTCTTTAATGGAGTTATGCCTTTAACGAATATGACGAGATTTCCAATTGTAAGATTTTATTTTAGCCCTAGCTATAGCAGCTTGCCAATCACAATGAATTAAGATAGTAGACATAGGCTTGTTCCAAAGTGGTATATCCACCAAGAAGATTTTCAGCCATTCTGCTTCTTCTCCAACTTTATCCAAAACTATAAACTCTGATTTTTATAGTGGATCGAGTAATGTAAGTTTTTTTGAAAGATTTCCTCGATGATGTACCTCCTCTAAGAGTGAATACATATCCACTCGTGGACTTAATTAATTCATTAGAATCCAAAATCCAATTTGCACCACTATATCCTTCTAATACAGTGGGATACTTACTGTAATTAAGACTATAGTTTATAGTATATCTCAAGTATCTCATCACTCTAATTAAAGCATCTCAATGATCTTGTCATGAGCTGATAAAGTATACTTGGCCTCCCTATAGCATAAACAATATTAGATCAACTGCAGTTTATAATATACATTAAACTACCAACAATTTTAGAATATCCAAATAAAATGTGTTTTTATTTGTTTGCAATCAAATTGAATGAATTTTCTAAGCACCTTTTCAATGTAATGATATTGAGATAGAGATATTCCCTCGGGGTTTTCTTACAATATTAATTCCAAGAATTACATATGTATTACCTAAGTCTTTCATATCAAATTTTTTTACTATTATAGATTTATTATTATCAATTATTAATTAACATATCATCTACGTATAGATAGATGATTACCCAGTTCTATTTACTGGTTGGATGTTCTCTTTTCCTATTTAAGTATGGGTTTAATGTAAACATTTACAATTTGTGAATTGTATCTAGGTTACAGTTCTATGATTTATTAATTCCTTGGGACGCACTTGCTAGAGGTTCTATTTATCAAAATTTTAAAAATTTTATTTTTTTCTTTTGTGTTTCATTTTTCTTCTAAAATATCTTCATAAATTGTGGTTTTCTATTAGAATCAATTGTGGGTTTCTTAGTAAATTTGGTTGATGTGGCATTTATATTATAAATTTGGATTGATATATAAATTTTTTTTTTAAAAAGTGTTGTAACTTGATTTTAGAATGCAAAACTGTGTTTTAAGCGGATTTGTGTTTGAGATATATCATATAATTATTTACAACTAGAGGCTCTATTATGCTTACTGGATTTTTCAAGTAGGTATTTGTCCCATCTCTTGGTTGTACCTACCTCGCCCTTTCTCGATTGGCTTCAACCTCTTTTCTTCATTACTGATTTATCTCTCTAAGCATTTATATAGATTTGCAGTGTAACTTTTTTCATCTCCAATTTTCCACTAGTGACTCTAAGCATTGTAATGGTCACTTCTGCAAATTCACAAGCTGATATATTTTGCTGTCATATGCAAAAATAGAGGTGTGCGGTTATTCCTTCGTCTTCTTAACTCATTAAGTATCACGAAAGCTACCATCTCAAATATTTTAAGATACCCAACATTGTAGCTCCTTCAAATAGCAGTAATCATGTTGCATACTATACTACCACAAATTTAATTGTGTGTCAATATGGGCGCATATACATGTGGGTGGTTATTCCTTTCTAATAATTTTCTTTTTCTAAAGTTGGTCCATTTAGTAGCTTGAAAGCTACCATCTCAAATATTCTATGGTCAACCTTATAAATTCTTCAAATAATAGTATTTAGGGTGAATGGTATAAATATGTTGCTTGTGCTAACACGATTAGGCTCTATGGACTAGCTCTTTGACGTGTCATTTTCTATATATAAGGCTAAACACAAGACTCGAAAAACTTCTTGATTACAAAAATCACACTGTATATGATAACTACATCAGTGGTGAGCTATACCTTAATAATCCTAAAAAGAACTATATATACAAATATATATTTCATATAATCTACATAAGATAATATTGGATTTGTTTATCCATCTATTAACCATATCATTTATAGAAGAATTTTGGAATATATCTTTCGACCATGAAATAAATCACTCTTTGAGCAATGCCCCTTATATTGTATATAAAAATTTATTTTTATTTTTGCCTTTGATTTTTTCCATACATCACACAGAGTGTTTGCTAGTATTCAATTAGGGGAAAGGGATTTCATCTTGTCCTGTCCCACCGGTCAACACATGTCCCTTTTAACACCCCTTTGACTATGGATAAGATTCACTAATCCTTAAGGTTCAATCATCTAACCTTGATTTTTAGGAAACAAAATATTAAAAAAAATTAAATCTAAGGGTTAAAACTTGTTAACCAGAGTTAAAAGAGCAGTCAAAGAGTTTTTTGTGAGTGGGTTATACAGTTTTGGTCTGGTGAGGGCTAGACTACATCCAGTCTGTCAATTAGTGGAGCGAGAATACCAGGTACACCTACTGTTTGTGAAGGTGTGTATCTTGGGGTGTTGTGGGACCTTCTAGTGGCCGGCTGTTAATATGTCCACCATTTGACTTAGCTTTAAATGCTATGCTCTCTATCAAATTAACCTATGAATAGATACAAACATAGCTAATTGAGCTTGTGGCCTTATCGTGTTTGCTATACAAAAAACACGAGAACTAGGGGTAGGGGTGTCAACAGATATAGATATTATTTATATCTGATTCGTATCTGAATTGTTTACTCAAATAAGTATTCGGCTGAGAGTGAATTCAAAGCCTAAATTGGTAGTGCCATTTTTAAAATACAAAAAAGAAAAGAAAAAAATATAATCTCTGCGAGCTTTCTTGCCTACTTGTGAGCTTACATGCTTTTTGAACTACGTTGGTCTGATTCCCATCTCATAGAATAAATAGGCAACTCTTACGTGTGCGACTCCTTTAGTTAAAAAACTAGGATTATGTTTTCTTTTCTAAGTTGTTATTTTTTATTTTGTAAGTTTCATTTCATGTTTGTTTCTATTTTAAGATTTAATTGTTATCTCATTGTATGATTTGGATGCATGAATATTGGAATGATGAATGTTCTTGATTTGGGGAGAAGGTAGCCATTATCCCTCCTTAGATTTGGTGGCGACTGTACACACAAATTTTGAGCGTCTCTAAAGATGGGACACCCAACACCTTTCTGCCAAATTAGCCCACTTATTGCAATGAAGTTTATTTTTTGTGTGGGGGACTATCCTTCTAAACTGGCTAAACTCAAAATTTTAATTATCCTCCTAGATTTGGAGAGGAACCTCTGATTAAGAAGAATAATAAGAGAAGATGAAATATAAAAAGTATTTTTAAAAAAAATTAAAATGGGTTGCCCAAGCCCTAAGTAGGTGCTACAATGTACCTCATTGAGGTCTTTGTATTAAAGAAAAGAGAAGAAGAAAGGAAGGTGGCCCTTCGAGGGGTTCACTTGGTGTTCTCCAGTGTTGGTGATGCCTTCTTCTTCACTACTTGCCTTGGCTTGCTGTGTAGGGGAGCTCTATTGTTTTTGGGGAGTACTCAAGTGCGATTTTCTCTTCTTTGGGGTCTCTGTTAGAGTCTCCCCTTTTGTACTAATGAGAGACATTTTAGGTCTCTCTCTTGGTTTTCCCTTTTTGGGGAGATCAAATCGAGGCCAATTCTCCTTATAAAGGGTCATCTGTCCTTGAATAGTTGGTTCCTTTATGTGGAGAACCTTTGGGAGTAGAGCTCTCATTCTGTAGAGTTTACTCAATTTTCTCTTTTTTGTGGGGAAGATAACTCCCCTCATAAACGGGGTGCCAGATGGCACCCTATCATTGGGTATCAAAGGAGAGTTCCCACTCTCTCCAAATATCGGGTGCCAGGTGGTACCCCATCATTGGGATTTAAGAGGGGGTCTTTATCTAGAGATCCCGTTAAAGTAACAAGAGAGTCCTTTCTTGGGATTCTCTGTCATGTGGCAGTAAAATATTGACTGCCAACTAAAGTTGCCTTGAAGACTTTCATCCACGGGTTGACTAAATCAAAAGTCAATTTGGGTCACAGACTAGCGTAGCCAATCCGCAAACTTTCTTGACAACCATGGTGGTCCAAGGGCCTTCATCCATTGTAGAGACCCAAAACTGGGTTGTCTTAAATCTTGTGCAAATTAAATAAAGGCTTTGAATTCCATGTCAAAATATTGCCTTTAATGATATCCTATGTGGTAATATGTTTAAAGATGTTGAATGACCAAATGGTTAAGTGTTAGATGAAGAAAAACGACCAAAATAGACAAAAACCAACCCTACCAGTTGACCCCTCTCAATCGCGATCGACCCCTATTTGAAAAAAGTCTCAAATTAATGCATGTATGGAGTTTTTGGGCAAAGAGATTACAGACCAGTAGTCAACCTCCCCTTCACACCGGTCGACCTCCCATAGGGATTTTGCCCAAAAACTTTCTATTTTTTTTTGGAATTCCGAGCATTGGAAGTTGCCTAGGACTCTTGGGTCTATAAATAGACCACTAACTCATGGGTTTTAGGGTTACAAACATTCTAAGAGTTTTACAAATTCCAGAGAGAGCTTACAAAGGATTTTCGCAAAGGATTTTGCAAGGAGAAGAAGGAAAACTTGGAGATCTCATCCAAGACCTTTCACAAGCGATTCGATCATAAGGAAGCAATCTTGTAAGGTATTATATATTGTTCTAACCTAATAATATGAATGAGATAAATACTTTATGATCTGGAATAGATGTTTACATGTTGTTATGTTTTAGGGATTATGTTAAGGGTAGGGTTTGCATGTTTTCGAGAGGGTTTAATATTGATGATTGTGAATTGAATTAGAGATATGAGATTTGATATGTTACTAATTTTATGATGATGAGTTGAAGATTATATTGATGATTTATGTATAATATATAATGGTTTTCTAGAATTTCATGCACATGTGATGAAAATTGGATGAATGAATGAATTTCAGGGTTTGTATAATGAATGAATATAGAGGAAGGGAATTATGTTTAAGGGGAATTGAATCTGGAATTTAAGGCTATAATCTGAATTGTAATAATGGTTTTATGAATGTCCCAGCATGATTATAATTGTGAATATCTTCCATGTATGATAGACTGCGACAATTCATGATACGTCTGAAATGATTGATATGGACAAGTTGATGACACCACTTGTTACCAATATACCTGATTTTGATGATAGACTAATCATTGAATCTATTGAGTTTCTGTCAGTTGATAAGAAATGGGTTGGTATGTTCTTTTTGATGAATGAAGACTTTTGAAAGAAGCGGTTGCTGATTCATCTCTGTGATGCTTGACTAACTTTTCAAAACTTATTATGTGTTAGACATTTACATTTGGGTTGTTAATACTCTGATAATTGTTGAGTTAAGTTTAAAATATTTTCATGAGCTTAGTTCATATATCTTCTAATTACTAATAGATTTCATATATGTAACATTATATGTTTAAGATATGTTTGTCATGATAGGTCATCCACTCTTATTCAAAAGTATTACATATTCATTTGTTAACTAAATACATGTTATGCTTTAGATATAATTTTTATTATATTATACAAGTTTCATAAGCAGGCCTTCATGGTATACCAAATGTGCACTTTGGAATGAGAAACTGAGATATAGAAATCAACATAGTGATGGGATAATGTAAAACTATATAAATTTTAATATTATTATAATCACATGTTACTAGATGGAGAAATATGCAAGCCTTAGTCATCCCTATTTGTGCAGCCAGTTAAAACCAAGAAAGAGAGATGTTTTGGATGTTGAAGTTTTAACTGATTGCCTTTGCAGATGGGAAAAGTGAGGACAATTTGTTAATCATGTAGAGAAAGTAAAGAAGAAAAAAATGGGGCTAGCATTCCCCATTACTAGATTGAATTCTCAATGATAATGGCTTATGTTAAAGAATAGTAAAATTCAAATTCTTACAAAATTTCACAATAATTTCATGCATGCAAATGTACACAAATATGTCCAAATGACGAGACTTGAAAGTCCAAAAATTAATGTCACGCCCCCAAACATATGCACATTATATCTCATAATTGCACAGATTTTAAGGCTTGAACCTGGAAAATATCCCCCAAGTAAATGGACTTCATGACAAATAAAATTCATTTCAAACAGGCATATCAAGCAATACTAAAGGTTTAACAATTGAAAAGAAACATCTCTAGTTAATCCAATGTTCTCACCAGTAGTTCCCCCACTCTCAATTTAAAAGAAATAAGGACAGTTCTTCACTAGCTAACTTGCTCTTAGAGACTCCCTAAGTCCTTCAGGTATCTCTTGAAAAATGTTAACATAGCAAGGGTAAGCACTAGGCCCCGCAATATAAACACACCCATCATGAACATGCATCAACAGGTCATAATCACATTTATTTCATATGCAATTAATATAAAACAAGTAATAGCACAATTTCCTCATTATGAATTACTTTTTCCAAGTCCTTTGTCCCTAGGGATCACACATAACTCACCCTAATAACAATCATCTGGTAGCTCATAGCTCACCACAAAGGGGACACTTGGGATCACATATAGTTCACCTAAACAACTGTTCTGAGCAGAACATAACTTTTCTAGTTGGGATCGCCCGTAATTCACCCACAACAATTAAACTTGAAGAATATCTTACTCTAACAGTTAACCTTCCCTTGGGAACATCTTTCTTAGATTTCCTAATCTCAATTTGGGATTACACAGTTCACACAATTTCCAATTTAGGCATCACACTTAGTTCACCCAAGGATCCACATCTGGAGATCACACATAACTCACTCCAATCATGGACCACTACTCACAATCAGGGTATTCAATTATTATAATCCAGAGCAGTTAATATAGACATGCATTACAGTTAATCATCATGATAGCATAAACAGACATTAAATGATATTGGCATGCAAACAATTTTCATAAGTAAGATGCTACATGTGATATCTATTGGAAAAAGAAGCATACATGAGTGAATCATACATCATGCAACGATTTCTAAGTTTCTTGTTCAAAACAAGCAATTCCATTCAAAAAAACCACATACGGTCGACCGGTTCCCCAAACCGTTCGACCGATAAAAGCCTGAACTCATAGTTTTACGAACAATAGCAATCTGGTCAATTGGTTTCCCAAACCGTTCAACCGGTTTGCGGCAAAACCTACTGTTGCACAAACAATACCGATCTAGTCGACCAATTCCCAAACCGTTCGATCGATTCGCGGTAGAACCTGAATAAAACCCCAGATTTCATCCGGAATTCACCCAAACATTTTCTAAAACTCATATTCAATATAGATTGATTTTAAACAATTATATAATTTTATCAGATCATTAAACACAACCCTAAACATGAATTCAAGGATCAATAGAGTGTTTACTTGCCTTCCTTTGTCGATTAAAACTAGTTGAGACAAAAAAAGCCCAGAAGAAATCCTTTCGAAAGGGACGGTCTTCACTCTATAATAAACTCGAACCTCGAGCCCTCGATCTTGATCTCCCAAATCTCCGAAGAAATAAGCCACAAGCCCTAGCCATCTTTCTCTCCCTCTACATGAGTTCTTTTACATGCTTAGATTTCACAATAATAAGTTTAATTAGGTTTAACATTAGCTATTTATACTAATCCATGTTTAGTGTTTTTACCCACACACCCTTACTAAAAGTGTTTGGCTTCAAGCCTTAGCTAAGCCGGTTAGTGTATTATGCTCTTTTAATTATTCAACCCTCGAGTTAGAAATTTCTCATGGCGAAACATTCATCAGTAAGATTATTAAAATACCCCTAGACAAGAAATTATGAAAATGCCCTTAGAAGTAAATTAGAAATTTAGAATCACTACATTAAAGTCTTGAGACTTTCAAAGTGCCGGACTTTATAAGTCTCAGCAAAAGGACAGACCCTTAATGGACTCGTGAAATCATGCATATGTAATTGTTGATAAATTAGTTAGGTATTATGACATGTAGAATTTGAGGAATTGTACGGAAACCTAACCCAATTATAAGCTGGTTGAGAAAATCCACAAAAACTCATGTCACAACTCTAAAACCTCAACCCTAATCCCAGATTAAAATGGCAGGTTAATGAATTGGGATTTAGCCTCCCCTATATGTGGGTAGGGGTGTGAATGGGCTCGTCCAATTGAGAAAAGGACTCACATTACCCATATTTTAAGCACTAAGATTAGGAACGGGTTCAATTTTTTGGGCCCATATTAACGTCACAACTCTAAAACCTCAACCCTAACCCTATAAAAAATCTGTGGGTTAATGGGTTGGGATTCTGCCTCCCCTATAGGTGAGTAGTAGTGTCAATGGGCCCGTGGCCTATCCAACCAAAAAAAGGCCACCCAGTACCCATATTTTAAGCCCTAAGGCTTGGGTCAAGCTCAATTTCTTAGGCCCATATTAATGTGGGTCGAATTAGGGCTTGGTTCCTTAAAGCTGGGTCGAGCCAGTTTGGTATATTTACTCATATATATATTATTTTATTTATATGCATAATATATCATGTATATTTTACATAATATGCATATACACCAATTAAAGTTATATTATAAATATTATAGTACAATAGTGTTATATTATATAATATTGTTATATATATATATATATATAATACTATTATGTGCACACTATTATATACTAGTGGGCAGCACGTATGATGCACATGAGAGAGAAGAAGAGGAGAGAGACTGAGAAGAGGGATCCCAGTAAGGCATTTCGATAAAAAAAAATTAAGGAATATTTTGGGTATACAAACTTGAGGGACATTTTGGATTAAAAAAAATTATGAGAGACACGTGGCTTATTGAAATATGATGTTGGCACATTTTAAGAATCAAAAAGCTTTAGAGACATGTTGGGTATAGCAAAGAAAGGGGGCGAGGGGGGACCTTGGTGAGACGTTCTTCTTTGGAACATTTTTCCAAGAGAGCAAAGAGCTCGGTTATGCCACTGAGGTCACCATGTGTCCCTTTTTTTCACTACTTAATTGTGATTAAAATTCACCCACCCTATGGTTCACCCACTTATCTTTGGTTTTTGAAAAAAAAATATGAAAAAAAAATTTAACCCTTGGAGTTAGTGAATTTTAATCAAGGTTTATAAGAAATTAATTTTTTTCTAAAAACCAAGAATAAGTGCTGCACGATCGCGTACTCGACCACCTGCACGATCACTTACTCGACCACGAGCTAGTTACATACTCAATCACGACTTGGACGAGTACACTCCTGGATGGACACCCGTACGATGCACTCAACATGTACACTTGCACAATGCACCTAAGCTGGCCACCTGCCTGATGCGTCCAACCTAGTCACTTGCTTGATGCCTGTGCACCGACTTGGCCATCCGCTCTATGTTGTCCAATGGATCCTAGTCATCCAACCACTTCCTACCAACCGATCAACGGCCGCACGATCAGTATCTCTATACTCATGCTTTAAGCCTATTTGACTAGTGATATGCTCTATGCTGAATTGCCCGTCGGACTGTCTTTGATAGGTCGGACGACCACCCACCATGTGAAGGACGCGCCATTCAACAAGAGTTCGTATGCCGTGCAAAGTTCCTGGACAAACCCGTACAAAGTTCCTGGATGAACCTATGTAGAATTCCTAGACGAACCCTTGTAGAGTTCTTGGATGAATCGTGCAATGTTCTTGGATGATCCCGTGCAAAGCACATCCTAGACGATCCCATGCAGAATGTACACTCTTCGAAGAATGTGCTATTCAAACAAGTGTATGGACGACTGCTCTACAAGGAAAAATGTACAGGACCTGAACCACGTTGCTCATGACACGTTCCGTAAGCCCAGAACTCTCCCCTACAAAATTCACGTCGTCTGTGGAAGTCGAACAAAGTAGCCAACATTGTCTTCTCAATGGAATTGGGGGCTAATGGTAGCGGTGACCTCCACAGAATTGGGGGCTAGCAGTATGATATGTATTCTATATTTGATGTCGACGTATTTTAGCTATTCATTTAACCTTGGATGGAGGGGCAAATCCTATTACTCATCCCTGGACAAATGGGCAAATCCAACGCTCACCTCTTTGGCACTTATCTTTGTTAAGAAGGAAAGGTTTGGCTGCCGACAATGTAAATGTGACATGTGGTCTACAAATGTACGGTCCCAACCTCGACCAATCTGCACAACCTCACCAAGTCTGCACGACTCCACTCCAACCAGATTACACGATGCATGATTTCGTCCAAAAGCATGGCTTTGTACAGACAACCCACTGATGTCCAAACTTACAAGCCTCAATCCAAGCATGTACAATACGCTCAGAATGAGCTACGAGCTATGAGCCATGCTGGTCCAAGCACCACACCCGAGCTCCATCCAAGGCACTTGCTCTTGTTTAAGACAAGAATGAACGATCACACAATGAAGGGCACTTGCACTTGTTCAAGGCAATGATGGCCCCGATATACAATGTCAAGACACTTGCTCTTGTTTAAGACAAAAATGACCAACCACACGATGAAGAGAACTTACACCTGCTTAGGGCAAGAATGGCCGACCACACAATGAAGGGCACTTGAACTTGTTTAGGGAAATGATAGCCTCCGACTTACAATGTCAAGACACTTGCTCTTGTTTAAGACAAGTGACCGACCACGTGATGAAGGACACTTGCACCTGCTTAGGGAAAGAATGGCCGACCACACGATGAAGGGCACTTGCAACTTGTTCAAGACAAGGATGGCCCCCCGACTTACATTGCCAAGGAACTTGCTCTTTTTTAAGATAAGAATAACCGACCACACAATGACGGGCACTTGCACTTGTTTAAACCAAGAATGGCCGACCATATGATGAAGGGTGTGAGCACCGATTTTAGCCTCACACAGGTATGTTAGAGTCGCCACCTGTTAATTCAGAAGTGATAAGTCTCCGGATTGTGGTAATGGTCTAGGTAAGAAGTTCGGTTAAGTTCGGGAAAGGTGTTAGGCACCCCGAGACTTCCATTTTTTAATAGTTCCCTACTTTCTAGGTGTAAACCAATTTAAGTCAATTTTTGTTCAAATGCCTAAGTGTTTAAGATAAGATTAAGCCAAGAAGGTGAAAGCTAACTATGGTCAAACCCGGGTTGGGTTGCCTATGTACTCACAAGGTGAGATCAGGCCAAGCGTAGTTCTGGTACATGGGCCCGTGCCAAGGCTAAGGGTGTGTGTACACTAAGGGTGGCTAATGGACTAGTCTGGTAGACTAGGGTTTGGTTGACCGAGGTCAAGTGCATGGTTTAAGCCTGGTAGGCTTAAGGTTAGTCCGACAAAGTAAGGATTAGTCCGGTAGACTAGGGGTTTAGGCCCAGTAGGCCAAGGGGTAAGTCCGATAGACTTGAATTAGGCCCGGTAGGTCAAAATCGGATTTAACCAAGGTTAGGATTGCTAACCGAGTTTAAGGGTCAAACTAACCATAGTTAGGATTGCTAATCACAGTTTAGGGTAACAAGGTTTAGCCCAGTAGGCTAAGATTGGGCTCCGTAAACCAGGGGTGAGCCCAGTAGGCTAAGAGATTAGGCCCGGTAGGCCAAAAAGGATTTAACCGAGATTAGGGTTGCTAATCGGAGTTAAATGAGTAAAGTAATCGTGGTTAGGACTACCAGTCATGGTAAAAAAGTCAAAGCAGAACATTTTGGACACTTAACAAAATTTTGAATATTTTTAAAAATTTCTAGATTTTTCCAATGGTTAAGGGGTGCTTAACCATGGTTAAAAGTTAATCGGGGTTAGGTTAACCCTGGTAAAGGGTCCAAGCAGGTTAGGGTGGGCTCAGAGAGCATAGCAGGGCCTAGAGTAGCCTCCTACCTGGTCTGGGCTCTGTGCAAAAGCCCAAAGAACAGAAAATCCATAATGACGATAATAGAATTATCGCCATTGTAGAAGTAATTTTGGGGGGTCTTTGCAGGTCTGGGGTTTGAGTTAGGGGTGAACCCAGACCTACAAGATTGAAGAGGGAAGTTCCAGGAAAGCTCTAGGCCTTTGGTGGGCCCAGGGACTGGTTTAGAGTGGGCCCCACAGTGGGCCAAAGTCACTGTGTTTGGTATTCTGTAATGGCGGTAGATAGTCTACCGCCATTATGTCAGTCTTAGTTTCAGGCCAATTAACTATGGTTAGGCTACATGGGTTGGGCCTAGAAGGACCATGTAGGATCCCAGACTTTTTCGTACTTAATGAATAGTACTTTCGTAGTCAATTGGCCTTTTGCGTAGTCTAATTAATAAATAAGGAAGAAATTGAAAATTTTGAAATGTTCTTTTTCAAAAGACGAATCCAACGCAAGTTGAATCGTCAAAATCCAACGAACGAGTCAAAAGTTATGACCGAAACATAAAAGAAGGAAAATCTGAAAAAAAATTTACAAGTTACGAACGATCGTACAGATCCTACAAACGATCGTAGGTAAGCTACGATCGATCGTAGAAATTTACGATCGATCGTAGAATCTCAGAAATGGACAAAAATCTCAGTAACGTTTACAATCGATAGTGGAAACTTATGACCGATCGTAGAATATTTACGATCGATCATAGATAACCTACGACCGATCGTAGATCGCGAACCCAGAATTTTATTTCGGGATTTTTAGGGTTTCCACCCTTGGCCTATAAATAGGGGGCCTCTTGGGGGGTTATGGTTTACCCAAAAACCTAAAGGAGACTAATAGAGATTGAGAGAGAAGGGAGAGAAGAGATCCTAGAGAAATCCAAGAGGGGGGTTTTGGAGCAAGATCAAGGTTGGATCACCCCTTCTAAGCTTGAAGCATCTTCTTCAAGTGGGATCCTTCTACATTAAGAGGGGTTCTCAAATAAGGGTTTTCTTGCAAGATCAAGTGTGATCATTAAGGTTAGTACACTCTTACTAACTAACTTAGTAGTAACCTAGGTCTTCTTTTGAAATTGGTTATGATTGATAATGAGTATCCTATTCTTACCTCAATACTTTGATTCTTTGAATAATGCAAGACAAACTAAGTAGGGATGGATGTTGTGTGATGAAAATGGTGGAAGGGCTTGGTACACATAATGAATACACCCATGTGTTTAATGAATTGTTGAATGAGAAAATATGAAATGAACAAATATAAAAAGATATTGAATGCCACATGTTTGAGAAAATGCATGAATGAATGAAAAAGCTTAAGATTAAGGAATATGAATAAAAGGTTGAATATTGCATGCAAGATGTTTGATATAATGTATGTGCAAAATGTGGAATAAAAACTATGAGATATGAACTAAGGACTTTTTCCCAAATGTTAGTAAAAATAATGCTATGCCTTATAAATTTTCCAATGCCTATCATGTGCCTATAATTGGTCAAATGCTATATGTTATCCTCAATCTTTCCATGTCATTATTATGTTCACGAATCACACCCACAAGCACGCATGTATGCATGAATCGTATTTTCCACGAAAAATTGTACATGATAAATCAAACAAGTAAATAAGCATACGTCAAGGAGGTTGGTAGCCCAGGGATGTGTGGGTTCTACCCTCCGGCTCACAAGAAAATGCAACAAGACAAGGAGGTTGGTAGCCCAAGTGAAGGGTGCTAGCCTCTGGCTCACAAGAAAATGAAATATCAAGGAGGTTCGTAGCCCAGGGATGTGCGGGTGCTGACCTCTGGCTCACAAGTATACAAGTCAAGAACAAGCCAAGACAGTAATCCCAAACAAAGACAAACACACATGCATGATTTTTCACAAGCAAGACCGAGACATGAAAAAGGTTTCCGAACATGAGTTTTACCGGGGTTTTTGCATTCATGCACGCATGTCAAGATATTTATATTGCTTCAGGTTCAATACTATTTACCTTATACTGCTAGTATTGCTTTAAATGGATATTTTGTATTGTGTTCACTGTTGCTGTGTTTTCGTTATTGCTTTGGTTAGCTAGTAGTTTGTACTCGATGAGTATTCCATGCTCAGCCGTACTTTTATGTCAGCAGGTACCGTGGATGTCCTCGACCCTGAGCCTTGGGTCGAGGAAGAGTACGTAGAGGAGAGGGAGCCACCTATCCCGCTGCAGTCTCAGGAGGATAGGGATTTGGATGTGTGGCCATACCTCGACTACTGTTGAGAGGAGAGTCCGAGAGAGTTCTTTTGTATATTTTGATATTTTGATAGGTGGGTATGTTCACCTTTGACTTGATATGTTATGTATATTTTCACTTGGAATACGGTGTTGAGTTATAGAAGAAAAGAAAAAGTTAGTTCACGCTTCCGCACTCTGCTTATTGGAATTATTGTATCATGTTTACCTTGTTCATTACAAGATGGTTTGGCAGGTATATATAGTCACACCTAAAGTATCCCTTAACTCCTATGGGGTATTTTGGGGCACGACAAAAGTGGTATCAGAGCTCTAGGCATTAGAGTCCCTAGGATCATGTAGTACTCAATACCATGATTGAACAAGGCAATAGGTGTTAGGAAAGAGGCGTATTCCAAGTATAGACTAACAAGTTATTCTTAGTCAAAATAGGTTGAACTTCAACCAAACTTAAAGTCCTACGCTAGAAAAAACAGATTGTATGTTATGACATTGTTATGCAAACCATGTGTGCTTTATTCTATGCTGGTAAATACATATTGAGTGAATTGCGAAACTATTACTAAATGCGTATCCAAGTTAGACTCATGTTGTATTGTCGTCCTCAGGAGTAATCATAAGACGCAATACTCGGGGTCGCGGATACAACACGAGGGGCAATGGGGGTGATGCTCCATCGGGGGATGAACAACCCGATTTCGCCCAAGCTTTTGCATCAATAGCCGAGACTTTGGCTATGCTAGCGACAAGGCAACCGGTTACTCCTCCTAATGTCGTGCTTATACCTGCTCCTCCCAATCGAGCAGAAGCCAGAATCGAGGCTTTTAGGAGGATGAGGCTTCCAACCTTTTGTGGGAGTATTGACCCGTTTGTTGCCGAAGGATGGATTCGGCAATTAGAGAAGATATTCTCTATATTGGCGCCTATGGAGGCAGAATGGGTTACTTGGGCCACCTTCATGCTTGAATGTGAGGCCAATCATTGGTGGAAGTCCGCACTTAGGATCCGGGAGTTGTCCCGACAAGGTCAAGAATGGACTTGGGGAGAGTTCTTGGACGTCTTCAACAAGAAGTACTTCCCAATAGGGATGAAAGAGAAGAAAGAGGTCGAATTCATTACCTTAGAGCAAGGTAATATGTCAGTAACCGCCTATGAAGCTAAGTTCTCAGATCTATCTCGATTTGCTTCACACATGATAGCTACCGAAGCTATGAAAGCCCAGAAATTTGAGAGGGGGTTGAAGGCCTACCTCAAGGATCGAGTTTCGATGTTCCGGCATGAGACTTATGCCGAGGTAGTGGACAAGGCACTATTAGTGGAGGCTAATTCTGAAGAGTTCTTTAAGAGAAGAGGAATGGAGAAGGGCCAGTCCAGTGGCTCGATAGAAAAGAGAGCTACGACTATGTCATACCAGTCCGCAGGACCGGCTTAGTCACAGAGGATGTATTCGGCACCATAGGCTCCCCGCCCTTTTACTCCACCGGCTTTTCGCCCAGCTACCTCATATGCTCCTCGCCCTGCACTACCTCAGACTACGGGTTATGCTCCTCCCGCCTATTCACATGATGTATGCACCCTTTGTGGAAGGCAACATCCAGTAGAAGAATGCCGGAAGGCTACCAGAGGTTGTTTCCATTGTGGCGACCACGGCCACATTATTAGGGATTGCCCCTGACGTCATCTACCAGCTCAGTCTCAGGGGAGTAGGCCCCCTGTTAGGCAGATATCTCAGCAGGGCTCTTCCCTGGCTTCGAGGGCCTCACCGTATACACAGCCTCCTCGCCAAGCCACCCAGGGCCGAGTTTTTGCCCTATTCGAGAGAGACGCACGTGCATCCGTTGATGTCGTGCAAGGTACGCAAGAATTCTAGAGTTTTAAGTTGTGAATAATTTCCATTATATGATGAGTTGTTATTTATACTAAGGGTTACCTATGTACGATGTATATTCTTGTCTGAAATCTATTGATGTTAGTGTTTAATCGCACAGGCGCCTTATTAGTGAACGAGTGTCTCGCCCGAGTGTTGATCGATACAGGATCCACTCACTCCTTTGTTTCACCCAGTTTCGCAAATGGATTTTCAACTGAGGCTACTCCGTTAGAGCGGGAGTTGACCATTGCAACTCCACTTGGCAAGTCGGTTGATACGGATAAAATATTTAGAGAGTGTGTGGTTCAAGTGGGGGAGAATGAACTATTAGCCGATCTCATCGTCCTAGATTTCCAAGACTTGGATTTCGATGTCATCCTAGGAATTGATTGGTTGTCAAACCACCACGGCCATGTTGCCTGCTTTGAAAAGATGGTGAATTTCAAGCCAAATGGAGTAAAACCATTTCACTTTCGAGGATTGAGAGAAAGGGATATTGCTCGCCTTGCGGCTTTGAGCATAGCAAACCCAGAGGCACCGAACTCCTCAACCATTCCGGTTGTGGGTGAGTTCTTGGATGTGTTTCCGGAAGAACTTCCTGGGTTGCCTCCTGATAGAGAGATCGAGTTCTCTATAGAGTTTACTCCGGGCACTGCTCAAATTTCAAGGGCACCGTATAGAATGGCCCCAATAGAGCTCGAAGAATTGAAGAAGCAGATTGAGGAGTTATAGTAACTTGGTTTTATCCAACCAAATGTCTCGCTGTGGGGAGCTCCGGTCCTCTTTGTAAAGAAGAAGGATGGGTCGATGAGAATGTGCATCGACTACAGACAGTTGAATAAAGTCACTATCAAGAATCGTTATCCGTTGCCAAGGATAGAAGACATATTTGACCAACTGAAAGGAGCGAGATTCTTCTCCAAGATTGATCTTAGATCGGTATATTATCAATTAAAGATCAAGGCGGAAGATGTTCCGAAGACAGCTTTCAGGACTCGGTATGGGCATTACGAGTTCCTTGTCATGCCTTTTGGACTGACGAATGCACTAGCGGCGTTCATGGACCTGATGAACCGGGTGTTCCGATCATACTTAGATCGATGTGTGATTGTGTTCATTGACGACATCTTGGTGTATTCCCAGACACGGGAAGATCACGCACGAGACTTCCGCCTTGCTCTGGAGATGTTGAAAGAGCATAGGTTATATGTCAAGTTAAGTAAGTGTGAATTTTGACTAGAAAAAGTGGCATTCCTAGGCCACGTGGTGTCTGCAGAAGGCATTTCAGTAGACCCAGCAAAGATTGAGACAGTAATGAGTTGGGAGAGGCCCAGAAGCGTCACCGAGATTTGGAGTTTCCTCGGCTTGGCCGACTACTATCGGAGATTTGTGGAGGGATTCTCCTGTTTGGTTGCACCTCTCACTTACTTGATGAGAAAAAGTGTCAAATTTGTATGGAGCGACCGATGTGAAGTTAGCTTTCAGGAGTTGAAGAAGCGGCTCACTACGGCTCCCGTCCTCACAGTGCCTTCCGGGAGTGGTGGTTTTGTCGTATATAATGACGCCTCCCATGTGGGGTTGGGATGTGTGCTCATGCAACACGGTAAGATTATTGCCTACGCCTCAAGGCAATTGAAAGAGTATGAAAAGAATTATCCCACTCATGATTTGAAGCTTGTCGCAGTTGTGTTTGCCTTGAAGATTTGGCGACATTATCTCTATGGGGAACAGTTCGAGGTATTCACGGACCATAAAAGCCTTAAGTATTTATTTTTCCAGAAAGAGCTGAACCTGAGGCAAAGAAGATGGGTACAGTTTTTGAAAGACTATGAGTGCTCCATTTAATACCACCCGGGTAAAGCGAATGTGATTGCGGATGCATTAAGTAGGAAGTCACATGGGCTTGTTGCATACATGATGGTTCGAGAATGGAAATTGTTGGAGGATGCTTCCAACCTCAACATTAGCTTCGGTCATCCTACTCATGGGCCATTGATGGCAAATGTCACGGTGAAGCCATGCATCATAGATTGGATCCGAGAGTTGCAAGCAGCAGATACCGAGTTGATCGCTTTCCGTGACAAGGCGGTTAGCAAATGAAACGAGGATTTCACCACGAACGGTGATGGGGTGATCACGTTCAAGGGTAGACTCTGTGTTTCGGCCGATGTAAATCTCCGAATAGAGATTTTGGATGAAGCCCACCGGTCCAAGTATACAGTTTACCCCGGGGGTACCAAAATGTATAGAAACTTGAAGGGACACTTTTGGTGGCGAAACATGAAGAGAGAAGTGGTCGAGTATGTGTCTAAATGCTTGGTGTACCAGCAAGTCAAAGCCGAGCACAGGAGACCGACAGGACTTTTACAGTCTCTCCCTATTCCCGAGTGAAAATGGGAACATATCTCCATGAATTTTATCGTGGGGTTGCCGAAGATGGTTAGAAACACCGATGCTATATGGGTTGTAGTTGACAGACTCACGAAGTCCGCCCATTTCTTACCGTACCGGACTACCTTCAATTCCAATCAGTTGGCTGCATTCTATATCAAAAAAATAGTCCAGTTGCACGGGGTACCAGTGAGCATTGTCTCGGATCGGGACCCTAGATTTATCTCCAGATTTTGGAAAAGCTTTCAGCGTGTCATGGGTTATCAATTGGACTTTAGCACAGCTTTCCACCCACAGACGGATGGGCAAACCGAGCGAGTGAATTAGGTTATGGAAGATATGCTTTGGGCATGTATACTAGATTTCAAAGGAAATTGGGAAGATCACCTACCTTTGGTGGAGTTCACCTACAACAATAGTTACCAGGCAAGCATACAGATGGCGCCTTTTGAGGCTTTGTATGGAAGGAGTTGTAGATCCCCGTTGTCTTGGGATGAAGTTGGGGAAAGGAAGGTGTTGGGCCCTGAATTAATTAAACAAACCGCGGATAGAGTCAAGCTTATCCGGGAGAGATTGAAGACCGCACAGGACTGACAAAAGAGCTACGCCGACAACCGAATGAGAGATCTTGAATTTCGAGTCGGCGACTTGGTTTTTGTCAAGATTTCACCGACCAAGGGTGTTGTGAGATTCGGGAAGAGAGGCAAACTTAGCCCAAGATATGTGGGTCCATTCGAGATCATCACTAGAGTCGGTGAGGTAGCTTACCGCGCTGCCTTACCCGCTCATATGGCGGCAGTCCACAATGTATTCCATGTCTCTATGCTTCGGAAATATATCCCGGACCCTTCCCATGTCATCGAGCTGGATCGAGTGGAAATCCGGGAGGATCTCACACTAATCGAGCAACCAGTGCAGATCCTAGACAGGCGAGATCAAGTCTTGCGCAACAAGACCATTCCCTTAGTGCTTGTAAGATGGCAACACCATTCAATGGAGGAAGTTACACAGGAACGAGAGGCCGAAGTGAGAGAAAAGTATCATCAGTTATTTTTTTAGGACCTTGACATTCTCTTGTATTTTGTTGTGATTTTGTGCATGTATGTATCGTCCAAATTTTGAGGACAAAATTTTTGTAAGGAAGGGAGAATGTAGCACCCAGACTTTTTCGTACTTAATGAATAGTACTTTCGAAGTCAATTGGCCTTTCACGTAGTCTAATTAATAAATAAGGGAGAAATTAAAAATTTTGAAATGTTCCTTTTCGAAAGACGAATCCAAAGCAAGTTGAATTGTCAAAATCCAATGAACGAGTCAAAAGTTATGACCGAAACACGAAAGAAGAAAAATCTAAAAAAAATTTGCAAGTTACGAATGTGAGTTTTACTGGGGTTTTCGCATTCATGCACGCATGTCAAGATATTTATATTGCTTCAGGTTCAATACTATTTACCTTATGCTGCTAGTATTGCTTTAAATGGATATTTTGTATTGTGTTCACTATTGCTGTGTTTTCGTTATTACTTTGGTTAGCTAGTAGTTTGTACTCGCTGAGTATTCCATGCTCAACCGTATTTTTATGTCGGTAGGTACCGTGGATGTCCTCGACCCTGAGCCTTGGGTCGAGGAAGAGTACGTAGAGGAGAGGGAGCCACCTATCCCGCTGCAGTCTAAAGAGAATAGGGATTTGGATGTGTGGTCATACCTCGACTACTGTTGAGAGGAGAGTCCGAGAGAGTTCTTTTGTATATTTTGATATTTTGATAGGTGGGCATGTCCACCTTTGACTTGATATGTTATGTATATTTTCACTTGGAATACGGTGTTGAGTTATAGATGAAAAGAAAAAGTTAGTTCACGCTTCCGCACTCTGCTTATTGGAATTATTGTATCATGTTTACCTTGTTCATTACAGGATGGTTTGGCAGGTATGTATAGTCACACCTAAAGTATCCCTTCACTCGTAGGGGGTATTTTGGGGTGCGACAGACCAGGCTAGGAAGAGGAGAGTCTGAGGGACCAAGACATGGCCCTGGATTGGACCAAGGCCACCCAAGAAGGTGTTACAAATGTTGCAAAGTAGAAGGTCAGGAATGGCGGTAATTATTCTATCGTAATTCCTGGATTTTTCCAGAAAAAGGCATTTTCCCTCCTGGGGGCTGTACCAAAGCTTATCCAGGGGATCCCTCATGGGCTGAGAGTCCCCCAGAAGCTAAATTAGAGTGTCATACGTGATGGGGGTCTTGAACCCAAGTTACCAACCCTCGAGAGGGTCCCCCATACCTACGGTGAGGTAGGGGGACCTCTATCCCTAGGTACTTAATGCTACCAAATGAGGAAAAGAAGACACCTGGAATAGGACCAGGGGTTTACGATGTTGTTTGTAGAAAGTAAGTGGGAGTAGGGGAGGCCCTACCCTCTTCGGTTGAGCTCCAAGGGTGGTGACAAGCGGTGGTGCACGACTGAGGAGCCTGGGGATGGCCTGGGATAACTCTTGGGTACCCTAGAGGTCTGCCTTAGTGAAGGAAAATGGAGGGGGGAGGTAGAGAGTGGTCTGGCCGAATCTCAACAGGGATTCCTTATGGTTTTTTGGAGTGAGTTTGAACTAGGAAGAAGGGGGTTTATATAGAGTTCGGAAGACCCTGGGGTAGTTTACGGATAACCCTAGGTGTGTTAGACACTGTGGGGGCGGAAGGGTGCCAGTTGCATTTGAACAGAAACTGGGTAATGGAGGTAATTGATCTACCGTCATTACCTGATTTTTGCTAATCAGGGCCCAACCCTCACACGATTGGCCTGATACACTGTTCATTTTACCAAATTTAGTAATGGTGGTAAAGTTATTACCGTCATTATTTGAATTTTCAAAATAAAGCAGGTGGGCCCCACTACACTAAGTTCTAAAGGCTTATGGGCCCTTGTTTGGAACCACAGAAGTTTCTGGGCTTCGGATTTGAGGGTTTTTTGGGCCTTATGGCTGAATTAGGGTTTACCTAGGGTTATAGTAAGGTTTGACCAGGTTTTGACCTGGGTTTACCTAGGGTTTGACCAGGGTTTACCTAGGGTTAGTCTAAGGTTTTACTTAGAATTAGGGTATGTTCTAGGGTTAGGCCTAGGGTTTGATCAGGTTTTGCCTAGGGTTTAGGACTTGACTGGGACTTAACTGGGGATAACCATGGTTAGAGGTATTAACCATAGTTTAGGCAGGGTGTAAAAATTGGGTGCTTACAAAGGGCACTTGCACTTGTTCAAGAAAAGGATAGCCCCCGACTTTCAATGTCAAGGAAATTTCTTTTGTTTATGACAAAAATTGTCGACCACATGATGAAGGACACTTGCACCTACTTAGGGCAAGAATGGCCAACCACACGAAGAAAGGCACTTGCTCTTGTTCAAGACAAATGATGGCCTTCAGCAATCTGAATATACCCGACCTACTAGCCTACTTAGCATGATTTTTTAACCCCATGGTGTATTCTCGGCATCTTGAACAAAGTCCAAGGCACTAAGATGGGGCTAATTGTGAGGGTTAAACTGAGGAGTATATTTTGGAATTCCCCACCAACTCTCTAAATATCCCAAAGGATATTTAGTGAGCATATGTTCAAGGGAGTTTCTTGGGGGGGGGCTGCCTGTAAATCAACAAAGAGGAAGAAGAAGGAGAGGAGGAGGGAAGTGAAACCAGAGTGAAGGAGAGGAAGAAGGGGCCTTGGGGGCTTGGGAGCTCAGTCATTCAATCGGTTAACCTTGACCCCAAAAGGCTATCCAAATGATCACTCCACTTAATGGATTGATACCCAACGATGATCAATGCCACCTCAGTGGATCTCCACCATCTGATCATCAATGCCACTCGACTACTGGTAGGTCACGAACTCGACCACCGGTAGGTCACGAACTCGACCACCTGCACGGTCGTGTACTCAACCACCTACATGATTGTGTACTCGACCACGAGCTGGTTGAGTACTCAATCATGACTTGGACGAGTGCACTCCTGGATGAGTACACTTCTAGACGATTACACTCTTGGGCGAGTACACTCTTGGATGAGTAAACTCCTGGACAAGTACGCTCTTGGACGAGTACACTACTAGAAAAGTACACTCTTGGACGAATACACTCTTGGATGGACACCCATACGTTGCACTTGAATAGTACACTTGCACAATGTGCCCGAGTTGGCCACCTGCCTTATGTGTCCGACCTGGTCACCTGCTTGATGCCTATGCACCCGACCATTCGCTTGGCCCTATGTTGTCCAATAGATCTTAGTCATCCAATCACTTCCTACCAACTGATCAACAGTTGCAGAATAAATATCTCTATACTCTCATGCTTTGTGCCTATTTGATTAATGATATGCTCTATGCTAACTTGCTCGTCAGAGTGTCTATGACAGGTTGTACAACCGCCTACCTTGTGAAGGATGCACCATTCAACGAGAGTTCGTATACCATGCAAAGTTCCTAGATGAACCCATGTAGAGTTCCTAGACAAACCCGTACAGATTTCCTGGATGAACCTGTGCAGAGTTCTTGGGCAATCCCATGCAGAGCATATCCCTGGACGATCCCATGCAGAACGTACACTCTTCGAAGAACGTGCTATTTAAACAAGCGTTCGATAATTGGAAAAATTAAGATATTGGTAATGAAGCAATAACCTCTCTTCTTCTTATTGTAATCCTGCAATTAACCTCTTGAATAATATTCTCATTCTTATTTATGATGTGGATAGTTGTTTTGTTTCTGCTATTCCCTTTATTGATGATATTAACAAGGTTGTTTTTAGTATGTCGGTAGATAGTGCTCCAAGTCCGGATGGGTTCTCGGGCCATTTCTACCATTCTTGCTGGCATATTATTAAAAAGATCTTCTTGATGCGGTTACCTACTTCTTCAATTATAAACACATCCCCAAGACGGTGAATGCTACAACTATTGCCTTACTTCCTAAGTGCAGTTCTCCTACGACCTTTGTGGATTTCAGACCCATTAGCCTATGTAATTTCTTTTATAAAATCCTTTCTCACCTTATATCAGGCCGTCTTGGGATTCTTCCTAGAATTATATCTGAAGAGCAAAGTGCATTTGTTAAAAACATAAATATTATTGAGAATGTTACTATAGCTCAAGAGATGATTCAAGATATTGATCGTAAGTTTCCAGGAGGGAATGTGATATTCAAGCTCGATATGGCTAAGACCAATGATAGAATGGAATTGAATTATATAATAGTTGTTTTAAAAACTTGGGATTGAGTGATGGAGTTACAAATCTGATCCAAGGGTGTCTCAATAACAAATCTTTCTCTATCATTGTTAATGGAGGCCTCTATGGTTTTTTTCAAAGCTCTCGAGGCCTTAGACAAGGTGATCCTTTATCTCCAGCTCTTTTTATCTTAGCATAGGGAAGTTCTGAGTAGAGGCATCAAAAAGATCTCTGAGAGTGTTTTCTGTTGTTATAAACTGGGCAAACATGCTATTCCGATTTGTCATCTTCTTTTTGCTAACAAATATTGATCTTCTGCAATGGGCAAAAAAAGAAGCACAAAGAAATTCTTTGAATTTGTTTCAGCTTTTGAAGCTTCTTCATGTCAGTTATTGAATCGATCTAAAAGTTCTTTTTATTGCTCTTCTAAGCATTCTTGCAACAGAATAAATTCTATTAGTACTAGTGTGGGTATTATTAACAAGCAATTTCCTTTTGTTTATCTTGGAGTTGCCTTATATAAAGGTCGCCTTAAACATTCTTTGTTTCTTTCTTTGGTGGAAAAAATTTAGCATAGGATTGAAGGCAGGCAAGGTAAACTTCTTAATGTTGGGGTAGACTAACTCTTATTAATCATGTGCTTTCCTCTATTCCTACTCATCTAATTACGGGTATTCAAGTTTCAAACAAAACCTCTTCTCTTATTGATAAAATTTTGGCAATTTTTTTTGGGATAATTATGGTGATTCAAAAAAAAAGACACTGGATTAATTGGAATACTTGCTCTCTTCCTTCCCTGGAAGAAGGTCTGGGAATTAGAAAGATGCATGAATTTTCTATTGCCTTTCGTATGAACAATCCTAGAACCTTTATTAGTCTGGGACTCTGTGGACTAGATTCTTTAAAGCTAGATTTCAATTTGCCCATATCTGAAATGCCTCTTCCAAGTCTAGTTCCTCTAAAACTTGAAAATCTATTTGCAATTTTTGTAAACTTGTGATTTATAATTCTGCTTCTTTGATAGACAATGGCACCAAAATTAGCTTTTGGCTAGACGTTTGGTTTGGGGATGAACCTCTTATAGTTAATGTTATTACTAGCCCTACCTCTTTTCCCCCTTATTGCAGATATGTTGGATAATGAAGGTAATTGGGATTTTAGTCATGTTAATGATAACCTTTCTCACCAAAGTAAATTAGAATAAACAAATCTATTTGTGGTTTAAAAATCCTTTGTGCTTTTATTAGCCATATATTTAGAGAAGCAAATATAGTCACAGATTCGCTTGCTAATTATGATTGTGATATGCTCAGCTCTAGTATTTTTTACTCAAATCAAGATTGTCCTTGTTCTCTTCTTATTTTTCTTATATATGGTTGGTCTAGGTAGTGTTAGAGTGGTTCCTGAATAAATATTTTTGCTTTTTTGGGTCTCTTGTTTGTCCTGTAGGAGTAAGATTTATGCCCCCCCCTCTTTCTCTTGGTTGTCCCGTAAGGATAAGTTTTATGTCCTCACCATTCTAATTTATTTTAAATAAATAAGTAGGAGTCTGTCAACCCCCCCCCCCCCCTCGAAGAGGCTTTTAATTTTTTTTTTTTTTTATGAGTACGGATGACTACTCAACAAGGGCATATGTACAAGACCTGAACCACACTGCTCTTCTTCTGTAAGCCAAAAACTTTCTAAGCAATCCAACCTTGGTTTATAGAAAAAAAAAAAAAAAAAAATCTATTTTTTTTTTAATTTGTTCTTCCAATACAAAGGCAAAGGGAAAAAAATAATGTTTGTCCAAAAACAAATAAATTTGTGAACCTCTTTCCTTTGTTTCCACACCCCTATCTCATAATAATGACTTGAGTTCATAGTGGCATTTTGGATGCCACTATTGCAATAGCATCTCTAACTACAATATCTGATACTTGCTCATTTCATAAAGTATTCGATCCGATTTATCAAGAGATATCTAATATTTGAGAGCTCCTTTTTCGGAACCAAACTTTAGTTTGACTAGGATTAAAGGGATGTTAAAAGAGAAATGAGGACACGGTGGTACCTTAGATAACGTAGAGAGGGGTACCACCGTGTACAATTTTTTTACAGCTGTAAAATCGGTGACAAGATAAGATACCTTGCCCGGAGGGCATAAAAATTTTAAAAAAAAATCAATCCTTTAAACCTCAAGGACACAGTGAAACAATTTGGCACGTTTTACGCAAATGAAATGAAGCGGGATTTGAGGAATTTTTATCTTTTTTCTTACAACGCATTATTACGCATCGCCCTGTTTCTTTCGTTCTCTTCCCTTTGTTTTATATTTCTAAAAAAAAAAAGGGCGCGTGAAACCTTAAACCCTAAATCCTGATATCTCTCTCTCTCTAGAGGAATGCAAAGGGATGCAAAAGCTGTTCCGGCGAAGCCCCGTCCTTTGCACAACGGGCAGCCCTTGGCCCTTTAAGAAGAATAAGAAGAACTTCTTTCCACCGCCGACCACAATGCCTCTTCCCGCCGCTTTCCATCTCCGACCATCCCCTCCCGTCTCTATTTCATCCTCCAACATTTCTCTTCCCAAAATGCCCCTTAGAGCTTGGGTCGCCTTCAAAGAAGCCCGTTCTGCTTCTGCTTCTCGCTCTCCTTGGTTCCACACCAAATCCGAAGATGGGTCGAGGAATTCGGACAAATTGGGTTGTTGTAGCCACAATGATGGAGGATTATGCCAAGAGCCGTTACCATTGCAGAGGAGGCAAAAGGGTTCTTCTTCTGGTGGGGCTGCCACAACTCCTCTGCCTCGGAATCCTGACTTGTTGACGATTCCTGGTGTCGGCCCTCGCAATCTAAGGAAACTTGTCGATAAGGGTATTGGGGGAGTTGCTCAGCTTAAACAACTCTACAAAGATAAGGTACTATTTCTCTTACTACATGTAATGCTGATGCACACAAAACAGTCAATTCGAACTAATTAAATCCCATGTATTAGATGTTTGCTTCAGATGATACCGATAAAAAAAAAAAACATAAAATTATGCTAATTATCAATACCCAGATTCTGTATAGTGTATTGGAAGAATGTATTCATGGAGTAAAAGTTCAATTTGAAATACCATGTTACAATTCAAACCAAGATTCTGCCATTTGAAGTTTTAATCCCGCAAATGCATCAGTAATCAAATTCCAGGTGTTAGTTGTTTTCTTTTCCGCAGATGATACGAATAAAAAACATAACATGGAGCTAATTATCAATACCCAGATTCTGTATATTATATTGGAAGAATGTATTCATGAATTTAGGATTCAATCTTAAATACCATGTTACAATTTAAACCAAGGTTTTGTCATTTGCAGTTTTTTGGGAAGTCTAGCCAGAAGATGGTTGAGTTCTTACAGAGTTCGGTAGGAATCATTCACAGAAATCATGCTGAGAGTATAACTACATATATCAAAGAGAGTGTGGATGAAGAGTTAAAGGATGATTCTCCTAACTCTGATCTGATGTCGACCCATAAGAAACGGCTCACCTTCTGTGTTGAGGGAAATATCAGTGTTGGAAAGACAACTTTCCTCCAGAGAATAGCTAATGAAACACTTGAGCTACGTGATCTTGTTGAGGTGGTTCCAGAACCTATTTCCAAATGGCAGGATGTTGGACCTGATCACTTTAATATATTGGATGCTTTCTATGCTGAGCCACAGAGGTATGCCTATACCTTCCAAAATTATGTCTTTGTAACAAGGGTTATGCAGGAACGAGAGTCTGCTGGTGGAATTAAACCCCTTAGACTAATGGAGAGGAGTGTTTTCAGTGATAGGATGGTAAGCATCCACTTTTTTTTTCTTGATAAATTAAACCTCTACTTTCGGATCACTGAGATCTCATTTGTGGGTGAAAATATATCCGTTGTTTGAGAGTTTAAAGGCTGATGCCTTTTTTTTTTCATTCCTTTTCACTTGTACATAACGAAGGTCTTTGTACGAGCTGTTCATGAAGCAAACTGGATGAATGAGATGGAGATCAGCATCTATGATTCATGGTTTGATCCAGTTGTTTCATCTATGCCCGGGCTTATCCCGGATGGTTTCATTTATCTTAGAGCGAGCCCTGATACCTGCCACAAGCGAATGCAGCTACGCAAGAGAGAAGAGGAGGGTGGTGTCACCCTGGATTATCTCCGTGACTTACATGAAAAGCATGAAAGCTGGCTATTCCCCTCCCAAAGTGGAAACCATGGTGTTCTATCTGTCAGCCAGTTACCCCTCCATATGGACAACTCTTTACATCCTCATATAAGGGACCGTGTTTTCTATTTAGAGGGTGATCATATGCATTCAAGTATTCAAAAGGTATTCCTTTTCACATATATGTTTTAGAATTTCACCTTCACTTCCCCCCTCAAAGATTTTGCTTATCTTTTATTGGTTACAAGCAGGTTCCTGCTTTGGTGTTGGACTGTGAACCTAACATCGATTTTAGCAAGGATATTGAAGCAAAGAGACAGTAAGATAGCAACAACTTTCTCTATAGATATCTGATCAGATTACTATGGAATTATTATTAGTGAATTTGGTGTTTAATTGAACGACATTATTCTGATGTCTTTCCATAGGTTTTTTACGTTTTTCTCTGGTGTGGTAGGGGTCTGGTACACTTTTACTATATTATCCCGGAATGCTATGGTCCCTTAAGAAGCCTTGTATAGTATATTCTGCAATAATTTGTAATGGGTACTTGTAATTAGTGCTCTCTATCTCTGTCCCTGCTAATCTTGATCTGAGTTGTAACACTGCCATTCTTATTTACTCATCTCATTTTGTGATTGTAATATCAGTTTCGATAGAATTACCTTCCATATAGGTATGTCAACTCGGCCATCCAATGATGGTACCCGACCTAGCCCTCCTAAGCCCACAAATTCAAGGGCTCTTTTTCTTTCCCAAGGCCCGCATAGGGCTGAATTTTTGAAAGCCCTCTAACTTTCACATGTTTTACTACATAATATATGTAATACCATAAGATATCTATAGTATTGTATATTATATATAAATATATACTATATATATTCAGGGGCGGAGCCAAAAGTTTATAAAATTCTGTATATTGTATAGATAATATTTTTTTAAATATACATAATATGTCAATTTTGTATAGAGTCCCCCCCCCCAAAAAAAAAATGATTTTTTATATACATATAATATAAAGGGATTGATTCTTTATGTGTCCCTTTTAACCCTAGTTAAGAATTTATTATTTTAGGAGTTAATTTTTTTTTAATTAAAAACCAAAGGTAGATGTATAAACCCTAGGGGTGAGTGAATCTTAACCACGGTAGGGGCATGTATGAAGCAGGGGAGGCATGCGTTCCACTAAACATGGAACATGTGTTGGAAAAAAACCATCTCCATAATATAAAAATATAGTTAAATTTAGAGTAGTGATTAGTGCACACCGCATTTGACTACATAATCAAATGTATTTTATCCCCTTTATCCGTGGTTAAGCTTAACCAACATAAAGTTTTTTTTTTCCTTGAAAACCAAGGTTAACTGAATAAACCCTAGGGGTGAATTAATCTTAATTACAATTAGCGGGTATTAAAAAGGTGGGTAGGAACCAAAGAAGAACGACCTATGTTTTTCACTTTTTCTTGTTACTAGATCCCTTTTTGGAATACAACATTAACGAAATTTATGACCATGATGGACCCATTACCCAAAAAAAAAATCGAGTACTATGCCTTATTTCAGTACTGTTTCAAAATGCCTTATGTTATCAATATGTCAAAATTAGTATCATGGTTTATGTTAACACTTTACTAAAATCTAAGATCTATGTATGCATTTTGTTGAGTCTTTGTCAAAATTAAATATATGGAAAGAAAAGCAAGCCTACAACATGTAACAAAATATAGAGTATATTATATGTAATTTAATTATAAAAGAATAGTAAGCACATTATACTATTTTGATTTTTGACTTAAGAAAAATATTTCACTCTGCCAACGAGTAAAAAACAAAATACAATAACTCTGTTGTGCCGCTCTTCATGTTGCATCGCCCCCTCCCATGAATGAATAAAGGATGAGGGTTGATTTCAGGTTAGTATCTGGTGGCAGTGTATGGATTTTGTTTTTTTACTATTCTTTTAGGCCATGGCTCTGCCCTGACGTGGCCCTTGAGGTAGGGCTTGGGCCTAGCCAATTTAGGCCCTCCGAGGGCTAGGGCTTGACCTTGATAGGTGAGGGCTGGGTCCAGTAAGACCTAGGCCCTGCCCTTTAAGAGCCCTAATGCCATATGGTGACTGTTGATTGCCATTATATGTGGTGCTCATATATCATTTAAATTTATATTGATCTTCTCTCTCCGCCTCTCTCGTAGATATATACATATATGTGTGTGTGTGTGTGTGTGTGTATGTATACACACACACACACATATATATATATACATAGAGTTTAGACAGTGCTATTAATCTCAATGAGCACCATACATTAGCATGGCCTTGTGACATTGGTTGACAAATTCAAAACTTCGTAATTAAATAAATGTTCTCATTGGTTGGCAAATTTTCCCCCAAAATATAAATTTATAATTGTTAATGGCACATGTTTTTCAACAAAGAATAAAATTCCTGTTACTTTACAGAAAGTTGAATAAATTCCACCGGAAAATTTCTAATTTTGCGAATGCAAATTCATCAATTTCCAGTGACCACCTTAACTGAAAATTTTCTGCCAAAATTTAGAAATTCGATCTTTATATTTTAACACAACCTTTGTTATTTTTTTTGAACTACATTAAGGATCCATCAAACAAAAATTTATTTAATCTTTTATTTGTGATTTTCACACTTATCTTTTGTGATAGGGGTCTAAGGATAAGCACAAACCTAATCAACTTCCTTGTCATCATCTTGAGAAGAATATCTCTCCAATTGTGGCTTTCAATAATTTTATTGTTTTACATTCTTCTATTCTTAATTTTTTTAATATTTTCTTTGCCACTTTTAGGGTAGACAAAGGAAATGTTTTTTTTTCTCTCCCAATTTTGGCATGATATCTTATTTTCCATTATTAGCATTCATGTCCGGCCATGTGCAACACGGCTCAACTATTAGCTGAGATGGCTGGTTATATATGCAAACTCAGCAACTTGAACCACATCTGTGAGCCAGAAGCACGACTTCAGATTGTTTGCCAAATTGACTAGCTTGCTTGTGTGTAGTTTTGTTCATTAGTCGCCCGCCTTCTAGTTGTTAGTATGTGTCTCTCTAAACATTCATTTTCGGCTCAAAAAGAGCTATTGTGGTTTTATCTTGTTTTTCCCGACAGTCTAGCCTGTAGAATTCATACTGTGACACCTTCAGCTGTTGGGATGTGTGGCAAGCTAACCAGGTGTCTATTGATGGATAGAATACATAGCGACACATCAACTTGGACATTTAGATTGGCAGATGCAATAAAAAAAACTGTCTTTTACCTTTTTTTTTCTCTTTGGTATTAGCTCTGTGGTACTGATATTGAGGGGGGGAAAATGTTTGGTGCGAATGGTGGTACATATTGTTTCTTATTTATCCTTTTAAAATGCACATCAGACTTTATGCTAATGCAGTCTCAATTCACTTTTTATGAAGGTATGCTCGCCAAGTTGCAGAGTTCTTTGAGTTTGTGAAGAAAAAGAACGAAGTTCCATCCCCGAAAGCTAGTGAAGGTGCAAAGAGTTTGGGCCATCAGGTAGTGCTGCCCCATAAAGGTGGATTGTGGGTACCGGACGGGAAGCATTTCCCAGAGTCAGCCCTGAAATCTCTGGATTTTAGACGAGCTATGTCATTCCTGTCTGGCTAGCTGCCACATGTTCTCTGAAATCTTTTCAGCAGTTTCAGATTCATGTCAATAGTCTAGGTACTATGATCAGCGTCTATGTGTATGTAAAAATGTTTCCTCTTACATGTAGAGCAAGTTTTGGATTGGAAAAGAAAATTAACGATTACTTGTGAACTTAACTTTCAACCTGTAAATGCTAATTTAGCGGCACTGATGTATTGATAGTCTTGTGAATTTTAATCCTAAATTGTTTCTTTTTATTCATTTGCTTATTGTTTCTGAGGTCAGTTGAAGAATCTTCTTATTGGTGCCAAATAGGTGCATTTGCTAATCGATCTGAAAGTAGCATTCAGCTCAGCCTGTCTTATATTCAAATGCAACTTATTATGGGGAAACCATACTATATTTTGTTCTTTCTCTAATTAGATGGCATTAGCTATGATTTGGATAGTTGTCATCAGCTGCAATCATATGAGCAGGCACCTAAAATCTTCAGAAAGGAGAATGTCATCCAGGGTGCCACAGCAGACTGTTCCAGGGCAGGCCGCAGTCATTGTCTGGGTGCCCCTTCATGATTGTATATATAGCTTGAGGGCAGCAAATAGGATAACACCCTCGCCTGTTGTTGAGTCACAAGAGCCAACTGAAGCTGTTGTTGAAGCGACTGGGATAAAGGTAAACTCTATTCTTACCTCTTGGGTTGTTCTGTTGCACCTGTTGCTGGGTGACCTAGTTTGGTTTTGCTGCACTTGCTGGAGATGCTGGTGTTGAGTCACAAGACCCAACTGAAGCAGTTGTTGAAGCCACTGGGATAAAGGTAAACTCTCTATTCTCACCTCTTCTTGGGTTGTTTTGTTGTGCCTGTTGCTGGGTGACCTAGTTTGGTTTTGCTGCACTTGCTGGAGATGCTGGTGTTGAGTCACAAGACCCAACTGAAGCAGTTGATGAAGCCACTGGGATAAAGGTAAACTCTCTATTCTCACCTCTTCTTGGGTTGTTTTGTTGTGCCTGTTGCTGCTTGGCCTACTTTGGTTTTGCTGCACCTGCTGGGGATGCTAGTGTTATGTCACAAAACCTATTGAAGCAGTTGTTGAAGCAACTAGGATGAAGGCGAACTCTCTTATTTCCTAATCCTGGGTTGTTCTGTTGTACTTGTTACTGTGTGGACTACTTTGGTTTTGGTACACTTGTTGTAGATCCCAGGCACAAGACCAAGTGAAGCAATGGGTTGTTATGTTGACCTGTTGTTGCGTGGCCTACTTTGGTTTTGCTGCACTTGCTGGGGGATGCCAGTGATACTTAGGTTATTGAGGGTAAGCTGAGAACCGAACTTGCGGAGTGCACTGAGGATTGTAGTGGGGTGAAATGGCATGGATAGATTGTGTAAGTTAAGAGATGTTTTTTGCCCATGAGAACTTGCTACCAAATTCATTTAAGAGTTTCTTTCTTGGAACTGATCCCCAAGACCTCTTTACTAGGGGCACACCCCTACCATTCATCCTTGGTGGTGGTGTGGAGAGGTGATTTGATTGTGAGGAAGCTGGCCCGACCGGGTTTTTTGGCTAGGGTGGATGAATCTTTTGTGATTGCTATCAAAAAATTTTGAACTGCATCAGACCTGGTATCAAAACCTTGTTCAACTAACACTTCAATCCTTCGATCATTTTTTTGGTCCACAGTGGGAAACTTTGAAGGGTCTGTGCAATGAGAGAAGTATGGGTCTTTTTTTCGTCAGCCATCAGGTTCATCAATCTCGACATTGTTTCTCTCCATCTAAAGGCATGTCAGTGATATTTTTCTACCGCATTCTATTTAACTACATGCTAACAGCATACTTCCAGTAAGACTTCGTGAATAACTGCATAGGAAGGTTCTTGTGGGTTCCTGATGGGAAATGTCTCACTCAGTAACTGCATTACCATTTTCCCTCTGGTCATTAAAAAATGGAAGAAAAGGTAAACCCCATTATGCCCTGCAATGAAGCAATCTGCAGTGTAATTTGGATAGCTCTGGCTTGGTTTCACCTTCCTGTACCCGAATTATCAGACTCAAAATTTTTTCCTCCTTTGGTGATACAAATTAGTAATCTGAGTTCTTGGCCACTAGTCTGGATTCAGAAAACCTGACATACAACATGTTACATGCTCTGCAACGTAGTTGCAAAGCGCCATTTACCATTTGAAAGTGTGGCTACCTGAATGTATTCTCGCCATTTCCAGCTCTTGGAGGAGATTGAAGTACAGATGTGTAGAAACAGAAAGTGGGCATATATATGGAAATGCACATGGGACAGTATCAAAAGGCCTGGTAACTCTTCTGTTTTGGGTTTAGAACACTCCGATCCATTTGGGTTAGGCATTATCATTGCCCGATCAGAATTTGCTAGGAGCTCTGACCGGGTATCAAAAGGTCTAGCTCCCGGTCATCCCTTCGACAGGGGGGGTATCTCGTTAAGTGGTAAGGATGCTTCCCACGAACCCCCTCCTTCCAGTTCTCACTGCCTGGCCGGTGGGGTGTGCGAAACTTTAGGAGGTCAGTACTCAGGGGAATCGCATGATCTAGTTCGGAGGAGTGGTTTGGAGCGAAGGTCTGAAGCCAGGCATGAAAATCCAAAGGGGAGCTCAGTTGCAGGTGAGGTTGTTAGAGGAGAGGATGAAGCCGGGACGGTATTGTTAGTAGGCTCAGCCAGCCTCGGCGCAGGTGGCTCCGATTGTTTAAGATCTCAGTTAGTGGTGGTGGACGCCTCGCAGGGTGGTTGTGATCCCGAGATTCAACCCACTTCTCGCTTGTGTGCCAATCTTGATTCGTCCCCTCCAAGGTTAGGCAGGTTCTGGGCCATAGATGCCGTCAGTCGAGAGGTTTCCCCAACCTCTGCGGACTACGGTGTGGTTACGCTTGATATCAACAAATCCTCCCCTCTAGCAGCACTGAAGGGCTACGGTTCACCTGATCCTTCCTCAGTAGGCTGTGGCAAAGTTTCTGACAGGGTCAATCTCGATCCAGGGGCTGGGTCGTGGGAGCAATGTTATTCTATGGATGGCACGAGATTAGGGGCCAGCAAGGGTAGGTCGAACAGACTCCCAATGTCATTTCAAGGCTGCTATGGAGGCCAATCCGTCGGGGCTCCGGGATCAGGGGAGGAACTCTTCACTGGTGCAGTGCTTGAGGATAGGGTTGCTTATATTTCGTCTGGGGAAGATTCCAATCTCGCACCAAGAAGTCAGGGTCCTTCCTGTTTTGCGGAAGCAACGCCTGGAGGCGGTCGCAAGAGTCCAGTCTCCTCCGTCCCAGCTTCGGATAGGTTCCAGGTCGTCAAGCAACCCGGTTCGGAGGTAAGAGGCAGTTCTAGGCTTCAGGATTCATCCTCCCTTCCCCTCTCAGGTATGCCCACCCCCTCTGGCCCGTCTCCCAACCCTATTCAGCCGTCGTTGAATAGGGTTGGGCGATCGGCTCTGCATCGGTCTCTTAGTTGGCATTCTTATTTATGCTTGCAAAGCCAGGAAAGTCTGCTACTACAGCCTGATGAGGAACGAACGAATTTAGTAAGGTCAGCGTCACTGCCCTACATTACTACTCTCACTGAAAATACCACCAGACCGTTGTCAGGGCTTGGGGGTCCTCTCCAGGTAGATCTATCTGGTTCCTTGGGGCGGAGATCACTCTCTAACCAGGTCGGCATCTCTCCAACTGACTCTCCTTGGGTAGTGAGTAAAATGGAAGGTATTAGTCAGCTTTTGGGCCTCTCCTTTGAAGGCCACGAGGGGGATTTTAGGAGGATAATTCAATCTCTTGAAAAAGTCGGGTGTAGGTCGGTGGTCAAGCCTAAGCCAAGGCGTCCCGTAGGTCCAGTACAGAGGTCAATGTCGGAGTTGCGAAAGTTAAAGTGGGAGGTGAACTATGACATATCGAGTCGCAAAGTTATTCCTAGATCCAAGAGGTTGAGTCAGGGTTCCAATAACGATCAATGTTAGATGTGAGCATCCTATCATGGAACATTAGAGGGTTGGGTTGCCCTGAGAAAATTGCGACAATCAAAAAATTTGTCTTTGCCAAAAAACTCTCGCTACTCTGCATTCAGGAAACCAAGTTGGCTTCCATCACCTCCCATCTGATTCGGGATTTATGGGGGGAGGGCCCCTCCGACTGGCTAGCCGTGTCCTCGTTAGGGGCTTCGGGAGGCATTCTCCTTGTGTGGGATCCGAGCAGAATTAAAGTCTTGGAATCCGAACTAGGGGCATATTCAATCTCTATCTTTTGTAGGTCGTTGTCTGGGGGGAATACCTGGGTGTTCTCAGGGGTCTACGGTCCATCTAGGTCTGTGGCGGATGCTGAGTTTTGGCAAGAACTCGACGATGTCAGTGGTAGGTGGGGTGCTCCCTGGTGTTTGGGAGGTGATTTTAATTGTATCTGTTTTCCTCATGAACGGCGTGGGACACAATCTGTCTCGGCCAAGATGAGGAGATTTGCCAATTTCATTTCCCGCCATAGCCTGCTCGACTACCCCATCCGAGGAACCCATTTCACCTGGTCTCAGCTACCCTCAGGCTCCCGTGCTAGTAGATTGGACCGGTTCCTCTTCTCAGTTGACTGGGAGGACATGTTCCCTAACCTTGTCCAGTTATCCTTGCCTCGCCCTATCTCCGATCATGTGCCCATCTTATTGGCACCCGATGGTATTATGAGTGGTCCCACCCCATTCCGCTTTGAAAATATATGGCTCAAGTCGGAAGGATTTAAAGCCTTTGTATCTGAGGTGTGGGATTCCCAGGAGGTATGGGGAACCCCTAGTACGAGATTCGGCCTTAAATTGAAAGCTCTCAAGGCTAAACTCAAAATCTGGAACAAGGAGGTCTTTGGGAATGTGGCTGAGCTCAAAGCTCAGGCTTTAGTCAAAATCCAGTCATTCGACTCCATTGAGAACTCTCGGCCGTTATCCGAAGAGGAGTGCCGAGTCCGGGATTCCATTAAGTGTAATTACCTGAGTGCTGTGAGGCTTGAGGAGATTAGCTGGAAACAAAAGTCTAGGATCCAATGGTTGAAGGAAGGGGATCGTAATACTAAGTTCTTCCATCGTATGGCAAATTTTCGTAGAAAATCAAATCTTATATCTAGCCTCATCGTTGATGGTGAGCGAAAGTCGGATCCGAAGACTATCGAGGATAGTGTCATTGAATTCTACAAGAACTTGTATTTGGAGAAAGTATCTTAGCGCCCAAAGGTAGATGGTCTACCCTTTGATTCCATCTCCCAAGCCCAAAGTGAGGAGTTGGAACGGCCTTTCCAAGAAGAGGAGGTTCTGTCTGCCATTCAATCCTTGCCAAGTAACAAAGCCCCTGGCCCGGATGGATTCTCCATTGAATTTTATAAGGCCTGTTGGGATATTGGGGGGGGGGGGGATCTTCTTGTAGTCTTACAGGAACTCCATGATACTGGGTCATTCGATAAGGCAATCAATAATACTTTTGTGACCCTAATCCCTAAGGGGGTCGGGGCCCAGGATTTGAAGGAATTTCGCCCTACTAGTCTAGTCAGCAGTGCGTACAAAATTTTTGCCAAAGTGCTTGCGAATCGTTTTTGCAGCGTCTTGGGCTCGCTCATTTCCCCTCATCAAGGGGCATTTGTGCGGGGGCGTCAGATCTTAGATGGGGTTCTTATTGCTAATGAATGTGTGGATGAACGCCTAAAGTCTAATATCCCGGGGCTGATTTGCAAGATTGACATGGAAAAGGCTTATGACAATGTCAATTGGGAGTCCCTCCTTTATGTTTTGGGCAAAATGGGGTTTGGACCCAAATGGAGGTCTTGGATTAATGCCTGCATTTCCTCTGCTTCATTCTCGATCCTCCTCAACGGTAGCTCAAAAGGGTATTTCCGTAGTTCTAAAGGGCTAAGGCAGGGGGATCCATTATCCCCAGCGCTTTTCATTGTCGTATCAGAAGCCTTGAGTCGAATGTTGGTTCGAGCGAACGGGCATGCATTTTCAGGGTTTTCCGTGGGTAGGGAGCAACTCAGCATCTCTCATTTACAGTTTGCTGATGATACCTTGGTATTCTGTGGTGCTGCATGTTCGGAACTGATTAACCTTCGGTGTATTTTGCGCTGTTTTGAGGCTGTGTCGGGTCTTCGGGTTAATCTGAGTAAAAGTGAGATCTTACCTGTAGGCGAGATCCCCCGTCTTGGCCTTTTGGCTAGCTGTCTCGAGTGTAAGAGAGGGGTTCTTCCATCCACTTATCTTGGGTTACCATTGGGAGCTCATTTCAAGTCTAAAGCTGTTTGGGATCCGGTTATCGAGAGGTTCTCCGCGCGTCTTGCAGGGTGGAAGTCATGCCTTTTGTCCAAAGGGGGTAGGTTGACTCTAATCAGAAGTACCCTTCGGAGCCTCCCCACTTATTACCTCTCTACCTTTACCATTCCTCGATCCATAGCTGGGATTCTTGCTCGCCTTCAACGAAACTTTGTGTGGCATGAGCGAGGTGACAATCGGAAGTATCACCTCGTCGATTGGTCTCAAGTCTGTATGCCATTAGCGGCGGGAGGGCTAAACCTGGCCCCCCTCACCGCGGTAAATAGGGCGCTTCTGGGTAAATGGGTTTGGCGGTTTGGTGAGGAGAGAGATAGTTTGTGACGGCAGGTCATTGTGGCTAGACATGGCCTTGATTCGGTGTGGGCGCCGAAAACTGTGAGGGGTTCCCACGAGGTAGGGCTTTGGAAGGGTATCATGGATGTTGCAAGTCACTTGACCCATTCATTAACTTCAAGTTGGGCAACGGGGCCGATATCCAGTTCTGGCTTGATGTCTGGAGTGGTCAGTCGCGACTTAAGGACGATTTTAGCTCTTTGTTCTCGTTGGCCATAAACAAAGGGGTGTCTGTTGCCGCCTGTGTAGAGAGGATTGGGAGCAATTTAGTGTGGTGTCCTAGGTTGAGGAGGGCTTTGAATGATTGGGAAGTTGAGGAGATGCAGTGTCTTTTGACCAGGTTGAGTTACTCCGTCCCCAGATCCCAGATTAGTGACAGTAGGACGTGGACCCGTAGCAACAACGGTCGATTTTCAGTGAGGTCACTATTGCAGTCCTTTGAACCTGTGCTTTTGCGTTCATTTCCTCATAAGGCTGTGTGGGCTAACCAGGTTCCCACGAAGGTATCGTTCTTTCTCTGGTCAACTGCATTAAATAAAATTCTTACTATAGATAATTTGAAGAGGAGATGGTGGAGCTTAGCCAACAGATGCTTTTTGTGCCTAAATGCGGAAGAGTCGGTGAGTCATTTGCTCTTACACTGCCCGGTTGTCTTGGGCTCTGGGCTTATTTCTTGGCTCGGATGGGTGTGGAATGGGTCTTCCCCTCCTCCGTCCTGAGCTTCTTATCTGGTTGGCACTTGACGACTTTGGTGGGTGCTGAGAAATCCATCTGGAAGTTTTTGCCCGGTGCCATTTCCTGAGTCATTTGGAAGGAGAGGAATGGTCGCGTCTTTGAAAATTCCTCTTCTTCTGATCAGCGGATCCTCTCTCAGGTGAGGCGTTCACTAGTGGAGTGGAGCTCGCCTAGCTCGGTTGGTCAAGCAGTGAGGGATGCTCTGTTACATTGAGGCCAGCTAGTTGCCACATTAGCTTGTTATTTTATTCCTTTTCTTGTTGCTCTTTCTTTTAGTTTACTACTCGGTAAACTCTTTTTAATCTATGATATATCTCCACTTTACTGATCAAAAAAAATATAAACAATTCTGAATATAAGTTCAATTGTAAAACTTATGTACAATTGCTATTCATATTCATGCACTCAAAAAGTGCTATTTGCACGATTATAAGACAACTGATGCTACAGCTTACATACACAGCCCCATGAGGAGCTTTTTATATGGATTGTTTTACAATCCATTTTCTAATAAATACATCGTTGTATGCACCACTCTCAGAAGCTCATCTCCTTGCCTTCAACAACGATCAAGCTCCAAGATGATCGATCCGGTCAAGGATGTATGTGCATGAATATGAAACTCAGGTCTAATAAATTTGTCGAGGCTTTGAAGGAGACAGTTTAATGTTGACACTGAAACTCATTAGATTCTTTTGAGAAACAGTATCTGGCAAGAATACTTTTAAGTGGAGATTGTGCTGGGAAGTGCTCAAATAATTGCAAGAAATATCCCAATTATCAGATTCCAAGATCAAATGATGGAGAATTCGGAAGACCAAGATTTTCTGCTGCTGTAGGATTTGGAATTGTTCCTTTTTCCTCTGTTGACTCTGATTTATACCTTAGAAGTTTGGTAGCTTGCGCCTCCATTGCATCAAGATCAAGACCCGCATAAAATTGATCATCATAGAAAACATCCCCATTCTCAGCTTGACCCTGCATGGATGCTTTCCCTGTGTCCTCTGACAACCATTCCTGATCTAAGCTAATTGCAGGAACATACCCAACTTTATAAAATAGTTTTCTTTTTCTGCTATCCATCTTGCTTTCATTTTTTCTTGAGGTACCACTAGTTTCTCCTGGCATAGCCACTAAGGAGATCGTTCCTGAGTCCATTTGACAAATATCTGAATTCCTCCCAGCAGACTGATTTGCAAACCGTACATCAGTTCCAGGTGTCTGGAGAGAAGAACTGATCCTACCCGAAGAACAACTTCCAGTTTCAGCTGATTTGGTCCTGGGGGGCAGAGAATCAGGACTGATTTCAGTATAACAGTTTGGCTGGCTTTCCACTGGCGATTGGCTGAGCAAAGAACGCCTGTTGTAAAAGATTCGTTAAATAAAAAGATAAAACGCTGCAGCATTAGCAAAATATAAAGTACAAAAACTCAAAATCAGATTATGTTAAAGATGATATATGGAAGAATGATCATTTGGAGCATTTTTAAAACCAATCCACTTAGTATAGTTGCATTGTACGGGTCCATCTTGGGATAATGAAAGAACATACCAGTAAAAAAAATTGAGCAATTTAAAAAGATCTCTAAGGAAAAAGATGAAAGGATTTCTTGACTCATAGCCGAGACTGTTTCCTGCTCATACATAAAGGTCCAAAATCGTGGGAAACACTGCCTTCAATCTGAGTTGTCAAAATTTAGGCCGCTTTTGGATCACCCATGGATCAAAAATACACAGCAACAACAATCATGACCATCAGCCCACTATAATTTTGACAATCGAATGCATCCTATGCAAACTAGGCTCTTATTTGGATGTTGAGGTCCTCAAAACGGTACGAAATTTAGTTAAGTAGATGATTCAACAGCTGATAACATTTGGATGGTCTGAATCGAGGATCTTCAATGTACTTTTCTTTCAGTAGCTCAGTGATTTCAGACCATTTCCCTAATGATTTGTGGTCTGGGGTATATCCTAGGCCTGTCCCATCATTCGGATGGTTTAGACTGATGGATTAATTGCACATATTAGGAATTTCCATACGAGTAAGACATTCAAGCCTGGAGTCAGTCCAGAAAAGTGGATTTCTGACAATATTTATCTTTGTTAAATAATTACTACATAATTGAGCAGGGATTCTGCATTTATAGTCTTCAGATTCGCAGATGTCCCCGGCAGATTTTTCTTGGTTGGGAAACATTTTATGCATCATATATGTCAAAATTTTGGAATGTCTGACAAATTTTGGAAGGAATGATGAAAACCACCCCTGCTATTTGAGAGCTGCTTATACTATGCTCAAAATTACGAAGCTGTACACGGGATGTCAAGTGAGATGTTTTTCAAAACTTTCATTGCAAGAAGTAAAGTTTGATTAAAGTAATCTGAAATAACAAAAGTAAATTATTAAGGTGACTTTAACCATGTGACTCAGCACTTCCATTTGATTTCTTTCTCTTTTCCCCCTCCGTGCAATGCAACCACGAGGTTGTGTGTTACCTACTTATTTATTGAAGAGAAAAAGCACTTCCCCTAGAAGTTGTGTTACAGTAATTGACTATTAAGACATACACTACTATTTGTTCCAATTAGTAAGTCTCCAATTCTTTAAAGACACAAAAACACAGTTTGGAAATAGAGGCAAGCACTGAGTTTGACTCTGCAAAGTAATAAACAAAGTGAATTACAATTTACAAGACAATACTCCGTGGAACCTCAAACAAGGCCTCGGTTATCATAACTATTGCATATTCCTTAGGAAATAATTTAGGGTATTGTTAGTCTCAGAAGTTATGTCAGTTCCTGCTGAGGAGGATGTTGCCCATAGAGATTAAACTCGGTGGCAAAAGTGGAGAAATGCTTCCTGAGTGTTAATGTGACTGATTATTATGAATAATATGGCCAAAGCATTCAGATCAAACAAAAGGAAAAAATTATAGGACAGTAGAAATGACAAGTTTAATTTATAGAGAGTATTGGGCAACAAAGAAGCAACACATTCATGGGATGAGTCTAGCTTAGATGGATAAGTGCAAAGACTAGAAGAGATAAGATCATAAATGAATGCATTGAAGAAAATCTGGGATTAGCTCCAATAAGAAATCAATAAAGGAGAATCGATTGAAATTGTTTGGACACGTCCAAAGAAGACAACGGCACCCACGAGTGAGTTGGTGCAAGTTGATAGTTCTAAAAGGGTGCAACGGAGGCTGAAAAGGATGTTGACGGATTTAACATACTCTGACCATTGATATGGCCTTTCATAAACTGAAATGGTGGAACAAGATTGGTGTGCCGAAGATAAATAGTTAGGAAAAGGAAATAATAATTTATAAGAAATTGAAAAAGGAAGCAAGGATAATATATCTCATTTGACTATCTGATTTTCAATTCCACGATTTCTGCAAAACTGGGATTGGACAGTTGAAAAATCATGCCTTGTGGTATCTATGCCTTCTACCCAGGTGTCACTTGTTCATAGATCCGATGTTATCTTGTCAGATTCCTCCCGAAGCATATCTTTTGAATCATTTTTTCCCTCCTGGTATGGTGTTTTTTCCAATAACTGAGATATTTCTGAAGGGTTTTCAAGCAGTTCTGTGTTCCTGAAAAGCTCCATGTTCATAATTTAGGTCTAGGGCCTTATCTTTATGACTCATACTTTTCATGTTGTTTCTACGCATATTTCAACTAAATCAAGTCTCACTACCAAATTATACGCATTTACTTACATTAAAAATTCATACAGGAATATGTTAACAAGTTAGAAAAAAAAGAAACAGAAAGGAGGGTAGAGAATGACAAATAGATATACAAGAAATATATAGTTCATCATGACCCTAGATTACCATCGCATCACTTCTAGCTTCTACTTTAGCACTTGCTACAATACGATTAAGTCTGTTATCTATAAAGGGCAAGAAAAATAACAATAAGGGCGTCAATGAACTAAGCAAAAAAAAAATTTGATAACACACTAACCAAGACTGGATAATTGAAACATTAGGCCTCTTGGAAATTGGAACCTCTCCATCTGTACCTTCTATTCCAATGTCGCTTGGTCATAGAGCTGATGTCATCTCATCAGATTCCTCCAGAGTCCAGATAAATATATCATTGAATCATTTTTTCCCTCCTGATGCGGTGATGTTTTCAATGATTATGAAATTATTCTAAAGAGATTTCAAGCAGTTCTTTGTTTTCCAGAAATTGCTCATTTTTAATACTTTCTAGGTATACTGCCTTTTTCTATTCATAATTTTTTTTTTCTTTTTTTACCTCGTATGTTCATTAATCAAATATATAACGTTTTTTTTTTTTGGTTTAACAAATATATAACATTTACTTGCACTATTAATTCATATAGGAATATCTTTACCAACTTGAAAAGAAGACATAACTAAAAAAGGAAGGGTAAAGCTAGATACATCATACAGGCATATAAATATACATATGTATATATATATATATATATATATATGAAAGAAAAGGGAATGTCAGTTCATCATGACCTATAGATTGCCATCATGTCACTTCTACCAGCTTCTAGTTGAGTGCTTGCTGCAGTAGGATTTAGCCTGTCATCTATGAAACTATCATCATATGAATTGTTGTCCTTATCATCGTCCTCATCGTCAGATACTTCTGCATCAGAAGATACCCTGAGCATGACCAATTGCAAGGAAGTCAGCATCATAAGAATTAATAAAAAGAATAATATTAATAACTTTCATAAGTAAATTTTTTTCCCTGTTTTTAGTTTTCTAAATAAAATCCTTTCCAATGTAGTCAAAGTGTCGCTTATGTTACCGCTTTGCTTAGCCGGTAGGACCTTCTTAAGGTGCAGCACCTAGTGATGCCTAGGCCCTCAAGTGCTAGTGACAAATGTGGTCATTGGAGACAAACATAAGTTAGATGCTATTTTTTTTTTTTTGGAAAGAAATTATAAATAGAATTGAAACGGATATCATTTGATGTCCGGGGGTGTAAGAAGAAAAAAAAATGAATGCTTTATTGGTTTATTTTCAGTTTGTTAAACAGATATCAGACCTTATATGTGCTTTATTTCCAGCTTTTAATCTTATTTTCAGTAATATATGAATTACTTTAATTCTTATGAATTAAACGAATAAAATGGAATTTGGTGCCAAGGCGATGCCTCTAGCCTTGGAACCCCCTTATCGCCTATGTTGACAGGGGTATTTATGGTGTTTCATATTAATTATATCATGTGTCTTACGTGTAAAGTCGTGTCAATTACGCGTAATACACATAAGGCTAATGTGTAATTCTCCACTTTAGTAATAATATATAAAGGAGATGAGAGATGTGAATCATAATCACAATCTTTCTAATCTCTTTTATTATTTTCTCTTGTTCCTCTTTCTACTTGGTATCAGAGCAAAAAGTCTAAGGCTTGCATTTTTTTTTTTTTTTTTAATGGCATGAATAGTAATGTGAATAATGCTGCGTGAATAGTACCTTGGTGTTTTTCGACTACAAATCTGGTACAACCTTAATTTGGTGAGTTTGGATTAATTTTCTTGGGATTTTTTGAAGCATCTACGACCATGGTTTCTTCCCCTAAATGATTCTTCGAAAAAAAATCAGATTTGAATAATTCGGGTGAAATAGTTTCTTGAAATCTTGATAGAACCCTAAATCTATCATGTTTTATTAGATTTTGGTATTTGGAAGATGTGGGCAGAGTACCTTTCAAAAACAACAGATTTTTAAGAATCTACAAGTGTTTTTCTCTTATGTTTGTGGAAAGGGTTTGATTCCAGGAATCCTAAAGTGATTGTTCATAGGTTGTTTTGTGTAAAACAACTCTATTAAACCTCAGTAAGAGGTGTTGAAGGTGATGGTTATTGCTGTTTTTTTGCTGGAAAAATTTGTTATTGACCTTGTTGGTCTTGTTTGTGGAAGGGGGATTTTTTGAAGGCTATGTTGGCTTCCGAGGAAACCTCACAGGGTAATTTTTCCAAAGGCATATGGTCTCTATCTCTAAGGACGAAATGAAGAACATTCAACACTTTATGGCTCAATTAGCTGGCCCATCTGTCACCTACCACCTCCATTGTTGCTCAGTCAGGTATTGTTGATTCTGTTCACCATGTGTCTACTTCTTCGAGTCCCTCTTGGATAATTGACTCATGTGCTTCTGAACATATGACTAGTATATCTTCACTGTTTTCTACTTATTCTATTTGTTCCAGTAGAGATAAAGTTTGAATTGCTGCTGGGAAGGGAAATGTTAATCTTTCTTCCTACTTTTCTTTAGTCTTTGTTCTTCATGTTCCTGATTTTGCAGCAAATCTTCTATCTGTTAATTCCTTTACCAAAAATCTGAATTGTAGTGTCACTTTCTTTCCTTCTCATTGTGTTTTCAGTATGGTAACGAGAAAAACAATTGGTACGGACCGTGAAGCTATTGGCCTCTATTTTGTTGGATGTGACTCACACTGTCCCTTGAGCATTTCAGTCTTATAGTAGTAATAGTGTTAATAAAGAGCATGTCCTGTGTTGGCATGCCCATCTTCGTCATGTTTTCTTTCGGTACTTAAGAATTATGTTTTCATACTTGTTTGCTTTTTTATCTATTTCTGATCTTCGATGTGAAGTGTGTGAACATGTAAAGCATCATCATGCTTCTTTTCTCCTAATACTTAAAAAAGTTCTGTTGAGTTTGATATCATTCATACTGATGTTTGGGGCCCTTCACCTATTACCTCTATATCTGGTTATCGATATTTTGTGAGTTTTGTTGATTACTATTCTAAGTATACTGGGCTTTATCTCATGAAGTCAAAAGATGAGGTATATATTATTTCCAAACAATTTCATATGTTGATTCAGACTCAATTTGAAAAAAGGATCAAGATTCTTCGATCTAATCAAGGGGAGAATATATATATGTGGGGTTTGACGGAATATGAATATCTAACTACAAATGTGATAAACCATTAGAATTCTTGTCCTTACATCCCTAAACCAAATGATGTTGAGAGAAAAAATCGTCATTTGTGAAGGTAACCGTGCTTTTCTATTCTAGTATAATGTTCCGAAGTCTTTTTGGGTTGACGTTGTCTTAACTGCTGTGTTTTTTATTAATTGTTTCTCATCTCATGTTTTGCACTTTCAGTCCCCCCTCTCAGCTCTTAAAACCTTAGAGTCTTTTGTTTTTTATTCCCTCCAAGGTGTTTGGTTGTGTTTGTTATGTGCATATCTTGGGTCCCCACCGAACTAAGTTGATCCCAAGGCTCTTAATTGTATTTTTCTTAGGTATTCTTCTCATCATAAGAGATACAAATGTTATCGTCCTCTTTCCCGGAGAAATTTATCTACATGGATGTTACATTCTTTGAGCTTGTTCCCTTCTATTCCACTCCATCTCTTCAAGGGGAGAGTGAGTGTGAATATAGAAGGATTATGTTGCCGGTTTCGGTTCCTCCTTCCTCATCATTAGTTCTTGATGACTATGTTACTAAGTTGATCCCAAGAATGTTAGAAAACAGAGAGAGATCCAAATCTACCAAAGAAGGGCCAAAGTGAACACAGACTCGGGCCAAATCATCTCCTAGGATCTAGGCAAGGTATTAAACTTCGGTTTCGGTATAAACTTCGGTCGCTAAGGAAGTTAACACGTTTCGAGGAAGTTTAAAGAAGTCAAAGGAAATTATATAAAAATTAAAGCCGTCTAGGAAACTTAAGGAAATATTAGAAATTTAAGATGAAACTATAGAGATTCAATACTTAAGTATAAATAAACAACTAAAATTCATTATATTACTGATGCAAGCATGTACTCAAATGTGAGAATCATGTTAACTGACAGGCGTTTTCTAAGCTGTAATTTCTTCTTGATAATTCTTTATATTGTGAAAATTTTTAACTATATTTTATCCTCTTTGTCAAGTAAAGGGAATATTTAATGCCAGTTTATTCTCTTTATTTTTTCAATAATTATTATGGTAATTATTTTAGAAACCTAAAAAACTTATGAACACATTAAAATTGATAAATAATTTAAATTTAATTTAGTTTATAAACTACTATATTTCAATCCGCAATGGATGAGCTCAATGTATTTAAAAGACTGAATCAATATGTGAAGAGGAGATGGGTACTTAAATAATTTTTAATTTATGAAATACTATTAGAAAATTATTTAATTATTTAATATTATTAAAAAGCCCTTATGGGCATAATAAAGATACTAATAATAAAATTAGTAGAATAATAAACTATAATTTTTAATAAGGTTAATGTTAACCACACTCTAATAATAAAATAATAAATTATAATAAGGTTAATGCTAGCAACACTCTTTTTTAAAGATAATTATAATTATAATAATGTTAATGCTAGGGACATGTCTTCAACTTATGAAGAAAGTAAGTTTAAAGCGAGTGGAACTAGCATTACCCTTTTAAGTTAAAACTTAAAAATCCTTCAATTTATAGATTATTTTTGTACACTTCGGTTAACTTCCACCGAAGTTATGTATTTTCAAAACACTTTTTTTCTATTTCGGTCGAAGTTTACCAGGAAGTGCAGTATTTTTAAAATACAAGTGCATTTCACTTCGGACACCACAGAAATCAACTAAATTCAGTCAACTTCAGCATAATTGAGTTGATTTTTAACACCATGGATCAAGGTAAAACCCTCTATGTAAGTACTTCACCTTCCTCTCTAGTGTCCATTGATGAATCTAATATTCTTATTGCTCTTAAGAAGGGTAAGCGGTTAGTATCCCATTGCTAACTTTGTATCGTACAAACTACAAAGCGTTATCTCCTTCTTACATGTCATTTGTGTCTTCGCTATCATCTGTTTTCATTCCATCATCGTCACCAAAAGCTCTAAAACAACCAATGTGAAGGAAAACAATGATAAAAGAGATGGTTGCACTGGACATGGGAGATGGTTGATATTCCTCAAGGAAGAACACCTCTAGGTTTAAATGGGTGTTCACAATCAAGTGCAAGGCAGATTGATCAGTTGAGAGGTATAAGGCAAGGTTGGTAACCAAGGGCTATACTGAAACATATAGAATCGACTACCAAGAGACGTTTGCTCCTATAGCAAAGATGAATTCAATCCATATAATCTTATCATTGGCAGCAATCAGTCGTGGCCACTATACCAACTTGATATAAAAAAAAATGATTTCCTTCATGGAACTTTGAACTTTGAAGGAAGAAGTTTATATGGTTCCTCCTCTAGGATTTCACCTTGAAGGGGGGGTTAAAAGAAGGTCTGCAAACTGAATAAGGAGTTGTATGGCTTGAAGCAATCTCCCAAAGTCTGATTTGAAAGGTTCAGTGCAACAGTAAAAAAGAGAGGATACACACAAAGTCAGGCTGATCATACCTTATTCGTTAGGCATACCAAGGATGATATTACAGTCCTTACTGTGTATGTAGATGATATAGTTGTTACAGGGAACAACAAGACATAAATTGAACCAAAGAAGTATCTAACAAGTGAGTTAGAGATTAATGATCTGGAACTTCTTAAGTACTAGAGATTGCTAGATCTCGTGAAGGCATCTTTAAACTTCAAAGAAAGTATATCCTAAATCTCTTACATGAAACTGGAAAGCTTGGGGCTAAACTGGATAACAACTCAATTGAACAAAATCACAAAGTGGATGAGATGGATGGTATTCCTCTACAAGATATTGGTAGTTTTCAATGATTAGTGGAGCGGCTAATTTATCTCTCTCGCAAGGCCGGATATTGCTTATGTTATGAGCATAGTGAGCAAGTTTATGCATGCTCCCAAGTCCACACCCTTGGAGACAACATACAGAATTTTGAGGTATCTCAAGTCATCCTCAGGTAGGGGAATCTTATTCAGACAACATGGGCATATGTGGATTGAGGCCTATACAGATACAGACTGGGCATGTGCTAAAGATGACAGAAAGTCTACATCCGATTATTGTACCTTCGTTGAAGGCAATTTGGTCAAATGGCGAAGTAAAAAACAAGCGGTGGTTGTTTGCTTGAGTCCAAAGGCAGAGTTTCAATTGATGGCACATGTTATATATGAGTAATTGTAGTTAAAGATCCTCATTCAGGAATTGGGATTTCCTGTTGAATGACCTATGAGTTTGTATTGTGACAACAAGGCAACAACCCGGTTTTACACCATAAAACCAAACGTGTTGAGATATATCGTCACTTTATCAGGGAACATATCATCAAAAGCGAAGTGTGCCCTCCGTATATAAAGACTAATGACCAACTAGCTGATGTTCTTACAAAAGCAGTTAGTAGTGCTCGGTTACTTGAAATGTTAGGCAAGATGGGCATGATAGATATGTAAGCACCATCTTGAGAGAGTGTTGATAGGGGTATTAGTATTTTATGTTAATTATACCGAGTGTATTACGTGTAAAGTAATGTCTATTACGCATAATGCACATAAGGGTAAATGTGTAATTTCCTTTTTAGTAATAATATGTAAAGGAGATGAGAGATGTGAATCATAATCACAATATTTCTAATCTCTCATTCATTTTATCTCCTTCCTCTTTCTATGTTTTTTCTTCTTCTTCCTCTTTCTATTGCCTAAGCATCGCCAGGACGCTTTGACTCCACTGATATTTTCCTTCCATTTCGAAGAACTAAAGCTTGAAATTAGAAAGAAAAGAATTATAAAAAACATACGATGCTTTTTGACTGAATGTAATTGGTAGATAATAATCCATTAACGGACTTACTCGGCTTCCTCTTCGATGAAGGATTTGACATCCATCACTGGCTTCCGTTTACCTGAATGCAACAACACCATAGTAATGCTAAAGAGATTGTAAAGTATAATTTAATTATAAAGAATATAATGGCCACTACAAGACTTCAAATTCCACTGTTCTAGCATTATCGGGATTTCAACTCAGCAAGAAAGGATGACATGGAAGTTTTAGGTCTAAGAAAGAATCAAAACTAAAAGATTAGGTTTCCAATACTGGAATAGACATAAATATAAGGATTTGACAAAATGCAGCATTGCCGTTTGAAACACTGAAATTACACATCAAGAAAAAAATATACATGCTACCTCTTCTATTCGTCATAGGGCTAGATCTCTTACTGGTAAAAGATCTGGTGAGGTTTGCTACGGGGATATTGAAATTTTCTTTCATACTTTCGGAATACATTCTTTTGCCGGAATCTCCATACTTGCGCAACCTCTTGAAATTGTGTGCCCGATGAACTGTTTTTGATGTCTCTCCAGAACTCAGGTACCAGTCTCTACTACAACTATGGTTTGTCAGATTAACTAATGGGGTGTGAAAATCCTTAATGATTGGAGAACCAGGGATGCATTCACTTGTATTGGCACTATTATTCATCTTGACCGAGGGAGTGTGAATTTCCTCATCAACACAAGAAGCTGAAATATCCCCTCTTCCACTGGCACTATTGTTTGTACTGACTTTTTCATTCTTCTCTGAACTTGACCCCTTCGAAGACAGTCCTATACATAACTTGGCAGGTGAAACATGGTTCAGAAGAGATGTATTCCTCCCTTCAATATGAGAGAGTGCCGCAGAATCCAGCGTCTTTTCAGCAGAAATTTTGCCGTGTAGTACACAAGTATGACAGTTTGAGCGTAATCCACAGTCTTCACGCTTGGAGCTTAAGCACACACAAACAATGTGATCTTTTGGGGACAAATCGTGACCGGTATCACCAATAGGAGACTCTGGAACAACACCTTCTTTAATCATATTAGTTAGCCGGGGGCTCAGATCATTATCTCTGAAATCATTGCTACCCTCGTCGTCTAGTGATATTGGTGTTTTCTGACTGGTGCCATCAGGTGTCCCACTAGCACTGTCTTTTAAATTTGAAAATTTTTGCTTCAGAATAGGTGTCTGGAGAAAAATTGTCTCAACTGCATTTGTTTTTTGCTCTTGATAGGCATCAGAGTTGCACAACCTAGAATTGAATACGGATTCATGCTTTATGCAAATTTTCTGAGGAGAATTTGTTAAGTCTGCAACGGATTTATCCGGCATACATAGGTCGTTGCAATCTCCAGGCGATGTACTAAAACGAAAGGAACCTTCCTTCATACAATTCGGTAACTCTGTACTTGCACCAGTACTCTTACAAAGTAGGGCATTTTTCATAAAAGGAAGGAGAGGGACAGATGCAACTAGGACCTTTCCAACAGCATCTACAGATACAAAATCTGCCCCAAAAAGGAAGCAATGAACAGAAGCGTTCTGGCTTGGGAAAACTGGCATACAGTGCTTCTCTGTAATTCTTGAGATCCCAGTAGGTGATGCTTCGAAATCCGACATTTTTCTCTGTGAGTTTGCTTTTAAGGGATCATGGAAACTGAGCAAATCTGCAATTGCATTAGAACTTTTCAGTTCAAGACTGCTTATATTTGAAAAGCTATATAATGGCATGAAATTTCCATATTTGTGATATAAAAGAATGTGATATAAAAGGAATATTGAATAGGAAAAAACGACACAAGAAATTGTAAGTTGAGCTAGTAAAGAGTAAATTCTAGTTGCAAATCACACTGATTTCTAGACCAGCTTCTGATACAAAAAATAAAACAATAGATTAGAGTAGGCACAATGAATGGGAAAAAAAAAAGAGCTGCTAAGACAAGATTGTACAACCGTCAACTTCATAACATGCAAGATATAATTAAAAAATCTATGAACATATCTTACAAGCTAACTTACATTTATTTCCAGCTCATATGGGAAGAAAAGTATATTCACGATATCTAAATTCTTTTTTATTTTTGATGGGTAAGCTGGACTCAAACACGCAGCCTCATTTCTCAACTCTCAACAATATGCTTGCATTTCCCTTCTATTTTTTAATACAATTCTTGCATTACCTATCAAAAGAACAATAGACTTGGGCCTAAAACCTTTTACCAACAAGGCTTGGATAAGAAACCACTTACAAGACTCTTGCTTACCCAAAAAAAAATCCAGTTCTAACCTCTATTTTCAACACTATGATTTTTTTATGTATTTAATGTATAAAATAAATGTTGGACACCTTGGTAGCCCCTATCGCCCAAGTGTCACCTAGACACTTTGACTACACTATGCAGGAACTGGGTTAGAGCTTGAATTACCTTTAATGCATCTCTGCAAAAAACAAGCTGACATCCATATTGTTCCAACCCAGTGTACCACAAAAGGACACAACATATTGAGATTGATTTTCACTTTATTAGGGAGATGGTGACATTGGGATGAATTGCACACTGTTTGTCAATTCTAGTAATCATCTTCCAGACATCTTCAACCAAAGCACCAGGTAGAGGCTAAACAATACACTTAGCAAGTTGGGTATGATAGATATCTGTACTCCAACTTGAATGGGAGTGTCCCACAGGGTTTACATCTCAATGGGGGCAGTTGTCTTTTTATTTTCTCTTAGTTATAGGTTTCTTATGGTGACCTTGTCTTACATATTACTAAGGGTATTTGAGTAATTGTCTATGATAGTGACTTTTTGAAAAGGGATTAGAGAGGGGCCGTGAATGCTCTCTAGTTCTTCCATTTTTGCTCCCACTATTTTTTCTTTTTTCTTCTTTTTCCTTCAACTTAACCATTAATCTCAACAATTTAAACTGCACCCTGAAATCAGTTTAGCATCCATATAGTCTAATAAAATTAACTTTGTGATTCCTAAACCAAAATAATTGGAACTATTGTGAACCTGACCATAATAAAATACTATTTTATTGGAAAAAAATTCTTTCTATAAAATTTAAGACGAGAACAATATTAATTGGAGGGATACACAATAACATCATTTTGAATCAATTTGATTCTCGTTTGTTGTGATGGGCCTAAATCATCAAGCCCAGCCCATAGCTTATTATTTATTTGTTAGTGTGTACATGCCTTAAGACTCTAGTGAGGATATTTATGACCACACAATTGTCTATTAATAAAATAGATAGTGTATCCACATTGGATCACTCATTTTCTTTCCTAGACAAAACATACAAATTCTTCTTCTTCTTCTTCTTCTTCTACACAAAGACACAAACAACAAGGGTTACTATTCTTTAAATTTCTACTTGGAATCGAAACAGTTTTAGTATTAGAAACATCTCCAAAGATCACCAAGGACCAAACAAACCAACCAACACTACCAACCGTTGTTGACGTACGTCTGACGTTAGCAATTTCTCGGGAGGAGCACGAGAGTCTCTGACGTCTCTTTATTTGGATGATTTATTCTTCCTCATCATTCACTTCACTTGTCCAATCAAGTATCGGTGCTTCTGATTCTTCTCATCATATTTCATCTTTGCCCTCTTTTAGGTACTCCTAGACTATTAATTCAAGGGCTTCTGACCATATGTCTGGTCCATCTTTTATTTTCTCATCATATGATTCTTGTCCTAGTTATATTAAAGTCAAAGCTGTTGATGGTTCCCTCTCCTCGGTTTAAAAAAAAAGGAACTATCAAAATCTCCCCTAATCTCAACTTGTCCTCTGTTTTACATGTGCTTGGTTTCTCTACTAACCGCTAATCTTCCTTCTGTTAGTAGCTTAACCAAAACACTAAATTGCAGTATAACCTTCTTTCCTTCTTAATGTGTGTTTCAAGATCTAAAGACAATGTAGTAGATTGGAAGTAGTCGTGAAGTTGATGGACTTTACTTGCCGGATCAAGCTCCACCTTCTCCTAGTGCCTCCAGTCCAATAGGTGTGTCAATAAAGACAAGTTTTTGCTTAGGCATAACCCGCTTGGTCATTTATCATTTCCATCATTAAAACTTGTGTTTCCCAATTTGTTTGAGTATATTCATTTGTTCAATTTACAATATGAAATGTAGAGACCTGTATTTTATTTCTCGATGTTCGTTTCATACATGTGATGCATTGTTTCTTGATGCGTTAAGTTGATTTAAAAATGAATAAGAATAGGAACTGCAGGAATTGTAGGTTGTGGTTTTAGCAAAATAAATAAATTGTCGAATTTTGAGATGATTTTTCCCGAAAATGGATGTTTATGTGTAAAAATAAACATATGTGAATTTATGGGATCTTATTATTATGTATAGAGTGGTTTATTCGACTATCGAAATTTGTACGACGGGCATGATTTTCGTTTCCAGCCTAAAACTAGAAAATGAGATTTTTATTTAAAAGTTATCAATAGCATGAATATTAAGATGATTAAAGAACAAGACTTGGATATGCAAGTAGGGATGAATTCTAAGGACTTTAATTGAATGATTTGGGATCATGATGCATTAATATGGACTTTTCCTATGCAATTAGGGTTTAAGATAGGTTTGAAATAAGAATGTTCATGTGTATGTTGTATGAACTCATGTGAACTAATATATATATATATATATATATATATATCAATCCTTTAGCCAGAAGAAAACAACATTATTGTCCAACAGATATCCAGTTTAGAAAAATTGCAGGATTGTTCCTTATTCATAATAGTCTTAGTGCCAGTACTTGGACTATTGTTGCTGATACTGGTCGCATTGTTATTTTAGCTCAACCCCAGTATAATATTTTACACCCTCTTCTCCATCAAATTACTTATGGTACTATTGCAGCCTCCAGTCCCACTCAAAGAATGCTAAGAGAATATATATATATATAATAATTGTATGTGTAAGTATGTAAATTGAGTAATTGTGAATTTGTGATGGATTGATCTATAATGAACAATGCAATAGTAAGAACCATGATCAAGTATGTTCACCCTATGAATTATGCGAGTGATATATCATGTTAGATGATGTATCCATGTTGTGATATATTTTTGGGTAAACGAACCTTAGATTACGGTCTTGTTGCTTAGGTTATTTATCATGGTGGTATGAAATGCTATAATGGATCTCCGTTGACACTAAATTTGTAATATAGAGTGTAATTTAACCGAAGGTTTATCACCTTCACCTCACAAATATGATGATCTCACAAGCATGATAATCTCACGATCACAAGTAAGTATGTATGTATGTATGAATGATTGAGTCTTCACAAGCTACGAGTACCATCGGTCTAAGATCATAAGGGTATGTGTACCTATTAACTGGCTCCTAAGAATCATGTGCACACCGACGAGTGCTATGGTTGGTTACTCGGTATAAATAATATATCGTAGCCTCTTAATTATTTTGAGTTATCGCACAAGTGTATGCTTTACTCACAAGGCAAGTAAGATAAGAAGGTCACAAGGAAGATGATATGCTCACACATTCCGCACTCTGCTTTATGTACGCATGCCATGTCAAGTAAGTCATGATAAGTAAGATTATGTTAATGTTTATGACATTGTTAGCTAGGATTTTATGTCTACTGAGCTACATGTGCTCAGCCGATATGTTTTTTGTCGGCAGGTTTAGATTTCGAGGCCGCAGTGGAACCTTGGGACGAGGAGGAGTATATTGAGGAACAAGAAGGTGACTACGTAGAAGAGGAGAAGGATTTGGATAAATATCCATATTACTAACTTCTTAGATTTCAAGGGTTGTAATAAGATTTATTCCGGATGCATGTTAAGTTTAAGTTTTAAGTTATTGGTTTTTGGATTATTGTTGAATGTTTAAGGTCGTTCACTTATGGATGCTTAGGTTATTGATTTCGAGATTATGATAGATGATTTCAGACTCCAATGTTCATTTTGATTTATGTTTATGATATGGAATTGATGTCATTGATTAAATAATTTTTAAGTTGTCATTTAGTATGCCTTATATGCTTGTTAAATAAGATGTCTCGAGGTGAGATACCAGGTTAATGCAGTGTCATGAGTCAAAGTTTCACTAAGGATCTTGGTGGAATTTTGAGTCGCGACATGAAGTGTGAACTAGCAAAACAATGTCAAGTCTCTTTCTACCTAATAATAAAATAAGTTAGTTTCCTTTTAAGTAGGGGTGGAAATGGGCCAGGTTTGGGCTTGAATTTTGGTGATTTTTTATTAGGCTTGGCTCGAAGCCCAACGCATTTACAAAAATTTTGAAACCCGAACTCTACCCGATTGCCACCCCTACTTTTGAGATAGTGCATTCTGATGTGTGAGGGCAATGTTTTAAAACCTGGACCAAACACTGACCCAATCAAGGGGGAAGGTTGGTCCAAACCGGTCAGACCGTCAGGTCAATCCGAGTTGACCCAATAATATCAAGTGATGCCATAAAAATATTTAGTATGGATAAAATATTCTTTTAAAAAATAGAAACGAGTAATTTGAGTCACTTCTCTATTTTTTCCTTATTAACATGTTTGATTCACGAGATTTAAATAATACGTAACTTAAATAAAAAGAAGCTAACATGTAAATTAAAACCCCTATTAGAAATTTTTATGAATACTTGATAATTGGTATGCTTAGCTACTAAAATCAATCTAAATACAATAAAAACAAAAAAAAAGATCTCAGATATTGAAAAAAAAAATCTTACTTTCTCACCAAAATATTTTTAAAATAAGGAGAAAACACAATTTATATTAAGAACAAGAACTATTGAAATTTGGGATCACTATTCAAACCAAAGTAGAAAAAATATATAAACCCTTGAAATCAATGGAAAAAATATGCTTTTATCCTCACCTTGACTTGAGCTCCATCTCCATCTCTAATCTCCTCTTTAATTTTCTGTACAGGTTTCTCCTTTTCTCTAGGGTTGTGTTTCAAAATCCATATTATATATATATATATATATATATATATATATTGTATTTAGCAATTAATTTTTTCGTTGGGATAATGGTTACTATGAATTTTAGAAAGGATGAATAAAAATTGGGTTTTTTCCATGACCCTTAACAGTTCAAAGAAAACCGTCTGGTGGATTGGGTCGCTCCAGGTCAAGCAGTTTTAACTGGGTCAATCCGAGCTAGAAATTCAACCCATGAATCACTTAACCGAACCCGATGAGAGTACTAAGTCTTGGGTCAACCAGTCCGACCAAGAGAGTTGTTATGAGTTTTAAAACATTGGTGTGGAGACCTTCCCCAACTTTGTCTTCATTTGTGGATGAATGCACTCGGTACAAGTGGATTTATCGCATGAAGACTAGAGATGAAGTGCCTCGTATTATTCGTATCTTCCATAAGATGGTCAGGAACCAGTTTAATATATATATATATATATATATATATATATATATATATATATCAAGCTTTTAAATTTTACAATGGTCATGAAACTTTTGGAAGGTCAGTTGAAAACATACCTCGAAGAACATGGTGTTATTCGTCAAAACAGTTGTGTTTAAATATTTATACCATTCTACTTTGCTAGAAGTTTTCTCTTGAGAATAAAAGTTGAAAAAAGGTACTGGTCTGAAGCAGTGCTCAATGGGATCAATCGGATGCCATCAAGGATACTTGTATTCAAATTCCCATATCAGTTATTGTTTCCTGATCATCCTGTATCCAGTCTTCCTCTCAAGGTTTTTGGGTGTACTTGCTTCGTTCACATTTTGATCCAAATTGATCTATATTGAATCCCAAATATATGAAGTGTATTTATGGGTTACTCCTCCACTTAATAAGGATATAAATGTTTTGATCCAGTAACACGCAAAAAAGCCCGTCTCTATGGATGTTTCATTTTTTTGCATGTTTCTTATTTCTCAAGTGTCCCTCTTCAAGGGAGAATAGTGTATGAAGAGGCTCACCTTCCACTTCCTTCTCTAGATTTTCCTTCTTCCCTTGTTTTTGTTGCTCGTTCCTCATCACTTGAGTCTACTGGAGGAGAGAAAGAAGAGCTGAAAACATATTCCAGGAACCATAAAGTAAAGGCTATATCAGTTGATTAATCATCTTATTATGCAATTGTGGATTCAAAACCTACTCCTTTTGTAAGTCTTCTCTTGTTATCATTGCTATTATAGATGATGTTCTCATTGCCTTACGCAAAAGAAAACGTACATGTATAACACTTCATCCTATTTCTAACTTTGTATCTTATAATTCACTTTCTTTTCCTCTATGTCTTCCTTGTCTTTTGTATATATTCCTTCCAGTGTGTCGAAAGCCTTGTAGCATTCCAAATGAAAAGAAGATGTGGAAAGAAAAATGGAAACTCTCATGAGGAAAAATTATAGGAACTAGTTAATACACCCGAGGAGAAGTTAGTAAGTTGTAAGTGTGTGCATACTGTGAAGCATAACGCTGATGGATAGTGAACGATACAAGGCAGGGATGGTTGCAAAAGGCTTTACTCAGACCTATATGGGGAAACATTTGCCTTAGTTGCCAAAATTAATTTTGAAAAAGTTTTCTCACTTGTACCGAATTTATCTTGGCATCTTCATCAGTTGGATGTGAAGAATGCATTTTATATGGGAACTTACAAGAAGAAGTGTACATGACTCTTTCCCTTAAAATTCATGGTTGAAAGGGTAAGATTTGCAAGTTGAAAAATGCAATTTATGTGCTGAAACAATCACCTAGAACCCCGTTTGAGAGATTTAGTGGTGTAGTGAAGAGATTTGGCTATGTCCAGAGTCATTCTGACATAATTTATTTAAGAAGCATCTGAGTGGTACTACCACAACGCTAATTGTTTATGTAGACGACATTCTGGTAACTGGTGACAATGCTCAAGAGATTCAGAGATTCAAGGTGTTACTTGCAAAAGCGTTCGATATCAAAGATTTAGGACCCCTTAGGTACTTCCTTGGAATTGAGGTTGCTAGGTCCAAGACATATTCATTTCCCAAATGAAGTATGGGTTTGACTTGTTACGGAATACAGGAAAATTGGGTGCTAAACCGATGGATACACCTATGGAGGCCAATCTCAAACTTGACTATAAGGGTGGATAACCTCTAGAAAATGCTGAGATGTTCCAATGACTTGTCAGAAAGCTGATTTATTTGTCTTTTGACACGCTCAGATATAGCAAATGTTGTTAGTGCAATCAGTCAGTTTACGCATAAGCCAAGAACTATAAACCTAGAGGCAGTTGCAAGAGTGCGTAAGTACCTCAAGTATTTTCACAATAGGGGTTTGCTTTTCCGGAAGAATGGTCCCTTACAGGTTGAAGCCTATACAGATAATGACTGGGCTGATTCAGTAATAGACAAAAGATCCACATCAAGGTACTGTGGATGTAACTTAGTCATGTGGAGAAGCAAGAAACAGACACTTGTAACAAGATCCAATGTTGAGGCAGATCCAATGTTGAGGCTGAGTACAGGGCAATGACACATGGAGCATGTGAGTTGTGGATCAAGATCCTTATGATAGATTTGGATCTCCAATTCAGTCAAAGATGAGGTTGTATAGTGATAATAAAGCAACCATTAGTATTGCACATAATCCTGTTCAACATGACAAGATGAAACATATGGAAGTTGACAGACACTTCATTTGTGAGGTGACAACTAAGATTATTAGTCTCCTGTTTGTCAAGACAAAGGATCAGTTGGCTAGCACACTCACAAAGGCAGTAGCATCTAACAAACATCATTACATTATAGGCAAGGTGGGCATGTTGGTTATCTATGCCCCACTTGAGGGGGAGTGTTGTTATGGACATAAATCATTAAGCGTGTAGCTTATTAGTAATGTGTTAGTGTGTACATACCTTACAACTTGGTAGAGGTATTTCTGTCCACACAATTATTTTATTTAATAAAACAGATAAAGTGTATCCACATTGGATCAATAATTCTCCTTCTAGACAAAACATATGTTTACTCATCTTCTTCTTCCTCTTCTTCTACACAAACAACTAGGGTTTCTGTTCTTTGGATTTCTACTTTGTTGTTGTGTCTATGCTTGAATCTACAATAGAAGAATCTAATCATATGACAACATTATATGAACATACGAAACTGCTTGGTTCATGTGTGTTCAGTGTGACGCTTGAGCACATAAGAAAACGTGGACAAATTATAACATTTTTCTACCTGAATGAAACATATATAAGCTATCAAAATAGTCAGTTTTCTACGTAATGCTTTTTAGCAGTTAAAGAATGATGGTACCTTTTCTACTATTGTCATTTTGTGCAACTGTTTCAGCTTCCAAGCATTGACCTGAAGAGGCTTTACCCTGAACCCACAGAAAAGTATGTCTTATTATTTCTTAACACCTACCTCACACAACTTTGTAATAACAGTACGATAGAACAATTATAGCACAAAAGAGTTGACCTCAACCAAGAAAATTTTGCTATCTCTAGAAAACGATAGTCCTTGCAGACAATGCATTGTATCAATCAAAATTCCTGTTCTGAATGAATGCATCACATTATGCACTCTTGAAGGAAATGCCTGGAAGTGGGGAAAGACAATAAGAGACGGTTTCCATGTACTCTCTCTGGAAAGGGGGAAGTAGTTCCCAATTAATTCAGTCTCAGCATCTGATAGTTTGTTCGTAAATGTGGGTCTATAGATGGGATCATCTTTTACTTTCTTTCCACGTGGAACAAATTGTTCAATAGACAACTCAACAAACTGAACTTCGGGTTTGATGAAATGGGGAACCTATAATAAAAGAGAAGAAACAGTTAAGATTAGGAAGGTAAGAACTACATAACGAAAGAAACCACAATGCAACCTCATCTGACGATGCTTACCATCCTTGGACTAGAATGGAAATCGAAGCTATTAATTCCCCCATTTCGCATGTGTTTTCTCACAGCCTTGCTGCTAACTTGCTTTCGTAAGTAACCCTTCAACTCTGACCCTTCACAAGCTAAAACAAGTGACACTTGTCAAGGAAATTCCAGAGGATAGTTTAAGGTTGATAACCTGAGAGAAAAGGAAATGAGAAGCTGACATGCGCATGCCAATCGGATTAATTTGTATTAAAGTCTGCCAATAAATGCATGAACCGAATGACCAAAGGATATCAACTCGTCCATCGTGCTTCCTTCCTGTCCTCCCCATGCGTTGGATCATTCTCAAAGGTGAGATATTGGCATCAAAGCATATTACAAGATCAACTTCCATGATATCCAGGCCTTCTTCACCAATTGATGTTGCAACAATGACATTGAATCCACCGGACCTAAATTTCTGTGGAAGAATTTTTAAAAAAAGTAAGCTGATGCACACACCTAAACAAACAGTAACCAAGAGTTGAAAATTTACCTCCAAAACAGCTTGTTGAACTTTTTGTGTCTGGCCTTTCAATGCTTTTCCTGTAATAAGCTTTAGTTAACATATATTTCACTAGAAATTACCAGATCAAAAAATGTTCCTGTCAACCGGTTTCAATATTAACAGGCTGATGAGAATAATGAAATATCATTAACCCCATCTTTAATAAAACAAAAAAGTTGAAGAATGTTGGGACTAATTTGGAGGGATCTTGATACCACATTATATGCGTAATTGTGTTTTCATTGCCAAATGGCAATAAACTTGCAGGGATAAAATTATGGTTTCTTGGAACTCAAGTCCCTGTCCAATTGGACTAGGACTAGGGATATATGATGAAATCAATACAAGTCAGCTCTAATGAACCGAATCCAAATAGCTGGACATTAGCCAAGCCATTCCAAGTCCAAGATTTATCATTATAATTTACTTGCAACTTGAATTATGCCAAAAATAAAAGGAAAACACAGCATCAACTTTCCAATTTCTATAGCCTTTGTATTTTTTGAGTCAGAAAAAGAATGGATTCACACCAAAGGATATCAACTCGTCCATTATGCTTTGATGTCGCCTGCCTTTATACATCAAAACCTCGTCCCAAATTTACAAAGATTCCAAATCTAAGGATGTGTAAAATTTCATCAATACACAATTTTATATGGGGTTTTCATGCTGAACAACTGAAACTGTCATAAGCACACTAGGATTGATCAAATGATGGAACTGATGGACATGGTTGGGAAATCGAAAGAGGAGTTTCACTGCCAAAAGGTCAATCGCCAGAAAAATGCTACAGGTGGCTTGTCCTACTTATAACTTTAAAACTGCACCTATGGCAACATGCAATGCATCATAATGAATCTAAAGATATCTTGTTGAAATCCTATAGAGAAAGGACTGTTGCTTTTGGCATTCTCTTCCTAACAAGTTCAAAGCTTATCTTCTTCCTCTTTAATTCATTGGAAGGTTCCCTTTATCAAAATAAAGCAATTGGAGCAATTAAGGGCCCGTTTGGCATCACTCCCAAGAACTATTCTCTATTCCCTGGGAATAGAAACTCTAAAAGTTTTTATTCCCAGGGAATAGAGAATTGTTCCTTGAGAGTGATGCCAAACGGGCCCTAAGGTGCTGAAATTTCTAATGAATTGGTGCTAGAACATCGGTAATCTATGGAAACTTCAGAGAAGGTGTTTACCAATCAAGGATAGCTTTACCTTGTTGTGATCAACCTTGAATCCTTCCAAAGAAACCACATAACATAGAAATAGGAGAATTGATTTGGAAAACAGCACTTCTTCAGATTTACATACAGCTTCTCCCTTTTAAAGATGTCGAACACTTGATGTAAATATCGCATGAGTTTCAAGGTTAGGGCTGTAAATCAAGATGTGTACAAACTACAAAGTATATAGTGATAAAATTTCCAATAAAGCTTCCAAAAAACTTGATTCATTAATAGCATAATCGCACTAGGAGCACTAGAGATCTGAACGTCGTGACCAGCCATTCATTAAGTGAACTCAGTTTCCATTAAATCTCCCGGTCTAACCCGATCCTATGGTACCCGCTTCTCAAATCAATTTTGGGGAAAACAAAAACTTTTGCCCCTGCCAACTATAGAGATCTGAAATTCACTTCTCGATATTCGTGTCATTCATGTATGCTAGATGGCCTTACGTTGACGTTACTTGTATGCAAAAACTCTAAATGTTTAAGTATATATACAATTTGTATGTGAAAATAAGAAATAAGAAAATAAAAGGAGGAAAACAGGAGAATCTGATCAACCGAACTCAATCAAAACATAAAATATAAAATACAATAGCTAATACATCCGACCAAACCCCAATCCGATCAAACGATTTCAGTCAGAACATGAAAATAGGATTACAATAGCCAATCCGATCGAACGACTTCCGTGCAGTAGGGGAAAACACGTGATTTCTTGTGCGAAAATGTGAGGGCTTGGGGTTTTAAATCTATAAATACTCACTTAAACCTCAACTTCATGAATTTATGTCTTCTAAACACTAAAGACCTAGGGTTAGAGAGAGAAAGAGAAAGAAAAGTTTGCCTTTGACTTTTCTTATTTAGATGTCAGATTGATTAGGATTTGATTTCTAGATCTAAACCTAGTTAAATTCTGATTTGAATTTCTCCCTATATTAGATATGCGTATATTGCCTGACAAGTGAGAATTATTATTTAAAGGAGTTATAGCCAAATGAGGGCTTCTTAGTAATAAATAAAGAGCACATGAGTTTTTCCACACAAAAAAAAAAAGCAAAGACTTGTATGAATTATATTTTTTAAGAAAAGTATTATAAAAAAGGCTTTGTGGCTGTTTGATTGCAAGAGAGAAGGTCGTGAGATCCCTTCCAAAAAGGAGGCTTACTAAGCTCCCAAAAGATTCTTCTTTGTGGACATGACATCATCACTCTTTAAAGAAGATCCACTTTCTTTAAGAGAACACAAGATAGCTTAGATGGAAATTACCAAAAAGGAGGATTGTAGCTTTCCTTTTATATATATAACATTATTATTTGAGAATGGAAGTATAACTTACGTGAGCTTCCTTTTGGAAAATAAGTTTGACCATAGATGATACACCTCACTTGCCATTTTGTCTTGTATGTGACCCTCTCTCCTAGGTAATGATGATCTTGTATGTCATCTCTTAGGTAATGATCCCTTTTATCATTGTTGGTGATCTCACATTAGAGATTATGAAAACTTACACAAGAGAGGTGTGGCTGTGAGTCCCTTTATGCAAGAAAGGTGGTCGTGCTCTCCCTCTCCATTAGCTTGGTCGTGGATCTTCTTCTCTATTGAGGCTGTACGTCTCTCTCTCTCTCTCTCATGGAGTTTAGATCAAGCTTGCATCATGGATCTTGCATCCTTTTGAACGTGTTCCCCTCTTTAATAATGGATCTCCCAAAGGCTTGCGGGTGGCTATAAATGCACACAGGGCTTGACCACACCATCTCTCTCCTCTTATGTAGCAGCACGCCTTCTCCCTTTATCGAATCTTGGAGGTTAACTCTTAGAACTTGATCATTGATCTATTGGATCTTGATAAATCTTGAATACTCTTTGATGTGACATCTCTTCTAAGAAGCCGTTCACACCACTCTTGGAGATTTTGAATCTCTCATCTCTTATGACCATATTTTCTCTGGTGCTTGTGAAGTCGTACAAACCCCTTTGATTGAATCTTGATCTTGATTCTTGAATCTATCTTAGGCGTACGACCATTGCTCTCTTTTCTTGGATCTTGATTGGAAGCAAACCCCTTTTCTTGGATCAAAACTTGGATGAGATATTGTTCTTGAATTCAAGATTTGATTAAAGAAAGGCTCAGAAATCAAGATCAAGACCATTCGCAAGCGCGAGATCGTAGGGAAGCGATCAAGAGAGGTAAATAATTTTCCTTAGTTCTCAATTTTAATGATCATTAACTTAAAAGAAGGAATTTAAAGATGAGATCTAAGCGAGGAACATGAATAAAAAGAATATCTAAGGATTTTACCATCCCTTGTGCAATAATTTCATGAACGATTAAAGTAGGATGTGAATAACTTAAGTAGTATGTGAACAACCTAAGTAAGATGTCAATAACCTTGTGAATATTGTATTTTATGATTGAACAAGGGGATTGGGAATTGGTCTGGAGATATGTGAATGAATGTGATGGAAGGGATGGATTTTTGGAGTTGAATTGGATGGATTGAATGTCTTGGATGATAATTATGAATCTTGGTGAAATTAGGGAAATCTGTATTTATGCAATGAAAGTATGTTGATGATTTGTTAAGATTTATTGTTCATGTTTGTTAAAAGTATGATTTATGATATGAGTTAAAAGCTATTGTTTATACATGCATGCATGATTGTAAAACACGCACAAGCATGAAGAGAAAATTAAAGAGTACTACTAAGTGTAGAAGTAAGACCAAGGTAAAGTAAGAAAGTAAGAAAATAAGAGTACACAGAAGCATTAATGTATGATGAATTTTGCACGGACTGACTACCATCAGAATGGCCTACGGGCACAAAGTAAGCTGTCGCACCTGATAATTTGCTAAGTAAGTCGTTAGTGTCGGATAATGTAGGAAGGGTGGTACCTCGGTAAGTAAAGTATAGTAACCCTTTTCCATAATAGGTAAAGCGGTATTTCAAGTTATACACATTGCATTTTGTTATATTTTATAAAGTAACAAATTAAGAAAGAAAATGGCATAATGAACACACATGTTTCCCGCACTCTGATTTATGTGTGTGAACTGAATTGAATTGTTAACTGTATGCATGTCAATGTTTATGATATTGTTTACCATGAGTTATTATATACGAGGAGTGACAAACCCCTTTCATTGTCGGCAGGTTCTGGATTTGACATTTGTACACCCGAACCGTGGGAAGAGGAAGAGTACATCAAAGAACCAGCAAGTGATCAACCCAAAGAAGAACAGGATCTTGATCGATGACCTTATTGTATGGTTTAAAAAATCGCCGAAACCATTACGTAAAGTCCGTTACGTAAGGTTTCGGTGGCCGCCGATACCCGATACCGTACCTTTACCCGTTTATCCTGAAACAAAACCGTAACGCCCGAAACCATTATGTAACGGGCGTTACACCCAATACATAAAGGTTTCGGTCGTAGGACTGGATTTCGAAAATCCCTGAACTCATTCCAAAACTTCATCTTTGCTTCTTCTCTACCTATTCTTAGTACCTTTTTTTTTTTCTAAAATTCTTTTGTTTTTGTTGATTAACAATTTGATTTGAGGTTTAATTCATAGATTTGAAAGAATCCAAGGCAAGTTCTTTATTTCGGGTATGTTTCAACCCTCGACCCATCTAATTTCCTTATTTCCAAATTTTGAGCTTCATATTGGCTTTAAAAGTATCTTGTTACTCATTTATTATCTGATTTTTTTATTTTTTTCTATTTATTGGAATTATTTGGATCTTTTTTAAGCAAAAAAGAAAAAAAAAAATAAGCAAAGGCCGAAACCGTTATGTAACAGTGTTACGTAAAGATTTCGGCCGTGTCCGTTACGGTTTCCAAAACGATTTTTTTAACTGTTGAATTTGGTTTATTAGTATTTATTTAAATTCCGAGAAGATTGTAATCGACTTTAACAAGGATTTATGTTTAGTTTGGTTTGACGGTTAAGGATCAAGATGGATGATTCAATTTATTTATGTTGTGTTGATTATGGATTTTAATTGAAGTTGTTTGCGGTATCAAATATTATTTAATTGATGAAATTTTGAAGTTCAGGTTTTAGCATGCTTTTATTGCTCTTTAAATGGATTAGGTCAAGTAAGTCACGTGCCAAAGTTCCACATTCTCCTAGGTGGGATTTGGGAGCGTGACACCAACATATCATCCCAACGAGAAATTGGAAAGCAGTACTTCATGGTAGTCTTATCTATGACCGGACTATCAATACAAAACTCTAACTAGTTTTTGTCACTCTTCTTGTTCTTTGGGTCCCTCAAATATGCTGCCTAGTCCAGTAAACTAGATCCAAGAATGAAGCCAATGTGATGTTGATGTCCATAGCAAATAAACCATCCGGGAGTTCATTCGAGAATAATATCAGCATGCTCTTTCAAAAATGGTTCAAGAGCTGAACGTAAATCACCCTCTTCTTGTACTATTACTATAAATATCACTTCATTTTTTCTGTTACTATAATAAATTTTGTCCTGGAGAGATTCCTTCCTCCTAATCGGACTTGGGTATTTTCTCTCTTTGATGAACCCAATGCCACCATTGGATGGATGGATGGTGTGCCTATCAGACTGCCAATGCTATGACAATCCAACATCAAAATGAATTTCATTCATAGGCTCTACATTACACTATACACTGTCCTTATAATGTTTGTAACTAAAAATGTTCTACGTCAAATACAAGTTCTCCTTCGTCAATTTGAGCAACGTCTTTTGTTGCCACTTCATTGGACAAATTTAGGAACTTATGATGTGGGCAATCAGTCAATCACCCAACATGTGTATGAAGCAAAGACATTTTTAACACTTAACCACGTAATTGTTCTTGCTTTCTGAACGACTAGATTCTTATCTTCCTTCTCGCCCACCTTATTGATTGAAGGTAACCATTCGCTTGCAATATTGTATAGTTGTTGGGGTGCCAGTTTTTCCACAGCTTCCACTCCCCTAACTGTAAGATACACCATGATTTTGAAATTTCTAGTTTTTGTATGTGTTTGATGTTAATCAGAAGAGAGGTTTTTGTAGTTCCTTCTCAAAAGCCTTTGATGGCTATCAACGAATAGCATAGGCCCAAGATTTTGATACCCCTCTGATCTGCACCTCGCAGAGTACAATACAGAAAAGGATTATAATCAATACTCATGTTGAGTTATATGCATGGTTTTAAATGTCTTCGATATATGCGATATATTGACAAAATATGTCGGTATCACACACCTGCGTTATATCTTTATTCTTTAGGGCTGCGTTATATCATTAGGGCTGTTACGATATATTGCATATATCGCACGATATATGCTATATTTTGGTTTTGCTTTATACGTTTGATTTTTTGGCAATAAAATGGCTAAATCCATAGGAAGGAGGTAGCCTAGGAATTTCAGACTAGTGGGAACTGGGGAATGAAGCAGAAAGGAGGGATTTGGAACAAAGAGGAGGGATTTGAAGAAGTTTCAAGGATTTGGAGGATCATTCCATCATTCAGAGTCACAAAGTGCACTACACTTGGCAAAATTTCCATACAAGAAATTGCAAATAGACTGGGGTTTTAGCTAATTAGGTTATTAGTCCCAAACTAGTGCAAATGCATCAATTTGATGCATTTACACTAGATTTTTTTATTCAAATTCAAATTTCTTATTTTAGGGAGGGAAATTAGGGGAAACTCTAATTTTTCAAATTTTTAGCTTCATAATAGTCAATTAAAGTGGTTTTTTATATGTTAAGCATTGGCCTGATCTATAGATTGACCGGGTTTTTATCAAAAAAAAAATTAGTTAGTTAAGTTTTTTTAAATAAAACAGAAAAAAGATTCAAATTTCAAAATTATTTTTCCAACTTTTTAAAGTTAATATTTTTTTTATATCGATAATCAGATGGATATATTAATCAAATGAGAATTACAAACAAAATATAGTATAGGAAATAGTTTACAATGACGTAAACTGAAACACTACAGTAATACATCTATAAAGGCTACTTCTTAGGGAAATGAGGCTTATACTATGTCCACCTTCAGCCCAACACGTCTCCCAAATCCACCCTGCCATTCCTATTGCATACCCATTCAAAGATCAATAACCAAATTCGAGCTTGCAAATGAGAGATTGGTGATGTGGAATTATCAAAAACTCTCGTATTAAATACTTAAAGTTAATACTTAGAAGTTAAGACTTAAATTAATTAAATAACGTAGATCAAAAGTCGATCTAAAGATTGGTCTTTTTTTTTCAGACCAATATTAATTTTAAAAAAATTGTAAACTATGTAAAATTAAAATAAATAGATGTAATAGATGGGGAACCATTACATAATTCATAATATATATTGACTATTATGATAAGTTAATTATGGAAATAAGCATAGTATTTTTTAATATTAATTATAAAATAGTAAAAATTATATTGTAATGATCAGATAAATGTGTTAGATTGATCATTAGTTATTTTTTAATGTTAGTATCATGCTTAACTATAAATTATTTTTAAAATTAAGAAATAAAGTTAGTTATGAGTTTCGTTAGAGAAGAGTGTCTATGCAAATTGACGCTTTTTGTACTCATACTTGCATGTATTATTTAGTTTTTCTACTTTCATATATTATGAGTTTGACGTTATTATTTTTTTTCCATTGTGCATCATTATTTCATTATGGCGCCGAACAAAGGTTGGCTGCATGGAAAATCAGTTGAGGGGAACAGGAATGGGGCAATATGTAATTACTGTGGGTAATTACTATGGCAAACTGATAAAGAATTGTAGAATGATCAGCTAAAGCATCATCTTGGCGATGGTGATCGGAATGTCAAGGACAATCCAAGTTCTTCAAGGGGGTTAGAAAAGCTATGTAGGAGAACCTTGGCTCATAGGCTAAAGAGAGGCAGGAGCATGCCACCTATCAATGGGAGATCCGCAAGGAATTGATGCGTCTTGTACGTCCACCGCTAGATGTGGATGAGGATGATGATGATATTGACGAGTCTCTATATCCAGTTGACTGTACTGGAGTTGACGAGAGGTTCACATGACGACGGGCCTATCGGGAATTTATGAGTTATCAGTGAGAGGAGTAGAAGCGGTCATTTGATGATCGCATTCGAACTGTCGATTTCAGAGGCAGTACAGAAGCTGGACCATCGACGTCGAGAGGTGACATGTCAACTGGTTTGACATCCGATGATGGGACACAGAGTATGTTTGGCCACACTAAGAGCATAAGGGTCCTGCAGCAACCACATGATTCATCAATGTACAAAAACTGGATCGCAAAGCAAAAACTGTTGAAAGATGTGTGGAGTGAGGAAAATCTGGTGGAGGCATATGGGACAGCTGTATCGAAGTTCTTTATACATAGTCATGTGCTTGCTAACGATGCCTCAACTCCATAGTTTAAGAATATGATTGACAAGGCTGCACAGGTTGGTCCAAGGGTAGAACGTCCTCAATATGAGATCACTGGTAAATACCTAGATGCAAAGGAGCAGGAGTGAGGGATTATATTGCCTCTCTCAAGTCGTCGTGGAAAAATTTTGGGCAGATGGACAAGGTCCACTTGACTTTCTATCATCAACTTTATGGTGTATTATGCGAGAAAGACGATATTTCTAAAGTTTGTAGGCACATCTAATCAGATAAAGGATGCAAAGCATAATATGAGTTGATGAAGGGTGTTGTAGAAGAGTTGGGGAAGAAAAATGTAGTATAGGTGGTGACTGACAATGATAGCGCATTCGTGAAGGTTGGGAATGTTGCCCGAGGTTTGGACCCTAGAGGGGAGGGTAAATAGGGTCTATGGCAATTTAAATCTCTTCCTAATCCCTTAAACGGAGTTTCAATTTTATTAATTAAAAAGGAATAGAAGTTATGCAATTCTACACAAGCAATCAAAACAATCAAGTAAAGAGAAGAGTTAAAGAATGCAAACACAAAGATATTGTTCACGAGGTTCGGCAATGTTGCCTACGTCCCCGCCTCAAGCTATACCTGCTAGAGGATTCACTACGATTTTCACTAATCGCCGATCTTCTTCTGTATGAAGCTCAAACTTTTACAATCCCCTTATGGGTGAAGATCAGACCTTTACAATCTTCTTACGGGCGAAGATCAAGCCTATACAAAGCTCCCCGCTTCAAGGACAAGAATCCACCGATTCTTGATTTCACTCACTTTATAACAAAGTGGATTACAATCACAATGTGCTCTTTTATATGAGCTGGATGATCACTTTAAAGCTCTCTAAGAGTCTCTCAAAGAATGGAGTTGAATAAGTCAATTTTGGACTCTTTTGGGTTTCTAGATTTTCTACTCAAAGGATTTATCAATGAATGATAGAGTGAGAAATAGAATGATTGGATTGATAGGAGTTCTTCTTTTTGTTCATAAATCATCCCTATTTATAGTCCTTGCAAAGTTATAGCTATTGGAGAGGCATTGAAAAAGATGACCGTTGAAAATAGTCGTTACAGGCTTTTTCTGAGATCTGCATGATTTCGTGTAAAACCCCAAAAACTTAGTGGATAGTGTTTTCTACATGGGTTTGGAAAAGGTCAAAAGTCTTCCAAGTGTAGGGTGCATGGTAAAATGCTAATGAGAACCTCATTAAGGGTATGTGTAGGTATACTAGGAATGTTTAATACTAAGGGTAAGTGTTCTAAATAATTTAGGTGCTTAAATAGTCGAGGGAAAGAAGAAAATGTTGAAATTGTGAGAAAAGGGTAAAATGGTCAATATTAAAGTATGTGTCATGCTCTAGGTTAATAAAACTGTTGGACTAAGGTTTTAATCTTAAAAGGTGTCTTAAGATGTTGAAATGGGTGTAAGCCTAAGTAGAGGAAGCTAAGTTGGAAGAAAAACAAAAGAAAAACAAAGTTTGGGACTTTCATTCGAACGAATGTCAGAAAAGGGACCATAAATTAAATCCCGCGGCCATTTCCGTTTGAAAGGTGCCATAGATTCGTTCGAACGAAAATATTTTCGTTTGAACGAATGTTGTTAAAATAGTTTTTTTTTAACTGTGCTAAGTGCGGATTTTCGGGGTTTAACCCCCTTGGACTATAAATAGGACACCTAATTCGGGGTTTTAGGATATTCTAAGTCCCTCTAACCTAATTTGGCAAAGAGGGGGTGCAAAACCCTAGGTTTTCTAACGAAAGTTCTTGGAGGAGCAAGAGGAAGCTTGGATCTCCCTTCTCAAGTTGGAATCCATCCTTCAAGCCTTCTCAACTCTTTCTAAAGATCTATATCGTAGGGAATCGATCTCATAAGGTAGATACATTCTACTAACTAGCTTTGTTATAAATTCTTTAATTGGAAATGATTGAATGTATGGTTTTTTTTTATGAAAAATAGCAATTACTCTCTACTAGATATACTTGTTATAATGCCCTAATTAAAAATATGAATTCCAAAGCATGCTTGTTTGATCAATTGAAGTGTATATTCTACACAAGGTGGTTTTGTTATGAAACTAACATTTAAAGTAATAGTGAAAGCATAATTATTGATGATTTAGAGTTGAAACTCTCTACTAAATCTTCTTGTTGTAATTCTTTAGCTTAAATCGAAATGAAATGTATGATATGCTATAATGGATTGAAGAGTTTGCTATATTATAGATTACTATTGCGAATTCCTTTTGAGAAATGAAAATGCAAGCATGAAAATAGTGAAAACTGAATTAGTTAAGATTCATTATATGATGTGAATGGATTATATATTAAAGTAAATAATGAGAATGAAATGTTTGATGAAATGCCTATGAATATAGTACTAATTGGTTCATGTGGAAGGTTATTGATGAAAAGGAGAATAATGATGCACTTGTTTTATGAAGAGCATGCTTAGTAATTGAAAATGTATGCGAGCATGCTTAAAATAATGAATTGATGATTGAAATGCATATGTTATTTTGTTAAAGTCTTATTGCCTAATGTGAGCATGCTTAGAATAAAGAATTGATGATGGAAATGCATATGCTATGTGTAAAACCCTTATTGCCTATATGTCAATCATAAATGTATATGAGCACATGTAAATGCATGATCGAGGTTTTTATAAGTACGGGTATCCGAAAAGACAAGTAAAGAAGATGAAAGAAACTAAGAAAGAAAAGTAATGATACAATTGGGTGGGTGTTTAGTGTGTTAGCACAAGGTACACCGATAATCACCTGATATTCCCAAGTAATGATGCTATTGGGTGGGTGTTTAGTGTGTTAGTAGAAGGTACACCACTAATCACCTGATATTCCCAAGTAATGATGCTATTGGGTGGGTGTTTAGTGTGTTAGCACAAGGTACACCACTAACCATCTGATATTCCCAAGTAATGATGTTATTGGGTGGATGTTAGTGTGTTAGCACAAGGTACACCACTAATCATCTGATATTCCCAAGTAATGATGCAATTGGGTGGGTATTTAGTGTGTTAGCACAAGGTACACCACTAACCACTTGATATTCTCAAGTAATGATGTTATTGGGTGGGTGTTTAGTGTACGTTAGACCAGGTACCAGCACTAACCACCTGATATCCCCAAGTAAAGTAAGAAGGATTGACTCAGATAAATGAAGTAAAAGAATGAAAGATGGGAAAATGAAAGTAAAAGACACGAAGAAAATGATAAAAGTATATGTTTTTTGAAGAAAGTAAAGTAAAGAATATAGTTTTAAAAAGTATGATTTCACTTAAAGTATGGTTTTCGTTCAAAAATTGTTTCGTTCAAAGTATGATTTTCGCTTAAAGTATGATCTCTGATTAAAGTATTGTTTTGCTCAAAGTATGATTTTCGCTCAAAGTGTTGTTATGTTCAAAATATGGGTTTTGCTCAAAGAATCGTTTTGATCGAAGTATGGGTTTTGTTCAAAGTATCGTTTTGATCGAAGTATGGGTTTTGTTTAAAGTATCGTTTTAATCAAAGTATAGGTTTTGCTCAAAGTATTTTTTGCTCAAAGAAGGGTTTGATCAAAGTATGTTTTGCTCAAAGAGTGATTTGGATTTAAGGGCTTTAAGGACTTGCTTGTAAAGTATGTGTGATGATGCTAGTGTGTTCCGTTCCATCATAGTCCAGGAACTAGTTATGCAAGTGAAAAGAGGCTAGTGTGTCCCGTTCCATCATAGTTTGGGCACTAGTAAAGTAAAAGATAGGATGCTAGTGTGTTCCGTTCCATCATAGTCCAGGCACTAGTTAAGCAAGTGAAAGACGCTAGTGTGTTCCATTCCACCATAGTTCGGGCACTAGTCAAGTAAAGTGACAGATGCTAGTGTGTTCCGTTCCATCATAGTCCGGGTTCTAGTTAAGTAAAGTAAAAGCAAGAAATGAAGCTAGTGTGTTCCGTTCCATCATAGTCCGGGCACTAGTTAAGTGCAATAAAAGAAATGAAAGAAAGTTTGCAAAGTATGTGAATTGTTGTATGTGTGATGATGCTAGTATGTTCCTTTCAATCATAGTTCGGATGCTAGATATGCATGTGATAAATATGGTATATGTAAAGAGAAATGCGGGTGATGAATATGGTATATGTAAAGAGAAATGCAGGCGATGAATATGGTATATGTAAAGAGAAATGCAGGCGATGAATATGGTACCTGTGAAGAAATAATGCATGTGTGGTATATGTTACTTGTAAAGAGAAAGGCATGATGTAAATGATGAAAGTATTGTTTTAAAGCAAAGTTCGAAAAGCATGTGATTTGAAAAGTAAGTATATATGAGCTTGAAATGAGATTAGAAAAGTATTGATTGAAGTATGATTTTCAAAAAGAAGGCACATGTTATTTTTGACAAAGAAGTATGGCTTCTGCACTCTAATTAAAGCATTGTTATATTGCATGGTTTTGCTTTGAACTGCTTTATTCTATCTGTATGCGAGCATGTTATTATTGATGTTCATAACATGGTTAGGTAGTGGTTTGTATATGTAGAGTATTCCATGCTCGGCCGAACTGTTATTTCGGTAGGTACATCGCTTGACGTCTGCACTCCGGAACCAAGGGTCAAGGAAGAGCACTTGGAGGAGGATCCTGCTTTAGGTCATCCTGTGGAAGAGAGGGCCTTTGATAGGCGACTCTGTTATTGCTTTGAGTGGTGAGGGAGTGACTTGTGTATATGGACTCAGACTTACTTTGAAGTGGGGATTTCCACTCATGTTTTCGTTGTTAGACTGGTTTACTCATTAGACTTCTACTTCAATCTGTTTGTTTATGTCCTTGGAATACGGTTATGGATTAATTGTTAAGAAAAAAAATTAGCTTCCGCTTTTAGCATTGTTGTAAATGCTCTTGCAGAATGGCTTGAAGTATAAGTCACGAACCAAAGTCCCATAACTTTTAGGGGGATTTTGGGTCGCGACATTTCGTCGACGAGATTGGAGTGGCTCTCTGAATTTGTTAACGAGATGGAGACAAAATTAAAAACAATAGCTCGACGGCTGATTTCGTCGACAAGATATGTGGACCTCCACAATTCGCCAACGAGATTTCTATTTTCTTTGGGAAATATCATCTTAAACAGGCCTAAATGATGGGAATAAATTCTTTAATCATTGGTCTTTTTGCTCATCTTTATCATGAATTTGGTCATTTTTTATGATGTCCTAGGGCCTTAGAAAGTTATTCAATTTTGGCCTTAGGCTCCTAAGGTCAATCTAGGCTTTGAGCTTTCAATCAACCAAATTTTGAAGACTTTTTTTCAAAAGTCCTAAGACACTCTCTCACTGAAATATAAAACATTGAACCTTTCTTGAGAGTCTTCAATCTTCATGCCTTGATCTTGGGTCATCTTCTTGGATTTCATCTTTAAGTTTCTTTGTCCAGATGGCTTCTTAGACTTCATCTTCATATCTTGGACTTTGATTGATCTTTGATATCTTCATTTTGATCCAATTTGACTTGCTTGATTTGATATTGAATTTTCTCATAGATGATGTCATTTTCTTGCTTTTTCCTTAAATGGTTTTGTTAATGCTCTTAATATATTGAATTACACTTAAACTCAATAGAAGCATTAGTAACACAAATATCATTACATTATTGTGTTATCCTCAAAATCAATGATGTTGCCTTAGGTTAAAACCTAAAGGCTAATAGGGAAGATTCTTATTAAAGATGTATCACTTGTATTGGACCCCCTGTGCAGCCCATTGCATAGACTTGATGTTAGAAGCTATTGGAGAAAGGCATAGTGTGAAGTCTGTTATTGAAGAGACTTTATATACCACTATTAGGTTCTGGTAAGGATCAGGGCCTTGTATGGTGGTGAAATAGTATAGCCAGTGGCGACACGCTTCGTGACCAATTTCATTGCCTTGGAGAGTGTTGAAACATAAAACCGAACTAAAGGTATACACATAGTTGCACTATTTTGGCAAAGAGAGTTGAAGACATCATCCTCATCAATGCATTTTGGAACAAAGTTCGTGATGTGACTGTCATACAAGAGCCTATTTATCGTGTCCTGAGGGTGGTAGACATGAACAAGTAGCCGACTATGGCTTCTAGGTGCAAATTGAGGTGGGTAATGAAGGAGTTGATAAAGTTTAGAGACCCAAAACTTGTTTGAAACTAGTGCATATTGAATGAAAATATGTAGATTTTGCTTAAACAATTACAATTAATGTTAATTGATGACTAAGAATGTTTAATTGAAGTTAATTGATGATTAATTATGTTTAAATACGTCTATGTAAAGTTTTAACTAAAGTTATAAGTATTGCATGATCAATGTTTAAGGTTTAAAGCAAAGAAAATGGTTAAAATAGGCAAAATTGCCTCCATCATAAGAGGGGTATTTTGATTATTTTCAGTCATCCAAAATTTATGAAAATTTTAAGATAGATTCTATATGATCTAAAGTAGCTATAGTTCAAATTTCAGGTTAATCCGATAAGAATTGAGCTCTATAGAATTATTCAAAGTTTAGTGGTAAAACTGTAAATAGGATGAATAGTAATTGCATGAATAGTGTTTTTAGCAATTCTAATCACTTTCCAACTCTGATATTGCCTATATAAGAACCTTAACTCATGGATTTTAGGTATTCTATCATTCTAAAACTTATTAGAGAGAAAAAGGAAAGAAAAACCTAAAATTTCTCAAGGAGTTCTTATTAGAGAAGAAGTGAGAGAAAAGTTAATTTTGAGAGATCTTAGAGGGAAAATCAAAAGTTTTGCAAAGAGAAGAGCGTGAAGGCTTAGATCTAGCCCATTCGCAAGCGCTTGATCGTAGGGAAGCGATCGGAAGAGGTTAATATAGATTCCTTCCTACCAATATGATGATTGTTAGTATCAACAAGGAAAAATAGTTTGATTTAAAGTAAGAAAAACAAGATCAAGCATGTTATGTTTTATGCATCCCTTATGAAAATTGTTTATGAATTTAAGAGATATATTCTTATGATTTTAGTATGTAAATCAACAAGAGGAAAGGGAAAAATTGTGTGGTTTATGCATGGACGCGTGGTGGATGATGGAGGAAGGGATGATTGTTGGATTTGATGGAATATGTATGAGTTTGATTAGAAATTGTGATGAATTATAAAATTACGGTTTTATAATATTGACTTTATCAAAATTATATACCGAAAATTTGATGTATGATAAATAAAATCGTTTCATTAATTTATTGTTGAAAACCTAATAGAGTATATTTTTATCTTGATCAATCATGAGAAATTATATATGCTTAAATTGATGTATGATTGACAAATTGCATGATGATAGAAGTTAATAAATTAAACCGTGAATTATGGTCGTGTGACTTAGGGGATTATCATAGCGGCGTTAGTCGTTATGACGAGCTTTCGAGAGCCTTGACCAATAATTTTGAGTGCAATTTAATTAATAGTTATCACTGTTTCACTCACACTCATTCATGAAAATAAATATGTACAAGCAAGATCATAAGTATTATACAAGTATACAAGCACACAAGCACGACTGTATAATTGAGTTTTGCACTGCCCGAGTACCAACAAGTCAAATATCAAGGCATGATGTGCCAAGCAAATTAATCAAAAACAAGCCGTGTGCACCGGATAATGTGCTAAGCCGCATGCACCGGATAATGTGTAAAAACAAGCTGTATGCACCGGATAATGTGCAAAATCATGTGGTATCTCGGTAAGTAGAGTATATGTTAGTCTCTACCCAATATATGGGGTAGAGTTACTTTAAGTTATTACAAAGTGTGTGTTTTATTTAACTCATTCACGGGATAAGAAAGACAAGCCAGATAAGTAAGACGAGAAAGTTAAGTATAAGTAAACATATGAAAGAATGGAAAAAATGCTTCCGCACTCTGAATTATTAATGTGTGCATGTATTGTTTAAACCATGATTTATACTTTATATTAATATTGTTATATTGTTAGTTAGGAGTGTATATACGTGGAGTAACTTGTTACTCAGCCGATGACTTTGTTGTCGACAGGTTCTAAGTTCGATATTTGTGCCCCAGGACCTTTGGAAGAGGAAGAATATGAAGAGGAAGAAGAAGATCCAGAATGTGATTATCCCGAGGGTGAATGGAATCTGGATCGTTGGCCATTTTCAGGAAATTAAATTATCAGTATTTAGATTTGAAATTCAAGACATTGTAATAGATTTAATCTTGGATTTATGGTTGAGAATCATGATGATGATTTGAATTATTTAATATGTTTTAGTTTTAATTTGAGATATTAGATTTGATCATGATTAATTGAAGAAAAATTTTCAAGTTCATATTTTAGATTGCCTTAAATGCTTTATGATAAGATGTTATGATGGTTTAATGATTAAGTCACATGACAGGGTCTCACTGTAACCTAGGTGGGATTTTGGGGCGCGACATAAAGAATGTTTCCCTCGCAAATACAAGTGGTGTGGGTTCACAAGATTATCAATGATCGATGGGACAAGACATTAGAGCATCCACTTTATGCAGTTGGTAAGCTTTATTTTTACTGGATGGTTACATTGAATGGTATTGCACCATTGATATCTCATAATAATTGCACTCATTCCTTGTTTGGATTTCGATATTTTATTTCGTTTATTGACGATTATTCTCACTACACTTAGTTGTACCTGTTGAAAACTCGAGATGAGGTGCCCAATACTATTCGCACATTTTCAAAACATGATCAAAAATCAATTTAACAAGAAAGTTGAGATATTTCGCTCTAATCATGATCGTGAATACCTTGAAGGATCACTCAGAGCTTACTTTGTTGAACATGGAATTATTCATCAAAACAATTGTGTATACACATCACAACAGAATGCAGTTGCGCAACGAAAGAACCATCACTTGCTTGAGGTTGTTCGAAGTTTGTTATTACAAATGAAAGTTGAAAAAAAAATTATCCTAAGGCAGTGCTTACAGCAGTTTATTTGATTAACCGGATGCCCTCCCGGGTTTTGGATTTCAAGTCTCCACTCGAGGAAGGGCATCTTCATATCTCAGAGAAAATATATCATTGATCTGTTGGAAGACACTGGAAAGCTTGGCTCGAAACCTATGGCAACTCCTATGGAAGCTAATGTTAAGCTTGACTATGAGAGTGGCAAGTTGCTTGAAGATGTTGGTTTGTTCCAGAGACTTGTTGATAGGCTGATTTACTTATCTTTAATTCGTCTCGATATTTGCCTATGCAATGAGTGTAATCAGTCAATTCATGCACAGTCCTAGGACTATACACCTTGAGGCTGCAGAACGAATTTTGAGATACTTAAGTCTTCACCAGGTTGAGGGTTATTATTCTGACGGAATGGGAACTTGAAGAACAGGCGTACACAGATGCTGATTGGGCTGGGTCAGTCATAGATCGCTGATTTACGTCAAGCTATTGCACCATGGTTGGTAGAAATTTGTTTACCTGGAGAAGTAAAAAACAGTCTGTGGTTGCACAGTCTAGAGTCGGAGTAGAGTATAGAGCCATGGCTCATGGAGCCTGTGAGTTATTGTGGATCAAGACCTTGATAACAGAATTGGGCTTTTTAAACCCATCGGAAATGACACTCTATTGTGATAATAGAGCTGCTATTAGCGTTGCACATAACCCAGTGCAACATGACAGGACCAAACATGTTGAGGTTGACAGACATTTCATAAGAGAGAAGATAGCTTCGAAGATAATTAGTCTTGTCTTTGTAAGAACAGAAGATCAGTTAGCAAATGTTCTTACGAAGGTGGTTGCTTCATCACGTCAACATGGGCTTATTGGCATTCTGGACATTTATGCCCCGCTTGAGGGGGAGTATCATAATGGGTCAGGCCATCTAAATAAGCCTATCACAACTTTATTATCTAGTTACTTTATTATGCTTTAATGTCTATTGTCTTTTATGTAATTAAAGGCATTTATGTCCTTTCATTCTGTTAGTAATATAAAAGAATAATTAAAGGGATGGAGAACAGAATTTCCATACCCTATTTCGCTTCCTCCTTCCTATTCTCCTCTTTCTCTCTTCCACAAAACATGTTTACTATTCCTAATTTTCTACTATAAGCGTAAATAGATACACCATATTATTATAGGTGTACATACACCATATTATGTCATTAAGGGCTTTATTGTAATCTTCTCTATAAGTAGTATAAATAATAGAAAAGGGAATCAGTCCCTACTCTTTTTTCTCCAATTTCTCTTCTATTTTCTTCGTCTTCTCATCTAGGGTTTCATTTTCTATTACTTAAAAGCTTTGATTATTCAGACCATGCTCCCACTATTCATAGTGATTTAGTTGTGTTAGTTTTTGAAATTGCCTTCATAAATTGTCAATTTCTTTGTTGAATTCACAAAACCATAGTAGAAATTCTGGGCTCTGATACCATCGTATGAAAATTCTAGATGTGCTCAAAGTATACTAACATAGAATTTGCAAGGAAAGAACAAGAAAGAATGGTGTGGAAAGTCGCTGAGAATCACAACAATGGTACCTTTGTTAGACGGCTTTTCTTTAGCCCCTAAAAGATAAGGAGAACTAACATTCTATGGCGGATGCCTCTAATTGATGAGCTACTAATAGTTTCAGCCATAGTACCCAACTGAGAAGCAAAGCGAAAAGCAGGGGGAGAGACTCAAAATATTCTTGGGAAACGAGAAGCGAGAAATAAGATACGAGAGCCTAATTCCTAATATACTAGTATGGGCATCCATACCTTAGATTTTGCCTCACGTGAGATATGTGTTGAGAATTAGAGCCTTAGGTTCTAATCCAACAATACTTGCCTAAAGTCTAAACCCTAGGCTGTAGAGTCGGGTCTATCCCCATAATGGCCCACACATATAGCTCTCTTTGACCACTAAATGAAACGTGATGGAAGCGAGCTTCATGGGAAGTGAGCCTTGGAAACGAGTTAACTGGGAAGCGAGCTGTACATAGCTTCCATGAAACTATGGTTTAAGGCTTTAAGCACAACTTTCCTAATGCATGAAACTACACCACAAAAAAATCTAACTTCAGTACCCAATAAGTAAAGGCACAAAAGACCAAACTATGACTGGACTGTTTGACTACCCTTAGCAGGACATTGACTCTTTGAACCTCTTAAAGACCCAATTGATTCCAAATAAATGTACCTTTCGGGACTTTAAGTTCAGTATGCTAATTTTAATCTATATATTGATCTAAAACCTAAGCGAAGAACAAACTAGGAACTCTGCAAGTTAATGTTAATGAACCGACCAAAGATGGAGTTCAACATTACACTACATTTAGAAATTTCAATATTCTATCTAGCTAGAAGAACAGCATAATCTAATTATGTCCAATACATATTTTATACAAATAACATGGCCCATTAGTCCACCTGGTTTGCTCCAGTGGTTGGAAGTATCTCCTTTGGGGGGTGGAGGACTTGGTTTTGAGTCTCTATGTGGCAGTTGAGAGGGCCCACCATGTGTACTAACCTAACTCCTAGCCTAAACCTACTAACCTAGATAATTGACGACCAAACAAAAAAAAGGTCATTTAGTTTGTCTCATTCGACACACTTCTACAATTTAAGTCATTTTACCTTACATATTCTTCAATTGAGAGCATATCTCAAACTTCACCACTTACAATCTCACTTTGAAATTAATAAATCCAAGGAAATAAAAGCAAACAGTTTAAATATATAGCAATTAACAAACAGAAATTGATTTCTATGGAAAAGGATGAAGCTTCTCATAAGAATGTCTACTTCATCATAAGCAGAAAAATGGAAGAAGAAAACTACAAACCTGAGCTTTGACCAATAAACTGAGTAGCTTTAACCAACTCCCCAATGTTCGATAATGAATCCATTATGTCCCTGAATGGATGTGAGTAAAAGTATGATCTTAACTAATAATCAATCCATTTCATAGTTTTATTAGTAATATAAGGAATACCAAATACAGCACACTAAATGTAAAGCAGAAAGAAGTACAAATATTATTAAAAAGGACACATTTCAAGCAAGATAGATAAATTTGAAAACCGGCATTCAATCATTAATTTGAGTTTATAGAAATTATCTTCACCTGACACTTCCCCTAAAATTTGAGAAAATGATGACTCTCGAGTTCTTCGGATCTTTTGTTTCTGCATCCGTATATTCGATTTTCGAAAAAGGTCAAGGAACAATAAGTTAGACGAGAGATCCAAGAGTAGCAATAGCCTTATGTGGGGATCTATAACTCAGTCACTCCAGTCTCAGCCAATCAAGTTCACAGCAGAGCGTCATTTCAAGGAGAAATTCAAATTCATCAGAAAATAAAGAAGCTTTAAAACTGCACATAAACCAACTAGGGAGCATGATCAATGCTGAAAACATAACTCAACGTCCAAACACTAGAGTTGATAGAAGACTCGAATAGGGGAATGTATCAGAGCATAATCACAGTAAGCATAACAATTAAGATCATACAGATATAGAGAGTATCTTTCTGGCAAAAATGTATAAGCAATTTGCAGTGAAAGTAAAGAAAACAATGAAGATTCGGGTCATTCTTCGAATGTTTATTTCTCAAAAACTAAAGGATAAATAGCTATTTTTACACGAAGTTAGAGACTATCACTTTGATAACACAATTTTTCCTGACCGGCTTTGTCTAGGAAAAGTGTAAAACTATAAAGGCACTAACGTGTATCTCTGACAAGGTATACAAATTCGAGGTTCAATATGTAATTCATAAGATACCAGTATCAAGACAAAAAAAGAATAAACTATCATACCTTGCACATCAAAATCAGTACTTAAAAATGAAACGAGTATTTAAAAATGGGAAAAAGTAAGGATGCCATGCCACGTACTGAAATGATCAATCAGTATTTCCATCATTTTCGACAATTTCGGATTTGGTGCACCATGGGACAAGCTCTGCTGCATTAAGAGTTTTGCCCTCCACATGACTTCATTCTTACCCAGAAGTCTTGCAACACACCTGGAACAAGAATTGCACTTGAACACCTTAAACCGCTATTATGATGTTAGCCACTTGAAGGGCAGAGTCAGGAAGGTTTACAAATACATGGTCTCAAAGTTAAATACACTGGTCAGAGATAATTAAAAAGGCAAAAATAAATGATGAATCAATAACTCTTCCTAGGGTAAAATCATGCTTTCAACTTAACACCAAAAACCAGTATTGACCCTCTCCATGCGACACAATTCATGATTAAACAGTTATGGGAGATCAAACCTTTACCTTCAAAAAGAACACAAGCGTGTTCTAATTTGTTGGCGGTATTGGATCCTACTTTCTTAAAAAGTCTCATGTTGTTTCAAACAGCAAAGGAAGCTATACAACTTGCAGTGCTCGACTCAAAAGCCGGAAACCAGTCTCTTTTAAAATAAATTGGTAGAGATTTTTAATGAGAAAAAAGTTCTATACACAGTAGTTGCACAATGTATCAGCAGGAACGTGTTTTAAAAATTGAATGTTTGATCATTGAGAGAGTGCTTGAATGGGGAAACACAAGCACTTACCCTTGTTGCAACTTCTCTTCTAGCATCTCATATGCTGGCCTTATGCCATGGCTGGAGAGTAACTTACGGATATGGTAAAGTGTAATTAGAACTCCAAAATATCCTTCTACTTCTCCATACTTCATGTGAGGAAGGTCTAGCGGAGGAGCTTGGCGAAATTTGTCCCTTGAAGTAAGTAAATCGCATGGGCTCAACTGAAATTGATCAGAGACAAGTTCCAATATCATAGTAACAAGAATAGCTAAAGAGGGAATGGTTAAGCATTTATTAGATATACACCAAGTGGTAGTACATCCAGATACAGAGAAGTTAAGTGCATGCATCTTCAAAGTCTCAACTGCTGCAGCTTACAAAGATTAAATATAGCACCACTGGTCTTAGTATCAGTCTATTAAGTAGACGATGCTCAATTAGAAAAAGCATATAAACACATGGAAACGTATGAAATTTTAGGAAAAACAAGCAGCGCAAGGAAAATAACATAAATGTTTAAAAAATGTTGAAACAAGCATGAAAATATACTCAAAATTCATATCAATGGTAAAAACCACCATTTGGAATTAAGAAAGAAACAAATAAAGATAGTCAGATACTCGTGTATAATGTTTGTCATGCATAATTGAGAATAAGAGGCACACATAAACAGGTGTTGATGCGCCAACTGGAAGAACAAATTTTTACATCCGTCCCACTATGAGCTTGGGATTGGGCTGCACTTAAAGTTTTAGACCCCGTGGGTGAAGCCTTGGCTTTTTTTTTGAAGCCCATTAGCAATTTGTGGGGCTTGGCCGTGAATACTAACAAGTATTACACTAAGGTCAGTTGGATTTACTAGTCACAGGCCAACCTTAAGCCTGAGAAGTTTTGGAGCACAACCCAAAGTCGGCCCATTAAAACCTCAAAATTGCACACACGAATAGTCATGTTGCCTATATATGTGCATATGCCTGTATGACAAAGCAAAATAAACAGAAAATGGTAAGTATATATCCACATAGAATTATGGGGCAGCTGAAAGTTGCTGTTGCCCTACATTACACACATACATCATTCCATAATTTCCTTAGTTTCCAGTAATTTGAATTGAAAGACAAAAATCTTCTTCTTTTTTTAAAGTCAAAATCCATTTGCCAATGACGAACCTCCTTGGGTCTAGACACCATTTAGCCATGGAAAGAAAATTGAATATCAAATATAATTTTGTAATTGGTTTTAGGAAAACCTTAAATTTAGTTAATAAATAGAGTTGAAAACACATTGAATTTCCACAAAGTTGTACTGATCTCCTACAATATATTCTAATTCATCCACTACCTTCTCGATAAATGGCAATACTAGGATATAGTCATATTTTAAAATTAGAAAATAGTAAAGTTCGTCTAAAATATTATTATCTTAAAAAAAAAAAAAAAACTAGGATATAGTCATATAGAAACTAGATCCTTTATGCAGTGTTTGGTTGCCCAGAAAGTAGGGGTGGAAAAGAAAATTGAATGAAAATTTTCATCGTTTGGTTACTGAGAAAGTGAAGGGAGGAAAGGAAAATTGAGAGCAAAATTTTAAATATTTTCCCCCAAATAAGGGATTTGAAATCTAAAATCTTAGAAAAAAACTTGGATTTCAGAGAGAAAAGAAAGAGTGAATAAAAGGAGAGAAATTTTTATCGGGGTTTATTTCTCCACTCACCTCTCTCACTCTCTTCCTCAATTGTCAACCCTCTCCTCGGTCTTGTAGTTTCCGGCGACTGCACTCCAGCAACTGTACTCCGGCAATTGCGTTTCAATACATCTCTCTCCCACCCCCATCTGTTCGTCTCTCTTCCCCCTTCCAGTTCATCTGGGCAGAGTGCATTCTCTCTCTCTCCTCTGTTCGTCTCTCCCTCCTCATTTCAAAAGCTACGATCTGTATATGAGTTGCCATTGTTGCTTAGGAGCTTTCCTAAGGATGGAAACTGAGCCTTCAACACTTTAGAACCCTTTTAAAATACACCCCTTTTTCCATCTGCTATGTTTCTCCCTCATGGTTGATAATGGCAATGAAATAGAACCCAAAATCTGGTAATTGATTTTGGTGCCTTAAATGCCTCAGCAGCTTTAGTGCTTTAATGCTCTCATCCCATTTCAAAACAAAACAATTTTAATTCTACAATTATGTTTCCATAGAAAAGGAAAGAGACCCCATTAACAATCACAAAAATCAAAACAAAAAGTAGCTTAAAAAGTAAAGAAAGAAAGCATTAAATAACATATTAATGGAAAATAAAACTTACCCATTTGATGATTTCATCATCTAATTGTGGTACGACTATCAGTCTTTCAGCTCTACTCACTGGTTTATAGAATGGGCAAATTTAAAAAGGTGAAAAAAAAACAGGCTATAAGTAATAGGGATGCAGTCTTGACTCTTTATAGGAGTTGTCTGACTACAAGAAAGAAAGAATCGTAAAATTACAGTGAGTAGGCAGTGTCTCCTTTTGTTGAATATTTTAATCCCTGTTCAATTTTTTCCCCAGTGTAGTTAATCCCTGCTAGATTTAGTCCCTCTTTTTTTGGAAAACCAATATTAATTTTGGATAAAAGGTATTCGACGAAATGCCTAGACTAAACCAGTCTCAGTAATTGGCATAAAAATAATTTGAAGTCATAAATATTGGACTGAATGAAAAAATGATATTTAAAATAGTTTATCCTCTTTTCTTTTCTCGGCAACCAAAAAAGAAAAAATTGCTTTTTAGTAACTTTCTCTCTAATTATTTAGGCACAACCAAATGACGGAAAATTGAAAGGTTTCTCATCTTTTCTTTTCTTTTCTCTACTTTTTCAGATTTTTTCGGCAACCAAACACAGCATTAAGGTTTTGAAACTTAATACATTACAGGTCATAAATGGAATCTAAAAAGACTTACTATTTGTAAACAAATGGTTTAAAAAAATGTTTTTTTGACAAAAAATTCTGAAAGATGTGTACGTCACTACATCTATCATGCGTAATGTACATTCAACACATACATTTACTAATTTACTCACATTTTTGAGTGAAAATGAAAATGTGTTTTCCCAAAAAAATCTTCGTAATCAAATGATAATGCATCATAAACATAGATCTAATGCATTTACACTGCATGAATAGATGTATAAAAGTTTTTGCCAATATAAGAATGAATATATAAGCTTTTGAAAATTTTCCTCAATTTTTTCTGTTACTGTTTAAAAGTTGCAAGTGCAGTGCAAGTATTACACCTTCATTTAAGACTTAGAAGACTTACATCTCTCTGACTCTAAGTAGGTCTCTGTGACTCTAAATAGGGCAAGCTATATATTGACTTAAGGCATTCAAGGGTTGAGATAAAAAATTCTAAGCATTACTATAAAAAAAAGAGTTCTTAAAGATGAATGGGGAGTAGAAATTGCTTAACCATTTGGCTTCCTTGAGTTAAAACGGAATTATTGAACTCTATTTCCTCACATTTCCCTCTTGTTTCCACCATGTTTTCCTCATGATTCTTACACAGCTCCAATAATTGCTTCACTTACCAAATTGCGTTTCTCAATTACTTTCCAAGTGCTTCGTGGAAAATGGGGAAACTGATTTGAAATTGATCCCAAATACGCTTCCTCGACGAGCCTCTCACCTTGCACACAGCTTCCCTGCAACTATCATTAGGACTGTAAAGCATCCCATGCCTCTTTTGCCATTTCCATCAAATGGTAAGCGTTGAAAAGCGTATCCAAAAGCACGTTCAAGATGTGTCATTGGTTTCAAATTTGGGCGAAAATCAAAATTGTCTTTCCGCAAGTGAGGGAAATAGCTCCACAGGTATTAGCATAGAACTTTTAGCCCATTTTGTGCAACTTTCAACAATTTTCACGAAAAATCGTCAATATCAGACATACTGTCAAATGTTTTGATTTAGTACATTTATATGTCCAATATTCCGCACAAAATGTCAATATTTTGCTATAAAAATTAAGGACTTTGTTTCATAATTTGCCCCTAATTGGCCCAAATCAGCTGAAAATTGATGAAACCCGCTACTTATAGTGACCGGGAGCCCTTTTTTGGGAAAAAGAACGAGAAAGCCTGAGAGGTATACTTTTCCATTTTTTAGATCTTTTTTTTTATAGGTAATCAGAAGATTATATATAATAAGCAAAAGGCTAAGCAATACAGCAAAAAGAGTTTACAAGTGTATAAACTCAAAAAAGGAAAGCGAGGATTCAATGATAACAAATCAAACCCATTGTAGTCAAGGCGTCGCCTAGGCATTGCCTAGGTAGTTTTGGACTGTCACCGCCTAGGCACCTCTCTAGGCGAGCAGTAATCACCTGGACCCTTTAACGGTTAGCCTGGTTTACATTTTTACAGCTTAATTACATATAAATACCATTTAAGTAAATGGTTTTACACTTTTCTTTAATTTACTTAAGATATTTATATTTAAATAAGGTTATACCCCCATTTGAATTCAATAAAAATTATCTTAGATCCAAATTCCTAAAAAATAAAAAGTCAACTTTTCAGTTCAAAAACAAAATCCGCTTTTTAGCGCCTTTGTAAAATTTTAAAATTTCATATATTTTAGTAAAATGGCAAGAAATTTCTCAAATTTTAAAATTTCATATATTCAAAAAAATTTACTAAAACCCAAAAATTCGGTTTAAAAAGTCATATTTTAGTCTTTAAAAATATTTTCATCTACAGGTTCAAAAAGTCAACTAATAGTTTAGCAGAAAAAGACTTGCATTCAAACATTACAACATTATATATTAATTTGCCTAGATTATTGTTAACCCTAGGAGGTTTGAATTGGTATGTGTATATATTAATATTATATATATGTATATTTAATATATATATATATATTAGTTATTTTTATTGCCTAGGTGTAGCCTGGGCAACGCCTCGCCTAGCCAGGCCTAATCACCTAGGCATCGCCTTGACTACACTGATCAAACCACAATCAAAGAAACCCCACCCTGAGAAAGTGAAGAAGAAATAACTAGAGTAACCCTACAACACCTCAAGCCAATAACTCCCCCCACCTCCTCCCCAGTTCGTCGAATGGAACACCATTCAAGAACAAGCTAGCAGATGCGTAAACAAATGCGTGAGACCGAGGAAGAATCATGAAAGACTCTCCAGTTTCTCTCTTGCCAAATGCACCAAGAAATAGCTCTAGGAAGCATCAACCAAATGACATTCCAAACATCATCCTCCCACGCCAAAAACCAGCAGGAAAAGAAGTTAAGAAAGGAAGAAGGAAAGACTCGTTCCACTCCGACTCTGAGGAGGAACAAAACCGAAATCTCACTAGCTATTGGCTAATGTAAGAGCAGATGGTCCCCTGATTCTTCCACATGTAGGCACAAATAACAACGATTTGTCATCCTCCACCCTCTACTTCTCAGATGATTACAAGTTAGAATTTTATTCAACGATGCATTCCATAAGAAGAAAGAAACCTTGGAAGGTAAACTAGGATTTCAAACCAACTTATGAGGAACATAATTGGGAGGAACTAACTCTCAAATGACTCATCGTACTGATAATCGCCCATTGTTGCCACTAGACCAAACTCTAATGTCTCTAAACTGAGAATGCAAGGGAAAAGACTCTAGAAGTTCAAGAAGCCTGCCTAATTCCTCAACTTCCTAATCATTGAGGGTCCGTCTTAACTTCGGGCACCAAACCCTCCCCGTAATTCCTAACTAAAATTAGTCCCTGACTGAGGCATCGTTATCCTTGGTTAAAAGGAAAATACTCCCAAATACATCCTGCAATTTTCCAGACCCACACCACACATCTTTCCAGAATCTAACATCTAACCCACTGCCCACAATGAACCTGAAATTGGGCAAAAACCAAACTACCAACTGCCATAATCCCCTTCCATAACCGCACCCCATGGCTTGAGACATTGGAAGGAAGGAACAAAAGATTTGCTTAACTTGTTGTAAGTTAATTAACTTTATTAACCATACCTATTATAAAATTATAATGAGTTAATTTTCCTAATAAATAGTATTTTATAATTTCTAATTAAAAATTTTGAATTAAATTATGAATAAGAAAATTATAGGAAAATTACATATATCATAAGAATATTTTAGTATAAAACCATTTTATAATTAAATTACAAAAGATCTGCTTAACTTGTTGTAAGTTAATTAAATTTATTAACCATAATTACTATTATTTTAATTGCAATGAAATTAACTTTATTAACTATAATTACTATTATTTTAAATTCAAAATTCAAAAAATATATATATATATGAACAAAATCAAAATTATACATTATGTGCTACTTTAGTTATATGTAAGGCCGCGAGACACGCTGGCTCATCGGCTCGGCTTGTTCGAGCCAAGCTGAAGCTAGCATTTCAGGCTCCAAGCTTTTATTTAAACTCGAATGTTTAAACAAGCAAGACACTATTTGATTCAACTCGGAACGATTCAGTTTGAGCTCGCTCGGCTGGAAATATTATATATATATATATATATATATATAGGAAAGGGATCCGGAAACATATCAAATATGGCATATATGTTTCCATATACACACAACGGTACGATCAAAAGAACTAATTGTTGCATGTTACCCAACTGTTTTAAAGGAGAAAGGGCACTTGAGTAAATGTACTTTTGTTTTTATATCACGTCTCTTTGTTTCCTCTCTCTCTCTCTCTCTCTCTTTCTCGGGATGACTTCTCTGGTTCAGCGAGCCGTGAGGTTGTGATCAAAGCTGTGATTCAATCTCTTAGAAGAAGCCATGTTCAGGGCAGAAGGGGCTGGCAGTAATGACGAAGTAGTCAGGTTATTATTATTTATTTATTTTTAAAAAGAATCACGTTATTTATTTCTTCTCTAGGAGGTCAGTATTTATAAAACAACTTACAAGAAGAAAACGAAAGATCCTATAATTATATTTTACAATAATCGGTCAATATTTACTACACTTCCCCTCAAGCTGGAGAATATATATCTATAACTCCCAGCTTGCTACAAATTGAGTCGATGGCAGTCTTTGGTAGAGATTTGGTGAAGATATCTGCAAGTTGACTACCAGAAGGAACGAAAGGAGTTGTAATGTCTTTGGACTCTACTTTAGACCGAATGAAATGACAATCAACTTCAATATGCTTGGTTCGTTCATGGAAGACTAGATTGTTGGCAATATGAATAGTTGCTTGATTATCACAATAGAGAGGTGTCGGTCCATGTACTGGAATCTCAAACTCTTGTAGAAGAGTTCTTAACCAAGTTAGCTCACAAGTGGTATGAGTCATAGCTCAATATTCTGCCTCAGCACTAGAGCGAGCTATAACTGACTGTTTCTTACTTTTTCAAGTTACGAAATTACCTCTTATAAAGGTATAATAGTCAGTAATAGATTTGCGATTTGTAGGTGATCCTGCCCAATCAGCTTTAGTATATCCATCAAGCTGAAGATGTCCAGATGAACGATAAAAAAGACCACGTCCTAGAGCATTCTTGAGATACTTCAAGATGCGTATGATTGCATCCATATGAGGTACTCTAGGACTGGTCATAAACTGACTCACAATACTAACTGCATATGAAATCTCAAGCGTAGTAATAGTTAGGTAAATGAGTTTACCCACGAGTCTCCAATACATCTCTGAATCATCAACCAAGTCACCCTCATCTGACATCAATTTCAGATTGGTATCCATAGGAGTAACTACAAGTTTAGAGCCAAGATAACTTGTATCTTTCAATATATCAAGAGTGTACTTCCTCTGAGATAAACTGATGTCTGCTTTAGATATTGCGACCTCGATATCAAGGAAATAACGAAGCTTACCGAGATCTTTAGTGAGAAATCTAGAACCAAAATGGCGAATTAAGATCTGGATACCTTCATTGTCACTACTAGTGATGACAATATCACCCACACAGACAACTAGAATTACAATACCATTTTTCGTCCTCATAAAGAACACTAGGTAATCAGCGTGACTTCGAGTAATGCCACGAGTGACCAGTGCCTTACTGAATTTTCCAAATCAAGCTCGGGGAGACTGTTTGAGTCCATAGATAGATTTCTGAAGATGACAAACACACTCCCCCTTGGACTTAAACCCGGGTGGTTGAGTCATATACACAGTCTCAGCAAGATCATCATGTAGAAATGCATTTTTGACATCGAGCTAATGAAGAGGTCAATCCAGATTCGCAACACTTGCACTACTTATTCTATTTCTAATTTTGTATCTTATGATCATTTATCATCTTCCTTTCAAGTTTTTTCCATGTCTCTCTCATCTCTTGTTGTTCCGAAGTCCTACAGGGAAGCTCTTTCCCACCCAGGCTAGCGGACTGCTATGCAAGAAGAGATGCGTGCCTTGGCATTAAATCATACTTGAGATCTTGTTCCCCAGCCTGTTGGAGCTCAGATTGTTGGGTGTGGTTGGGTCTTCACATTCAAATAGAACCCCGATGGTACCATTGATCGATTAAAGGCCCGTCTTTTTAGCTAAGGGATTTACTCAGACTTATGACATTGATTACACTGAGACTTCTTTCTAGTGACCAAGTTGAAGTCGTGGTTATTTTGGTCGGAGGAATCTGGATCCATCATTAACGGAGATCTAGGAGAAACACAAGCTACTGCGATAGATTGTGAGACTTGCAAGTTTGTGATTGCTTATCGAGGCGTTGACGAATGAGTACTGAGGATCATTGTGTTGAGTACAGTTCGAGTCTTGTACGTATTTATTTGCTTTTACTCTTTGTGATTTCTCTTTACTGGATGAGGTCCCGTGGTTTTTCCTATAAGGGTTTCTACGTGAAAATCCTTTGTGATGTGGTTTGGTTTTATTCTCCCTTAATTAATAATTTAATTGCATCAGATAAAATTGGGTAGATTGACCTTAGGAAGACCTAGACACTCCCTTAGATTTGTGAGTTCCCAACCTAAAAAGTAAGTTTTGGGGTTTCAAAAGAAATTTTCAATCATGAAGGAACAAAGCATCAAATGTATGACATGAATATTAAGAGATAAAATACAGGTATCTACAACCCAATAAAAGAAAGACGTGTTTTCAACTAACATGGTCTCCAATAAAAAAATAGAGTGACTATTGAAAGAAAGTGATGCTAGCATTATGCAAAATAGTATGCAACTAAAGAATTCAAAATTAAAAAAAAGAAAAATTAGAAGAAAAAGGTCAACTTACAATGTTCTTTCCTTATTACTTTCTTTCTGAATATTTATATGTGAAGATGGAACTCAACAACACTGCCATAACTAAAGGAATTGTGACACCATTTTTGAATTTTTTTCAGTTTTCCCTATGTCCACAAGAAATAACCTACAGTACATGATAAATTCCACTACATTAATAGAAAGATTAGAAAGGTTGATTTACTTTCCATAGTCTCCCTTGTTATCTCTATATAAACCCTATTTAGGATCATTATAAATCAACCTAGTCTATTAATAACATAAATGCATCTTTCTTGGCTATTCACACACACAAAAAGGGTACAAGTGCTATAGTCCTATCTTACGTAACCATTTTGTGAGTGCTGATGTGACCTTTGAGATTGTTCCATGGTACTCTCCTGAGGGTAATCAGCTATAGGAACCTCTGGTTTCTGATCTTGTTCTGCCTATTAGTATTCCTTGTCATATTCCTATTTATCAGGTATATGTTCATCGATCTCAGGCTACAGCTCCAGTCACTCTTCCTCCTGATGCTTCTATACCGCCCACATTATCTCCCTCGGCATCTGCAAATCCACCTCATCATTCTGCCTTGGATCTTGATCTACCTATTGTAGTTCGTAAGGGTACTCGTACTTGCACTACGCATCTTATTTCTAATTTTATCTCTTATGATCATTTATCATCTTCCTTTCAAGATTTTTCTATATCTCTATCATCTCTTGTTGTTCCAAAGTCCTACAAGGACACTCTCACACCTTGGCTAGCAAAATGCTATAGAAGATGAGATGTGTACCTTGGCATTGAATCACACTTGGGATCATGTTCCCCAGCCTCTTGGAGCTTAGATTGTTGGGTGTCGTTGGGTCTTCATAGTCAAATAGAATCCCGATGGTACCATTGATCGGTTGAAGGCTCGTCTTGTAGCCAAGGAATTTACTCGGACTTATGACATTGATTACACCGAGACTCTTTCTAGTGGCCAATTTGAGTTTTGTTCGAGCTATCATCTCTCTTGCTACGAATCTGGCTAAGCCTCTTCATCAACTCGATGTCAAAAATGCATTTCTACATGGTGATCTTACTGAGACTGTGTATTTGGCTCAACCACCTGGGTTTGAGTCCAATGGATAGTGTATTTGTCATCTTCAGAAGTCTATCTATAGACTCAAACAGTCTCCCCGAGCTTGGTTTGGAAAATCCAGTAAGGCAATGGTCACTCATGGCATGACTCGGAGCCACGTTGATCACTCAGTGTTCTTTATGAGGACAAAAAATGGTATTATAATTCTAGTTGTCTATGTGGATGATATTATCATCAGTGGCAGTGACAAGGAAGGTATCCAGATCTTAATTCGTCATCTTGGTTCTAGTTTTCTAAGTAAAGATCTGGGTAAGCTTCGTTATTTCCTTGGTATTGAGGTCGCAAGATCTAAGACAACCATTAGTTTATCTAAGAGGAAGTACACTCTTGATATACTGAAAGATACAGGTTATCTTGGCTCTAAACATGTAGCTACTCCTATGGATACCAATCTAAAATTGATGTCAGATGAGACTGACTTGATTGATGATCCAGAGATGTATCGAAGATTCGTGGGTAAACTCATTTATCTAACTATTACTCGGCCTGAGATTTCATAAGCAGTTAGTGTTGTGAGTCAATTTATGACTAGTCCTAGAGTACCTCATATAGATGCAGTCATACGTATCATGAAATATCTCAAGAATGCTCCAGGACATAGCCTTCTATATCGTTCATCTGGACATCTTCGATTTGAGGGATATACTGACACTGATTGGGTGGGATCACCTACAAATCGCAAATCTACTACTGGCTATTGTAACTTTATAGGAGGTAATCTCGTGACTTGAAAAGGCAAAAAACAATCAGTTGTAGCTCGATCTAGTGCTGAGGCAGAATATCGAGCCATGGCTCATACCACTTACAAACTAACTTGGTTAAGAACCCTTCTACAAGAATTTGGGATCCCAGTGCATGGATCAACACCTCTCTATTGTTACAATCAAGCAGCTATTTATATTGTCAATAATCCAGTCTTCCATGAACACACCAAGCATATTGAAGTTGATTGTCATTTCGTTCAGTCTAAACTAGAGTCCAAAGAAATTACTACTCCTTTTGTTCCTTCTGGTAGTCGACTTGCAGATATCTTCACCAAAGCTCTACCACAGACTGTCATCGACTCAATTTGTAGCAAGTTAGGAGTTGTAGATATATACTCTCCAGCTTGAGAGGGAGTGTAGTAAATATTGATTGACCGAATATTGTATAACCTCATTATAGTATCTTTCCTTATTCTTCCTCTATAGAATCTTTCCTTATTTTCATGAAAGCTATAAATATGGCTACTAGAGAGAAGAATAACAACTTTTTCTTTCTTTGAAATACTCACCACATTGTTAGCAGAAGAGGGAAAGGTGGTCTCCCATGGATTTGGTAGGAGATGCGACGGGACTATCGAGGAGGTTGTGCTCCAAGTTGCAATCATATTGAAATAAGATCACTAAAACAAACTAAAATTAGAGTAAATCAAGATCCAGCAAAATGTACTAATAAAAGAAATCAACGAAATTACAAGCAAACACTTGTTTGCTAATGTAGGTCATCTTTCTCTTCTCAATGAGAGGTTTCTTCATACCTCTCATGTAAATTACACGGTTGGTGCTCCCCTCTTTTCCTTAATTTGAAGTTAAATGATTAATCAAATGAATGGTCGGAGGGATACCTTCTAGACTGCTGCGACGAATGAAGGAATGCGGGTTTGATTGATAAGAGAGGAAGAGTACGTCGAGAAGTTGCAACCCCATTAATCTAGACCTTGAAGCTCTATGGCTTGCTGCAAGTCCGCCTACCCTTCTAATTTCCTTCTCCACAACATGTCCTGGGGTATTGTAAAACATTTTTGATTATAAATGTAACGAGAGAAGAGAAACACCGCTCGAGGAACCAGAGTACTCATCCCGGGAGAGGGGGGGATTTTTAGGAAACAAAGAGACGTGATATAAAAACAAAAGTACATTTACTTAAATGACCTTTCTCCTTTAAAACAGTTGGGTAACATGCAACCGTTAGATCTTTTGATCATACGGTTGTGTGTAAATGTAAACATATATGTCATATTTGATATGTTTCTGGATATGGGGAATGTTACCATTCACGCAGTGGGTGAATATGGTAACCATTCACATTACCTTTTTAACCATCATTTCCACTTATTTTTAGGGGTAAAAATGGACATTTGCAAAACTTTTATAAAATCCGCCAAATTCGTCTCTTCAAAATTGGTTATTTATAATCTAACTCTTCACTACTTTCTCTATTCATCGTGGAAACCAAAACCCCAACAATGTTCTCTACCTCTCATTCTTTCTCTCTCTCTCCCTCTCCCTCTCTCCTCTTCCATCTTTCTCTAAACCAACGTCCCTGAAAGTAGAGATAAGATCATGGGTTTGCCTATTTATGCCCTGCAGAAACCCTAATTTTTTGGAGTTTTCTTGTGTTCCTTGTTTATTTATACTCATTCCTTTAATCTTCTTATTCTTTTTCAGGCAAACACAGATCTTTGCCGGCATTAGCATCCCGTAAGTCCGACCTCATGGATTTGCAAAAATCCAGCAATGTCAAAAACAAAACAAAAAACATAAATATCCTGAAACTACAAAGAAAATAAACCTGAAAAACCTTGATTGCCGACAGAACTTTGCCGGAGTTTGTAGCCTATAAGGCCGACCTCATGGATAAAGAAGAAACCATTGGTTCGTTCTTAGGTGAAGAAGAGAGGATACAGAAAGCTTAAGGCTTTGCACGATGGAGAGAGACGTGATTTGGAGGAGTTTTTTGATTTGCAAATGACCACTTTTACCCCTAAAAATAAGTGGAAATGAGGGATAAAAAAGTAACGTGAATGTTACAATATTCACCCACTACATGAACGGTAACATTCCCCTATATATATATATATATATATATATATATATTTATATATATGTGTGTGTGTGTGTGACGTTCTAGTGGGCGGTGGTCAGTAGAACGGTAGAACCTCTAGTGATTGCCCCTTTAAAAGTTTGATGCCTGACAGTCCTTGGAGACAAATGGCAAAAAATAAGACAGAACAGACATTTCAAGACCATCTGATTGAAGGTTGAAAAATCAGGAATTTCTATAACCTAGGTAGGGTCTAGTGAACCCTATGGAACCATTGACATCAAGGTCGGAGGTCATTGACCATATTGCTGATGTTAGTAGCCACACAGCCAGATCAAAGCAGTGATGTCAGCAGGAAATTTAATGTTAAATCTTCAATTGATCAATTGCTCACTCTAATACAAAGTTGTTATTGGAAAGGTAGATTAGGGTATAAGGGAGAGAGGAGACGGTGAACAGATGAAAAAATTATTATTTTTGTCCTCATTTACATACATATTTATACCCAATGGTATGTTACAATTTTGGTAATCAAATCACCAATGAAAAATTTCAGTTTTGTAGCTGAAAGAGTATCCTCACACCCCTTGGAAAAATTACCATTGTAGTCCTATGTGAAATTCCTAATATACCCCTAGGTACAAAGTATGTCCCTCAACACGGTTCCCACAATGTTACCTAGGTTTCAACAATATTAACAAATTATCAACATATTTTACTAGATTTCCATGGTACAGTTCCATTTTCAAAGGGACTTTAATGAAATCAGACACCAACATTTTGATCCTTGCTAATACACACACAGATAACAATATTCAAACAATGAGTTCAAGTGGAATAGAAATATCAAATAAAAGGCTAGCACGTTTGCAAGAAAATTCAGAAATACTGATCTTAGATATAGGAAAAAGGAATCATACCGTTTGGAAGTCTCGATTTTGGAGCACTCCGATGGAACAAAGCCTATACACAAATGGTTGTATAGCTTCCAAGAGCAGATTATTTACTCCAATAGCATCTTTGCCCATCTCTACCTATCATCATTGCAAGAATGACGTACATAAAACATGAAAAGAAAATATACTTGTGTTGGTACTTAGTACTCAATTCCAAAAGAAGACAGCTTCAGTTCACTGGTATACCTGTATTAATTCTAGCTTCCTGTTGTGTACAAAAGGGCTGACATCGGGGTCACTTTCATTGCGATATTCAAGCTTGGAAATATGTAAGTTGTCAATAACATTCTGGATAGTCTGCTGCTTTGCTGAGCAATCACATTCAATAGAAGGATCTAAGATTTATAGGAAACTAACTTTGGAGACCCCAAGTATCTGATAGGTAACTTACCTCCTGGTGTCGCTGTTAAAGCTAATATCCTCAACTGCACTGGTACAGCCATCAACTACAAATTTGGGGCATAGTTAAGGTCTCGAAGCATTGAAATGTATGTGTTACACCTTGAATTAACAAGGATGGGCAGAAGGATAATATATAATGGAGGAAGATTGAGAAAGGAATTACAAGACAAACCTCACGAAGTGCCACGCAATAGGAATAATTTCCCGTTGCTCGGTGAGCCTCATCAATTACCAAACAAACCAGGTGTTTCACCAAACATATGCCTGCAATAAACTACCATTAGCAGAAATGAGCAACAAAGCATATAACTAAAGTACACTGCATGAAATGGTGAGGGAAGACTAATTGGGGGCACCCGAAAATTTTAAAATTTATTCAAATACTCAGTAGATGAGAATTTATTTAAAAAATAAATATTATTATATCATTCTACTATTAAAAGTACAAGGACTATGCTTAATTTTCTATGGAGGTAATTACCCTTAATCTTACTTTATATGAAAAATGTATAAAATAAAATTATAAAAAAATTATAAATTACTTAGAGATAGATTGTAAACTTAGTGTTTGAAAAAATCCCCTTCCACTCCATGTCTCTCTCTCCCCACTCCATTTAGCTCAAGATTTCTCTCTCCCCTCTCACCCCACATCTCTCACTCTCTTTCTCTCCCCTCCAAAGTGTTGCGTAGAGACCACCTCTTCATCTCCCAAGGAAACGCATGCCTCTCTCTCTCTCTCTCTCTTCCCCCGATTTATCTACCCAATGAAATCCATCTCTCTCCCGATTGGACTTCCAAACAAAACTCTCTCTACATTCATCTCTCCAACGAAAGCCCTCTCTATTATGAGAAATTCCTAAGTTTTTTTCCCAGTTTTGTAGCCTTACTAATCAACGGTTTGTTTTTACAGTGATTTCTAAGGGACCTGGTACTGAAAGTGCGTGATTATTCTCGGACTTGCAACACCTTTTAATGACTCAAGGTGACAACTGATTTTGTATAATAGTAGGAGGTGATCAGCAGCAATTTGTTCACCGAGATGAGTTGAAGGTTTACATTCTATACTTGGATGGATATCGGAATACACAATGTTGAATCCCAAATTGATTGCAATGGTCTGATCCTCAGGCCGCTTGAGAGTTCTTCACTCCTTTGATGAACTGAATCGACGAGGGTGAAATGAAGTCACTTCCTTACAAACCAGGCAGCCGAGGTCCAATGGAAGCAAACAAGCCGCTGGAAAAAACCTGATACTTCCATACACATGGCTTTATATGGGTCCCACCTACCTTATAATTATATAGCATGGCTAGAGGAGGTTCTGAGTTCAATTCTCTTCCTCTTGTTGGCCAACCTCAGGGATTTATCCCTCTATTTGACCAGTGTGTGGATTATTCGGGTGCTCTAAGAAGCCCGGAGACCCTCAGTTGCCAAAAAAAATAGCATGGCTTAGATGAAAAATCTTCTTCTAGTTACTATGTAAGCTGGGGTTTTGTTAGTGGCAACTTGTAACACATCTATAAGGAATTATACTATAGATCCTACCCCTTCGAGCTTATCAACTTGCACATCCCCCTTTATCAGAAAGTAATCTCCCAACGTAGCATGTCAAATAATTGCTTACCATAGTATGCTTGAAGGGTTGTTCCTTCAAAATATGTATAAGGTGTGGTTTGTCTTAGAAGTACTGTAATGAAATTTTTAGTGAGCCATTGCAGGAATATATTTGGATTCCATGACGTTGTTATGATGCTGAGCTTCATTTCGAATTATGTTCTGAAGATGAATGTGATGAGAAGGCAGGGTAGATCGATGCCATTAGAATGGAAGTGCATGGGATTTCGGTAACTCCTTTTCGGGAGTTTTTGGATTGTGTTGCTGGAAGGCCACAATCACCGAGATTTACAGTTCCCGGAGCAGTTTTCCCAAAAACACAAAAACTGATCAAACAATCATCAAATCTTATCTAAAAATTTAGAAAAAATAACTATACATCTTGTAAAATCAAGATCTCTGGAAAACTATCCTTTTTTTTCGAGTTCGGGTGATCCCGTGATGACATCAACATGATTTCATACTGACGTCAGCACACTGGTGGGTGACGAAGTGGACTTAGAGAAGGAGAACCTGCTCTGATACCCAGAAAAAGATTAGGGTTGGTGATTTAGGATTTAAGATTTTATAGAGAAGAGAGAGAAAAGAGGGGAGAGATTGGGGTAAATGGTTTGGTTAGGGAAAGAGCCCTACTAGCCTTCTTATATTAATGAGAAATATAACAGTACAAATATACCCTTACAAACATATCAACACTATTATGTTAGATTTTAGAATGCTCAGATTTTCAATTATTTGCTACCACGCTTGTAACGAACATCCTTATCTTTCAATCTCTGAAACTGACAAGTCATCTCCAGCAGCCCACATCATTTTCCAGCCTCCAATATGTTGTTGATAATGGCTTGACAGGACTTTTTGATACTATGCCTTGGCTTTAATACCTCTAATCTAAATGGTTGCAGAATGATGAAGTTGAAAGAAGATACAGGTATTATTATGCTTGGGGAGACTTCTTTCCTCCAATAGCTGAAATGTTTGAGACTGCATTCTTCAAATAGCTGAAATGTTTGGGCTCATCACACTCGTGTTCTGGTATGTGAATGTCATCACATTTAGACAAGAAATTTTGTATACTCGGATGCATTACCTTAGAAGTGATTTCTTTTACGGCCTGACCCATTTGTTGGTATGAAAATAAACGAAATTTCAAGATATTTTGTATCTTAGTTTAACATGACATAAGGGTTAGTTTATGATCTACATTTGATAGGGCATTATAATATTTTCTGCAACTTCCAGTCTTTATCAAAACTCTCATCTAATATATCCCGACATGGGATAGACTGATTGGACCTTACTTAATATCAAGTAGGGCTGTTAACGGGTTGGATTCGAATTGGATTGGAGTCGATCCAAATTTGATTCAATTGTTTACATGCTATATTTGATTTGATCCGATATCGGATAGAAATAATGGTCTAAGATTCATATAACTAAACAATATCCAAATTTGATCCATTACCTTTCATGAATAGAGTTTGAGTGAGGGTTTCAGATTTTGGGGATGAATTACAAAATTTGAGATTCAAAATAACACTCATGAGTGCAAATTTTTACAAATTACATAAAATATTTTTCTAATAAATTTTAAATAGTTTTAGTAATTATGTAGATTAACATTGTTCTAGAAAAAATATTAATAGTTTAACTAAATTATTACTTATAATTGACATATTTTAATACTTTCTCAATATATAGAGTAACATTTTAAAATAAATAATACATTACAAATTAATTAAAACCTTATATATTTTGATCTTTTTTATCTGTGAAACCTTAGATAGTTTGACTACTTGTAATTAACAATTTTAAATAATTATAGTAATTTCTTTAAGAAACTACAAAATTTATTGTAAAAATTAACCATTTTAATTCTATTTATTAACACGTACGTAATTCCTTTGGCAAATTAAAATTCTAAAACTCCATAAGCTTAGCTAGAAATGAATTACTTTTAATATAAGTGGGACCCACTAATGAGATTAAGAAAGATTTAAAATCTAAATACTAAAAAAATCCTTGTGATGAGATGAGACTAAAATATTAAACTACTCCTTCTTTCATAAAATATTAAACTAATTCTTCATAAAGTGTCAAACCTTAGACAGTGAATCTTCAAATATTAAACTACTCCTTTCATAAATTTACAAAACATGAAATGAGACTAAAACATTTATTCTTATTTTTAATTATACTTGTTTTAGAAGATTAAGATGTGCAAAGCACGTGCACCCTTACTAGTCTATATATATATATATATATATATATATATATATAGCTAGAGTGGGTGGCTCACTAATCAGTTATCATGATCTTTTACTTCATTTTTAGTTGAGTTGCAGTAGGGAATATTTGTTCTCTATTCCTTAAATTCACTATTATTAACATTCATTAAGTGCAACTTGATCATTCTACTTGGACTAAAAAAAATATAGGGGATAATACAATGTAAACTCTTCAGTCTTCCCACACAAACTCTATCTTCTCCATAGCCCCAGTTATGACCAGGTACTAAAGTTAATCTTCAAATCAATAGAGGACGAATAAGTCACTCACAAAGTCCAATAGCTGACCTAAAGAAGTATAAAAGTGTACTGACCTCATTAGACCATATTGCGCAACTAACAGCCGTATGATCGATAATGTCAATCTAAAGCAAGGGTGGAACTTGGAAGCAAACAATTGAGCTTAATCTAATTGAAATTGTGTAGTATTAAGGAAATCAAGTTTTTATTATATTATTAGAAAATGGAGATGCTTTAGTGTCAAAGCTCGGTAATGCTAAAATTGTATCAAAATTGTGCACAAACAAAAAAGGGGGGATTTTCCAACAGAAAGCATCTGATAACAAGAGCAAGGGCTTAGAGATTCACCAGATTGAATATCCTTTTCAAGAACTTGTGGAGTAACAAAGAAAACTCGCTTAATTTTCCAAAAGCATGCTCTTCTTGAAGGACTCGTCTGACCTGTCATATCAATTGTCCATTCCTGCAATCAGTTTGATCCCAATCTTTTCAAAATATGTCTGAAATACTGATAATATGGACCGCATAAAGTTGGGATGAGGAACTAATGAAAATTTATAAATAGAAGTAATTTTTCTTTCAAATAATTCAGACTTGAGAAAATAACTCATAAGAATAAATCAAAAAGATGTCATACCTGAGACATACCCACAATATTATGGCATGCTTCAATTTGTTGCATGACCAGAGGTCGTGAAGGAGCAGCAAATACTATTTTCCCTGTTATGAGAAGAGCAAGCTTAGACTTCAATGTTTTAAAATCCAGCTTCAAATTAAACTCGGGCAATTGAATAAGAAACAAAACTTTTTATCCACGATGCAAGGAACTGAAATTTTAATGGCCAAGTAAAATCTAAGTGAAATGTTATGCTTTTAACTACTTCTTAAAACATAACAAAGAAGTCACTAAACTAGGAAAAAGAAAACCTTCAGATTGAATAACCGATCCATACTCTTGCTTTTAACATTTTATTGATGATCAATATTATATCAAGATAACTAACAGAAATATGCCTACTTCCGTTGTCCAAATTCCTAAGAAGGAAACCTAAAAATTTCTGCAATAGGATACTTTTTATACCTATAACAGAGGTTGTGATCTACATGTTCCTCGACTATTTACACATTCTTCTATATATTAGGTTTCTATTGGAAGAGTGAAACGTGATCAAGTCATAAGTAGTCCATATGCACATAGCACATGAACCAAGAACAAATAAAAAACATATTCAAGAAGAAGAAAGACCGCTCAAAATTCATTTTGTGCAGAATTATTCTCTTACGGTCGTAACCGGTACTCTCCACCAGGTGTCCATCGTATCAGGTGGCTGTGAACAGTGCTGCAATATGATCAATCATAATTGTACCAAAACAACATGTCTCAAAACCGTAAAATAAAATCTAAAGCATGCATACCATGGAATGCCTCATAATCCATACAGATTATGAATTGGGCACTTTAGAAATACTGGAGATGTTCTTACCCTAAAGTATTAGTCTATAGATACTGAAGTTCTTGCGCTTTGTAATACAACTGGCCTCTGTGAAAGCCACTTCCTACTAACTAATGATCAGTATTGTTAAAGCTTCTAGGCAACCTAAGGCGGTAAAACCCCAGGCCCCTGAGGTGTCCCCGATGAACCCATGCCAACAAAAAAATCCCACCCTCTCTCTCACAGATGAACTATTGTTCTCTAATAAAGTTGTATTTTAATTGCTAGATGCAATTAAGCTTAAATATACCTAGATGCAATTAATTAACTTGAGTGGACTGAGGATCTCTTGAGTGGACTTGACCTAATTGGTTTGACCTTTAATTCCGAGCAATTTGGGAATATCAAGGTTTAAAAAAGCGGTTTTATAGTACCTTGTCTGATTGTGTGGGATCATTTCTAAAGTTGCAACTATTCTCTTTGGAAGGCAACTTTCTCTTTGTTTCTTGCATTTTTTATCAACCAAACATTAGTAGAGTATGACCAAAACCAACTTCAAATCAAATAGGGTGCGTTTGCATTTATGGAATCGGGGGATGGAATTTTCATTTCCATCCCACAATTCCAAATCAATTGTTTGAGGCACATTAGAAAGAGGGTGGAATTAGAATTCTCCAATTCCATACGGTATTAGAACAGTGATCTCAAGGGCAAAATCTGTGGAACTCAAATCCTTAGTTGGGGGGGTCTTATTTGACAAATCCATGGTGTCGTGGAATTGAATAAAAGAGAGAAGCCCGACGTTTTTTTCTCTCCATTCTCTCTCGTTCTCCCATTCTTTCTCTTCGTCCTTCAACCCTAGTTAGAGGAATTCGACGCCGAAGATGGACAGAGGAAATGTGATAAAATTTTTTTTTTCGTTTTCTCCTCCTCCCTCTGCCCTCAGAGAGGGTTTCTATCTCTCTATTCTGCTTCCTGATAAAAATTCTGAGATTTGATTGATATTTTGATGTTTCACCTTCATGATTGAATCATTTTTTTTCCTCTAATTGTCCTATGTACGGCATAAGGGGTTTAGAGTTTCAATAGGTGGCGAATAGAAAGCGCTAAATCCTATACGTAGATATCAAACCTACGAATCGAGTGAGAGACTAATGGTGGCTTCTGAAGTGAGAGAGATTGCAGAAATATTTAATTGCACAATTCATATAGAAAACAACTCCTCCTTCAAACATAACAGAGAGAGAGAGGCTTCTGTGTGATGAGATGAGAGGAGAGAGAGTGGACAGTGGAAAGTAGGTGCTGCAGGACCATGCAACTAACCTAGGATGACGCAATTTAGAGATCAGAAATTGAATTCTAGTTAATACTGAAAATCATAAAATATCTAGATTTCACAATTATAATAAAGAAATCCAAAAGGGAATTATTAAAGTCCTAGGTCAAGTAACAACCCCACAATAATGAATTTTCAAATCTGATTTTGGTGATCGTAATGGAGGTGGGAACTTCCACTAGCTTAGGGAATTAAACCAATTATCAAAGTGATTTCCTTATTCTCTAGAGGATTTCAAGAACAATTCTAGGGTCAACAATGGTTATAAATTGTAATATGCATATTAGGTAGGTTTTCAATCAATGTTAATTGTAGAACACAAAACCTAACAACAATAGTGATCAATTGTAATCTAGGGTAAAGATCTGGGGTGGCTGTTTTAGGGTTTTGCAATTGCAAGAGTGCTGTTTCTGCAATGAGGAATGGATTAGGAGGCTGTAATAGCAAGACTAGTTACTGTCGGAATGTTGGACAGCAAAGGGCTGGAGCTTGGGTGGCCAGCGGCTGAAGAGAATGGGTGGGAGTGGGACAGCCTGCAATTGAGCTGGGACAAATTGTAGGGGCAGTAGTTAAGTGGAGACAAGTATGGGAAGGTTGTGGCAGTCAATACAAGGCCTGTATAGACCTGCGGCGGCAGCTAGATGGGGTTAGGAGGTGTAGAATGAAGGGCAACAAGGGGTGTGGGCAATTGGGACTGGTGGCACCTAGGGAAGGCCTGAGGAGGCTGACAGCAGCCTGGAGAACAGGCAGGGGGCTGGCAGCAGTGATTGAATGGGTTGTGGGGGCTGGTGGCTGCATGAGAAAGTTTCTAGAGTTTGGGTAACTAGGGTTTGTAAAAGAAAAACAAAGAGATAAACAAAAGAGAAGAGGATAACCTGACTTCACACCAAGGATTGATATGGCATCACACAACGGCTTCACACCATTCCCTTTACAGGAGATTCCAAAAGCAAAAAAAGCTCTCAAATTTCATTCATAAAAATTCTGTAAATTCTCAATTCCTAAAGAGTATATTTATTAGAAAAGAATAAACCCTAAGTTTAACCATTTACTAAATCGTCATTACAAGTTCTAAATAATTACTAAAAACAATCTCAAATACTAATAAACTAAGATAACTAATAAGAGGGCCGGCCATCTATGATGGGCCACGCCATCCTATAGACTAATCGTAGCCCTCGAATCATCCTGCTCTCAATCTGACGGCGGATCTCCCTCCACATCGCGATCTAACGGTAGATCTCCATCACAGACATGATCTAACAGTGGATCTCCATCGAAAACACGATCTAAGCCTCTAATGTCCGCATCAGTGAGGGTGGGGGAATGGGACTGTGTCTGAACGTGGGACAGGTGGACAAAGAGATAGTTGGTCAATGGGACAATGGGGCTGTGAATGGATCTGTTGGGTTACGATGAAGGCTGAAGACTAAGATAGAGGAGAGGGGCTGGTGAGGATCTGTTAGAGTATGATGAGGGATCAGTGAGAATAGAAAAGAGGTGTTGGTTTCAGTGAAGGATCTCAGAGGATGGATTGGCCGTGAGTTTGTGAGAACTGTATGAGAGGGAGAGAGTTCATTTCCATCTAATCCATAGTGCATCCAAATGGAAGAATTCAGAATTCTCTGTTCAATTCAATGGATTTTAATTCCATAGAATTCAATTCTTTGGGTCAATTTTAAGTCCACAAATCCAAACGCACCCTTAATGAACCAACTTAAGAAAGTGTTATTCCTGCCCTACTGACACTAAAAAGCTATCCAAATTCCAAACAATAAAGCCTGATTGCTTATCCTCCAAGCAGAAGGTCAACAAGCTCACTTCTTTCTACAAAGTCAGCGAAAATTTTCACGCTGCTAAGACCTTCCTTTCTTCTCATAGAATAATTGAATGATGAGGAAACAACCCACTCATCACTAATGACTCTCCACTTTCCAGCATTCATTTAATGTTTAACAATCTTTAAAGTTTTCTGCCTTTGGGACCACAGACAAAGAGCAAAATGACAGTATTTACCAATTGTTGTATGCATAGAAGTACAGAACTATAACTATAATCATCTCATACTTAATAAAGTCAAAACCCGAAGCCCAGGTAATAAGGGTTCTTGAGGAGAGGCATCCCCTAGGCATTGCTTAAACGATGGCTCGCAACCAAAATTTATTTGATAAAAATAAGAATATTTATAGATTAATGAAATAAAAATAAAAATTGGAAACAAAAACATACTAAGACCACAAATGTCAATGCAAAAAATAAAGAGCATAGTTTACTACTGAGTAAGGAAGTAATGAATTTGTAGTGAACATGAAAAAAAATAGCTTAGAGATTTTGCGAAAAATTGGGGGAAAACATATATAGAAATAGAGAGGGAGAGAGAGAGAAGTTGGAATCCAAGAACTAGGGTTTGGATGAAGGAGAAGAAGAAGAGAAGAATAGAGAGAGTGCTTCAAACGTAAGCCTCCTCTTTCTACTATTATATATATAAGATGATTACAAGATTACATAAATGTCATTACTAACATAGAGTTAATAAGGGCCTAATATAAGTGAGGGCATAAATGCCCTCACAGTACAACATAACATAACCATATTCTCAATACTCCCCCTCAAGCTGGTGCAAATATGTCTTGCATACCCAGTTTGTCTATTATGGTGTGAAACTGGGAATTTCTTACTCCCTTGGTCAAGATATCCGCAAGTTGATGCCCTGTTCTTACAAAGGGAGTACAGATTAGTCCTAGAGCAAGTTTTTCTTTGATGAAGTGTCGGTCGACCTCAATGTGCTTGGTTTAGTCATGTTGAACAGGATTGTAGGCAATGCTAATAGCTGCCTTGTTGTCACAATACAACCTCATTGGTCTCTGAGGAGGAAGGCCAAGTTCTTTCAGCAACATTTCCAGCCATAAAAGTTCACATACACCATGGGCCATAGATCTGAACTTTGTCTCTGCACTTGATCTAGCAACAACCGCTTGATTTTTACTCCTCTAGGAAACAAGGTTGCCACCTACAAAGGTGCAATACCTGGATGTAGATCTTCTATCAAACACCGACCCAACCCAATCAGCATCTGTATAAGCCTCAATCCTTATGTGACCATAGGAGGCAAAGAGAAGACCTTTTCAGGAGAAGACTTTAAGTATTTGAGAATTCTATACGCAGCTCTAAGTGAGAGGTCCTGGGAGCATGCATATACTGACTAACCACACTCACTGCATAGGCAATGTCAAGATGAGTGAGGGAGAGGTAGATGAGTCTGCCTACAAGTCTCTGGTATCAGTTAATGAGTCCTCATTGTTGTCCCCAAGTCTATGATTTTGCTCAATAGGAGTAGCAATAGGTTTGCATCCCATCATCTCTGTTTCTTTCAACAAATCAAGAACATACTTTCTCTGAGATATAAAGATTCCTTCTTGGATTTAGCAACCTCAATTCCCAGAAAATATTTTAGATCGCCCAAATTTTTAATTTCAAACTCCTCTACAAGGTGATGCTTCAGCATTTTCAACTCTTCCTGATCATTACCTGTCATAAGACTCATAACATCGTCATCAGCATAAACTATGAGGGTAGACACTTTGTCTTTGCCTCGACTATGCTTGAATAAAGTGTGATCAGTCTGACTCTACATGTACCCATACTTAAGCATAGCTCTTTGAAATCTATCAAACCATGCTCTCGGAGATTGCATTAGCCCATACAAAGCTTTCTTCAACTTGCACACATTTCCTCCAGCTGTAGGAAACTTAAACTCAGGGGGTTTCCTCATGTGCACTTCTTCCTCCAGCTCACCAAGGAGAAAAGCATTTTTTAAGTCAAGTTGTTGTAGTGACCACCCTTGATTGGCAATAAGGGAGATGAGGACTCGAATTGAGTTCATCTTTGCAACATGAGCAAAAGTCTCCTAATGGTCAACACCATACGTCTGAGTGTAACATTTTGCAACAAGTCTGGCCTTGTACCTTTCGACAGATCCATCAGACTGATATTTTACAGTGAACACCCACTTACAACCCACTGGCTCTTTTCATTTTGGCAAGTCAACAAAATCCCACGTAGCATTCTTCTCGAGATTCTGCATCTCCTCACACATTGCTTCCCTCCATTTAGGATTGGATAGGGCCTCGGGAACACTGCGTGGCACAAAAACAGAAGACAAAGACGAAACAAATGCACGATATGATGGAGACATGGAGTTATAGGTAACAAAGTGGGAGATAGGATGTTGGGTGCATGTACAAACTCCTTTTCTAATGGCAATAGGAAGATTAGTATCATTAACAACAGGAGACATAGGAGGGGTATCAGTGTTACCTGGGATAGGAAGATTAAAGGAGGCTTCTTGGCAGGGAAGATGAGGTTCATTTCTTCTTTGTCTTGAATACACCTGCAATTGTTTTTCCTTCGCAGCAAGAGCAATTTCATTCTTCAATGCTTCATCACTCCCAACATCAACCACAGGTATAGGTAAGGAAGAAGACAACTCTTCATCCTGATGCTCCCCCTGAAGAGATGTCTTCGGGCTAGAAAAGAAATGGGTGGTTTCACAGAAAGTGACATCAAGTGACACCAAGCATTTTCAGGGTGAATGATGGTAGCACTTGTACCTTTTCTGGGTAGAAGAATAACCAACAAAGATGCACTTTAAGGCCTTGGGATCAAGTTTGGAGCGATCAGGGCGATAAACATGAACGTAACACACACACCCGAACACTTAAGGTGGAATAGGAAACACGGGAGCCCGTGGGAAAAGGAGATCAAGAGGGGATTTGAAACCCAACAACCGAGAAGGCAAACGATTCATGAGAAAGGTAGCAGTAAGTAAGGCTTCAAACCAAAAAGAAGATAGAACATGCATAGAAAAAGAAGAGAGCGACTGATCTCTAACAAGTGACAGTTCTTTCTTTCAGCTACATTGTTTTGTTCAGGGGTTTTGACACACGAAGTTTGATGTGCAATCCCATGTGCAGAAAGGCAGGGAGAAAGATCACTAGAAGTGTACTCACCCCCATTATCAGACCGAAGGACTTTGATGGGGTTGCCAAACTGGGTGCGAACCATAGCATGAAAAGTCGTAAAAACAAAACATAATATACATCACTTTTAGCTTTCAAAAGGTAAACTCAGGTAACCCATGAGTAATCATCCACAAAAGTAATGAAGTACTTGTAACCAAACAAAGAGATAGTGGAAGATGGAGCCAAACATCAGAGTGAACTATATCAAAAAGAGAACTACTTCGATTTCCATGAAATAAGTAAGAAGATCTACAATGTTTCGCAAGTTCACAGGGTTCACAATGTAAATTTAAAGATAAAGAAGATACAAAATAAGGGAACATCTTCTTCAATAACACAAAGGAAAGGTGACCCAATCGTTGATGTCAGTGCATCATATCAGTAGCATAAAAGCTACTCCCAAAACAAGACTGATGAGGCAACTGCGACGAATGATCCAGCAGGTATAAGCCATCTTCCTCATGTCTACTTCCAATAGTCCTCCTCGTCACCAGATCCTGAAAGAGACAATGAGTATGAAAGAATGTACACTGTAGTTCAAAGATTTTGTAATACGGCTCACAGACATAAGATTAGTTGCAAAATTAGGAACTTGTAAGACAGCGCCAAGGGGCATGGAGGAAGTAGGAACAACACTACACTACCCTTCCCTAAGATAGAAGAAAAAGAACCATCGGCAACTCTAACTCTATCTTTTCCATAACAAATATGATACGAGGAGAAGAGAGAGGACATACCCGTCATGTGATCAGTAGCTCCTGAATCAATGATTCATGAGGGGTTGGTAGTGGAAAGAGAAGCACTGTGTACTTAGTTGATGTACCTAAGTGGGAAAAAAAAGAAGCAGTTGTAGACGGGGTCTCTAACCGAGACATGAGTGGCGAAGAGCCTTAATCTCCTCTCAACATAATCCAGAACCGGTGACGGGTGCAGATGAGGGATCCGATGATGTAGAACCAATTGAAGCAGCTAAGTGGGTAAAGGTGCCACCCATGCCCCCAAAACGGCCGCCCGAGCGACCCCCTCGAATGACAACTGTGGGTGATCGTGAAGGACGACCATGGAGGTTCCAACGGGTCTCCTTGGTAAGGCGAGTACGGCCACAATGCTCACACTTGAGCTTGTCTTTATTATCCATAGCTGGCCCCATATTCCTACCTCTACCACAACCACTACTCCAACTACCTCGTTGAGACATAGTGGCCAAAGCAGACCTCTCATGGGTAGAGACATGTTGCATTGCACTTTTCCTACTTTCTTCACTCAACATATAGGAGTACACTTGATTGAGTGAGGGAAGAGTCTTTCTACTCAACACTTGGACCCGAGATTGCTCATACTCAGAAGTCAGACCAGCCAGAAATTCAAAGATACGATTTTGTTCTATCATTTTTTTTACTTCTTTGAGATCCTCGGTGTAAGGGATAAAGTTCGTAGAATTGATTAAGTATTGGAGAACGAGCTAGCTTTTGTTGTTATGTTCACAAAAGAGTGACGCGTGGATCACGTGATTAAAATAGAGGAATGGCCCGTTGTCTGATGCACAACGTTTCCGTTGTATACTTCGCAACGTACCCGTAGTCTTATGAACAACGTTTCCGGTGTGCTCTTAACAACGTTTCCGTTTTCTTATGCACAACGTATCCGTTTTACTCTCGACAACGTATCTGTTGTCCTACACACAACGAACCCGTTGTCTTCCGGATAACCATGTCAAAACCCCGTTTTAAGGCATATACAACAAGACCGACTCACAGGGGGAAGTGATCAGGAGGCGATCGTTTTATTCTGACAAGTAGGTGAAAAGCACTGTCTTGGCATTTAATACTGGTCACTTCTGCAAGCTGTCAGAAACAAACCGACTGAACTAATAATAGGCGCCCACATGTGACACGTTAGGTGGCAGATCTGTCTGACATATTTGGTAATGAATGTAGAGCACATGGTATGGACATCTATGGTCATCCATAGGCATTCGAAGCTAAACCTATAAATACCCCGAGAAATTCAGTGCATAAGGACCAAGAAATCTCTACTCTTTCTCTCTCATTTGCTTCTGTGCTTATTACTATTCATCATCTTCTACATCTATTTACTTTGGCATCGGAGTACAGGTCAGGGTATCATACCCTTCAACTCCTACCTTCTACCAGTAAACCAGAATACTTGAAGCAACTGCTGACACGTGTTCTCTCCGGTATTTTCCCCTTCATTCGGAATTGGAGAGTTTAAGATCTTGATAGTGATCTAACTCTTCCCACATCCACCTCATTTGAGAGAAGTAGGTAGCGAGAGTCTTCTCTCCTTGTCGTAACTGGCAAATACTCTGTTGCAATTGATAAATGTGTGTCATATTCCCCACTTGGGACTATGTTTGCTCCACAGTTTTCCATAGGTCTTTGGCAGTGTTTAAAAACAATAAACCACCACTGATGTCGGGCTCCATTGAGTGAAGGAGCCATGACATAACAATAGAATTTTCAAAACTCCACTTCTCATAGTCATCGGAGGAATTATCGGGGTTCGGCTACCTTCCCAGTAATATAACCCATTTTCCCTCTCCCATTGATGTATGGTTTGGCCGATTAAGACAATGTCAAGTAGTTGACTCCATTTAATAGAACAATAGTAATCCTTTGATTAAGGACATCAACACTATGTCCATTCGATCCCAAGTGTAGGGTTTGCCAAAGAGGAAGTGACTTCTGACATATTTCAATCTTCAAAGACGCTACCAACAACCAACACCACACTTCAAACAAGCACTGTACTTCACCTCAAGGGGTACACAAGGAGTACACACTCCTAGACAAAACACAAACACCTTCTAGGTGTAAAATAAGCAATACACTTCAAAAACACACTTTAAATCATCAAAACAACCACCAATTAACCTGAGGAAGGCAAATACAATCATATGTAAGTTGTTCCAATCCCAAACAAGCCATTCTCATACATGTCCGTACAGCTAAGGCACAAAAAACCCAAAAAAGTCCAACCGGCAGCCTATATACCCCCTTAAAATCATCATAGCTCCTCAAATCAATGTGGTTCAGCAAGATACCACTTCCATAGGGTAGGGATGAAAAAAACGAACCAAAAGGGTGTGATTTTCCACAAAAAAACAGCTTAGTGAAGAAGAGATGAAGATCATTCACTTGAGTTATTTTTCCCGAATTTTGTTTCCATTTTCTGTAAAATCCTCATAGAATCTTCAATACATATCCAAATCACATGAAGTAGGGCTCAAAAACTTCTAGAAAAAAAAAAAAAAAGCTCTACTGAATCATACCTTCAAACAGCCAAGCTCATACTCCTGGTCCGTATGGCTGATGTCAACCGTACAGACGATGACATCACCACAGTCGAGGCTCTCCTTTGGTTGGTTGCTTTTGGTTTAAAGGAACTCTTTGGACCTTTGGTTGTGCTCTAATACCAAGTTGGAATCCAAGTACTAGGGTTTGGATGAAGGAGAAGAAGAAGAGAAGAAAAAAAAAAGAAGAGAAGAATAGAGAGAGTGCTTCAAACGTAAGCCTCCTCTTTCTACTATTGTATATATAAGATGGAATACAAGATTACATAAATGCCCTTACTAACATAGAGTTAATAAGGGCCTAATATAAGTGAGGACATAAATGCCCTCACACTACAACATAACATTACCATATTCTTGTTCCCATATTCTCAACAAGAGAGAGAGAGAGAGAGTTAACCTTCTCTTTTTTTCTTGGATAAGTAAGATAATTCATTGCAAGAAAGGACAACCCTCAAACACAAAAGAGACTTTCAAGAAAAAAACACTGAAAGCCCAAAACTAAGCAAAAATCTAATAAGGACTAAGGGTAAGGTCCACACAATTGGAACAAAAAAAATCCTCTCTAGCATCCTTGATAATAGAGGACCAAGGGTGTAGAAGAAACGTTGCACTAAGAATCAACTCATCCATTGACTTCAATTTATCTTCCTAAATATGATTATTCATCTCTTTCAACAAGGACCAACATATGGCAAATGGGGTAATCCTCCAAAGAATTTTCCTATGCCCCTAAAACGATCCTAGAGTAGAGGCCACCCGGAAATGAGATCTTTGAATTATTTAGGTGTAGCCCACAATATGCTGAACTGGCCCACGTACTACCAATAAATGCAACTAAATAAATAAAGTTATCAACAATATAACATGAAACAAAGTAAGAAGTATAAGGATTTTAAAAAAACTATTCACATATAGAAAATGATTTATGGTTGATAGTATGCATAAATGAGAATCGGACTGGAGGATGGGGAACTTAGTTCCCTCAATAGAAAAATAAACAAAAAGAAAACCAGTCCCAGGAAAAAGAAAAGGAGAGGGGTGCAAGGAGGGAACATTGTCCCTCAAAAGAAGAAAAATAAAAATAAAATAAAAGGCAACAGAGAGAGAGAGTAGGGAAGGACCATTGCTCCCTCCAAAATAAAAAAAATAAAAGCGGGGATGGACCAGGAATGCATAGAGAGAGACAAGGCGATGATGGTGAGAGAAAGCATGCATGGTTCAAGAGAGAGAGAGAGAGAGTGCAGGACTGCAGGGATGGTTCAAGAGAGAGTGCAGCTCCATCCAAACGAAAGAGAGTGCAGCACTGCAGGGATGGTTCAAGAGAGAGTGCAGCTCCATCCAAACGAAAAAAAAAAAACACACAGAGAGAGCTACCTGACAATAGCAGGCCGCTGCTACTGCTCCTGGTCTTCCTTCTCTTTACTCCCTCTCAATTTGCCCCTTTTGTCGTGTTTGTCATTTTTTTTAATTTATAACCACCGCATGTGAGGTTCACATCTCAAGCCTGAGGCGTGAAAAAAGGCATACACTTCAAAACACGTACAAATTCCAACAACCTTCAAACTTGAGGTCATGCCTCACAAATGAACAAGTCATTAAGTGCACCTCTCTCATTGCCTCGAAGTGCACATCATCGTTTTTGAAATACCCTGATCTCACATAGGTCATTAACCACTCCCACCACATATAGTATGCTCTTGCTAAGGTTGATCAGAAGACTCGAGACCACCTTAAAGCAACAAAAAAAATACATCTCGGAACGACTAGCTTTGCCAATGATAATAGTCATCCACCAATTACAGGAGATATACTGGTACAATGTGGCCTAATGAAAATCTTTCCATCTCACTCGTGATTTGCACTCTCTATAGTAACTAACTCAATGTCCCTGTCACTAAAATAAACTAGAAGGTCACAAGGGATACACACACCTTCATCCACAATTTACATTTCTTTCTGAAGTCCATTACCTAAATGCGGAGTCCAGAAATTTTCAGTTAACATGGTCATTCGCTTTTCCTATATCAATTTTGCATATTACTCCAGGAATACCACTTCCCAAGCAAGAATCAATGCACTCATTAGCTACTAAGACCCTGTCAAGAAACTCTCCCACTCAAAAAAGTGCCTTCACTGGGGATATCACCCAAATATCAATGACTCGTCCAAAGTCAAACAAGACTAATACATGTATTATATTAAAATTTTACACTTTGACTAGTTTAGATGCTAAATAACACAAATAAATAATTTCTCAATCTATTTAATCTTGAAAGAGTACATAACCACAAGAATATAAGGTGATGAAGAATTTAGAACATTCGACACACCATTAAATGTGGAAAGCCATGTTTGGGTTGGCCATGATTCTAGGGAGTGCAGATAGCATGTGGGCTACGTCTCTTCCTCCCATGGCCCCATCGAGTGTTTTTCTTAGATTAATACCAGCACTAGGGAATTCCCAAAAAGCCTAGAAGTTACCTTTCACAAGTTATGATGGGTTATAATTTAGGCAGGCAACTTAGAATTCGTCATCGGACATGCGCAAAAGCATGTGGTTGTGGATGAATAAACAATTAGGAATTGACGAGAAATTAAATATGCATGACTTTATATTCCAAAGATAACACGATGTTTAGTTGCAACACCTGGTAACTATGCACGTAATAATACTACCTCTACTGCCAAGCAATATTACCTAGGCACTTCAGTTTTCCTAAATTTTGTCATGCTGACACCTTGACACGACACGACACGACACTCTGTGGCACGACACGACACTCCTTGGTACGTGCTTATACCATGCCATGACAACATCAGCATTATGGTTAGGCACGTAGTGCTTCAAGTATGTAGTGTCATTTAAAAAATACAACATATATATTTTAGATTGTTAGGAACTTCTTGTGAAGTTGTATAACCTTTTCGGCAACAAAGAGGAAAACTTACTAGGAGAGCGACTGCACCAACGACGATCTATATGTACATCTCTCTCTTGTTTTCTCATCTCTATATGAGCATTTTCTTAGAACTTTGGTACATACTTTATAAAATTTTGGGGACAAGTGGTCCCTCCTCTCTATTCTTATTATTTTCTCTATATTTTTGGGTTATAATATTTTCATATATATATAATCATTTTCAAAAATCTATACGTTTGTGCCACCGTATTGGGATTTCTAGAGCTTGTCGTGCCAAACACCTTTAGACACCTGCACACTTGGCACTCATACCACGTGCCTAGGTAACACTGCTGCCAAGGCATCTAACTGCAACACATATGATCAGGTTGAGGATAATACCAAACATATACTAATAACGTCATTACACGTTATTATGTAGCAACCTTATATATATATATAAGATCCCATATTCTCCAAAGAAATGTTCGAGGATTAGGAGCATGAACAAGTATCTGTTCTCCCCATACCCATCAGCAACTTCTATATCCAATTGAATTCATTTTGCAATAGCACATTAATAGCATTTCAAGCTGTCAATATGCAAATATTATCTACGCACATCTAGAATTTCTTCCCATATAAATAGAGGGTTGTGACAACTTGCGCAACAACCTTTTTCTTGGAGGACCCATGGAAAATAGTTCTGGATAAGTGATTTTCAATTTGATCATAGTGAGCCCCACATTCAAAATAATGAGTTACCACATCAGTGGTATTTCTTTATGCTTGACATTTCTTAATCAAGTTTATCCAAGGCATTTCAAATGCTTGAGACTTGATAAAGTTATCCAGAAATGACAAGCAGAAGAAGAAAAATTGTGTGCCAATGCAGCAATACCTTTTCTAGCGCAGAATCCACAGTCAGCTAACTGACACATACAATCAGGTATCGTTAGTTATCCCCAAATTATATAGTGTGTGTTTGATAACACCCCGGAGTATTCCATAGCAACCAAATGAAAGAAAAATGAAAAGAGAATACAGTTTTTTTTATCAATTATTATATAGAATACAGCTTGACATATACTCAATAAAAATCATGATATTCAATAACCTTACCTTCAGGAAACCATCTGAAGTAGTTAAACATTACAACAGCGGCAATAAGAGTTTTCCCAAGTCCTGTTGGCAATGCCACCAAGGTATTCGAGAATAAAGCCGTCTTGGTTATAGAGAACTGGTAGTCACGACGTGGAACATTAACTGCCGACAAATGGAAAAAGTGAGGAGTTATCTTTATTGTTTTTCATCATTAAATATTTAAAAAAATATTGGTAAAACTTATCTTTATTGTTACGAAACTCTAATTAGAAAATTCCATATAAACTGAAATTTCATAAGAATTTGATTCAGAAAAAATCGAATCATCAGTTCATAAATTCAAAACTGAAGCACATTACTTCATTCAAGCCCATAAGCCACTTGTTGAAAAGATGATTTGGGGTGTGTGATGAAGAACAAATTGACCAATCAATGATAGAAATGATAATTAAAATAGTAACACAAGAGAAAGAATACTGCTTCGCTGAAAATACAAACAAACAATACCAGATGCCAGCTTGCTATGTTAGTAAAATCCCCAATTGTTGATTATAGAGACCTAGGTTAAAAACCCATCTCCGCGACTCCACCCACTAACCAACTAACCAGTAACCACCAACCCAGATACCCAGCCAAAAAATAAAATGAGATTGAACAAAAGGGGAGGCCTAAACCTGGATAGATCCATGTTTTGGCAGCTTCATGATTAATTTCAGTGCAGAAACCCGTCTCAACACCTCCAATGTTATCTTGAGCACTATGACTATGAGATTCATTCTCAAAAACAGATCCCCCATCAACCTTCCTGACAAATTTATCGAGAGTGGATTGCCGGGAAGTCGCAGGATTCTTCAGTTTCTTCTCCACCAGATTCTGATGGAGAAACCCATGAGCAGAATCCCCTGAGCGTGAAGTCGAGGCCTCTGTGCCTTGGCATGCAACATCGATTTCTCTCACAGCTGCCTCCCAATCAAACTCCTACAAACAAGTGTCGATAATTTGAAAACCAGAGAGCAGGAATTAATAGGGTTTTTTTATTTAAAAGGTAACGGAAATATCGACTCACATCGTCGTCGTCGATGATGACTTCGTTAGGGATGGGTGGCGCCGCCATCTGGAATCACCGTCGAGATAGATCTCTCCGTCCCTCTCTCTCTCTCTCTCTCTCTCTCTAGAAACTAGAAAGAGAAATAGTGGTGATAAGAACCCTTGAGAATTGGCGGCAAAAAGCTTCAAATCCCTTTTACAAATTCTCTCCGCCGTTTTGGGATCGTGAATGTGATTCGGCCCAGATGATATTGGCAATTGAGGCAGGCACCCAATGATGTGTGGATGCCCGAGCTAGGCCCCATCCTATAGTAAGGTAGTCTTAGCCCGTCTAAGTTTCGGGCGGGCCTGACCCAATTGTCAAAGAGCAATAGTCACCTCCGCGCTCTCACAAACACTTGGAACTATGGTTAAAAAATTAACTACCTCTTGTGGTTAATTTTAAAAAAATATATTTTTTTTCTAAAAACCAAGGTAGATGTGTGAACCTTAGGGTTGACTGAATCTTAACCACAGTTATTGGGAGAAAAAATGAGACACGTGACCCCAAAAAGGAGGGACGAGACGGTAAGTCACCTCCTCGGCCCGAGGAGGTGACAATTTTCCATTGCCAAACAACTACAATAATCCCCCAAGTGGGCCACCCAAAACATTTTGACTTAATTTTTAAAAAAATGGTCGGGACGGATAAACCAATGTGCCTCAATATGAATAGGCTTCGGATTACCACATCATTGGGCACTTTGTCAAGGGCAATTTACGTTGCCAGGTAAATCCCGTGCGGCACTTGATCAATCCGTTGATCAAGTCAACCTATTCAAACAGTTACCTAAGAACAAAAGTAAAGCACACCACAATGCACAAGAAATAAGCAAAGATCAATATTATTGCATAAAGGGAAAGGTCACAAGACACTATACAGGTACTGGAAATAAAAGACACTAGGGGAGCAGGTGATCAAAGATGGTGCAAAGACAACTCACTCAAGTGAACTACCACCTCCCCTACAAGGTATAATATAAACCTTTTACTAGCTGGCAGAAGGAAACATCCTATGTGCTGGTGGAGTCATACTCCCTTATTACAAAAATGCCACTAAGACTTTAGCAACTAAACTACCCTTTTACAATAGATAAAAAGACATACAAAATAGTGCCACCACCAAGGCCATGCAAACATTGTTGGACGAATGGTCGTGACATACTCCCCCACTTGTTAAGTTGACGCCCTTGTCGACTTGTTCGCTATCTTCAATTATATCTGCGAAGAGGAGAAGGGTGACGCCTAGTTCCCAACTAGCTTCAGCGTCGGATAGCCCTTTCCATATTACCAAATACTCCATGTGCGCGGGCCTGGTCGGTGATGCTTGGACATGACGATCCGCAACAATACGTTTAATTTTTCTTTGCGGTACGGTCGTTACGGTAGCTGCAGGCCGGTTCGGAGTATTTTGAGTGAGGTCTTCCTTGTCTGCATTATACGGCTTTAACACACTGGCATGGAAGACCAGGTGATATCTACGAAATGACTCAAGCAGTTTCACCTTGTAGGAGACTTTTCCGACCTTTTCAGTGATAGGAAATGGTCCTTCGTACTTGCAGACTAAGTTTTTGTTACCTTTACGAAAGAACTTCAAGTTAACTGGATTTAGCTTTATCAACACTAAGGGCCCATTTGGCATCGTTCCGGCGGAACGTTCTTTTGTTCCGTTTCTTCGGAACACATGAGAACGTGTTTGGATGGTCACGATTCTTGAATCGCGTATAGAAACAGAACGAAAAGAATGGAAATTTTGGGAACAAAAAAAAGATGCTTTGGGGAACGGAATGACTCCAACGGAACAAAGCGTTCCCGATAAAAAGAAAAATAAAAGAGAGTGGGTGTTTCATCAAATCGCAGACGGTGGTAGTAAGACCAAAGTAGAGCCTTCACTCCTCTTCTCCGACGAATCTTCCTCCTTCTCCGACGCCGGCGACGAGGTACTCCCCTCTCCCTCTCCCTCTCTCTCTCTCTCTCTCTCTCTCTCTCTTTCGTTCTGATTCAAAGAAAGCTTTTTTTTTCTTTTTTGTTCAAACGTAATGTGTTGTTTGATCTAGATCTTGTAGATCTGTAATTTATTGGGTGGTTTTCTTCAATACATGATCTTTGTTTGAGGGTTTCTCTTGTAGATGATCTCAGTTTGAGGGTACATCTTGTAGATCAAACAATAGATCGACCAAAGGCTGTTAAAAGGATGTTTTGGGGTTTCCTCTTGTAGATCTGAAATAGTAGGACTGTAAAACCCCTGCATTTCATCTTTTTGGGGTTTGAGGGTACATCTTTTAAGAAACATTTCATCCGCTGCATTTCAGTTTGCATCCTTAGAACTTGATCGCTCACCCCATGTAAGAAAACTGCTTCATGTAGATCTGAACTTGATCGCTCACCCCATGAACTTGATCGCTCACCCCATGTAGATCCTTAGAACTTGATCGCTCACCCCATGTAGATTTGAACTTGATCGCTCACCCCAAGCCGTTCTACAACGAACGAAACAGCAGACTCGGCCATCTTGAGCTTCTCTTCCTCTTCCTTCGCTTCTCCTTCTTAAAACAAATAAGTGCCCTCCTGTTGTCCCTACAAAACAGATGAAGGGTTTTGTGGTGGTAAAACTTTGGTTTTTTGCATAAAAAGAGGAGAGTGGAGTACGCATTCCTTACCAAAAAACAGATTTGACCAAAGCTCTCCTCATAGTCTTTTGGGCCCATTTTCAAGCCAGTGCTGGTAAATAAAGGGTATATTTCTGCATAAACACGGTTGTCCCTTGGTCACCATCGGCCATCAGCCATGGAGGATGCCTTTTCTATTAGCACAAAGTAGGTAATATCTTACACCTCCCCTGTTGTGACAGTGGTAGAGTGTGTTTATTGGGAAAGGGAAGGGGGGGGGGGAGTGATTCGGGTTGCACATGCCAAACTGTAAAAGTAACCGCAGCTTCCAATGCTACCCAATGCTTATCCCTTTTTTTTAGTTAAGACCTGATGCTTATTCACATATTGCTATTTAAAGTTGATGTAATTATTCTAATTCCCAGTCTATGCAGACTTCAAAAGCTGAAAGATTTCAAGATATGACACTTATCTTGAAACTTGCAAAGTGCTGAACTTTGCAAGTCTCATCAAGAACAGACCCTAAGCACCTGTTTACCATAAAGGGCCTCGGATTGTCTCTGGCGAAGCCAGAAAGGGCTCTCGGGGTTCCATACATTGTGCGTAAAAATGGGCTCTCAATTCTCCATATTGCCATTCCATTTATCTAAGGAATTTGTAAGCTTTCCCTAGACCCCCTGGAATTTGTGATCCAGGGTAAGTCTTTAGATTATTGATGATGCTCTTCGAAGCTCACGGTTGCCCATGGTTTCATGTTATCGTGTGTCTTTTGATAGATGTCAGGAATTACCATAGGGGAGAAAGATGCCGTGGTTGCAAGGTGGAGTAGTAGGGAGGAGAAATTGTTAATAGAACTAATGGCTGAAGAGGTTCGAAAGGGAAACCGACCAACTACGATATTCTCAAAAAGGGCATGGAATGACATAAATGAGAAGTTCTTCAGGGAAACGGGTCACAAGTATTCTCATCAACAATTCAAAAATAAGTTCAACAAGCTGAGGCTATATTATCGAGAGTTTAAAACGTTGCGCGATGTCCCAACAGGTTTTGGTTGGAACCCCCTCACCAAAACTGTTACAGCTCCCGATGACGTTTGGGAGTCATATTTACGGGTACGTGTAATTACTAATTTTTACACTTTTCGGAAAGACCGATCAAAAAATCATTCACTTCATTACATTACATGTTCACTTAATAATGAGTGTTCGATCATTTTTTTAAAACAGCAACACCCTGGGGCAAAACCATTTCGCAATAAAGGATGTCCAATGTGGGATGAGCTTGTGATAATATATGGTGACACCACTGCAACAGGTGACAATGCGGGTGCGTCAACACAAGGTGCAGGGGAGACAGATGAAGATGAGAATGTTGATAGGATTCCAGAAACTCCATTAGAGCAATTTGAAGAGGATGAAGATTTTGATATAGGAGAGTCGAACCGACCCAGTCGAGGTGCATCTAGAACCTCCACTCCTCGTCGAAGGAAGATGAATAGTACTTCTGTCTTGATGGATGCTTGTCAGGCCTATACTACGAGACAACATCGAAGGACAAACAGTTCTGGGTCTAAAGCTAGTGACGACCCATTCTCTATTACACGCTGTTGTCAGGTGTTGGCGACATTAGATCAGGATCTAAGCGACGAAGCCTATTTGAAGGTAACGAAGATCATCACACGCGATCGTAGTTGGAGAGAACTTTTCATGAATGTGCCCACAAGCCGGAAACTCCTCTTACTTAAGAGTTTAGAATGACACTAGTGCTGACTTTTTCATTGGGATGTTTGTTTGAAACTAATTATGAACTTGTTATTTAAGGATGTTGTTTGGTTGCTACTTTAAAACTTTGTACTTGTAATAGACGTGACTTTGTCTTACACTTGCTAGTTCATTTTCATGTTGATATATTATGTTAGTTGGACAGTACAATTGAAGGAATCATAGCTTCTAAACCTGCAAAGCTTGTTATAGTTGTTACCATATGAGGGCACTCTTGAGGATTTCATGCTAGCTCAATGAAATGATGAAGCCTCATGGTTAACATATACAGGGACAAATTCTTTAGGAAATAATATCGTAAACTCAAAAGGCTCCTTAAGGAGCTTTAAAGCCTTAGAACCAAGCTTTCAAGGTCTGGGGATTTTATTGTGAATTGTAGTGAATGATACATACTTGTTCACTATATTCTTCTTGTGCATATTTTATGAATTATCACCGTTCATGTTTCTTTGACTGTTGTTGAATTTGATATATACTTTATTTCCCTTTCCTTGTCTTATGTTTTTTGCATTTTGATTCCATGCTTAATGAATTTCAGTTGTCTATGGACGATATACGAACAGCTTCTATCAAATAGAATCATGGGTACTTTTTTTGCTTACATATGATAATATTGTGCTTACATATGGTGTTCAGGTAATATGGATCCCGAGTCAAATTCAGATAGACCCGAGTCAGATAGTGAAGAATCTGATGATGACTTTTTGATGCTCTTAATATTCCATGAATTGAATAAGCGCATCAACAAAAAACCAATTAGGGACCGTAGTGAGATAGGTCCAGAATTTGTACATAACGTACTTACTGGACATCCGGATAGATGCTATGATTTGTTTCGCATGGAAAAACATGTATTTGAAAGTTTATGTCATATTCTGAGAAGTAAAGATTTTTTGAAGGATTCAAAATTTGTTGTTGTCGAAGAACAAGTAGACATGTTTTTAATGACAATTGGCCACAATGAATGTAATCGGATGATAGCAGATCGATTTCAACATTCAGGAGAGACTGTTAGCCGTCATTTTAAAACAGTTTTGAAGGTCATTGCGAATTTGGGGAAAGAGCTAATATGTCGCCCGGATTTTAACCAAACTCCACCAGAAATTCTGAACAATTCAAAATACCATCCTTGGTTTAAGGTAACAAATGATTTAAAGATTGTATTTATACATGAAGTGTTCCATTAAATGATTAATGAGTTATAATTTCTTTTTTTCTTTTCAAGGATTGTATAGGGGCAATAGACGGCACACATGTAAGCGCGTCTGTGCCTACTAAAAATCAGATTCCATATCGAGGGAGAAAGACAACCGTTACTCAAAATGTATTATGTGCATGTTCTTTCGATATGCGTTTTACATTTGTGTATGCCGGCTGGGAAGGAACAGCCAATGATTCACGTGTTTTTGCCGAAGCCATAACAAGACCAGAATTGGAATTCCCTCACCCCCCTGCAGGTAACATTGTTTAAAAGATATATATGCAAAATCGGATGTTTCAGTGAATTTATTTAGCTAGTTAATATTTCAGGTAAATATTATGTTGTCGACTCGGGCTACACCACCATGCCGGGTTATCTGATGCCTTATCGTGGAGAGCGATATCATCTACAAGAGTATAGGTGGCGTGCTCGACAACCACGGGGGAAGAAGGAGTTGTTTAACTATCATCATTGAGGAATGTCATTGAGAGATGTTTTGGCGTGTTAAAATCTCGGTTTCCTATCTTGAAGCAAATGCCGTCTTACTCCCTTCGTGGACAAAAACGTATTATTCTTGCTGCATGCACTCTTCACAATTTCATCAGATCGCATACGCAACAAGATAAAGAATTTCTTACATATAGCGATGAGGATATGATTCTCGATAATGATGACACACCTACCAATGAGGCAGGTTCCTCAAGGGTTGTAGAGATCGGCACTGCACAAGGCCGACTAGAAATTGAGCGTGTTAGGGACGAAATTGCAAATGCACTAGCAACACATTATGGTGTTACATGATCTTGAGATGAACATTTTTAGCTTAGTATGATGGCAGCTTAATGTGATGACGATGTTTATATTTTCATGCTAATATTCTCTATATGTTTTTTTTTTTGTGTGCCAAGGGAAAACATTGCTAGACATTGTTATAATTTGTAAGCTTTAATTTTCATATGTTTGTCTATAAATATGTTTTTGTTTTGACATGCATTTTATGTACTTATAGTTTTAGAAATATTTGTAGATAGTATTGAAACTATGGCAGGAGATCACAAAAGTCCTACATGTTCTTGTGGGCGTGGCGCAATGAAATTGTTTATGGCAAAGACAAAGAAAAATTATGGACGTTGGTTTTTTCGATGCCCATTTCGTCAGGTTTATATGTTTTGATTTTATTTTGATTTTTATATCAATAAGAACTCATTATGTTGATTAATCATTAGCTAATTTGATTTGATTTTGTTTAGGACCATGAAGACTCATTCATATGGGTAGACGAATGTGATATGGACCAACGTCAACCTGAAAATTATATGGATTCAGCGTCTCAACAATTACTTGGTGAATGCAAGCGGCACCGTCTTTTCGTCTGTGCAACCTGTGGTTGTAGTGTCATCTGCTTTTTTATGGGACTGTTAACTTTTTTTTGGGCAATAGTGATTGTGATTTTTGTAAAGTAAACACAAAACATGTTTTATTACAAATGTAATTTTGGATTATATAGAACATGTATTATCTTTTGATAGACTTTAAATTTGGATGTAAATATCCTTTTTTCCAGCTACAATGATAAATCATCTCTTACCCCTACAGAAAAATAGTTAGAATAATGTTATTGTGATTCTGTTTTTTTTTTTTTTCCCATCCAAACGCGATTCTGCTGTTTCTGTTCCCCAGAACAAAGTCAGGTTGACTGCATCCAAATGAGTTCTCAGAACAGAAACATTCCAACAAGAATCAGACTGTTCCAGGGAATAGAATCATTTATAATCCGGAATGATGCCAAACGGCCCCTAAGTCTCCCACCTTGAACTTATCTTGCCTCCTCTTTGGATCCGCAAATTTCTTCATCCTTTTAGCGGCTTTCTCAAGGTAAGCTCGGACAATTTCTGCATTCTTGTTCCACTCTTTGACAAACTTGTATGTACAGGGGCTGGTTCCTTGGTAACCGACAACGACTGTATGAGGCGTTAGTGGTTGTTGCCCGGTTACTAGCTCGAATGGGCTCTTGTTGGAAGAAGAGCTTTGTTGTAAGTTGAAGCAAAATTGAGCGACATCGAGCAAGTTCACCCAATTCTTTTGATTGGCACTGACAAAGTGTCGAAGGTATTCTTCAAGGAGAGCGTTAAAACGCTCGGTTTGGCCATCAATCTGAGGATGACTACTTGTTGAGAAGTTGAGCTTGGTCCCAAGAAGTTTGAACAATTCTGACCAGAACTTTCCCGTGAATCTTGAGTCCCTGTCGCTTACAATGTTCTGAGGCACACCCCAGTATTTCACCACATTCTTCATGAACAAGTAAGCTGCTTCCTCTGCTGAACAGTGCAATGGTGAGGGGATAAAAGTAGTATACTTCTAGAATCTGTCAATCACCACCAGGATCGACCCAAACTCCCCCACTTTTGGCAAGGCCGAAATGAAGTCCATAGAGACACTCTCCCATGGTCTCCTAGGGATAGGTAATGGCTCCAAGAGCCCAAGAGGCCTATTCTTTTCCACCTTATCTTGCTAGCACACAAGATAAGTCTTCACGTATTCTGCAACATCATCTCGCACACGAGGCCAGTAGTAACCCCGTTCTAGCAAGGCATATGTGCGACGCCATCCCTGATGGCCTGCCCAAAGAGTATCATGACACTCTTTTATAAGATCTTTCCTTAGGTCCCCCATCCTTGGGACAAAGATGCGGCTTCCTTTTGTGTAAAGAAGTTTATCGTTGATCCAGAAGCGACGAGTTTTGCCACTTTCAACTAGTGGCCAAATTACCTTCGCCTGGTGATCGGTCTTCAACCCTTCACGGATCTTATCGTGCATGGTAGACCGCACCCGTTGCACACTCCTATGCATCACTTTCTTTAGGGCCACAAGTTCCACTTTGCGACTTAAGGCATCGGCAACATTGTTGTACCGAGCTGATTTGTACTTTAACTCAAAGTCAAATTCCGCTAGCAACTCTTGCCAGCGCGCTTGCTTGGACGTGAGCTTCTTCTGCGTCATGAAGTGAGACACGGACACATTGTTGGTCTTCACCACAAATTTTGAACCAAGTAAGTAATGCCTCCACACCCGAAGGCAATGCACCATGGCAAACAACTCTTTCTCTTGAGCCGTGTAGTGACGCTCCGCTTCAGATAATTTACAGCTCTCATAAGCAACCGGATGTTCTTCTTGCACCAACACTCCTTCAATAGCATAATCCGACGCATCAGTCTGTACTTCAAAAGGCTTCTCCAAGTCTGGCAGTGCAAGAACAGGAAGTTGGGCCACGGTAAGCTTCAGTCTCTCGAAGGCTTCTTGGCACTCTCTTGACCATACCCAAGCATGCTCCTTCTTAAGTAGGTCAGTCAATGGTGCTGCAGCTACTGAGTAGCCTTTAATGAACTTATGATAGTAATTCACAATGCCTAAGAAGGATCGCAGCTCGGTGGTAGTCGTAGGTGGCTCCCACTCTTGAATAGATCGGATCTTGTCCTCCTCCATTCTCACCTTTCTTTCGCCTAACACATGGCCAAGGAAACTAATGCACTCCTACGCAAATCAGCACTTCTCCTTCTTAACATACAATTGGTTCTCCTTTAGCAAGGCTAACACCTTTTGCAAATGCTCAATATGCTCCTCAAGAGTTGAGCTATACACCACAATATCATCCAAATAGACCACAACGAACTTGTTTAGGAACTCATGGAATATTTGGTTCATCAGTGTTGAGAAGGTAGCTGGTGCGTTGGTAAGGCCGAAAGGCATCACCATGAATTCGAATGCGCCATATCTCGCCACGCAAGTCGTCTTAGGTTTGTCGCCCTCCGTGATGCGAACTTGATAGTAGCCTGACCGTAAATCAAGCTTACTGAAGTACTTGGCTGTCCCAAGTTGGTCGAACAAATCGGTAATTGGGATGAGATACTTGTTCCACACGGTCAACTTGTTTAGTGCTCGGTAATCCACGCAAAGCCTCAGACTCTAGTCATGCTTGCGCTGGAAGAGGATTGGTGCCCCAAATGGTGCCTTGGAGAGTGAATAAAGCCTGACTCCAAGAGATCATCAAGTTGCTTCCGAAGTTCTGCAAGCTTCGGAGGGGCCATACGATAAGGGGCTTTTACAGGTGGCTTAGCCCCGGGAACAAGTTCTATCTCATGATCAATTGTTCGACGAGGAGGAAGGGACTTTGGCAACTTGTTAGGCATCACGCTAGCAAACTTTGCCAACACCTCGGTCACTTCCTTCGAAACTGGATCTTGCTCTAGTTGAGACTCTTCCCTCAACGTAGCCAAGTAAGTCATCTCTCCCTTCTTCAACCCTTTCTTAAGCTGTAGGGCTGAAAGTATCTTCTCTCCACCTTTGCTTGCCACTGCTGGAATCATACATGGAGAGTCACCAAAGATGCACAGCGATCGCAGGTATGGCATTGGAACGGCCTTAGATTCCTGCAAGAACGTCATCCCCACAATGACCTGGAAGTCATCCATGGGAATTGCTGTCAAGTTGGTCTTTCCTGACCAAGCTCCCACTTCAATAGGCACCTCCTTGGCTACCCCGTGAATAGGCTTCGCTGCTGAGTTCACGGCTTTGATGCGACTTGAATCTTTCTCTAGCTTCAATCGAAGTCGCTTAGCTTCTCCTTCCGCAACAAAGTTGTGTGTCGCCCCCGTATCCACCATGGCACGGGTGGCCTTCCCATTGATTTTCAAATCAATAAACATGAGCCATTTTGACTGTGGCGCCTTCTCATCACCCTGAGTCTTAAGAGCATTAAGCAACCTGATGGCTCCCATCCTAGGCTGCTCTTCCTCATCATTATCACTCTCGGACAGCTCCTCATGCATGGCCGAGTTAGTCACTGATGCCTGTAGGGCATTGAGGTCTTGTTTCTGTGGACAAACTGCTACTCGATGCGGTCCACCACAAAGGAAACACTGCATCGGCTTGGTACCCGAACTCTTTGATGTTGAGGCTTCCTTACTCGGCCCAGACTTGCCATTGCTATGCTTCTTCCCATTCGATGGTCGAGAAGATTTATTGTGGCTAGTGTGGGTCGAAGTCACCTTCTTCTTGTTAGGGTCATTTGTGGAGTAATCATTCAAACGCTCTGCTGCTGCTTGTACTGAAGCTAAGTCTTGAACACGTTGCCTCTGCAACTCGGTCTGTGCCCAAGGTTTCAATCCCTTCATGAAGTAGAATATCTTGTCTTTCTCGGACATGTCCTTGATGTCTAACATGAGGGCTGAGAACCGCTTCACATATTCACGCACCGTGCCTGTCTGATGCAACTGTCGCAAATTCCTCCTAGCGATGTACTCCACGTTCTCGGGCAAGAATTGGGCTTTTAACTCCCGCTTCAAGTCCACCCAAGTATCCATGATACATCTCTCATTCTGAATGTCATCGTATCGTGTACGCCACCATAACTTGGCATCACCCGATAGATACATTGTTGTTGTTGAGAGCTTGGCTTCCTCTGATTCCTGTCTCACGGCTCGGAAGTATTGTTTCATGTCGAACAAGAAATTCTCAAGCTCTTTTGCATCTCTCGCACCACTGTACAAGCGAGGCTTTGGCACCTTCACCCGACTATACGCCTCGGTAGGGCCTTGAGGGTGCGAACCAACTGCCATGGTAAGCACATTCAACCGGTTTGAGAGCTCCTCGATCTTGGCCTAGAGAGCATCCACTGTCTCCTTCAAGTCCTCGATCAAGGTCTCTACTTATCCGACCAATTCCTGGTGTCCTTGTTCCATGTTGCTTACTCGGTCATCCATCTGCACCAAGGTATGCAACATCCCATCAATCTGTGCTGTCTGGGCTTCCAAATCGTCCAGACGATCCTTGTTAGTGCACGCTCTCGTCCCCTATGCCATGTCTTCTAGCCTTGAATACACGGTCACGACCTTGCTCTGATACCAACTGTCACGGGCAATTTACATTGCCAGGTAAATCCCGTGCGGCACTTGATCAATCCGTTGATCAAGTCAGCCTATTCAAACAGTTACCTAAGAACAAGAGTAAAGCACACCACAATGCACAAGAAAGAAGCAAAGATCAATATTATTGCATAAAGGGAAAGGTTACAAGACACTATACAGGTACTGGAAATAAAAGACACTAGGGGAGCAGGTGATCAAAGATGATGCAAAGACAACCCACTCAAGTGAACTACCACCTCCCCTACAAGGTAGAATATAAACCTTTTACCAGTTGGCAGAATGAAACATCCTATGTGCTGGTGGAGTCATACTCCCTTATTACAAAAATGCCACTAAGACTTTGGCGACTAAACTACCCTTTTACAATAGATAAAAAGACATACAAAATAGTGTCACCACTAAGGCCATGCAAATATTGCTGGACGAATGGTCGTGACAACTTGGCGATAAAAATGGGGAGAAGTGCTCTAGGGTTTCCATTCAACGTGTGACGCGTGGAGGAGAGAAGGGCGATAGTTGAAATTTGTTGACGGAAGGGTTAGTCTGTTAATGGAGAGAAACCATTTGAAAAATATTTTTTATTCGCCTTTTTTTTTTTTTTTGCAGTGACCCTATCTGAGTCAATCTGAGAACTAGGAGAGAGAATTTCACTTCTCTCAAAGCTTCACTCCCAAAACCTTTCAAAAATCAAAGCTTACCAAAAGAAATATATATATATATATATCATAGTTTGCATAAGTACCAAGCTTTACTCCCAAAACCATTCAAAAACCAGAGAAGGTTTTTCACTCCACGCGTTCAAGGGCTTCGGATTCGGAAGAACTGATTAAAGAGAAGAAGCTCCTCAAGAAACTCTCATCTTTCGTTATTTTTTTCGTTCGAATGTTTTGGGGGGTTGCAATCCCTCACACGCACCAAAAAAAAAGTTTTATTCTTTAAGGATTTTCACTTCACAAAAAAAAAATAAAAAAATATTAGAATTGGGTTTTGCTTGACCTGATTTTTTGGTTTTTTTTCTTTGAGGACATTGGGTTTGTTTTCAAAAACCAAAGAGGGTTTTCGCATCCTTGTTCGGAGGATATAATCTCCTTCAAAAATAAAATATTTGGGGTTGCTTGACCTTGAGCCTTCAACATCGATTTTTTTTTTCTATTTGTGGTTTGAGTTCAGTTGTTGGCTAAGTTTAGCTAAGGGCTCCTCTATCACTCATGGATCTTTAAAAAAATTGGAATTGAGTTTTGCTTGACCTAATTTTTGGGGTTTTTTTTCTTTGTGGACATGTGCTACTTTTGTTTATAAATATGGAGCCATACTAAAGCTTTAAAAATAAATTTGAGATCATTTTCCTCTTTCAGAACAAGGGTTCTTTGCTTTGCATTTCTATTTCAGGCACACATCTCTTGTTGATGATTTCAATTATTGAAAAATTTAATGCTAACTAATGAGAGCCTAGTGGTCAGATTTTTCAAACTAAATAATGAGAAGTTCTTAAAGCAAGACAAAATTTTCAAATGTAGAATCAAAAACCAACATTCATGATGGACATGGGGCTCAATAGTTAGATAGATGTTCTAGCTATAGTGGGCAATTATCAAAGATTAACAACAGGATAACTATAAATTCATGATTTCTAATACAAAAGTCATGAATATCTATAACCTCAAAGGAGAAAGAAAAACCTAATCCGTTTCTATAGCTTCTAGATTGAAAGACAACAAAAGTAATTTAGAAGAAAAACCTCCATTTGTACTCAAATTAAAGGGGTTGGTTGTGGTGGTGCCAGAGTAGTTGGTGAAACTTGAACGAGCTCCTCTGTTTTGATTTTAGTTGTTGGCTTAGTTTAGCCAAGAGCTCCTCTATTTTGCTCTTTTTATTATTCATAATGTTTAGGAGAACTTGTAGTAAGTTATTCTGGTCTTGGAGTTTGCTTCACTGCTCATGGAAATTGATGTTTAATTTATTGATAAACGAGTATGGCATCATATTACTATATTGTGGATCTACTTAATTTCTTGATAAACGAGTACAAAAAATTGTGCTAAGACCATGTCATTAATTTAGAATGCATGTAGAAGTATGTGAAATGGAAGATGCGCATATATGTTTGATGGAATGCCTAGTAGAGAGTTAGACACATGGAATGTTTTCAACATGTGAGATGAGAAGTTGAGATCAATGAGCATGTGCAAAGATCCAGTAGCACAAGGTTTTGTATATAGTGGAGTTGCCGAGTTGCAAGCTAGCGATCTTTTTAGGGACTCGTTATAGATCATAAAAGGAATAGAGAAGCCTCCTTACACATTTATGGGTATGATTGCCTAACTGGGTTTTTAAAAAATAAGTTAGAAAATGACCCTAGATTTCATCTTGAATCATACCTGAATCACATCCCTTCTTGAATAACTGACTTTCATAACTTATGTTTGTTACCAGGAAAGTTACAAGATATGTGCAATACCCATAAACTTAAAAAGCTTAATTATCCCTTTAATATATAACATGGAGAAAGGACATGGCAATGTACCTAGGTTTTATGTTTATGTTTTTCAAGTTTTTTAAGGCATGCCCTATTTATAGTTATCTAACATGAATTATATGAGAAACTGAATGACAACACATTGTAATTTCCTTAGATAAATCTTACTATAAAAACATATGTCTCTTACAAAGCTAATTATGATTGTTAATTAATATTAATTTCATTATGATTGTTAATTAATATTAATTTTTTGACGCACTATTTTTAATTCAAACTAGATTTTGATCTAATCAAAATCATCCAAAGGGTCATCTTAGGATCATATTAAATCATGGTGTGAGGAAACATATTTACAAAACTTCTCAAGCGTAAAGTCTTCTGTCGATTCATATGAACCTTCTTTGAATCTCCAAAGCTTTACTCCAATGGAAGCTAAAGGCCCTTTCGATCAATGCTCTTTAATCTTTTCTTATTTTCTTTGATCCAAGAACCTTCTTGATCAATCTCTTCCATTCAAACTCTATTATCTTTTATTATTTTCTTGAATGCAATATCATTTCTTGCATGTAAGATCATTTTATAAAGATTGGTTCTAATATTATTCAAGATTGGTTATGATATTATCTAAGATCAAAACAAAAATCAAGAGAAGAAAGAAGAAGGAAAAAAGTGGTTTGAACAATTCTTGATCTTCAAATATTTGTTCTTGATCTTCTTCAAGATCAAAAACCAACCAAAAGAATGTTATGGGAGAGGTGGCCATACATCCCGTAAAGGAGGGAGAAAAAAACGTGGGAGAGAGAGAGAGGATCCCTTGTGTGGACGTTCCAGTATGGGGGAGTCCTTTTATAGACTCCCTATTCGCTATCTTGTAGCCTAAGTCAACAACCTCCTTTTTAATTCTAATCTACTTAGAACTCTCTTTAATTCTTTAATGATTATCATAATCCAATTAGGATTTATTCAAAATAGAATCCAACATTATTCATTCTTATTTAATAGGAAACAATTAGTAACAAACTAATCTATTCCGTAGGAAATAGGAAAATGGTTAATAACTTACTAATTTAATCCCTATTTAATAGAAAACCATTAGTAACAAACTAATCCAATCCCTACTTAATAGGAAACCATTAATTAGTAACCAAGCAATCTAATCCCTATCTAATAGGAGATAAGATAACAAACTAATTAATTGGATAAGGTTTCATTGAAGTGGGCGTCCCACCCTAGGTGGGCCCCACATTTTCATGCCCCCTTTGAGGTCTAACGTCCTTTGATGTCACCATTTGATCTTTATCAAAACCTCATATGGGTACTACCCATTTGTTTAATCACATCTTATGTGATTTCACCTATAAGAGCTTCACTATACCATATAGTGAATTACATGAAGAAATTAATTAATTTAATTATAAATTAAATTAAAAGTCTTGAGAAGGTCCTAATGTGTGGGATCTAAAGGGATCTCCTATTTCCAGTTGTAGGACCAAGTTCTTAACCTTTTTGGTTAAAGCCTTGTTACTATGAAACAATTTCCTATACCACCATTAGGATCATAGAATTTTATCTATGTCCATAGACTTCCACTAATCACAATAATGTCCATTAACGCAATATGACTAAGCTCAAGAAATTAGAGAATTGCTTGTAAGTACTATTTCACAATATATTTACAAATATATCATTCCATCATCCGATATCGCATATAAGCTTCTGGGATTAAAACAAGTCCATTATCTAGTCTCTAGCTTATGAATAGAACTCTTTCTCATGAATACTTTTTCATTGAACTGAACTTCCAAAACACCTTCGAATAAACATTAGAAAATAACTAACATATACATTTACTTTTTTATATTGAAAATATCAACTTCGATGAAGACCATTTTATCGAAAAGCTCCAGTACTGGATTTAACAGTTCAGTTCAACAAGTATCACCTTGATATCATTATCTCCAATTAAGGAGTAGTGAATTCCTTATTGAGTGTTTACACACTTCTCCAAACATTGTATACATGACCCAACGTACTCGGAGTTAGTCCTGTGAATTGGACATTACCGATTGACACATCAAAGCCATATAGATAGATGTTTGAAAAGATGTTAACCTCTCAGGTCTAAGGATAATTTGTCGAATTTATAACTCTAATACAATCTGACAGTGTATTGCATAGGGTATCCACTAGTGACCCCGTTCAGTATTATGTACTTGCTACATATACTCACATGTTAGTCAAGAGTCAACACTTTACGTGAATGAGATTCATCACATTATCTTATAGAACTACACATGTGCAAGCCATGATGAATTACGGTGCCCAACCAGTACTCTAGATGCTTCAAACAATATTAGGTTTACAAGGAACTGGAAAGTCATATCTCATTCACAACTTTTGCATGATTTTTCCTACAATGTTACCTATGGAACTTTATGCCATCATGAAATGAGACAGTAATTATTATAAATACCATTTATAGTTGGTTGAGTGAATATGATGCTTGTCTAATCAACATAGAAAAGTTTTTTATTGGCTTTTGAGGGCATATATGTCTAACAACATCTTCATCTGTAAGGAGTACAATTCATGTGTTGTGAAATATGTAAGTTAATAATATTTTAATAATAATTAAGACCTATTAGAAACGAATATTGATGTTTTGTTAATATGATCTCGCAGGGCAAACAATGTGACAATTTTATCAAATGGTGCGACGAAAATGTAGAACCATTGGAACAACCTTTTACTGGCTCCAGACCAAGGAGCACAAAAGGATTTTTGCATTTTGAAAGTCGATTATCAGAAATGGAATCCAAATTATAATGCTTACAAGACCAATTATCAGGAATGAAATCCAAATTCCAATGTGTACAAGAGCGATTGTCAAGAATGGAATTAGAAATCTCTATTATTAAACATATTTAAGTTGGTATTGTTGTTGGTTTGTTTGTTATAATTGGTATAAAACTGTTAAAAATTTAGTTTCTTTGATTTTATCTTGTTTTTTGGAAGGAATGCAGAAAACTATGATGGTTTGTATGAATGACTTTTGAAAGCAAACTATGATGGTGTGTATGAATGATGCTTGAGTGCTTACAAGTTTGATGGAAATTTTGACTAGTTTGGTTGAAAACTCTATTGACTAGTTTGGTTGAAAACTCTTTTGGCTTTTTGATTCAATTTTAATTGATTTGCTAGTTGACGATTTGCAATTGATTATGAGTACTTGCTTGTCTTGGTTTTTCCCTTTCTTTCCTTTACCTTGTATAAGTGGGTCTTGGTCAAATTCCAACAGGTATACTGATAAGAGCGACATCTTCAGTTTTGGGGTGATTTTGGGTGTTCTATTAACGAGGAGAGGCCCTTTGGATCCATTCTTTGGGGAAGCATCCGGTGGGGCAAGTTTGGGACAGTCACTCCGCCATATGCAGCAAGCAGGGAGGCACGAGAAGCACTAGACAAGAGCATTCTAGGGGAAGAAAAGGAAGATGAGATGCTGATGGCAGTAAGAATTGCCGTTTTGTGGGTTGTTATGCAGAATTGTAAAGGGAATGTATAATGTATGCAAGATTTTTGCAATCTGCAAAATTATGAAGTTGGGTTTTTTCTAGGTTGTTGTTCAAGGTCTCAGTCTGGATTCTATGTGGAATTAGTTGTTTTGTAAATTGTGGATAGATTTTATGGTGTGGGTTTTCTCGTGGTGTATGTGAAGGAGAAGTTGGTTTTTGAGAAGAGATTTTTCATTCTCAAAGTTTTCAATCAAGTACTAGTGAGAACAAGGGAGATGGGTGTCTTAAATGATACTCACCAATACCTCAAACCTTAACTAAATTCTATCATCCAAGTCGTCTCAAACTCATCTTACAAACCAACAACTCATCTGTTTTGTCTGTATTTTCTTGTGTAGCTTGGATGAATAACCACATTTCACAAGAGATAATTTCCAATAGGTTTAGTGAGAAACCTAGAATGAAGCCTTAAAAATTATATCTAGCACTAGATACTTGTACTAGACGCAACTCTATAACAAACAAGTTAGTGGATAGGTCATAAGTTTTCAGGACCCAAATAGCAGTGACAACAAGTGTCTTATTTCCAACTCTCAACTGCCACCAGAAAATAGTTCAGATGAACTGATAATAAAGATGCAATGCAACAAAAATTTTATTTTGACTAATACAAATGCAACACTTTTTCTCTTTTCAGCAAAACAAAAAAGTTAACATTCTGATTGCAAATTCAATGAAGTCTAGAGAAATCTATCAACCATGACCCATGGTTCCAAGAAAAATACGCACAATATAATGAAATAACTTGACCTAATCAATGATTAAAAAAGATTAATTAATACAAATGATGAAGTTTCGGATGTCCAATGACTTCACATCAACCATTTCCTCATCCTTGAACTCCTCCCCTTAAATAAATGAAGACCAAGTCGAGTCTCTTACAAGCTGGTTTAACTTTTGAGGACTATCAAGATTATGATATACATCAAGATTCTGATAAATGGACCAAACATAAATAATTTATGAGAAGTATGAAGAAAACCCAGATCAACAATAAGCAAATGAAACAATGCCCAGTCCTCCAATATGAGATAATTTCACCTTTTCAAGCTTGGCAGAACCCAAAATCAATCCATGAACTATAACAATCATGTGGAGCAGCAAAAACAAAAAGTCAGTTTGTATTGTCACTTACCCCTGACCTAAGAAAATAATCACCCTAAGTGAGTTTCTATTGCAAAACAAGGCCATAGTTTTCAGTTTCAATACAACGTTAGTCTCAAAACATACAAGACTAAGAAACCAATTCGAGACAGTCAATTCAAACATCCCAAATCTCCTGCCATCCTCAGACTCTCCAATCTTCTGTCATCTTTTCAGTTATCATAATTGCACAAAGGGAATCAACTTTTAAGTTTTTATGTCTTTTCATAAATTAATAGTAAATGTAAATGAATTGGTTGATGTTTAATTGTAAATACCTATTTGTCATTTTCCCAGGAAGGTCTTCTCGCTCTCCCTATGAGCTAGTCCACACACCAAGTGAAGATTCCTGCAAAATATAGGGACAACATATTTTTAATACATGCTAAAGTTGTCACGACCCAAAATACCCCCTAGGAGTTAGGATACCTTGGTGTCGTGAACTCATTACCAAACCGCCTTGTACAACATATGAGACATGCTATAGCGGAAGCAGAATACAAAATCTTCTATACATTCTATATCCAAGTTTATACAATAACCCAAAATAAAGAGCGAACATGCTCGCTCATCAAAATACATGTATCAGTCTCTTCCTATCCTCTGATACTCATGAAGCTCTCAAGAGTAGGTGCCTCCTCAACATATTCCTCCTCAGCCCAAGGCTCCTGAGGACGCTCGCCACATATGTCGAGGGGACATGCCGACATAAATATGTACGGCTGAGTATTGAATATTCCGCGTATACAAACCACTAGATAGTAATGTCATAAACATGAATACAGTATATATATATATTGCAGTTGGAATCATTTCACATGCATTACTTTAATCAAAGCGCGGAAAACATAATTTAAAAACAATCATGTGCATATACCTCGGAAAACATCTTCTTTTGCTTTACCATCTTTACTTTACGTTCTTTTACATCTTTGCATTACGTGTATTATAAAATCCCTTAGTTTCATTACTTTCCATCTACAGGTATTTAAAATATCCTAGATCCACCTAAGGAGTCGGACAACTAGTACTCATGTACCCACATAAACTAGGCGGGCCTACTATTATCCTCACCTTTGGCTACCTTCGGAGTAGACGACCAGTATCCATTTCCCTTCCGGATAGCCTACTATTCGTCAGAACCCGACGACTAGTATCCATTTTCCTTCCAGGCGGCCTGCTATCATGCCTCCCCAATCGGTATTACTCAATTGATCAGTACCCATGAACCCACAGGAGATGGATGGACCTTCCATCAACCTGAGATAGATGACTAGAATCATCTTGTACCATTACTTTCCCATAGATTTTCCATTATTTTCCCTTTACTTTCCATTACTTTCCAGTATACTTTTACTTCCTCTTTGGATACCCATAATTGATAAAAACTGATCATGCATATACTTGTGTCCATGTAGCATTTGTGTGTAACATGGTAGACAAAATTGGAAACACTTTACATATAGCTAATGGCCCACATATTCCAATCATAGCAATAGCCCATATATAATTAAAGTCATACCCATCCAATCACACATAAAACATATGGTTTTCCCCAAAATTTATATCTTTTAAGCATGCTTTTCATTATTTGAATTGTAACATCAAAACATATCATAAAATAGGGTTAGATACCTTTTTTACTTGTGGGTTTATACCACAAGATCATCACAATTAAGTAGTAGGATTTCCTACTAGCTCAAGCACGGCCAAAGGATTTTATCATAAATTTATAAGATGGTCTATGCAATTAAAAGCTAGTAGAAAGTATCTACATTTGAAAACCAAACCCCTTTTGGTTTTGTGCTATGGAGTTACCAAGGAAGCAAGATCCAAGCTTGAAAAGGCTTGAAGAAAGCGAGATCCGGCTTCGGAAGCTCAATCAAGTCTTCACCTTCAATTTAGGTTCAAACCCTAGCTTCTCTCTCTTCTCTCTATCAAACTTTCTACCAAAAACTTGTTTAGGATTGTAGAAACCCTAACATCCACGAAAATGGGCTTATATAGGCCAAGGGAGTGAGGCCAAAGACCCTTATACCCCCAAAAGATCCTAGGAGGTCGGCTACAAGGCAAAAACAAGCACCACAGATCTATCCGTCATGAGTAGGGATAGATCCTTCGAAAAATCCCTCTCTGCCAAAAAAAACCATACAAATTTTGGCTTGACCGATCTATCGGTCATGGGCACGGATCTATCCTTCATTAGCAAGGATAGATCGGTCACGAAACGGATCTATCCTTTGGTCATCCCTTCACCCGTTTTTCATGCTACGGTATTTTAACCCTAACTTTTGACTCACTCCTCAGATTTTGACAATTCAAATTGCGTTAGACTTTTTTTTCAAAGGAGAACAACTTTCATGTTTTTCACAACTCCTAATTCTTCTTTATTCATGGTCCAAAGTTGCCTTAAAACTCACAGGTCCTGGAATTTTAGCAGAAAAATGATGGAAAACCCACATTGGACTTAACTTCGACTCCAAATATGGAAAAGTGATAAACATGAACCACAAAGAGGATTCCGATATCTTTCTAATGGATCAAGAATCACTTGATTCCGATAAGAAATGATGAAACTAGAGATCCCACAAGTTGAGGGTTGTTAAGACCTCCCCCATCCTTTCACACTTGGAACCTTTCCCATTTTTATTTTAACACCCATAAACATCAAAGCAGGTTCTTTAGTACCCTCACACACCATAAAACCTATAATACACTCCTCACATCATTCACAAGCACCTAGGGAACCTTAGGCCTCACAAGCACTGTTTACAGCACTATTCACACACTATTCACTTACAACCCTTTAAGCACTTAGGGTATCTTATACCCTTACTTCTATCCACTTAGAGTATCCTTATACTCTGTTGTTGAGCCTCAACACACGCACCTAAAACCCTTACTTGGCTCACCATACAACCAAGAACAAGATGGAAGGCTTTAGGCCTTTACACACACCATACAAGGGCACTATTCACTAGCATTGTTCATAGCACAGTGAACTTGGATTTCGGGGTTCTACAAAAGTTGAAATTCCACATTACAATTATATAAAATATTTGCAACTATGTAACAGTTACCTGAGTTCTACCACAAATGGATTGTTGGAACTGCTGATACATGCTTGGGTTGAATTGTAGTTGTGGTTTCCCATACATTAAAGAAAACATTTGATGGCCTTGAAACTGTTGATATATATATGAGTTTATTTGCAACTATGTAACAGTTACCTGAGTGCTACCACAAATGGATTGTTGGAACTGCTGATACATGCTCGAGTTGATTTATAGTTGTGGCTGCCCATACATTAAAGAAGACATTTGATGACCTTGAAACTGTTGATACATATATGGGTTCATTTGATTGAACTGAGCTAGTTGGTACATACTTTGACTCGGTCCAATATGGTATAACACCTATTTAGCACATCAAAAATATGGATTAATGATACTTAAAAGTTGCCAATAGCATAACTCTGAAGCCATCCTGTATGCTGAATCAAAATAACAAGAATACCGTGGGAGGGAGTTGTATTTCGACGGAGATGCTAACAATCATGGTCACGGGGTAGGCGCGGTCTTGATCTCACCCAAGGGAACCCACCTCCCCATCTTAGTTAAGCTGAAATTCAAATGTTCAAATAACGAGACAAAGTACGAGGCTTGCATAGTCGGACTAAAAGAAGCCTTTGGCATCGAAATCAAAGAGATCAACGTCTACGGTGACTCATCCTTCAACCAAATGAATCTTGGGCCATCAAAGAAGCTAAACCAGTCCCATACCTAGCATACCTCTCAATTTAGAAGAATCACCTTTAGTCAAAGGTCTAGGAACCACAACAGATTCGTCGATGCACTAGCCACTCTCACCTCAATGGTCCAAATTCCTAGGGGCATTTGAGATTCAGCAACATGATCAACCTGCCTCTTGCCTTGAAATAGAAGAGTTATCAGAGAATAAGCCTTGTTACTCTGACATCAAGCAATACCTAGACGATGGGACTTTCCCGTTGCATGGCACCAAGACAGACCGTCGGACAATCAGAAGACTAACTATTCAGTTTATCCTCTCAGAGAGAGATTTTGTTTAAGAGGTCGCTAAACATGATTCGACTCAGATGCCTTGATGCCTGTGAAGCTGCACAGGTAGTGGGAGAATGACCCACGCATGAACGAGTTGATGTTATCCAAGAAGATATTGAGGTTGGGCTATTATTGGAGCACTATGGAATCTGACTGTTGCGGCCGACATGTCCATAAATGCCACCAGTACTGCTAAATCTATGCTGACAAGATCAATGCACCACCAACTAGACTGCACAATCTCACTGCTCCTTGGCCATTCTCAGCTTGGGGCATCGACGTCATCGGGCCCATAGCCCCAAAAGTATATAACGGATATCGATTTAACCTGGTAGCAATCGATTACTTCACAAAATAAGTCGAGGCAGCCTCTTACGACAATGTTACAACTACCGTGTTCAGCGTTTCCTGAAAAAGGACGTCATCTATCGATACAACGTCTCATATGAGATTGTGATAGACAGATGGCATAGTCGAAGCTGCCAACAAAAACACAAAGAAGATCATAGACAAGATGGCAACCCGATACTCTACCTGGCATGAGATGCTCTCATATGCACTCATGGCCTACATAACATCTATCCGTACCTCAACTGGGGCAATGCCATTCTCTTTGGCCTATGGCATGAAAGTAGTCCCCCCCATTGAAGTAGAGATTCCATTACTCCAGGTGATAATGAAAGCAGAAATCACAAAAGCAGAATGGGCCCAAGCCCGGTATGAGCAGTTGAATCTGATAAAAGAGAGATGACTAAAAGTCATCAATCACTCTTAAGCCTACCAGAGGCGTATAGCTAGGGCCTTCAACAAAAAAATCAAGCCCCGATGCCTAGAAGTCGGTGACCTCGTTCTTCAAAAAATGTTACCAAGTTGCCAAGACCCAAGGGGCAAGTTCACCACGAATTATGAAGGCTCATACATCGTCCGAGAGAAATTCTCCGGCAGCGCCCTTTAACTCGGACGTATGGATGACGAAGACCTCCCCAAGCCCATCAACATGGACAAAGTCAATAGATACTATGCTTAGGGTCTAGTCTGATAGACGCTTTGCACTCTTAGATTCTTTTGGAAATGACAGGAGGTCATCATTCGCACATCCCTCCTTTATCCCAACAATGTAACACCCTCTCAAATCAATGAAATCCACTAGTTAGCCCCTTGAGCCTAACAACCTTTCTTTTAAAATACTTCTCAGGGACACCCTCCCTTGCTATCCATGGCATAGCATGAACGACGTCATGAACTGATCTTGCAAAGGGTACGTAGGCAACCTAAACAATCAGATACGGTCGCAAAACAAACCAACTCTCCCGACAGAGTCGACTTCCAAAATAAAAAAATTATATCGAGGCAAAGCCCAAAATTGAAGTCGAAGCATATCCAGAAATAAGGATCCTCCCCACAAAGCCAGTCTCTCCCGAAATTTCCCCAAGCAGAGACACCCTCTCATTTCCTCCTGGCGAAATCGACTTCAACTAAAGAACAAAACTTTTATCAAAGGCAAAGCCTAAAATAGAAGTCGAAACATTAACTAAAATGGGAATACCCCGAGCAAGAGCAAAGATCCTCATTCTCAAGGCAGGGCCAACCCCTCTCGACACTCCTTAGAAGAGGTCATTCCTATTAACAGGAACATTTCCCACAGAGTCAACCTCTACCAAGAAAATCCCCTCGAGACCAACCTTTATCGGAGTTTTCCCCAGCAGAGTCAGCCTCCCTCAAGTAAATCCTAAGCAAAACCAGTCTCTACCAAAACACTCCCCAACGAAAGTCAAACTCGATCAAAAGGAGAATCCCTAGTGGAATTAAAAAAAAAGGATCGCAGGCCAACCTCCTAAAAAACAATCTTAGGGTGTCCCAAACTTTGGTTCCCTCCTAGCTTACATTTCAACCCACTCAAAGTCCTCCTAGATCCCCTAGAAGCAAAGAATGCAAGCAGTATATCACGACTACATCCCCAGCAGAGTGTCATCCAGGGCAATAACGGGAGAAGAATCCAGATCCCCAATGAAATCACGGGCATGAGTGAAAATTGACAATGACTTCATTACACAAAAATTATGCGACCTCATACCTACTCTTGCAACTAGGGGCAAAAAATGGACAAAATCCATCAACTTCGTAGGCATGAGTGAAAACTGGCAATGGTCTCATTGCGCAAAAATTATACGATTCTCATTAATTGGTAATTCCAAGGGTCAAAAAAGTGAAAATATTGAAAAGCGGTTTGACAACAGAATCCGACACAAGACCATCTGTACCACCATCGGATTAGTCGCCTAAGAATTCCAACCGTCCCCAGCAAAAGGGTCCTCAACAGAGACTCCCAATAGCTCCCCATTAGAAATCATCTATCCTCAGCAGGAGTCGGCCGAGACACACCCTCTCTTTGTCATACTCTACTCTTCGTGAGCAAAAGACAACACACAAATTCCCAGCAAGCCTTAACAGAGACAATCTCCAGAAAAATCTGAAAGCTGGCTAAACAATCTCTTATCAAAAGCCGAGTCTTGCAAGAACTACAATCTTCTTAAAAAACAAAAATATTTTCAAAAATCATCGGTGTCACGACTTGGTCATATCAACAACTTTCAGCTGACAAGACAGGATAACCAGAAGAAGCTGATGCCTGCATCCCCGTAGATCCCAACTGATGGAGTCATAAGAAAACATCATGTCTTTATCCACAACAGTACATTATTGCACTATAAATGCACACAAGCACTGTAATTGCATAATGGAAACTTCCCCACCTTCATGTTCGGATTCAATATCCCCCAGCTATCGCCTCTGGGAAATGCATTTTCAAAACCAATCTGGCTCCAGGTGATGCCACTTTAAATCATTTCAGCTAACACCTATGGGTGATGCCACTTCAATCAATTATAAGTTTGATTAGTGTCTGTGGGATATGTCATCTCAAAATCTATCCGGCTAGTGCCTCCGAGACATGCCGCAACAATTTGACACCCTCGTGTGTCCTCGACACCCCACGTGTTCCTCCTTTTTTGACACCCTTGTGTGTCATTGACACCTCGCGTGTCCTTTGACTGATATGGTTAGCACCTTCGGGTGATGCAACTTTATCGATCTGGCTAACACCTCCGGGTGGTGCCTCCTTTGATCGATGTGGACAACGCCTCCAGGTGATGCCACTTCATCGATCCAGCTAGTGCCTTCGGGACATGACATCCCAGTGTGTCCCCCTTTTGACACCCCGTGTGTCCTTTGATCGATGTGGTTAATGCCTCTGGGTATTGCCACTTCATCGATCTGGCTGGCACCTCCGGGTGATGCCTCTTCAGTCTTGCTAGCGCCTCCGGGTGATGCCACATCTTCAGTCTGGCTAGTGCCTCCGGGTGACACCTCTTCCTTTTGGCTAGTGCCTCCAAGACATTCCATCTTAATTATCATAATTTGTCCGGCTAGTGCCTCAATGAGCACACCATTTCCCCAACTTGAGTCCCTCAACCATCCTTGAGTGTGCGCATCATTCAACCGATCAATCTCAGTTGTATCATTCATTGCATCCACGCACATCACCTGTATTTCGGGACGACAACCCACAAAATGTCATCATACTCTCTCACAATCCATCTACTCGGTGTAAAAATAGGATGATTCCAATCTCTATCAGTCAACTGCTAACTCGGAACTCTCTAACAAAGAGCAGCTGTAAGCACCCAATTTTTACACCATTCCTTTAACCCTGGTTAAGAGATTTAACCATAATTAACCTAACCTAACCCTACATCATCTCTAGTTAAACCGTAGGTCAATCCTAGGTCACCCCTAGTCAAATCTTAGGTCAACCTTAGTCTAACCCGAGGTCAACCCTAGCTAGCTTTAAGCGTAGTAAAACCCTAAAACCTAAGCCATGGGCCTAGGGCCCATGTGTGACCAAGCCAAGGCCCTTAGGGCCAAGACCCGTAGCCAGTCAAGCCCTGGGCCCAGGCATGGGCCCATAACCCTAGCCAAGCCCTCGGAGGAGGGCCTAGGCCCCCAAATTCAAAAATTTTGAAATGTCGGTAGATAATCTACCGATGTTTTCTATTTTGGTAAGACTGTACCGTATGCAAGCAAAGTCAACTGGGCCAAGCCCATTTTTGGTAAAAGATCAGGAATGACAGTAGATTTTCTACCGCCATTTTCAATATTACAGTGTGGGGGAATGGCGGAATTGGAATTACCGTCATCCCCAGAGTATGCGTAAAAGCAAACTCTGCCTCCCCTGAGTTACTCCAGGCAGCTTCCCATGCCTTCTGAACTCCACCATCAAATGTGTTTCAGCCTGTCGCGTCCCAAAATACCACCTAAGAGTTAAGGGATACTTTAGGTGTGACTATACTTAACCTGGCAAACCATTCTATAATGAACAAGGTAATAACATACTAAAATGGAACCATATAACAGAGTGCTGTAGCTAAAATAGTGTGGAAGCGTAAACCAACTTTTCCTTTCCATACAAAGTCTGTATTCCAAGTTCATATACGAAACATGACAGTACAGGTGGACATGCCCACCATCAAAACACAAAAGATAAAAGTCTCTCTCTCTATCTCCATAACCCCTACTCACAATAATCTAGATATGGCCACACATCTAGATCTCTATCCTCCTATGGCTAAAGTGAAATAGGCACAGCCTCCTCGACGTACTCTTCCTTGACCCATAGCTCAGGATTGAAGGTACCCACCGGACCTACCGATATGAAATGTACGGCTGAGTATGGAATACTCAGCGAGTACAAGCTACTAGCTAACAATAGCAATAACGAAATATGATAGAAATAAATCAACATAATTCATAACATCCAATTTAAAGCAATAATATAATCATGACATGCATGGGACAATGCGAAAACCTTCGATAAAATTCATACTTAAAATCATGACTAGTTCTTGAAAATAGCCTTTCGTGTTTTTCAAACTTGTTGTCATGTTAAAAACTTGTTATTGTCTTGTAAGAATCACACATGTCTTGTCTTGTTCTTGTTTGGAATCACTTGTCATGCTTGTCTTATCATGTCTTGACTTGCTTTAGTTATCTTGTAAGCCAGTTGTTAGTGCCCTTCTAACGACTTGTGAGCTGGGTATGTAAATACCTTTTAGCGAATATATAGAAAGTAACTTGTGAGCCGGGTAGGTAACTACCCTTAAATGAAATAGAAAATGTGCACCAACATTCTTGGCCAGTCCTTTGTCCGGCTTTATCAACTTGTTTACTTGTGAGCCAAGTATAACATATTCGAGGGATATGCCTTACCCTTGACTGGCCCGATGTCTAGCTTTATCATTCATTTCGTAAATCAAGGGTCTTGCTCTTGGTTGTTTTCTCGTATACTTAATACTTTAGAGAAACCCGGTTCATGCATGCATGAGCGCGTGTGTGTAGCATTTGTGGTAATCATGACACCATAAACAACTTAAGAATGTCACATAGCATTTCAATTTCGTCAATCGGCATGTGAGAAATTAAGTACACATACATAGCATTTGGTCAACATCACCATTTAAGTAAAACCCTATAATTCATGCATTTCATAGTCTTGATTAAACACTTTAAATTTTCATACAAACATTTCATCAAACACTTGGTGTGCAACATTTTCATATCCATTTTATTCAAGTTTTTATGTTCTTACATTTCATCAAACATCAAGAGTGCGTGTGTTATGCGTACATTGCCCATCCACCAATTTTTCAACACACATTCATCACAACCACACGACATCCAATCGCCTTAACCTTCCATACATCCCACACATCCTTCCCCATTTGATTTATCTTGTTCATTTTAGGGATAATAGTGTAATTCAAGCAAAGGGAAAAGCACAAGATCAAAATCATCACTTTCAAAAGAAAATCTAAGTTATTACTAAGCTAGTTAGGAGGGTATACTAACCTTGAGGATTAACTCTAAATCTTGAAGAAACCCTTGAGAAGAATCCCCAAGCTTTGACGAAGAACACCACTTGAAATTTGAGGAACCCTTGCTTGATTTGGGGAAGATCAAACCTTGATCTTGAGCTCCCTTGATCTTAAATCCCAAACTCCTCTTGGATTTCCTCCAATTTCCTCTTCTCCTATTTCTCTCCTTAGGTTTAGGAAACCCCTCAAATGAAATCCCACTTATAAGCCAAGGGTTTAAAACCCTCAATTTCGGAATCAGCACCCGCGTGTGATTGATCACGGATCCAGTGCGATCGATCGCACCTGGGGACGATCCGTCGCACTCAATTCAATTTTGAAAGTTTTTGCTTGCATGCGATTGATCACACACCACTTGCGATCGATTGCATGTCCCTCTTCGATCTATCGCACTTGAAGGAAACCTACCGCACATGAACCCAAAGGTTTTTGTCATTTTTACCCTATATGCGATCAATCGCACTCCCTAGTTTTTCTGGATTTTCACCTGCATACCCCCCTTGGGTGTTTCCAACTCCATTTTCATCATTCTTAGGGTACTAAACCCCCTTCTTCATGCTACACATGGGTTACTAACATCCATCTTTCATAAAATACCAATTTCAAATATATGGAAAGCCATTGGACCTTGAAAACACTATTCATTGGCCATGAAAAGTTCCGGGGTGCTACACAGCCCCTCCCCTTAACACTATAAATATAGGCCCCCCTCAACTCATCTTCCTCAGGCCAAATCCTGTGTAGGAAAACTCTAAAAATTCCGAAAATCCCCAGAGAAAACCCTGTAAAATCCCATATATTTCAGTTCGAACTCGGAGCTTTGAACTCTCAACCTCAGGAACTCCAATCACCTAGTGTTGGGTCAAACTAGAGGGATAGCTTGGGCTAACCTCCCTAAGAGGTTGCTGACACGTGGATTGTATCCCCTTACTGTTGCAGCTGAGCCATAGCTGGGTAGGACCTTCCCCTCTTATTCTATCTCTTTTTTCCATCTGGTGGGTGTCCCTGGTCCACTTCCAGGGACCTAAACTCACTTTTGCATTTGGTTAGGCCCCTTATCTCATTCACGTATGAGATAAGGGGCCCTGTATGGGAAACAAGCTATAGCCTCCCTCCCTCTATTCATGCTCATCAATGGCCCCTTCTAATATTTCAGGGTCTCTTTAATTCATAGGGAAGACCCTGAGTACATTCTGGCCCCTCCCTAGATGGGAAAAATCATGTTTTGGAGGAAATCCAGAATGTCGGTAATCTCAGTACCGCTATTTTGGGCATCTCCCATTCGTAGTGGCCTACGTACTTTTTTGTTGAGCCCTAGTCCATTCCTGGGCTTAGATTCACTCTCTCAAGGTTCTTTGAACCTCTCCTGATCTTTGCAGACTCAGTGGATCACCCTAACAATGGTTAAAATTCAAAAAATAAAAATCTAGAATGTCAGTAAACAGTTTATCGACATTATGAGCTTTCTGGTTCTTACTGAAAGAGGCCACTGTAGGCCCAATCTAGACTGGGCCCAGGGGTCGGACCAAGCCTAGGACTTATGCTAGGTCCTCTGAATATCCCCAAGGGTCCAGGAACCCTCTGAGCTTTATCCATAACCTCGCAACCTTGCAGCAAAGCAATTCCCAGAAAGTTTGGGAATGATGGTAGAGTCTTTACCTCAATTCCAATTTTGTACAAAATTGGAATTGACAGTATTCTTTCTACCGCCCATCCCAATATCCTGAGATTTGGGCCTTGCACAGGGCCCAGACTTGGCAAGAGGCCATTCTAGGCCCTGCCAAGTTATCTGGGCCCACCCCAGACCCGGCTAGACACTTACCAGGGGTTAAACTTAACTCCGGTTACCTTTTAACCCTAGTTAGGCCTATCTAAGTTGGAAAAAATTTGAGAAAATCCTAAAAAATCTAAAAAAAATGTAAATGCCTAATAAAAATATGATTTCAACATTTTTAACTATGGTTAGCAGCTCTAACCACGGTTAACTCACCCCCAATCATGGTTAACTGATTTTAATCTTGGTTAAGTTATTTTTTTACCTCCGGGTCTCAAGTTTTAGCTTCCGGGCTCATACCCTAGCCTTTGAGCCCAAACCATTAGACTCCGGGCCCGAATCTTAGCCTCTGGGCTTAGTCCCTTAGTCACTGAGATAACCATATGCTATTCTGATGCACTTGACCTCCCTGAGACCTATCCACAAGAACGAATAGGTGGCGACTCCAATTCAAATCCTGGTGGTGAAAATCCGTGCTCACAGAGCAAACCCAAGACGCTAGCTCATTGCACCAACTCTGATGGATCACCTATTCTCTCATTGTTTAATAAAAAAATCCTGACTATCTACAAAAGCAACCAGTTAAAGTAGACATGAATTACTTTTTAGCGTGAGAGTAAGGCTAGCATGCTTCTTTGCAAAATTGGCAAAAATCCCACACTCCATAAAGAGAAAAAAATACAACCTCATTCACCATGGCGCGTGCAAATAGAAGAATACGCCCACCACAAGTATTAACTACACATGGCTTTAGCACACCCTTATTTTGCGTTATAACCACAAGGGGCACTACCCATATTTGATAGAAAGAGCCACAAGTGATCCAGTCAGGTTGAGAGCTAATGGCCATGAACAGCGCTTTGAGATCCGGCTTGAAGCTGTTAACGTCTTCGGAAACTTTTGTTTCCAGATCAGGTGAGTCCTCTTTCTCATTTCCGATTCCTCGTTGTTCGATCTCCTTCGGCTCAAAAAAAGCAGAGCAAGATCTCATGGTAGTTTGGAATTGCAATCGGTCCTAGGGTTTTTCTCTATTAGTGATTAATTTACTGCTAGGTCTTTGTTTGATCCATTTTCTAGGTCATTGATGCTGTAATACCTAGAAACTCTTCTAATTTCTTAAGATCGACTTGTATTTGATGATCCTCCTGTTCTTGTGTGAACAATCATTTTTTTTTAAATGTGTGCTATGGATGGCGGCGTGAATCTGTGCAGTGATTTCTTCTGATATTGTTAATATGTGATTCATGATGATTACTCTTATGTTAATATTGCAGGTGTGCTTAGAGAGAACTTATGCTTGAACACGCATGTATGTGTACGATTAAATATGATTGCTTGTAATTTTTACTCTGTAGTATGCACCATATGTAATTTGCGAATCTACGGTTTCAAACCCGTCTCTATCCCCATCCCTGCCCCCTGCGATTGCCTATAAGAAATGTATTTAGAATGTAGCAAGAGCAGCATAGTCACAAATTCAATTTTTTTTTTCAAATTGTGATTTAATAACCTTTTTTTCATCAAGTGTTCAATTCACACTATTTTCGAAACACTTTTTTTTTCCCTTTTTTTTTATCAGTCATTTTTTCCCTTTCCCTAAATGAAAAATTCTTGAGTTTCACGGATTAAATGCTAAACAAAAGTTTGTAATTGCCATTGTAGTGAGAGAAAAAATTCTGAAGAACCTTAAAGGTTTTAACATAATTCCATAGGGTTTAAAATAACATTATAAGACTTACTAGTTTAAAACTAAGGGGCCTTTAAATTAAAACACCTTAGCTTTCAAACCAAAAGCATAAAATCCTATAATCCTAAAGCTAATCTCAGTATCTCACCATAAACCCTAAAGCTTACACTGGCGCATTCGCTGACTTTTTCCCCAAACTATTTTTTTTCCGCTGAATTTTTGACATTCCCTTTTCAGATATTTACCCTAGCTGACTAATTCCAGAACTACATCTCGGTGACAATGGATAGGAGCACTAAAATACTAAGAAAAAGGTGGATATACCTTTTGCAATTTTCGTGTTTAACTGTGAAGCAAGATTGCGTCTTTAATGCACTACTATTTAAAAACTGAAGTGCCGTTGTTGCATGGAGAGAGATATGTGACATTTGCGTCTTATAGAAAAGCCCCAAATAATAGAGTAACAAATTAACTTAGGCATTATAACATAAGATGACAGGTTTTGTATGTTAACCTCTTTTGTTTGTTAACCTATTTCTTAGGAGCTTTTTGTTCATCCGGCACGTTGATTTTTCCTTCTTCTATGAAATCTTGGATTTGATGTTAGTTATTAAGCTCCTGAACATGAAATGCTTAATCAAAGATCTTAGCCGTTAGAGGCTTTGCATAGTAGGGGTAAATCTGAAAGTCAAGAGAGATCTCTCTCCCATTGTTCCTCAGTAGCTCAGTGGGAGTGAAGATCTATCATAATTGGTTGAATAAGAAAAGACCTGCATGATCAGAAGAAGATATTGACTCCACAGGTTCAAAGGTATTATAGATATGAGGATCAAAATCATGGGAGATTTGTCAATAGATGGATAAGTTAGATTCCAGGACGCCGAGAAAGAACTTGATGGAAAAAATGATTTTTCATTAGCAAACGCTTAGGAAGGGTACCAGAATAGGAAACAAATTGGCTTGTTGGCTTGAGCTGACAGCTGACTAGCACCTTACGAACTAGTCGAGATCCTTTCATGGTCTTAGAGGCCTTTTTAAGAATAAATTTGAAGTGTATTGAGACCTTTGTACAATTTTATGGGTGTGTAGGGACCTTCTTGTAAAATAAAGAAATTTTAGGATTTTGCAAATTGCTCTCTCAAGGGTGTGTGATGATCTAACGAGTGACATTAGCGTGACCCTTGATTTAATGTTTGACCTGGATTTAGTTTCCAACTTGGTGTTTGACTGGAATTTGGGATTTGACTTAGATTTGGGTGAAATTAGGAAACAAAGATGTATTTCTAATAGGACAACAAAATTGTTTTACTCATAAATATCTCCGATAAATAAGAAGAGACCTCATAATTGTATGGACTTTCTTATTGCAGACTTGGTCATTAGAGATACGTGAGTAGTAAATTTCGACGATCTGCATATACTCAAAAAATCAATTGGTTGGGGCAGCCAAGCCAGATTGGTTAAGCTGCTAGGGTTGTGCGGCTTGGCCGTTCTCTTAGTTTTCCTTTGTCCTTTTTTTTCCGTTTGTTTTTTATTGAGACGACTAAAGTCTAGATGCTAGAGAGCCTTTCTCCATGAAAAATCAGGCTAAAGTCTAAATGCTTGGGGAATCTTGTGGAAAATCCATTGCAGAGGGACATTCTGGTCGAATAAGCTATGTAGGGAGTCCAGGGAATGTCACGCCCCGATTTCTAAAAACTCACAACTCAGCCCATTATCTATGGTCTAGCCTGAGATCTAGAATTCGGGGGTGAGGATTATTAATAATTTAATTTATAATTGGTATTTTAAGTATATTAATTTTTCTGTTTTTTTTTTCTTTTGGGTTTGTTTTTCATATAAATAATTATAAAATAAATAGTAAATGAAATTTTTTTGGCATGAAATTTTACAGGGACATACTTCTATAAGTCTATGAACTACGTATAAACTTTCAGAATTTTCTGATAATGAGAAAATATTCTGTAAATATTTTTCCGAAACTAAACTTAAAATTTCAAGAAAACAACAATGTCGCATTACTTTTATTTAAAATATTTAAAACTAAAATTTGGTCTCTATACGTATCATGTATTCCTAAGATATATAAATGAATTCCAGAAAATAAATTTACTTCAAAAGTTTATACATCATTCACTAATTTCAATTAAATAAAGAAAAACATTAAAAATATCCACTAAAACATGATCCATTAATTTGTAATTAATTCTAAATCATGAGAGAAGTCTTTATATTTCTTCTTCACTTCCAAGCATCCATTACTCCATACCTGAAAATATTGACATGAATGTCTAATGAGCTATAAAGCCCAATAGGAAAAATTCACTCAATTTCTTACAATCAATTTACAATAAAAAAGGCATGCAATATAAATACATTGAAAAATATATAAATTAACATTATAATTCATGCAAGTATGATGACTCGATTTTCACACTAGCTCGGCCTTCGGCCTTGCTATCATCACCGATTTTAGTACTAGTTTCGGTCAAACTGACTATCCCAAGCAAGGGATCTTCCTCGAGGGCTTTAGGGCCTTTCACCCAAGGATCCACGATCTTGGCTTGCTCATCATTTTAGGGGTTCTCACCCACGGCATCATATAACCGTCCTTAATGTATCAATCATGCATAACATGTTATTTACAACATAACAATCATTGTACCACATATTTTTCATCTATTCACAGATCTCATTCTATAAATTTCTACATTCTTTGCACAATAATAAACAAATAAAATTATTGCATGCTAATAAAATTCTGAAAATCTCAAATAACATATCATCATCTCCTTAAAATTTTTAGTAACAATATCACCACTATCAAACATTTATTTGATTTTTACTATAAATTAATTAAAAAAAAAAAGAATGGCAAAAACCTACCTGGATTTTTTTCTCGATTATTGATTTCCTCCCAAAAACTCTCGACTCGTTTTCTCGGGCTTGATCTATGCTTCTCCATAATTCTTATTTCTCATTTCTTACTTTTTTTCCTGCGATCTCTCTCTCTCTCTCTTGTATTTAGTTCTTTTAAAATTTAAAGAGATTTAAAAGAGATCTAATCTAAATTAATCTCTATCTCCTTAATTTAAATTTAAAACAAATGGTGGGCTTTTGGCCCATGACTTTTCCACCTTAGACCCATATATATATATATATATTTGGTCAGGAAATTACAGGGAATCTCCACAAGCAACGACAAAAGAAGATGTCTCTACAAAACAGAAAAAAAAAAATTATTGGGAGGTATACTGGGGGTTCTTAAAATGTCTCCAATCCTGCAAGATTCAGGATTGCAAGAAGAAAGTGCAATCAAATTCTCCAAGCTTTAAGATTGCAAGAAGAATGTGCAATCAAATCCTCCAAGCTGCAAGATTGCAAGAAGAAAGTGCATGGAGGCTTACTGGGGGCTCTTAAAAAGTCTCCAATCCTCCAAGCTTCAGTTTTGCAAGAAAAAAGTGCAATCAAATTCTCCAAGCTTTAAGATTGCAAGAAGAATGTGCAATCACATCCTCCAAGCACCAAGATTGCAAGAAGAAAGCGCAATAAGATTCTCCAAGCTTCAAAATTGCAAGAAGAATGTATACTCCACTTCAATGTTAGGTAGACTCCTAAAAAAAGAAGGAAAAAGAACTGTAGGAAGCTTATTAAAAAAAGTGCAATAAGTTCCATAGTTTGAAAACATAAGACAAAAAAAACGTGAGTGAGTTGGGCTGCCTTGCTGCCACACCTCTCTCCCTCTTTCTCAATCCCTCTCTTTCTTGACTCCATGTACTATTTTATTGTTAATAATAAATAAAAAATAAAAAATCAAATCAATCAATTATCATCATTATTATTTTTAATAAACACAAGAAAAGAGAAAAAAGAGACAAACTAAGGGAACGGGCTAAGTCGCACAACCCTAGTGGCTTGGCAGCCAATTTGGCTTGGCCGCCCCAACAAAAATGGTAGTGGATTTTTAGAGTATATACAAAGAGCCCAAATTTGTTACTCATATATCTCCAATGTCCAAGCCTGCAAGAAGGAAGTACACGCAGTTGTGAGGTTTCTTATTATTTATAGAAGAGTAAAATAGTTTTTTTTATCTTATCAGAAGTAGGTCCTTGTTTCCTAATGCCATCAAATCCAATTCAAACACCAAATCCCAAATTCAAGTCAAATACCAAGTTATGTACACTAAATCCAATCCAAACACCAAATCAAGGGTCATGTTAATGTCACTCGCAGGTTCCATCACTCACCCTTGAGGGGGCAATTTGTAGAACCTTAAAATTTCTCAATTTTACAAAAAAGGTCCCTACACACTTGTAAAATTGTACAAAGGTCCCTACAGTATTACACCCTTGGCTCTCATAACCTGGGTTTGGGTATGAAGTAGAAAGCCCATAAACCCAAATCTGAAGATGAATGAGTCATATACTTACCAAATGGGTTGATCCACCAACACAAGAAATCTAAATGTGGAGTTAATGCCTAAGAAATTAGATGAGACTTACCAATGTCTCCTAAGTCCCTTAAACCGCTAAATGGAGTGGGATTCATGAGATCCTTATCTCAGGTAGTCTATAAATAAGACTCTTAAGCCAAAGGAGATGATCATTTAAAAGAATCATCAAGTGAAGCAGTGAAGATCAATACATATGCATATCAAGCACCACAAGTAAAATAGTGTAGATCAAACAACATAAATGAAGTAGTATGAATCAGACAATACAAGTAAAGTAATGTAGATCAAACAATACAAGTAAGCAATCATTTCTTCAGAGAAAACAAGTTAAAACATTTAGAGAAGACAAAGCTACAAAAGAAGTCAGTTCTCCTCTAGAAGCTTCTTTCTAGTCGATTAAGCGTGAAACCCTGAATAAAGAAAGGACTATATCAACATTCAAAGGAGACCTAACAACATGTACAAAGCTTTGTGTGAAGTTTAGTGCCCTATGACGGTTCTTTTGTCACAAGCTATTAGAGACTTTTCTAGGAGGAGCGGGAAGAAGCCGGTTGATTGTTCCTGCAAACCGAGGTGCCTCGCCTCTACGCCATCCGAGTAGCACTTCTTATGAGTCAAGGGATCCAATTGTTTATGGCTTATGAATCCTTAGTTACGATGCTTTCTTTGCCCAAATTAGACGTTAGAGTTGTAGAGGTGTTCAATAGACGATCTTGAGAGCTTGAATTAATATTTAATACCGACACCTGATCACTCTTTATGAATGATAGTGATTCCTAGTGGTGCTTTTGATGCATCTGAGACGTTACCTATGAGGTTTTTTCGTGGTAGCTGAACCTAAAGTAACTTTACAAGCTGTCTATAGACCCAATGTGGGATCAAACCTTAATATAGTTCGATAATTTGCACTCTTAGTTTTGCCTAGACCGCACTTTCAGATTTTAGTCTAGCGAGTGAGAAGGACGTGTAGCTTAGGCTTGTGTAACAAGAAGTTTTTATGGTGGACAATTTAGGCTCTTGTCGAGGAGCATGTCGATACAAATTTCGCGATGTCGAACTGATCACGAAATATGGAGGATCAAAAATGATTTAATAATTTTTAAGATGGTACAACTCTCAAGAAATTCATCTGATTAAGAGTGGAGTTTTTGATGTAGAAGATGAGGGTCGGAATGTGATCTCGATCTCCTTTGAATGTTAATGTAGTTTTTTCTTTCTATCGGGTTTTTGCTTGATTGACTAGAAAAGCTTCTAGAGTTCTTTTGGAGCTTTGTTTTCTCTAGAATGCTTTGATATATTTTCTCTGAAGAAAGGATTGCTTCACTTGTGTTGCTTGATCTACACTACTTCACTTGTATTGCTTGATCAGCATTGCTTCACTTGTGTTGCTTGATCTGCACTGCTTCACTTGTATTGCTTGATCTGCACTGCTTTACTTGTGATACTTGATCTGCACGTGTTGATTTTCACTTGATGATCTTTCTGAATGATCATCTTCTCTGGCTTAGAGTCTTATTTGTAGACTGCTTGAGATAAAGATCCCATGGGTCCCACTCCATTTAGTGGTTTTAGGGACTTAGGAGACTTTGTTGGGCCCCATTTATTTTCTTAGGCATTGGGTTCACATTTAGATTTCTTGTGTTGGTGGGTCGACCCATTTGGTAAGTGTGTGATCCATTCATCTTCATATTTGGGTTTGTGTTTATGGGTTTTCTACTTTGTGCCCAAACCCAAGTCCGTGAGAGGCCCTTACCTTGCCATTGGGCCGGATTGAAATGTTCAGGACCATTTTTATGGTCTCCGAGGCCTTTTTATAATTTTGAAGGTGTGTAGGAACCTTTGTACAATTTTACGGGTGCGTAGAGACCTTGTAAAATTGAGAAATTTGAGGGTTCTACAATACCAATGTAACATGAAAAGGAGGGAAAAGAAACATAGTGTAAAATATACTCCCAGATTACAGAGAAGAATGACAGGGTCATCACTCTCCTAAGCCTCCTTGCATTGGAAGTACTTATTGTGACATATTTCTGCTCCCCGAGAGGTGGTCGACAGTAAGAATTTTATATTAAACGGCTGTATGCAAATGACAAACCCTGTCCTCCTAATAAGCTCACTGAAGATTTGATGGCTGAGGAACTGCCAAAATCCCATTTTCAAAATCTCTCGTTCACTTAGGAAATGTACATTTTGTCAAGGTGAGTGAACATCAAAAGAAACATATGTACTTTTTTATTTGGGATCAGTCATCAAGCAAATATACACGAGCACATACATATATATATGCATGTTAGCAAAATATAGAGTAACTACAAAAGGATCACAAGAAGATGAGCCCGAGAAAAAGAGGAAAAGGAAGAAGGATCCACCACCCTCACATAGGGGCACACACTACACAATCATCATATGAGCATGTGCACACCCTTCTCAAAATCTCTCATATTCCCTCATGTTGCATACTTTGAATCGTTAGGTCCTTTATTGAACCAAAGACACAACAACAATACCTTCTAGGTCTCATAATGGTACATACTAGAGGGCATTCATAATTCAGTTCTTTGCATGCATATTAATGCACTACCCACGTAACCCTTTCCCCACACCATATATCATTCCAAATTTGTGCTTTTATTACCTACAACTTTAATTTGATGCCTTTTTATAAGGATTGTTGAACTACATACACCCATTTTTTTTTTGGTAACGGAGGGTGTCCCAAAGCCTTCGAGCCAAGGACTAGTCCCTTCGGGTATCTGCATCGATTCCACTCAGTTAACCTGTAATTACTAACAACGATATTGTTATGCCAACTGTTATTTCTACTACCAAAAATTACTTTTAAGTACCCTCTTCCACAAAACACTAGATTCTTCATTCTTCCCTACCTTCCAAAGTAACTTACCTGAAAGCGCACGTGTTTTTTTTCTTTTTTCCAATCTATCAAGTGGTACTTCTAAACTTGAAATTCCAACATCCAAGGAGTCCAGAATCTTTTCATCTTCATTCATAATTGACCCTGGCCTTGAAGTCACGATGATAACATGTTTATTGAAGACTATATAGTCATTGTCATCAGGTTAATCCTTATGCCTGTAGATAGAGAATCTTTCTTCCAAGACTGAGCCACTTGTTTCAGCCCTTAGTAGGATTGGAAACCAATTTTCTTTTAGCCCTCAAACTACAAAAAACCAGATGAGGTAGTCTTCTGACTTTGTCCCTAATGTTGCCATGAGTCAGCATCCGCATCTCGATGCCAATGGCCTTACTTTTTTTGTCAATTTGATATGTGAATTTGAAGCTGGCTAAAGTGCCGCGATATACATCGTAAGTACTACAATGGACAATGAGTGCCACGAGGATGCTCGTATTGTCGCAAATATTAAGTGAGAGACGTGGAGCCTTCTTGATATGCCAACTAACCTTCTATGATATTGCACGTATCTGCCCTTCGAATACAACAATATAAGGTCACCATGGCTATTAGAAAAGGAGAGGAGAGAGAGAAGGGGGGGGGGGGGGGGGTGTATCCTTGCTACAAGTCCCTCGAATTTTTAAAAAGCAAAATGGTGGGAGATACCGCCAAACAGAAAGTTGGAGTAAGTACGAGACTAAATCTGTTATTTGTCTTAAAACCTGTCCTCAACATCATAAAATCAAGGTGACTCCAATCCACTTGATTTTTAGCCCTTTATGGTGATACCTAGCTTATGGCTAGGAGCCTCAAATAATACATCCACTTGTCGCGCGACTCGCGCCCCAAAACCTCACCTAGGAGAATGTGAGATCTTGGCACGTGACTTACTTAACAAACCATCCTGTTAAAGCATTTAAGGCATATTAAAATACGAACCTAAAAATTCCTTCAATTAAAACATCAATTAAATTCGTAATCATTAACTGCAACTGAAATATAATAGATCTTGATCATCCACCATGATCATCATCAAACTAAACTAAACATAAACGTCCAAAAGGTCAATTAAAGTCTCCCTGCAATTTGACCACAAATAAACTAAATTCAACAGTAGGGCCAACGATCAAGATCCCGTTCTTCCTCGATATAATCACCTTCTGGTTCCTGGAAGTATTCATTTTCTTCCCACAGTCCGGGCGGTGGGCGCCCAAATATCAAAACCTGAACCTGCCGACAACAAAAGTCATCGGCTGAGTACCGAGTTATTCCGCGTATATAACATACCATAGTAGACAATATAATGAATATTAAATTGCATGCAGTTTACAGATTCATACATCAGTTCACATACATAATCAGAATGCGGAAGACAACCAAATACATTGCATCTATTTCTTTCTTTTCTTATTTTATTTTCTTTCTTTTTCTTATTTCATACTTTATCGTTTCAGGAACAACCCATTCACATGCATTAGTAATAACTCAAAATATCACTTTACCGTATAAGGAAGGGGTTACTATACTTTACTTTACCAAGATACCACCCTTCGTACATTACTCGGTACGGACGGCTTATTACATTTTCCGGTACGACGGCTTACTTACTTTGACATACTTCTCGCCCTTTGATAGTATCCGGTGGTGCACAACTCATACATGTATTATCGCTTTTGTGTGTTTTTCTTTCTTTCTTACTTACTTTATCTTAGGTCTTATTTATACTTTTCTTAGTGTCTTAGATTCTCTCTTAATCATTATGTATCTTTTTTATTCGTGAGTGCTTAATGACACACCTTGTTTAAATTACACCTAAGAGTAACCGTTCAAGGGCCATAGGACATCTCACCATAACGTCCCATTCCACTATGTTAACCAGGCCTGGGCAAGCTTGACTTTCCTCAAAGGCTCCTTTACTCAAATGTATATCATGTATAAGGAACATAAAAGAAGCACACATACTATTATATTTCCAATGATTCAACAATAAAAATCACAGTTTATATCAAAACACATAAATCACGATTTAATGTAAATATCAAAATCTCCTTTTTGTTTAAATCAAGATCAATATCCCAATTATAACACCTTTCATCAATCAGAATTTTCCTGAATTATAAATATAAAATCAAACTCACATACGGTTAAAATCCCATAATAATTCATGAATTCAATTCCATCAATTCTCTTTAATCATCCACACACTTCAATTAAATTTCCCAACCCTTTATTGAATCACAAATAATTTTAACATATCCTTCACATCCTATTTTAACAAATCCATAAATAATAAGATAGGAATCAAAATATGGTTCTTCACATCCTAATTTAACAAATCCATTAATAATAAGATAGGAATCAAAATAAGGTTCTTCACATCCTATTTTAACAAATCCATAAATAATAAGATATGAATCAAATCATGGTTCTTCACATCTTATTTTAACAAATCCATAAATAATAAGATAGAAATCAAAACAAGGTTCTTTACATCCTATTTTATTTTGATGTTCTTACTTAGGTCTACTTCTTTCAATCCATCTTTTAGGTTAATACTCAAAATATTGAAGACTAGGTTTGTTATTTACCTCTCTTGATCGCTTCCCTATGATCTATCGCTTGCAAATAGGGTTCTATATCGATCTCCAAGCCTCTTTTCTCCTTTTTCTGCTCCAATCTTTGAAGTCATTTAGTTTTCCCCTTTTGATCTCTCAGAAAGCTTTCCCTTTTCTCTCTTTTAGGTTTAGAAGTCTATAGAAACCCTAACTCTTGGTTATTTATAGAGTTTGGAGACCCCAGGGAGTTAAAAGGGTCGAAAAACCGCGTCAACACAGAAAAATCCCGTGTCGGGCGATCGATTGGCACCGCCGATCTCCTTTTTTTTTTTTTAAGTCTTTTGTTACTTTTTCTTCCTCTTTTAATTCATGCAATTTATTTCTATAAATTCACTAAATTGTTAGAATTAAATGAGTTTTCTTAATCTATATTTTTAATACATTAATTTCTTATAGGATTGACACATAATTTAAGCACATTTATCTAGGGAATTGACTCATATAATCATGAAAACAAGTAAATTTAATGCGGGTCATTACTCCACTTGTGTTAGAAACCTATCAAAGATATGTCTTTTGTTGTAGAAAGTCCCATGGATGAAATTGAAACCTATTTAGTTCTTGAAATGAGAACTTTGACAATGAGTTTTTGGGCTACAAGATCACTCACATGGGTGTTTTGTTTGTGTCCGATTCTTCAATTGTAAGTGTGAGTGCTGTGCAGGAATTCGTGTTTTGGGGATTCTATATTTCGCATATTTTGCTGACATATAATAGGTGCTCAGATAGAAATTTCATTTATTTTATTGAACTAAGCTTCATTGTAATACTCGGCTATTATCTTGAGATGATTGTCATTTTGGAATCTCCAACAAGCCTTATTGATGGCTAATGTGAAACTGTCTTGAGTCTCTTGACTGGGGAGCTCGATCGCTACTAAAATTTCCAATTCCCTCTTCATCTTCCTTAAATTATCTTCAAGTGAATTGCGTTTCTCTTTGGCAACAGATTCTCCAAAGAGATATGGTTAAATTTGCAATGCATCTAGTTTTGGTTAGTGAGATGAGAATTAACCTCATAAATAGATTTATGGTAATTCCTTCCCAGACCTCTTATGACTTAACAATTTTTTTGGACCAGAATTACATTGGTAGAAACAAGAATATGCAGAAAGAGAGGGCAAGACCTTAAGAGGAGTCCGCCCTACAGTACAGAAAATAATTCAGGAGTCGTAAAAAACAGTTTTGACTTCATTTATTCATTAAATCCAATGCACAAATGCCTGAGAATTCCTTGAGTGGGGCCGGCCAATTACATAAGCACCACCCGATCACTGAGCAAAGCTAGGCAAAGATGAAGCGCCCCCTCAAAGATTCTGTGCTTAATTTCCTTCCAAATGCCCTAACACACTGGAAAGGGCAACCATTTCCCAAAGGGCATTTCTTCTGTTGCCAAAAGCGTCTTCGAAATTGTCTTTCGCTTGCTCAGGGAAGACCCAGGAAACCCCAAAAAGAGAAAATAACTCCAAAGAACCCACTCCACTGGGCAATGGAATAGGAGGTGATCCATGATCTCTTAGGTGATATGTCCTTATCAATCAAAGCTCCCCCTCTGCCCTTAACCTCTTGGATGGCATTAATTGATCATTCTCTTAGCATGTTCTATTCCAAGGCAAATGACATTATTTTTCTCTTCAAAGCCATTCTCACCCTTGATTTTTTGCTTTAAGTTCATCTTCCGCCATTAACAAAGTTATTTTTTAATTACCCTCATCAACTTATACAGGGATACTGGACTGCTTGATTTGATTGCATTGATCCTTGCTCTCCTCAAAGAGCTCAAGTTTTTTGAGTCTATCTTATGGAAATTACTCACTTTACATGCTTGAAATCCTCCCTTAAAGCTTTATAGTTTTATCCAGAACAGTTTCCTTTTCTATCCTCAACTTGAACTCTTCCCCCGTTTGTCACTATTTCTGTTAAGCACGGAAGCTCCAACTGCATGTCCTCAAATCAGTGTTAAATGGGTCCATGCTTGATGCCACCTCAATTGAAACGAGTAGGGACAAGATCTGAAGCCAGTATAGAGTTGGCGTAGTACTGAACATTGAGATAATTAATGCTCTCTGTAGATGGCTTGATGCCACCTCAATCAAAATGAGTAGGGACTAGATCTGAAGCCAGTATAGAGATGGTGTCTTACTGAACATTGAGATGATTAATGCTCTCTATAGATGGCTTGATGCCACCAGAATGGAGAGTGTGGTGACAAGATCTGAAACCAGTCTAGAGATTGCTCCTTGGGAAACATCAAGATGATGCTCTTCCCAGTTTGAAGCGGAGTTACCTACTAAGAGAGTACATCACTGTGAAGGCTTGGTTCTTAAAACTCAGTAGGAGATTCTCCCAAGGTGAAGGTTAACTGATTCATTTTCTTTTACACAGTTGCCAACGGCTTTTAATATGTAGAATGCAGAAATTAGTGAGCAGAATATCCTCTTTCCCTCCACAATCCTTCAAAAAATTTCTGTTACCATGGCATATTGGATGCAAACGATTTGTTTTAACCAACACAACTTGTAATCATATTCGAAGTCGTATGTATCTGCTTATATTACTACTTTATGTTCTTACCAGAAGTTATGACAATTATGTTCTGACAGTTAGTCGTGGGTTCCACTCAACTGGGGTGAAGAGGATGGGGGGGCATGGCCATGATGAACCGTTCTACCTTCACGCAAAACACATGTACAACTTGGACAGGATGAAATATCAGAAGCTGACGATGAGTCTTGCAGTGTTCACTGCCTTCAGCATTGGCGTGGGTGTTCCAATCTTTGCTGTCATATTCCAGCAAAAGAAGACAGCTTCTGGTTGATTCATCACGCCTCTTGGCGGAAATAGAGACAGGTTTTCATTCACTCTTTCTTATGGTCTTTGGAACAACTAAACTATAGATCTGAGTTTGTTTTGTTCAAGCTCTATAATCCCCATAGGTACTTGAATGCTGTCTGCACTTCTGTTTGCTTTTTGTCTTAATTGAATCTGATCCTTGTTTAAATGCAGTGCACTTTAATAATGCCAAATTTGGTTTGAATAACTTAAATAAACACGATTTTATGCAATGGTAGATAGTGGTTTAGTCAACCAAAGTCTACTCTGGGCTGAATTGAGAAACACTGCTTCTAAATTTGCAACTAGGTTGTTGTTTATACTACATTATTCAGTAATTAGTCCATCTACTATTTTGACCTATTAGAACATGGTTTAAGCAGATTGGTAGGAACAGACATCATTGTAGCAAACTTGAGCCACATGAACCAGTTCTCATGGCAAAACAGGTGGAGCATCAACGAGTTACAGTTATTCCTCCGGATCCATCATCTATACGTTGCAGCCTTTCTACTCAAAAATTTATTATTACTGTTTTCCAATAATCTATTAGATAAGCCTGTTTTTTGTGTGGATCCCCTTAGGCTCTCTCCCTCTCCCTCTCCCTCTCCCTCTCCCTCTTTGGTTTCCCCTCTCATTCATTTGGCTGAGTGGTAAAATAGACCTTTCACTCGTATGTTTGCATTTTGGTACATTTCATTCTTATATACTAAGAAGGGTCAAATACAAATAATGACCCTTGTTTTAGAAATAATTCAAGTGCTCATTTTAAAGTTGGAGGTTTGTGTTCGTCCAAATCTATATAATGCAATTATGCATGTATAGAAAAGGTAATAGCTTTAAAAGGGGCACTTGAATGTCTTATTTGGAAAACGTAGATTCTGATTTCTAATTAATCCCACTTAGGGGTGCACACAAACCAGGCTATCTCGATTTGCTCGGCTTGGTTTGGCTCGATCAAGCCGAGTTCAAGCTGGCTCCATCAGGCCAAGTTGAGCTGAATTTTCAAGCTTGAAATGTATTCAAGTCAAGCTTGAGCCAAGGCTTGTTTGATTTGGCTCGGCTTAATTGAGGCTTCGGTTCAAGCTCGAGCCTAGAGTAAACCCCTTTCAAGCTGAGCCGAGCCGACCCAGGCTGGGCTGAGCCGAGCTGGGCCAAGCTTGGCTCAAATACACCCCTAATCCCACTAAAGAAATAGGGTGGTTATGTAGCACCACACACACACACACACACACACACTCTCTCTCTCTCTCTCTCTCTTAAGACATCATTCATTTAAGGTGGGCTTTCAACTTCCATACCAATACTGACAATTGATCCCAAGCCACCAAAGCGGGGAGGACAAACGCAGTGCCTCTGAGACCAATGGAAGGTGTATGTGGCACCTTACAATTTTTTGGTTTGTGATGTCACGTATATTATAAAAATATGCATTAATAAAAGTGGGTCCTCTTACCAAATTAGTTGCATAGTGTTATCTCATTAAGAAGAAAAGGTTAAAAAACTTTTTAAAAAAGGAAGAAGTTGGTGCTTTTCTACACCATGTTTGTTTCTAAGTAACCAGAGTGAGAGTTGGGGATTATCATTCACCTTACTTTATTAGATATCCTTCAACCAAATACAAATAGGTAGTCACATTTATATTCTATTAATAATACTAGCTCTAAATTAGAATTGTTCTTCAACTAGAATTCTGAACTCTTTTTTCTAAACTTTCATATTTTTAGCAATACATATCTAATTCTGAATCTTAGGTAAATTTTCACTTCTCTTTCAACACTTTAATTTATATGGGTAGGTGAATCTTAACCACAATTAAGGGGTGTCGAAAGGGACAGATGGCGACCTCATGGGCATTACCAGATTTGCCAAATCCGATTATACTTGTGATTTTGGGCACAACAAAGTCCATTCAACACTCCTTACGAGGCCCCACGAGTGGGTAACTGCTACTTTTCTTAGGCCCCCTCACTAATTCGACCCAAACCTAGACCTTCACCCTCCACAGAGAGAGAGAGAGAGAGAGAGAGAGAGAGAGAGAGAGCAGTCAGAACTCAGAACCCCACGAATTCCTACTCGTAGTTAGGATTCAGAACCAGGCCTGCACGTACCTAGAAGAGAAGATCTAAATGGTTTCTTCTCATCTCTAAGAAGAAGAAGAAGAAGAAGAAGAAGGGATGAGATGGATTGAGCAGTTGAGAATGGGGTTAATCAACCAAACAAAACAAGAAAGATACAGCATTTCTTGAAGCCAAAGATGGATGAACTATTGGAATCTCTCAGCAATAGACAACAAACTAGCACTGGCCCATTCATGGGCATCATCTCTCTCCAAGCTGTAGCTGTAGCAGGAGGATGTTCTTCTCCTTCTTCTTCTTGTTCTACTACTACTACTACTAGTTTTACAACCCCACACATATAGTCGAAGCTTCCCTCGCCAAGAAGCAGCAACAGCCACAGGCTACTGAGTATGAATTCGGACCCACAAGAAGAAAGTTCATGCTCACCAACCACAGGCTACTGACAGTGGAGATGAAAGCCCATCCAATTCTCAATAATTGGCTCTCATAATAAACCCATGGTAGTTGCTGTTCTTATTCTTCCTCTCCTTAACCACGTGTCCCTTTTTAACACCCCTTAACTGTGGTTAAGATTCAACCACCCTTAGGGTTCACCCACTCATCCTTGTTTTTTTTAATGTTTTTTTAAATTTAATATTAAAGAACTATTTTTAGTTTTTTTTTAATATTAAACTTTTTTTAAAAAGAATTGATATTTTTTTCCAAAAAAATTTAATATTAAAAAACTGTTTTTAGTTTTTTTAAATATTAAAATATTTTAAAAAAGAATTAATATTTTTTTAAAAACCAAGGATGGGTGGGTGAACCCTAGGGATGAGTGAATCTTAACCACATTTAAGGGGTGTCAAAAGGGACACATGGCAACCTCAGGCGTGATTACCTTGCCGCAGAGAATTTGGTCTCTAAAAAAACGTACAAAAAAGTGTACTCTCAGGGACCTGGAATTTGTGTTATTCCTCAATTTTTTTGGACTGGAAAGTCTACGGAGTCCCGTTCCAACACAAAAAGGCTTCTTTTAAATTTGGTTAACAACTTTAACCTAAGTTGGTTAACATTTTTTCTAAAAACTAAGGTTAAATAATTAAACCTTAAGGGTTTGTAAATCTTAACCACAGTTGGTATTAAAAGGGACAGTGTTGACCTCTGGGATGTAACCGGATATAACCTAGAGAATTTCACGTCTTTTTTTTTAAGCATTCTTATCCTTAAGATTTCTGAAATTTACAACTGAAATGACCAAAGTATAACCATGCGTTTGGGATTTTCCTAACCAAGATACCAACCTTTTGGTAAGGGGGTTGACTTTGGACTCGCTAGGTCATCCTTTAGCAGTAGAACAGCCGGGATGGCTCGGGAATTGCCTTGGGAACTCCACCATTTTTTTTGAAAATTGAAACGCTAATCACTGAATTCGTATATGAATAGTCAGATAATTATCCGAATAAATATTCGTCGGATCAATTTTAGATAGTAAAATACTATTCGTTCACTAATCGGAGCAGATATGGATAGTGGTGTATTTGTTCCGCTAAATATCCGACCGATTTGTATTAATGTATAATTAATATTATTATATCTTTACAATAATATAATTTGATATTTTAGGGTATTGAAATACAAATTTGATAATTGGACAAACAAATTCAGATATTTCGAATATTGTAATTGAATATTATACGAATTTGGTTTTTGAAATTGGACAAACTCAAATGATATCTGAATTCTTATCCGAATTTGGTTGGTATAATCAGACATATTCGAATAATATCCGAATTTGATCGGAAATTATAGATACGGATACACTTTTTAAATTTTTTTTTTTATTATTGGACAGATAACGGAGCGGATTTAGATAACATATATTAATAAATAGATCGGATACGGATACTATGGTATCCGCTTACTAACCACCCCTTTTATGATAATCCTTTTTTTGACTTTTGTTTGTGTGGCGTGATTTTTGCAAGAAAGGGGAAAATTTTGTTATTTTGACCAATGTTTTGAAAATCAAATTGGTGATCGAATTGGCAGTGGGGGGCAAGGTTTGAAACCCCAATATTATCGGTGATTTCTGTAACGACCCCAAAATCCCACAAGGCTAAAATAGGACTTTGGAATCGCCACATTACTTAAACCTGCTTAAAACCATGCATACAAGGCTACTACACGAGTCTTCAAAAATGAGAGTAATAAAATTTCCGATATATATAACCCAAACCAACTAAATAACACGAGTCTATAGTCAACAATTACAACTGCTAAATCCAAAGAGTCTGATACACAACCATAAAAGTCTACTGAGCAACATCCTCTAAAAGTCAATTACAAAACTCTCTCAATGAAAAGAAATGTAAACTAAGAGGTGTAGCCGCCCAAGTCTCCGGCTCCCTCCTCAGAAGGCTCACCTTCACCTCCTTCCTCGAGGTAAGTCTCCTCAACCCACGGCTCCGCCGTGTACTCCTGCTCTATACCTGCCAAGACAAAGTCCGGCTGAGTACAAAGGTACTCAGTGTATATAAAATCCAACCAACAATAATAATATACCTGCACTTAGTCAGAAACATATCCAATAACATAATAACATAATCAGAGTGCCGAAGAACGTGTGCGCATATACATCATATCATCACCTTGACTCGTGTACTTGTGAGAATCTTAGACTTGGAAGACAATACACTTATGAGTTGCTTATGCTTATGAGACCACGTGCTTGTGAGATGCTTATGCTTATGCACTTATTCAGATCACATAGTAATGAGACATGCCGTTCTTGGCGGATACGGACCATGCCTTAGAAATCATGTGGTTGACACGCCGTTCTTGGAGGATACGGACCATGTCTAAGAATCAGGTTGACATGCCGTTCTTGGAGGATACGGACCATGTCATGCTTATGCTTAATCAGAATGTCATACGTATGCCATGCTTATGCTTGTGGTCCACATGTGTGACTTGTGAGACTCTTTATCTTAACATACACGTGCTTATGTGCTTAAGTGTCGAAATTAACGTTCGAGTCGGTAATTGCTTAGGTTCCGATTTCCCACCATGGAAACTCCACTATATGTCCCATACCAAATAGTTAGAGAATTCCCGGTTTGAGAGATGTTCCTCTAAGTTCTTACCTTCCCGACTATCAATTCCCATGCAAGAAATTAAGTATACTTAACAAACAATCACATATATATTTCTTATCATAATTCTTAACATCATTTATAATCCATTTACCACCATTTCATAAAAGTATCATAGCATTTATTCTCACAGACATTTTCACAAACACCTTGAGTACACATAATATGAATCCATTGTTTCTCTACCTTTTCATACATTCATCAAATCATAATTCCATCCATACAATCCATATATTCATCCACATCCACAAATTAATCCCATCCTCCATACATTCTATCCACATTTAATCCACATTTCCAATTCACATATCCATCCATAATTAGCTTGCTTCTTAGAAAATTAGGGAAATGCATCAAACATCTATTTCTACCATTCCTAGCATCTTAACATTCACAAAACCTTAAAATAAAGTTGATTAGGATAGTATATCGACCTTAGGAATCCTTCCATTGGATTCAAAACGCTCCCGAGACGATTTGGAGAAGCTTTGAGGACGATCTCCAAGCTTTCCTCTCAATCTTCTACCAATCTCCTTCCTCTCCAAGCAACCCTCTCTCAAAACCCTAGGGTTTCTCCCTCTTTTTGCCAAATTAGGTTAGAACTAGGTGGAGTATTTTAATATTTCGAGTAGGACCCCCTATTTATAGCCTCAAGGTCTGAGAACAAAAAGACCAAAAAGCCCATACTAAAATTCTGAAAAAAACACGAAAGACCGAGCGATCGGTGGTTATGACCGATCGATCGGTTCTCAACCGACCGATCGGTGCTCTTGACCGGTCGATCGGTCAAAAAAGCACTCTCTGGAAATTTTCTCCATACAAAATTCTGGACCAGTCGATAGATACCGATCGATCGGTTTTGGACCGATCGATCGCTGCTTCTGACCGAGCGATCGGTGCTCTGTTTCGACTCACTTTACTGTTTTGGCCATAACTTTTGACTCGTCCGTCGGATTTTGACGATTCAACCTGCGTTGGATTCGTCTTTCGAAAACGAACATTTCTGGCATTTTAGAATTTCTAAATTCCATTTAATTAATAGACTAAATTGTCCCCAAAGTTGACTGATCTGCATTTCCATTAAATAAAACCCACCATTGACTTGGCTTAAACTCAAAATAAGGAAAAACATTAAACATGAACTTCGAAGAGGGTTCCAACACCTTTCTAATGGTTCAAGAATCACTCAATTCCAGTAAACGGTGCCAAAACTAGAGCTTCCTAAAGTTTAGGGTGTGATATGACGTCCCTCCGTTACAAGTTGATTAAGCTTAGTTTACACCACAATAATTAGGCATAAAAAAAAACAATAAACATCAAACATCACAAGGACTAAAATACCCTTAACACAATGAAATAAAAACATGAAAACGATTCGGGTCTCTACAATTTCGGTCAGCTAACCCGAACCGAAATCCCAAAAAAATTCAGTATCTTGACAGGATTTCGGATTGGGATTTATTAATATTTTATTATATATATATATTTTAAAATAATATTTTATTAAAATTTTATATATTTATATAAATATTATTATTTTATTTTTTAAAAAAATAAATAAAAATTTGAAATTTCGTGAAATTTCAAAAAAAATCTTGAAATATTAATAAAAAAAAATATTTAAAAACAAATTTCCGAAATCCCGACCGATATCATGTTTTCTGAAATCCTGGCCGATATATTGTTTTCCGAAATCCTAACCATATCAATGTTGGTGGGGTTAGACGAAACCGGGATTTTAAAACTTGGTGGTGGGATCACCAACTACCAGTTCAACCTGTTGTAAAAATTAGAGATTATTGAACATGCTAACAAATATATATGGAAATGAAACTTAAAGATTGCATATAAAACAAAAGCATTTTGTCAATATCAATTTAACAAAATACTGAAAACTATAAGAAGTAGAAAAACTTATCGATTAGAATTTTGACTGAGGCACGATACTAAAATCGTTGTCTTTAAGACCGATTTCGCCCCCCCTTGGAGTATCTCCCTTGATGCAAACGGGTTATGGCAGCCGATCTCCAGGATTCAACAGTTGCGGTCTAATAGCGTGCACTTGCAAATTAGACTCACTAATGAACTTCTGATATGACACCCAACTCGAAAGAAAAACCAACTCAAAATTGACAAGATATAAGATGAGAGACTCTACTCTTTGTCTCTACAAGAAATCTTAGAGGTAAAACTCTTTTTATAATAGATTTTTCTTCATAGTAATAATGAGCATTAATAACCCATAAAACAACCACTAAATGAAATGAGTTACACAAAAATAAAAGTCATTTAAAATACAAAAGATGGTTACAAAATTAAGACTTTAAAAGACATTAAAAATGCATTAAAATTTGTATCACAATAAGAAATTCCAACAATCCCCCACATGATACAAATTTTTTTTTAAAAAATGAGTTGGGTAGCCGTGAAAATGAAGTGCATTGGTATTGATGTCTTTTGGACTTTGAATCAAAACTTAGTATAAACAAGACATGATTTACAGGAATCTGGTGAAATATTATCCTTTGAACCATACGCCTTTATTGTAAATCGGTTGTGCATATCACACACACAACAATCTCGATATCAGATAAGTTCTAACGGTTTGGTACATTTCGGCCTTGCACCCTACCTGGATTTTCATGAGTGTTCTAGAGAACTTGCCTAAGTTCTCATAAGAAGCGGCCCCACTTCTACACTCACATAGGTGAATCCATCAAGTGTGTACAGTAACTAAACACACCACTTATAAAAGATATGGATACATTAAGAGTTTAACTTAACCTCACACTGTAACAGTTAGCACTATCTACACCATAGGGAGTGACTATCAATATGATAGTGCTCTCATCAAATGGTCAAGTGACTTGTTATTACCCATTGAAGCTATTTCTTGGGATTTCCATTCACATAGGTTGGGTTACCAACACTTCCATTCATGATAGGCTTAAGCCCCATCCCCCCCGATGTTTATTCACCAGCTAGTCCATTGAATTAACTGATCCGCATTGTAATTACTCTCTCTTAGAATAACTAACTAGCCAAGATAAACATCTACAGGATGATCGCCTGCAAGTTAATCATCTGCAGTATACCCATATACATGATATTCATCTATAGAATGACTAACAAAATACTTCATTTGACATATATGTCAGGATATAATTCATTTCCAAGGTGGATCTTATCTTATTTTTTCACCATTCAACAAATAAGATTTTAAACAATTTACCTTCTTTATAGTGGAATGAGTTTTGTCTGCTTGGATGATTTTCAAGAGATATCACCATCAACAAGGCTGAATAAATTCACTTGAAATTTTAATCTTATAGAGATAATAATATATCCTCAAATATATAAATTCCTATTATCACAACCAAATTTATATTTGCTTCTACCATGTCAAATTTATAGGACTAAATCATTAACATATAATTCTCACAAATCTATGTTATAAATAAATCTAGGTTTATTCTCATAACATATCATTGACATATAAGCAAATGTTTTGAAAACTCATTCTATACACATATAGACACTTATTAAATTTGTCGGTGAAGGACCCGACTTCTATTGAGAAAGATGACACAATAGATAGCTACTCTTTTAGCTATTTACCAAAGTTTGAGATTCTCATATTCCTCATTTGAGTCATGTTATATGTTTTAACATGAATACCGAAAGCAATCAAATTGTACCACTTAACAAGATACCTCCACACTTTTAGGTATGCAAAGTTTCTTTTCATACGGAATCTCCACAAAAAAATTATGGTACTCCAATACACTTTCTAGTATTGAATTCATGTATCTACTATTATTTCTAGTAATGAACTAGAAACTAAATTTCTTATGATTTTCACATGGATCTAAAAGATAAACCATGCATAATCATATTTTCATGAGTTTGTTTCACTAACAAGAGCGAATTAAAATTCACATGCAAAGTTTATCCCATCTGAAAATGAGGTCTACCCACTATTGTATATTATTATAATATAATGGCAAAGTCTAGACCATGATATTAAGAGTCTCTAACTCTAGATATACAATCCACTGGCCTAGGTCAAACGAATATCTAACTTGTAGAAAATAGTTTAATTAGAACATCGTGATGGCTATAATTCTTGAGCACTATATACACATCTACACAATTAATATTCTCATGCTCTCAGTTTGAAAATTGCCCCCATAATTTCAAATATATAATACATCCAAAGATTAAAATGGGTTTCACAATGAGAGCACATAATAATTACTCCACTAACCACATAGGTTAACTCAGTCACATAATTCATATTATATATATGACAATCAAAACACGTGATTAGATCACCTTTAAATCAATCATCATTTATCAACAACATAACTCAAAACATATGGTGATTAAAGAATAAACATGTTCATAGCTCAACTTAACTTGTTTAATTATATAGAGTTTTTCACCCCCTCCTCAAGTTTGATGGTAATATACACTTCTTAGCATGCATATATATATATATTTCACTTGTATTCTATCTTTTTCTATTAGCTATACCAATTGTATAGGTATACAAGGTTTAATTACAGAATTCCTTAAGCAAATTTGGTTCCTACTCTCCATTATTTTAGTCATTTATGTTTAGGACATTATCCTAATTTCATTTTTACTTTTCAATAAATAAGTAATGAGTTATAAAATACATGTTATAACGAGGTTCCTTTTTCGAGTTAGAACCAGCTTATCACACTCAAGTACCAACAAAACTTTTGTTTATTTTCAGCATGTAAGCACGTTACCAACCAGGATTTCACCAAAAGTTAGCTTCAAATACATCTTATATTAGCAATGATAGGAATTCAAATGTGATCTTCAAGAGCGTACATTAAGGCTTCGAATTTAAGCATGAGGCTTAGAATTTAAGTATTTATCTTGGGATTTAACCCATGCTTTTTCAAAGAGACCATAGCCCAGTCCACTTAATTGAAGAGTGGCAAATGGGAACGCTTAGTTTGTTCTCTGTTAGATGCATGTGGGTCAGTTAATCCTATTATGGTTATCATGTAGTAGTGTTGGTCCAGGCCCAAATCTAGAGCCACCTTTGTTGTAGTATTCCAACCAAAATCAAATGTTGTCTTGCCCATTTCTATCTTTAAAATTTTAAATGGTTGAACCTAGGATCAATTCTTATCCCTCGTACAAGGCAAGATTTCAACTAATGTCTAAATTGTTTTGGGTGCGCCTAAAAACAACAGATGAATTTAAAGTTACATGTTGAAGACAAAATAAAACTAAATGAAGATCAAAATGTGATCTAGTTAATTATTTGAGCAATCTATCACGATTCTAGAAAGATAAGAATTGAGGAACCTAAGAAATTACTTCTAAAGTTTTTGATTTTCTAGAAGACTAATAAACTTAAATTAGTGACAACGATTTCAGTATCGTGCCTCAGTCGGAATCCTAACACTAATTGATAAGTTTTCTCTATTTCTTTTTTCAGATTCTTGTTAATTCAAGCTTGACAAAATACTATTGTTTGTATGTTCATTATCTCTAAATTTTGTTAATATGTGAAAATTTAAAGTTTCATTTTCAAATTTGTTTGTATGTTCATAATCTCTAATTTTTTCCAACAATCTTAAGACTGATTTCGCCCTCCTTGGAGTATCTCCCTCGATTCAAATGGGTTATGGCAGCCGATCTCCAGGATTCAACAGTCGTGGTCTAATAGCGTGCCCTCACAAATTAGACTCACTAATGAACTTCTGATATGGCACCCAACTCAAAAGAAAACTCAATTCTCTATAAGAAACCTTAGAGGTGAAACCTTCTCTACAAGAAACCTTAAAGGTGAAACCCCTTTTATAATAAAGATTTCTCCTCATGATGATAATCCGCATTAATAGCCCATATCACAACCCACTAATGAAATAGGTTACACAAAATTAAAAACCATTTAAAATTGAAAACAATTACAAAATTAAAGTTTTAAAAGATATTAAAATTTGTATCACAAACTTAAAATAAATCCAACAGAAACAACATGAAATTTGCACAAATCAAGGGATGAATGAAGAAATGCTTAAATAGTCTAGTAGAAAAGTAGAAATGCTTTGACCAAAATTACAGAAATTCAGCAAATATGTGTTTTTCTTCAATTATGCTTGAGATACATCATCTATTATTTAATACATGAAAGCATGACTTGTTATTCATTATATTCCTAGATATATCATGAAATTTAATATGCACATGATGAATATATGTTATTTTATAATTTGCAAACGGTAGGGCTTAAAATTCTTTACTATGTAAGGAAGTTATTATGTTGAAATAATGGTAAGACTTAAACATATCATGTTCCATTAGTGGGGTGAGATATGTGTCTACTCCAGGAATGAGTCCTTAGGAGAGTTACGTACGACCCTAAGATGTTATTGAGCCACGTTATGTACAACCCCATAATTGGTGAATTGGGTGCAATTTAGTACGAGCTCAAATCCCAATTGGATGCAGTTATGTACGAGCTCAAACCCTAGTGGGATGAATTATATAAGAGTTGGATAATGGGTTTGAAGGATTTAGGGTTTAGAGAAGACAAAGAGAGAAAAGAGAGGAAGAAGAGAGATTAGAGAAAATTGCTTAGTTAGAGATTAGAGAACCCTACTAACATATTATATAAATAGAGAACATTACATATATGCCCTTTTACAATTATACCCCTGATATTTCATATATCAACACTCCGCCTCAAGATGGAGCATAAAAATTAAGCACGCCCAGCTTGACAGTAATATCCTGAAGAATAGTAGGGCCAACCGGCTAGGTGAAGATATCAACAAGTTGTTGAGAAGACGAAACAAGTTGAAGAGAGAAAGAACAATCTCGAACTTTCTCACGGAGAAAGTGAATATCAACCTCAATGCGCTTTGTTCACTTATAAAGCACAAAATCTGTGGCAATCTTTGCACTAGCCTTGTTCTCACAAATATTAAGGACATATAACCTTTAACAGGAAACTCTAACTCAGAGAGGAGAGAACGAAGCCATAAGAGTTCACAAGTGCAATGGGCAAGTGCACGATATTCTGCTTCGGCACTAGATCGAGAAACCACGGGTTGCTTTTTGCTCTTCCACGCAACTAAGTTGTCTCTAAGAAAAACACGATAGCCCGAGGTGGAACGGCGATCAGTAGCAGATCTGGCCCAATTAGCATGACCATGTGAGCGTTATACATGTCCACAACTGGGTCTAGCCTTAATATATTGGAGAATACGATGTACAGCAGCAAGGTGTGAAACACGAGGAGCATGCATGAACTGATTAACTATGCTGACAACATATTTAATATCAGGTTGTGTGAGGGTGAGATATATCAAGCGACCCACAAGACGCTAATAGGCATGAGGATTAGAAAGAGGTTCATCCTCAGTATCATGCAAAGAGAGTTTCGGACCCATGAGAGAAGTAGCGGGTTTACATCCACTCATACTAGTATCGTTGAGCAGGTCAATAATATACTTATGATGTGACAGAAAAATTCTCTTCTTAAATCGAGTAATCTCCAGACCAAGAAAGTACTTCAGATGGTCTAAATATTTGACATCAAAGGGACGCCCCAACTAATGCTTAGCATGAGAGATGAATGATATCATCAACATATATCAGGAGAATAGTGTGGTCTGAGGTGCCAGAATGGATGAAAACAGTATGATCAGAGTGACATCGTTGGAAGCCAATGCAAATGACCACTTCAATGAAGCGATGGAACCAAACACGGGGTGACTGCTTTAAACCATATATAGATTTTTGAAGTCAACAAACCTTTCCAGACTCCCCCTGAAGTAGAAACCAGAATGAGATCCATATACACCTCCTCGATGAGATACCCATTAAGAAAAATATTCTTGATGTCTAACTGATAGAGGTCAACTCTAATTTTCCGCAAGAGAGAGGAGAACATGAACATAAGTTAGTTTTACCACAGGTGCAAAAGTAGCATCATAGTCAAGCCCATAAGTCTGAGTAAAGTTGCGGGCGACAAGACAAGTCGTATACTGAGCAACACTGCCATCATAATTATGTTTGACGGTGAAGACCCAACGACAACTCACAGGTTTCTTCCTAACTGGAAAGGGAACCATATCCCAAGTTTGATTAGACTGAAGAACATTTTTTTCATCAACCATAGCACTCTTCTACTCAAGATAAAGAAGAGCATCACAAACAAACTGAGGAATAGTCATAGAGTCAACTGCCGAAAGGAAGGCCTGGTACGAGGGAGATACAACTTGATAACAAACATACTTGGCAATGGGGGGTAAGGAGTAACACAGGAGCGAACATCCTTGCGATGAGAAATAGGTATCTCAAGATCAGAAGTAGTAGGAGTAACAATATCAGAAGAATGAATAGGAATAACAAAGGATAAAGTAGTACCTTGAGGAGTGGCATGCGGGGAAGATTGTGGTATAGGCGTATCAAATGAGGAACCAGGTGGCTGGCGGCAAGAGTATGTGAGAATAAGGATGTCAAAGGGCCATGTAGGGGTAGGGCCGGGGTCGACCCTAGCCCTACCCTTCCCTATAAGAATAAGGGCCCTAGCCCTGCCCTCAAGGGTTAGGGCTGGGCTGGGTCGAGCCAAAGAGCCGGAAGAGAGTGAGATTTTGTTCAAGGAAACCATTCCAATAGGTGATACAATCATACAACATATTGAACTTGTGAAAGAATTTGTGATGAATTTCAAGAAAAATTGGTATATAAAGAGGTTTGGGTTGTGAATTTATGTATATAATCCCATGTTCATATCATTAATGGGGGCTATATTAGTAATTTTAGAACTTAAATTAAGTATTCCTAAAGAAGGGAGGGCGGGCCGGGCAGGGGTCAACCTTAGCCTGGCCCTATGGAAGAAGGGCTTCTTGGTTTTGAGTCCTACTCGGCCCAAGGGCCGGGCTTTGGTGGGTTTGGAAGGGTCGGGTACCCTTTCACTCAGGATTTTTTGACTGGCCTACGTGATAAACTTTTTCTACTGTGGGGAGGTCCCCAGCAATAGGTAAAGGCATAGAAATAGGAGACACAGTAAGTGAAGGTACAAATACAGGTGTCAGAGTAGGAGCAAGAGAAAAATAAGGTATTGTCTCAAAAAAAGTAATATCCAGAGAGATCAAGAAACGATGACGGTCATAACACCGATAATCTTTATAGGTGCTAGACTAACATACAAAGACACATCAAATGACCTTATCATCCAATTTCTGATGGTTGGGATGAAGATCCTGGACAAAGTAGGTATAACCAAACACCCATAGCTCAATGGGAAAAATAGGAACCTGAGGGCTATGAAGCTAATATGGTGAGAAGCCATCAAGATTACAAGAAGGAGCTTTTTTTTTGGGAGACCCTTACCTATTAAGAAAAAGCAACGGGGGGCATAAAACCTTACCCTTACAAAAACGCAAGAACACAAATACATAAGACTTTACTAAGAACAATTCTTACATTACTTAAGAATAAAATTACTCTGTAAATCGAGCTGGTTTCCTAACCTCCCTCTTTGGTCTTCCTTAAGAAGAATCAATTGTTGATGTTTTCTTCTTCTTCTTCTTATTTCTCCTTGATGTCAATAGTTGAAAATTGTCTTCTTCTTTGAATTCTTCAATAAGAATATCTTCACGAACTTGCTCTTGACTACCAAGTCCACTACGAAGCTCAACCTCCCCTCGACCTTCATAAATTTGACTCCTAGAGGCAACTGTAAGCATGCCAAATTTGCACCCCATTAGTATATTTTTACACCTCTAAAAACCCTCTTTCCACGTGTTTCAATTTTCAAAAACGGCCATGAGGTAAAAAAATGACCAAAATGTCCCTAGGGTGAAAAAATGACCAAAATACCCCTGAAAAGTGCTAAAAAGTTTTTATTTTGTCCAAAATGATTTTACAAATTTTTTGATGAATTTTGGCTATTTTTGGGATTTAATTGGACTTAAAACGGTAGAAAGTGACCAAAATGCCCGTAGAGTGCAAAATAACCAAAATGCCTTTGAAAAGTACTGAAAAATTAATTTTTTATCTAAAATATTTTTCTGGATTTTATCAGTTCAAGTTTGACTATTTTTGGGCTAAAAACAAAAAAATGGCTTATCGGAGAATCAGAGAGTGCCACGTGGCGAGTCAAAGGAAAAAAAATAAATTTTGCCCCTCAAGCTAGGGGCGCTGTTTCAAGTAGCACCCCCTTATGGGCCTGTTTCTTGGGCCCTTTTGACCGGTCAAACCCTTGTCGGTTGGCCTTTTTTGGAGAATCCGCATAGGGGCACTGCTTCAAACAGCGCCCCCTATGTGGCACACTTTTGCAGCCTCGCTTTTTGGGGTTTTTATCCATAGGGGCGCTATTTTGAAAAACTATAAAACCACACCCCCCCTCACTTCATTTCTCACTCATTCACTCTCCACTCTCTCCCTTTTCTTGCTTAAAACTCCTCATAGCGCGCTCGAATTCCCTGGAAAGTCGATTGCGAAGGGTATTCTCAGGACCTCTTTCAGAGAGCCTTTTGGGTTTCCCGGAAGGTAACCTATCACCAAACCTTGTCTTTTGCTTTGTCTTTTAGTTGTTAAATTATTTTTTTAAAACACTTTAAATTGTTTTAACTGCTTAGACTGCTTGCCCTGTCAAACCCCTGCCCAATTCCTAGTTCAAATATACCCTCGCTTGTCGAACCCCTGCCCAAATCCCAGTTCAAATATAGCCTCGCCTGTCAAACCCCTGCCCAAATCCCAGTTCAAATATAGCCTCGCCTGTCGAAACCCCTGCCCGAATCTCAGTTATAATATAGCCTCGCCTGTCGAACCCCTGCCCAAATCCCAGTTCAAATATAGCCTCGCCTAGTTGAACCCTTGCCCAAATCCCAGTTCAAATATAGCCTCCCCTGTCGAACCTCTGCCCGAAACCCTATTTTAACCCTAGGTAAACCCTAGCTTAACCATAGTTAAATCCTAGGTACACCCCAGCTTAACCATAGTTAAATCCTAGGTACACCCCAGCTTAACCTTAGGTAAACCCTAGTTAAACCCTAAGTAAACCCCAGCTTAACCATAGTTAAACCCTAGGTCAACCCCAACTTAACCCTAGGTAAACCCTAGTTAAATCCTAGGTAACCCCAGCTTAACCCTAGTTAAACACTAGGTAAACCCCATCTTAACCCTAGTTAAACCCTAGGTAAACCCCAGCTTAACCCTAGTTAAACCTTAGGTAAATCCTAGCTCAACCTTAGTTAAACCCTAGCTTAACCCTAGTTAAACCCTACCTACCTAGTCAAACCTCTATCAGAGCCTTGATTCAAACCCTGTTCAAATACCCACCTCCAGAGGCTCCCCGGCAAGAGCTTAAACTGCCCCATCGCTCCTCCGCACGAGCTTAAAAGGCCATTTCGTTCACAAGTGAGCGTAAACAATTGAACCCATCAATCTCCAATCAATCAAATCAAACCTTCTCCAATCAATCAAATCAAACCATCCATCAATCCCCTCCGGAACTCCGTGCGACTTGATTCCACTAATAGTGGATACGTAGGCAACCCTGATCGGGTTCAGTTCCTCCTAGGATAGAATCCCTATTCCGTTCTTATCCTGCCTATTTCACTTTATTTATTTCATTCATATCACTTTGCTCAGCATATAGATCAAACTGCAAGCTTCTTTATGGTTTCATTTATTTGATTCAGACTTAGGGAGTAGGTAACCATATTCAGATGAGAGTTTAGGGGTGCCTGACACCTTCCCCTAACATAAATGAATCCCTTACCCTGACCTCTAACTTTCAGACTATGCCTTATCCAACCATTTCAGAGACCTATTTTTCTCAGAATTAGATAGGTGGCAACTCTCTTTTTCAATTACAATTTATCGCTTATTCCTCATCGGGATCTATCCTGATCGGGAATGGGGGGTTTAAATTCAGGTACTCACAGTTGACGACTCTGGTTTCGTAGACCAGTGTTCAAGCCAAAACCTGAGTTTGAATCAAACATTGGAAACCGCATTAGAAGCTTTCAAATTCATCTATATGCTGCGAATTTTTTCTATCATTATTATTAAAACCTCGGACATTTGTTTGCAAAACTTAGCAATAGGCCTAGGGTTCCATTTTTATTCATTTCTTGACTTTGATTGATGCATTCATATTCATTGCATAATAGAATAAAAACCATTCACCTATCTAGCTAGATTTGGTAAGCTTACAATCGAGATATGGTTATCCCCGATGCTGGAGCCCAAAAATCTTTGGAAAAGTACTGGTTGTAGACCGAGGGATGGTTATCTCTGGTAAACGCAACTAGTATTTCTCGCTTGCACCAATCTTCCATTTTCAGGTATGTTCTATATCGGTGAGTCGTATATACGCTCATGTGCTCCTCAACCTTGTAGTCAAAACCCTGCATACACTGCTTAGATATAGGGATATCCATATCCCTATACCTAACCTATTTTGGAGCTTGTGTGAGCCCTATTTGATGCTAGATAGGTGTGAACCCTAATCCTTTTTAGCTAACTCAGCCCATGTGTGAGGCTAATACCCTAGATCAAACTGGTCAAAGGGCAACCAACCAACCCACATTAAAATGGGTTGTATGGACTCTCCTTTTGTCAGTTTTATCTTAACCCATTTGGTCTTTGGTTTCCTACAACTCAGATAAATGAAATGCATTCCTATCCATTCACCCTAATGGGTTACACGCTTTGAATTATCTAACTCAGGTTTTTTTAGCCAAAATTTATTTTGATTAATACCCGATCCATACCATCACCCTTATTCATCATTTGAGTTTCCATCTAACTCAGATTTTTTAAAATCAAAAACTCATTTTGGTTAATTCATATTCAATCCATTTCATTACCTTTCTTTATCTAAGTTTACATTAAGCTCAAATATTGCCTTTTTAGTCAAATTTTGTTTTGACTAATTCACATTCAATCCATTAGATTTTATAATCCCCATTCAAATTTATTTCAAAATTTCATTTCTATTGTTTCTATCAAGATTCAAATTCATTTGTTGGCATCATCATCATTCATCATGTTATTCTGAGTTTAACTTAGTCATTCCTTTAAAGATTTAAATTCAAATTTATTCTGCTCAAAAATTCAATTCATCATATATATATCTTGATCACATCATCATGCATTAGGTCTAGTTAAGTCTGGTCCATCTGCATGCAATATCACATTGGCAATTTGTCATTCAAATTTGGGTAATCCCATCAAGCCGCAGGGATCCCCCCTGGTTATGAACTAACAATGCTAGCAACTATTCTCAGGAAAAAAAAAATGCCCTAGATCAACAGATCATAGGTCCCGGGGGCATATCACAGTTGCTTGATTTTATTACCCTTTATTGAAAGATCAGTAATAGGATCCGGCCCAAGCATAGCATTCAGTACCCAAATCTTCATCATTGTATAAACAAAATATTGTTCATTTGCATGAAGGGTCCATCAACATGTCTTGCAACACATCTTGTGCATAATCATCATCATCCTGTATATCACCATCTCACATTTTTTGCATGCTCCCATCATCTTTTACATCATGCATGCCATGAATCGTCCCTTAGGTTATCATGTCATCACTTACACCATCATTTCATTTTTTGAGTTTTATGCCTAGCATCAACTCGCTCTATGTTCTCAGCTTTTATCCTTCCTCGAGTGGCAAATCGAGAGACAATCTCATCAAGGCCATCTGAAGAAATGGAGCAAGACGAAGTATCAAAAGATCAAGAGAAAATCGCAGAAATCCTCCATAGGAATGTTCAGGACATCCAGTTCACCATGCACGGTGTCATCCATTCTCTCGACAGGCTTGCAGCGGCACTTGAGCAAATCCAAAATCATCTTCAAACCGCTCAACTAGTCAACCAAGGCCAACACCTCATTCCACAACCAACAAAGGCAACACCCAAAAAATTCACCCGACTACCTTGCAGGCTCAACCAATTTTTTCCATTCCTCATACAGAGAGAATTGATCACACCTCGAGATCCTACATCACCGCTTGACAATCCGTCACGCAATTTTCGCATAGACTAATACTGCGCATTCCATCAAGGGCCTGGACATTGCCCTGACCAATGCTTTACCCTGAAGCATGTAGTCCAGAATTTAATGGACAAGGGCGATATAGAAATCGGACCTGGTAACATCTTTACAGCTGGATACCCCTTCTACCAAGACAGGCCCATCCATCCTAACCAATGAGCCGCTCCGGTATCGTCTAAGCTTCCAAGGCAGAAGAGATGATTGAAGCATCACCAGCAAGTTTGCTATTACGAGATTGATCAGACCATGTTGCAAGCCTTGTCTGTTCAAGTTTCTTTTTGCTTTTTGTTGGCCACTGTGGCCAATAGAGTCTGTAAAAAAAATTGCTCTTTTTTATCTTCGGTTGAGTCATGTACAATCCTTATATATATATATATATATATATAGAATGGTATTTAAAAGAAAAAATGACTCAACCTTTTTGCAAAATGCCAAAAAGGTTCATGATGGTATGACCTAAATCTCCCCGAAAGAGTTAATAATCTGAAGCCAAAAAAGAAAAAGGAGTTTCCCGTGCTAACTAAGTTTGTTGGTCTAATGAGGGATTGCCCGAACATTCATCAAGCCATCCACTTCAATTTCATAGTACCCAGGGGCAGCATATGTCAATGAGCAAGAAAAAGAAACCTCCAAAAGAGATCCTCGACCCCACTGAGCCAAGCCAAGTAAGAGAAAGCTCAATAATGACCCTAAATATGCAAAGATTAGCACCTTGCTAGGCCAAGTGCTAAGAGTGCAATGATACTACCTGCAACATGCTTGTATAATCTCCTGAAGCACTCAATTCGCTCCACTAATTTCAGGCTTCCAATCGTCAATACAAGCAGAGCATTCATTAAGCAGATTGGGGCATCATCGGGATAGACAGCTTGCAGTCTAAGATGGGCAATGCCACAATTCGAAGTTTGATCATTCAAGCACTGAAGTAATACTATACAATATGAGAGGTCAAGCTATCAGACCTTGGTAAAAGATAGATACTTGTATGAACAAAGTCAGAGGAAGTAAAGCAGATTCCAGTGCATCTCAGATAATTGAGCTGCCACATCAGCCAAGGCCACAAGTCAGAGCATAGAGGAATATGATCACATCGTCGCACAAGAATCATTAGCTCATTCAGTACCAAGGGCAAAATATGTCCAGCTTTGAAGGCCCATGTGGTTGGTCAAAGATTCTCTGCATACTCTTCGAATCAGCCGCATGGATGATGAAGACCTCCCAGAGCCTGTCAGCATAGATTAGATAAGAAGAAAGCACAATGCTTAAGATCTTGTAAGGAAACTGCCTGTACTCTTAGTCACTTTGAGAAATGAAAGAAGGCCATGTTTGGCACACCATTCCTCCTTATTTGTAACCCATCAAATTCAAATCAATGAAGACTGCTAGTGAGCCCTTTGAGCCAAATAGCATTTCTTTCACTACACTTCTATACCGGGACATCCCGTACAAAAGTTTTTATGAGCTTGAACTACGTCATGACCTGATCCTGAAAATGGTACGTAGGTAGCCTTGGAAATGGGTACGGTCAAATCAACTAGCTTTCTTGAGCAAACAAAAGTGTCTCAAAAGAAAAATCAAGCAAAAGCTAAAGGCAAAACTCGAAAGCAAAAAAGAGAAAAAAGAAGAAGCTCAAAGCTCTACAAAACTGCTTAAGATAGCTCAAAACAAAAAGGTGTCCTAAGACATCAATCCCTAGCCTATGTTTCATCCTATCTCAAGTCCTCTTAGATCCCTTAGAGATTAAGAGTACTGGCAGATTGACAGACAAGTATCCAACAGTTGTATCAAATCCATCAGGCAATGACAAGAGAGGATAGTTCGACTAAGAAAATCACAGGCCCAGTGAAAACCAGAAATGGCGCTGTGGCACAAAAATCATGCGAGCTCAGCCCTGATGTTGTTATCGGGGGCAAAAAAGGGAATAAGTAAATAAACTTCACAGGCATGAGTGAAAACCGGAAACGTCCTCATTGCGCAAAAATTATGCAATCCCCAGACTTGGCCATTCTAAGGGTAAAAAAGGAAAAAGTTGAGTTCTAGTAACAGGATCCTGACAACGGTTATCCCAGATCCCTGGTAGCATATCTGCACGCAACTCAAACTGAAGAACTCAACGTCGTTTACAATCCGAAGCCCTTGGCTCCAAACAAGACCAGATTCAGCATGCAATAAAGTCAGATTTGAGTAACTATCTTCTTTGGCAAAAGTTCAAAATGTCAACATTACACATTGCTATATCCTGTCCTATGGGGGCAAAGTATCAAATCTCTAGTAAAGGCAAACCCCCTCATAAACCATTAAGCAAAGAAAGCACTTATTTTGGAAAACTCGAAAGACATTTGTTTCCAAAACAGTTTTATTTTAGTCTGTAATCAGTGTCCAATGTGTCTTGCGACTTGGTTAAAATCAATCTTACTCTGCCAAGTTCTCTAGCAGAAGCAGACAAAGCCTAGGATCTCAAGTTATCAAGAAGTGAAAGCAAGACTGGATTATAGAGCGAGTCATGTTTTTTATATTCATCGCATGTCATGCATATGCATATGTCAACTACATCGCACAATGTACAAGTTTCATAAATCACACACCAACACATGCCCATTCTCACCTATTTCCATTATCTCTGTTAGTCACCTCATTCGGTGCACCTCTAGATGCATCGAGTTTGATGCATCGCTCTTTGGTAGCCACCCTCATTTGGTGCACCCTAGCGTCATGTTTGATGCATCGCTCTTTGTTAGCCACCCTCATTCGGTGCACCATCAGATGCATCATGTTTAATGCATCGCTCTTTCTTAGCCACCCCATTTGGTGCACCTCCTGTGGCATCACATCTGATGCATCTCTCTATGTTAGCCACCTCGTTTGGTACACCCCTTGATATGTCTTATTTGACACATTCACTGTGCACATACATTCACAATGTTATCTGCACTACATACATACTTTCACATAGCAAATCGTACTACGCACGCACATTAAGTGAGTCACACTCTATATGTACTTCTACATAAATTAACTGCATCACACTCACATCCATTTAGCTGCAGAGTGCACAATGCACATTCATGCAATCATCCACACACACATGTTCGCACAAAGCACACACATTCAATATGTTAGCTCATTACGCACAAATGTTACTTGCTCTGCACACACACATTCTATAGATTAGCTGCACTACACACAAACCCTTGCACAATGTACTGCACTATGCACATACATTCACAAAATAAGTTGCATTGCACATATACATAGCTACAATATGCACCTACATCACACGTAGCAAACAACACCCACATGTCCACTAGCCAATTGCACATCTATTGAACCCATACTCACCTAAATTAGGCTGCCATACACATATTGCACACACATTGGTAATGTAGTTGCTTAAATTGCACACTTATCACAAGCACACACAAGCCGTAATCATGCTAAATTAGGCAAGGCTGGGAGGTCTCTAGTAACTGCGCATTTTGGCTAACATCGGAATGGTTGTCACCCATCTCTGGCTGACATCGGAATGTATGTCATCCATCATTTCAATTCATCTGACATCGTAATATGTTGTCAAGAATCCTCTTTGGAGTTACCTATCTCCGGGTACAATGCTCAAAAATCCCCTTTTGAGTTAGCCGCACCCTCAATCTTAAAACATTCAAGTTTCAATCTTCAGCTATCACTTCAAAATCGATCCCTCCTGTGAAGAGGCTAAAAACAACACTTCAAAATCGATCCCTCCATTGAAGAGGCTAAAAGCAACACTTCAAAATCGATCCATCCTGTGAAGAGGCTAAACTTTCAAAATCGATCCCTCATGTGAAGAGGCCAAAAACAACACTTCAAAATCGATCCCTCCTATGAAAAGGCTAAACTTTCAAAATCGATCCCTCATGTGAAGAGGCTAAAAGCAACACTTCAAAATCGATCCCTCCTGTGAAGAGGCTAAAAGTAATACTTCAAAATCGATCCCTCCAGTAAAGAGGCTAAAAGCACATTTCAAAATCCGTCCCTCTGGAAAGAGGCTAAAAACACATTTCAATCAATCAATCCCTCCTGTAATGAGGCTAAACCCACACTTCAAATTAACCAGTGCTCCGTACATAAGTCTAACCTATTTTAATCCGGTTGACATCGTAATGTGTTGTCATCCACCATTTCAATTCGGTTGACATCACAATAGTTGTCATTCACCTTTTTAATCCGGTTGACATCGCAATGGCCGTCATCCCCTTTCAATCCGGTTGACATCGTAATGGTTGTCATCCACCCTTTTAATCCGGTTGACATCGTAATGTGTTGTCATCCACCCTTTCAATTCGGTTGACATCGCAATGGTTGTCATCCACATTTTTAATCTAGTTGACATCGTAATGTGTTGTCATCCACCATTTTCAATCCGGTTGACATCGTAATGTGTTGTCATCCAACCTTTCAATTCGGTTGACATCGCAATGGTTGTCATCTACCATTTCAATCCGATTGACATCGTAATGTGTCGTCATCCACCATTTCAATCTGGCTGACATTGCCGAGCTTGTCATCTATCATTTCAATCCGGTTGACATTGCAATGGTTGTCATCCACCATTTCAATCCGGTTGACATCGCAATGGTTGTCATCCACCCTTTCAATCTGGCTGACATCGTCGAGCTTTTCATCCACCCTTTCAATTCGGCTGACATCGCCGTGCTTGTCATCCACCATTTTCCTCATTTCGGATGTTGCTTTATTTGAGATCAAACCATTCATTTCTCCTCTATCCCCAACAACTGAACAGGTTCTCACATCAACCCCATCCTATAGGATTCTGTTTGTGGCAAGCAGTCTAAGCATAATTTAACTTTTATTTTTTTGACTTTTTTGTCTTCAAACTCACAAGTTTTTTTCGCACGTGCAAAATTGTGGTCTTATAACATTTATCGTTCACGTGCCCGCACCCTCCGATAAAGAGGGGCAACTTTAAGCACCCCAATTTTGCACCTCTTTAGTATCTTTTTACACCTCTAAAAACCCTCTTTCCACATGTTTCGATTTTCAAAAACGACCATGAGGTAAAAAATGACCAAAATGTCCCTAGAGTGAAAAATGACTAAAATACCCCTGAAAAAGTGAAAAGAAGTTTCCATTTTGTCCAAAATGATTTTACAAATTTTTTGATGAATTTTGGCTATTTTTGGGATTAAATTGGACTTAAAACGGTAGAAAATGACCAAATTACCCTTGGAGTGCAAAATGACCAAAATGCCCCTGAAAAGTACTGAAAAATTCATGTTTTATCTAAAATATTTTTCTAGATTTTATAAGTTCAATTTTGACTATTTTTGGGCTAAAAATGGAAAAATGGCTTATCGGCAAATCGGAGTGCCACGTGGCGAGTCAAAGTCAAAGAAAAAAATATAAAATTTTCCCCTCTAGCTAGGGGCGCTGCTTCAAATAGAGCCCTTATGGGCCTATTTCTTGGGCCCTTTTGACCGGTCAAACCCTTGTCGACTGGCCTGTTTTGGAAAATCTGCATAGGGGCGCTGCTTCAAACAGCGCCCCCTATGTGGCACACTTTTGCCACCTCACTATTCCTTGCTGCCTCGCTTTTTGCGGTTTTTATCTATAGGGGCACTACTTCACCCCCTGTTTTGAGAAACTATGAAAACCCCACCCCACCCCCTCACTTCATTTCTCACTCATTCACTCTCCTCTCTCTCCCTATTCTTCTTAAAAACTCCTCGTAGCACTCGGATTCCCGGGAAAGTCGATTGCGAATGGTCTATTCTCGGGACCTCTTTCAGAGACCCTTTTGGGTTTCCCGGAAGGTAACCTATCTCCAAATCCTGTGTTTTGCTTTGTCTTTTAGTATTTAAATTATTTTTTTAAAACACTTTAACTACTTAGACTGCTTGCTCATTCATACCCCTGCCCAAATCCTAGTTTAAATATAGCCTTGCCTGTCGAATCCCTGCCCAAATCCCAGTTCAAATATATCATTGCCTGTCGAACCCCTGCCCAAATCCTAGTTCAAATATAGCCTCGCCTATTGAACCCCCGACCGAATCCTAGTTCAAATATAGCTCACCTGTCAAACCCTTGCCCAAATCCTAGTTCAAATATAGCCTCGCCTAGTTGAACCACTGCCCAAATCTCAGTTCAAATATAGCTTCGCCTCTCGAACCTCTGCCCTAAACCCTATTTTAATCCTATGTAAACCCTAGGTAAACCCCAACTTAACCATAGTTAAATCCTAGGTACACCCTAGCTTAACCATAGTTAAATCCTAGGTACACCCTAGCTTAACCTTAGGTAAACCCTAGTTAAACCTAAGTAAACCCCAGCTTAACCCTAGGTAAACCCTAGGTAACCCCAGCTTAACCCTTTTAAACAATAGGTAAACCCCATCTTAACCCTAGTTAAACCCTAGGTAAACCCCAGCTTAACCCTAGTTAAACCCTACCTACCTAGTCAAACCCCTATCAGAGCCTCGATTCAAACCCTGTTCAAATACCCACCTCTAGAGGCTCCCCGGCAGGGGCTTAAACTGCCCCATCGCTCCTCAGCACGAGCTTCAAAGGCCATTTCGTTCACAAGTGAGCGTAAACAATCGAATCCATCAATCTCCAATCAATCAAATCAAACCATCTCTAATCAATCAAATCAAATCAAACCATCTATCAATCCCCTCCGGAACTACGTGCGGCTTGATTCCACTAATAGTGGATACGTAGGCAACCCTGATCGGGTTCAGCTCCCGCTAGGATAGAATCCCTATTCCGTTCTTATCCTGCCTATCTCAATTTATTTATTTTATTCATATCACTTTGCTCAACATATAGATCAAACTGCAAGCTTCTTTATGGTTTCCTTTATTTGATTCAGACTTAAGGAGTAGGTAATCATCTCCAGATGGGAGTTTAGGGGTGCCTAACACCTTCCCCTAACTCAAATGAATCCCTTACCTTGACCTCTGACTTTCAGACTATGCCTTATCCAACCATTTCAGAGACCTATTTCTCTCATGATTAGATAGGTGGTGACTCTTTTTTTCAATTGCAATTTATCGCTTATTCCTCATCGGGATTTATCCTGATCGGGAATATGGGGTTAAAATTCAGGTACTCATAGCAGCTACACAAGATTATGCCCCATATTTCACCTCTAAATCTTTGGCCGGTCTGGATTTAGAGAGATAATTTGACTCGCCTTGAATAATTTCCTTAGGTTGGACAAAATCCTTCTGTTTGAATACCCATCGAGGTTTTGTTGTTAGTAGGGTATTGAGCAAGATTTGGTGTTCAGCCATAAAATGATCCATGATCATCTCTCCTTCAAAACCTAAGTGTCCTCCATTTCGTTTAATTCAGCTTCTTCAAAATCTGAAGATATATCTAATACGCTTTCGATATTAGCTCCCGAGCTTACCGGAATAACCTCTATCCTCTGTTATCCTGCAACATGGCTCCCTTTGTCTGAGTATTATTGATTTTCACATTCCATTCTCTCTTGACATGAACGATTCGCTGGATTCTTTTCCGACCCACACTGACCTTTATTAGTTTCTTTATCACTCACTAAACTACAAGTTTTGTGAAGCTCTATCAAGTGATCCGGGGTATTGATTATCTCTTTCTCTTGAGGACTAGACCTCATTATATCACAATTCTCTAAGGACGAGTTTTCAATTATCCTTCTGTCCGAATACGAGAAGGAGCTCGATTGATGAGAAAACATACAGAGAGAAGATTCATAGACCAATAAGGCTTAAGCACCTACATTCCTCACAACAAAGAACGAGTGACACCAACTAAATGATGATTCTTGCGCTCAACAATGCCATTTTGTTGAGGCGTGTAAGGACAAGTAAGCTGATGGACAATCCCATGAGTTTGAAGAAACCCAACAAAAGGTGCAGAGAGATACTCACCCTCATTATCAGAACGAAGGGCCTTAATATGACCACCAAACTGGGTAACAATCATAACATAAAATTATTAAAATTTAGAGAACACCTCATCCATAGACTTAAGAAGGTACATCGAAGTAGCTTGAGTGTAATCATCAATAAAAGTAACATAATAACAAAACCATCACTTGAGGGAACATGAGATGGTCCCCAAACATCCGATTGAATTAACTGAAAAATAGAACGATATCTATGCATTCGAGAAGGATAAACAGTACAAACATCTTTAGTAAACTTACATGTATCACATTGAAAAATAGATGAATAACAAAGTTTATTAAAAGTAGAAATCAAAGAACATAAAGTCTTAGATCCAATATGCCTAAGCTTGACATACCATAAACGATAAGTATCAAGAATTGCATCAACAAAAATAGGAAAAACAGAAACAATAACAATAGTAGGGAAGACTCGATCAGGAGAATAATCAGTGTCAAGGTAGTAAAGTCCGCCTCTTTCCACTCATCTACCAACAATATTCCTCATGGTTAGGTCCTGAAAGAGATAATGAGAAGGATAAAACATAACACAATAATTAAGTTTGGTAGTACGAATACTCACTAAAAGAATGTTAGAATATAAATGAGGAACATGTAACACATGAGATAAAGAGAGAGATGAGACCCATGAATGTGTCCTACTCCATAGACCGGAGTAAAGGAACAATCAGTCAAGCGAACCTTTACAGTAGGCAATGAAGGTGAATAAATGGAATAACCATATGATTCACCAGTTATATGATCAGTAGCTTCGGTATCAATAACTCAGCTAGAAGAAGAAGATGATGTAGTGGCGGCATAGGCCGATGGAGCATGGATACCTGTGGCAAATAAAGCAAAAGTATCAGGAGAATCACTCTGCAGACGAAACTTAGCTCAGATCATCCCAGCAACCTGGGCTCTCATGGACTCGAAAGGATCATTGACAACAACTGAAGACTGAGGATCAATAGCAGGAGTCGTAGTAAAGTGAGTAGAACGACGAGGCTGGTAACCCTCGGGATAGACATACAAACGGTAACAATGATCATGATCGTGTCTTACTATATCACAATAACTACAAGGAGTAGTAGGTTTGACACGGCCACGACCGCCACGACCACGATGGCTCCTATCACTCCCCCTACCATGGACAATAGCAAAACTAAAATTAGTAGCAAAGACGGTACGATCCGAAATGGACATAGGAGTGGCGCTCGAAGACATAACAGTCCGGCGATGTTCCTTACCAAACACAGTGTTGCGCTCCAAAACCCCACGTAGGAGAATGTGAGATCTTGGCACGTGACCTGCTTGACAAACCATCTTGTTAAAGAATTTAACGCATACTAAAATACGATCTTAAAAATTTATTAAATTAAAACTTCAACTAAATTATAATCATTTACTGCAACTGAAATAAATTAAATATGATCCTCCATCATGATCATCCTCAAATTAAACTAACATAAATATCCATAAGGTAAATTAAAGTTTCCCTGAAATTTGACCATAACCAAATAAAATTCAATAGTAGGGCCAACGATCAAGATCCTGTTCTTCCTCGGGATGATCATCTTCCGGTTCGTCGAAGTATTCCTCTTCTTCCCACGGTCCGGGCACACAAATATTAAAACCTATACCTGCCGACAACAAAAGTCATCGGCTGAGTCATGAGTTACTCCACGTATATAACAGACCATAGAGGACAATATAATGAATATTAAATTACATGCAGTATACAAATTCATACATTAGTTCATGTACATAATCAGAGTGCGGAAAAAAAACCAAATACATGGTGTCAATTTCTTTCTTTTCTTTCCTTATTTTCTTTTCTTACTTTCTTACTTTTCTTACTACATACTTTATTATTTTAGGAACAAACCATTCACATGCATTATTAATAACTTAAAATACTACTTTACTGTATAAGGAAAGGGGTTATTATACTTTACTTTACCGAGATACCACCCTTCGTACATTACCCGACACGGATGGCTAAGTACATTTCCTGGTACGACGGCTTGCTTACTTTGGCATACTTCTCTACTTTTGATGGTATTCGGTGGTGTACAACACATATATACATTATCGCTTTTGTATGTTCTTCTTCTTACTTACTTACTTTTATCTTCGGTTTTACTTATTCTTTTCTTAGTGTCTTAGATTCTCTCTTAATCATTATGCATCTTTTCATTCGTGAGTGCTCAATGATACATATTTTGTTTAAATTACACCTAAGAGTAACCATCAAGGGCCATATGACATCTCACCATAGCGCCCCATCCCACTATGTTAACCAGGCCTAGGCAAGCTCGACTTTCCTCAAAGGCTCCTTTCCCCAAATGTATATCACGTATAAGGAACATAAATGAAGTACACAAAACATTATATTTCCAAATAATTCGCAATATAAAATCACAATTTATATCAAGGCACACATCAATCACGATTTTAATGTAAATATCAATATTCCCTTTCAGTTTAAATCCAGATCAACATCCTAATTATAACATCATTCATTAATCAGAATTTTCATGAATTATAAATATAAAATCAACTCACATACGGTTAAAATCCCATAATAATTTATCTATTCAATTCCATCCATTCTCCTTAATCATCTATACACTTCAATAAAATTTCCCAATCCTTCGTTGAATCATAAATAATCTAAACATATTCTTCACATCATAATTTAACATATCTATAATAATAAGATAGAAATCAAATATAGTTCTTCACATCCTATTTTAATAAATCCATAAATAATGAGATAGGAATAAAAATCATGGTTCTTCACATCCTATTTTAACGAGTCCATAAATAATAAAACAAGAATCAAATCATGGTTCTTCACATCCTATTTTAACAAATCCATCAATAATAAGATAAGCATTAAATCAAGGTTCTCCACATCCTATTTACTTTCATGTTCTTACTTAGGTCTACTTCATTCAGTTCATCTTTTAGGTTAATGCTCAAAATATTGAAGACTAAGGTTGTTATTTACCTCCGTTAATCGCTTCCCTACGATTTATCGCTTGCGAATAGGGTTCTATATCGATCTCCAAGCCTCCTTTCTCCTTTTCCTGCTCCAATCTTTGAACTTTTTTAGTTCTCCCTTTTGATCTCTCAGAAAAACTCTCACTTTTCTCTCTTTTAGGTTTGGAAGCATATAGGAACCCTAATTCTCGAGTTGGATGACTATTTATAGAGTTTGGAGACCCCAGGGAGTTAAAAACTCGCAAAATCGTGCAACACAGCCAAAAATCACCGCGTCGGGCGATCGATTGGCAGCGCCAATCCCCAATTTTTTAAAAAACTTTTTCTTCATCTTGTAATTCATGCAATTTATTTCTAAAAATTCACTAAATTGAATGAATTAAATGAGTTTTCTTAATCAAGGTTTTTAATACATTGATTTCTCTTAAGATTGACGTATAATTTAAGCACATTTATATAGGGAATTAACTCATAAAATCATGAAGATAAGTAAATTTAATGCGGGTCATTACATCCACCCTCCCTTAAAAGAATTTCGTCCTCGAAATTACATACCTTAGTCGAACAAGTGGGGATACTTTTCTCGAACCTCATTCTCTCTTTCCCATATAGCTTCTTCGTTGGAGTGGTGTTGCCAATGTAGGAGAACAAAGCGAATGGTCTTCTTTCGCAAGACATGTTCCTTTTGATCCAGAATTTGGACTGATTGTTCAATCACCGTCAAATCTTCTCGAACTTCTAGTAGTTTCAAGTCAATGACATGAGATGGGTCCGGAATGTACTTTCTCAGCATGGATACATGGAAGACATTATGGATTGCTGCCATATGAGGAGCTAAAGTGACCCGGTATGCTACTTCTCATACCCTTCTGATGATTTCAAATGGTCCAACATACCTTGGACTTAATTTTTCCCGCTTCCCAAATCTCATTATTCCTTTAGTAGGAGATATCTTGATAAAGACCTTATCTCTAACTTGAAATTCTAAATCTCTTCTTCTGGTGTCTGCATAACTTTTCTACCTACTCTGAGCAGTCTTCAATCTTTTCCTGATTAGATTAACCTTGTCTATAGTTTGTTCAACCAACTGAGGGCCTATAAGTTTTCTTTCCCTTACTTCATCCCTACAAAGAGGAGACCTACGACTCCTACCATATAATGTTTCGAAAGGAGCCATCCTAGCCTGGTAGCTATTATTATAAGCTAACTAGACCAATGACAAATGTGCATCCCAACTACCCAGGAAGTCTAGCATACATGACCGGAGCATATCCTCAATGATCTGATTTACCCTCTCTGTCTGACCATCTGTCTGTGGGTAAAATGTTGTGTTGAAATCCAGTCGAGATCCCATGGCTTGCTAAAAGCTCTTCTAGAATCTCGATGTAAACTTGGTATCTCTATCAGAAACGATACTGACCAATACTCCATGCAATCCGACTACTTCCTTTATATATAATTTTGCCAGTTTGTTAGAGTTATAAGTCGTCCGATAGGGAAGAAAGTGAGCCGACTTAGTTAAACGATCCACTATGACCCAAATTGCATCAAAATTCGTAGATGTCCTTGGCAACCCTACAATAACGTCCATGGATATATTTTCCCACTTCCACTCGGGAATGGGAAGAGACTGTAGTAATCCAACTGGTCTCTTGTGTTCAGCCTTGATTTGCTGACACATCAAACACTTGGACACGTGTGTAACCACATCTCTTTTCATGTTCTTCCACCAAAAATGTTTCTTGAGATTTTGATACATCTTTGTACCTCTGAGATGGACTGTATATTTAGTTCTGTGTGCATCCAAAATCTCACGCCTTAACTCTTCATTTGCTGGTACACAAAGTCTACCCCTAAAGGTTATAGCTCCATTCCCATCGTAGAGAAATCCTCCTGCCCAATTTCCAAGGATTTAGCTCGATAGGCTAAGAGTTCTTCATCTGACCCCTGCAACTCTTTAATTCTAGCCTGAATATATGATCTGACTGAGATGTTAGCCATTAATACTCTACCGTGGTAAACACTCAAGCTCGTTTCGTTGTTAGACAGGTCTTCAAACAATTTCCACTCCTTGACCATTAGGTGTGCAATCAAACCAGAGGGCCTTCTGCTAAGTGCATTAGCTACTACATTTGCTTTTCCTGGATGAAACTGAATCGAGCAGTCATAATCCTTCATAAATTCAACCCAACGGCGCTGTCTCAAATTAAGCTCTTTTTGTGAAAATAAATACTTGAGACTTTTATGGCCGTGTACACCTCAAATTGCTCACTATACAGATAATGTCTCCAGATCTTAAGAGCAAAAATAACTACTGCCAGTTCCAAGTCGTGAGTAGGATAGTTCCTCTCGTGATCCTTCAATTGCCGGGAAGCATAAGCGATGACTTTCCCGCATTGCATCTGAACACATCCTAAACCCACATGAGAAGCATCGCTATATACTACAAATCCTCCACTACCCGTTGGGACTATAAGGATTGGTGCCGTGGTGAGACGCTTCTTCAACTCTAAGAAGCTTTTTTCACACTTCTTATTCCATATAAACTTGGCATTCTTCTTAGTCAAGTGGGTGAGTGGTGCTGCCAAGCTCGAAAATCCCTCTACAAACCTTCTGTAATATCCAGCAAGGCCTAGGAAACTCCTTATCTTTGTCACACTCTTTGGTATCTTCCAATCTGATACAGGTTCAATTTCCCATCCCCAGAAACCACATGGCCTAGGAATGCCACATTCTCTAACCAAAATTCACACTTACTCAGTTTAGCGTACAACCTATGCTATCTCAAGGTTTCAAGTGTGATCCGGAGGTGTTGGTCATGATCCTCCCAATCTTGGAAACACTAGAATATCATCAACAAAGACTATGACATAACTATCAAGGGCTGGTTTGAACACTTTGTTCATCAGATCCATAAATGCTGCAGGCGCATTTGTTAAGTGTTCATCAGATCCATAAATGCTGCAGGTGCATTTGTTAACCCGAATGACATCATCAAGAATTCGTAATGTCCATATCTTGTCCTGAATGCCGACTTAGGAATATCTTCTGATCTAATTTTCAATTGATGATATCCTGACCTTAAGTCGATTTTGGAAAAGAATTTTGCCCCTTGGAATTGATCAAACAAGTCATCTATTTTTGGTAGAGGATATTTATTCTTTATGGTGACCTAGTTCAATTGCCTATAATCGATGCACATCCTCATCGATCCGTCATTCATCTTCACAAACAGTACCGGAACTCCCCATGGTGATACACTTGGTCAGATAAAACCATTATGAAGCAATTCTTCAATTTTTTCCTTCAATTCTTTTAATTTAGTTGGAGTCATCCTATAAGATGCTCTTAATATTGGTGCTGTTCCGGGGGTTAAGTCTATCATGAATTCTACTTCTCGGTCTGGTGGGAGGCCTTGGCAGTTCTTCTGGAAATATGTCCATGAATTCACTCACCACTGGAATGTTTACTAATTCTAACATTTCTGAGGTAGTAATGCCCAATGCTGCAAACCGGGCAAGGTCCTTTTTCCTCAATCCTTGAAAGTGGAAAGGATTTCCATTGACTGGTTTGAAATCAACTCTCTTCTTAAAGCAGTTGACATTCCCATGGTAGGTTGAAAGCCAATCTATTCCTAGAATTACATCAAAATCCTGGAAGTCGAGTACTATTAGATCCGCTAGTAACTCGTGCTGCCCCACACGGACAATACAGGCACTGTACACCTCACTTGTGATGACTGAGCTACCAAGGGGATTGGCAATGGATAACTCACTATCTAGCCGACTTGACCCTGATGGAAAACCTTGGGTAAACTTAGGTGTGATGAAAGAGTGTGTTGATCCTGTGTCAATCAGTACGTGTGCTAGACAGTCGTTTATCAATAGTGATCCTGAGTTCATAAATAACTAAGTGTAAATTTAGTATATCATCATCTAATTCATACAATGTATATAATTCCACAAAATCACCCATATATACACGTATAATATCCTGTTTCTACAAGTATAATTTCACAAAATCAATTTACAACATGCAATTATTTTTACTTAATTAAATTATAAGTCATACGTACCTTGGACCACATCATCTAAGGCTAGAGCATCCTGCTCTGAGATGGCAAAGACTCTCCCTTGAGTGTTCTGGCGAGGGGGCTGAGGAGCTTGTTGAGTCTTTGGCGCCAGAGGAGGCTTTTGCTGTAGTGCCTGCCTAGCTGGAGGCCTGTTTCCTTGCATATGGGACTGCTGAGGTGTTGGCTGTGACTGCTGAGGGCAGTCCTTAATCTGATGTCCCAACTCACTGCACTAAAAACATCCGCCAGTGAGAGTGCAGTATTCCCCAATCTTGTGCTTTCTCCCACAATGAGCACAAATCTCAAACACTACTGGAGGAGTAGGCTGGGCAAGACGATTGACTTATGTCGTGGTCGTGGTAGGACGAGAGGCCGGTGTAGGCCTCTGAGTATTCTGCACTGGCCTTGTAACCAGATATGGGGTAGGCCTGGCCCTCTTCTCTGGTTGTACTGGCCCACTGGTCTGACCTCTAACCATTTTCCTGTCCCTTAGGTTGTTGTCCCTTCTCTTGAAGAACTCCTTAGAATTCTTCTTGGCTATCTTAGCCTTATTCACTATCTCTCTAAAAGTTCCTAGTTATAATATAGAAACCTTGTCTCTAATGAATGCCCTTAGACCTCTTTCGAACTTTCTGACCTTCATATTCTCATTTGAGATCAGTTGAGATGCAAATTGAGATAGTTCAGCAAACTTCACTTCATATTGTACCACTGTCATCTCTCCCTGCTCCAAGGTGAGGAACTCAATTTCTTTCTGTTCCTTGACAAAAGCTGGAAAATACTGTTTGTAAAATAAGTCTAGGAATTCTGTCCGTGTTCATGGTTGTCCTGTCCTTGTGATGTCTCTCTGTCTTACCGTAGCTCTCCACCAGTGCTCGGCTTCTCCTTCCATACCAAATGCAGCCCAATCAACCCTCTGTTCATCTGTACACCGAAGTACCCTAAAAATCTTCTCCAATTGTATGATCCATGCTTCAGCTGCCATTGGATCAGTGGTACCATTAAACGTTGGGGGCCTCAGTCTCCTAAAAGCTTCAATTCCTGCAATATGATGTACAGGAGGAGGAGGTGGTGGCACATGCACTTCCACCTGGTCAGGTACAGTTGCAACAGGTTACCTGGCTGCAAGGAGTGCCATTGTTTAGGCAATGGAACCCAAAGCCTGTGTCAAGTCGGGCTGGTCATAACCCTCTGGGCGTCCTTCTCCAATGCTCCATCCAGCATTCCCCTAGTATTGTATCCATATCCTCTGCCACCCCGTCTCATTATAACAATCCTGAGAATAAACGGTAACCATACGTTTAATCTTGCAAACAATTTTAATTCTATCACTAAAATTCATACAAGTATACAATGACTCACCCTAACATTTGAAATTTCTAAACTCATGCCCTAGCTAACCTAATGCCTTTGCTCGATACCATTTCTGTCGCGCCCTAAAACCCCACCTAGGAGAATGTGAGATCTTGGCACGTGACCTACTTGATAAATCATCCTGTTAAAGCATTTAAGGTATACTAAAATACGATCTTAAAAATTTCTTCAATTAAAACTTCAACTAAATTCATAATCATTTACTGCAACAGAAATAAATTAAATATGATCCTCAAACTAAACTAACATAAATATCCATAAGGTAAATTAAAGTTTCCTTGAAATTCGACCATAACCAAATAAAATTCAATAGTAGGGCCAACGATCAAGATCCCGTTCTTCCTCGGGATGATCACCTTCTGGTTCCTCAAAGTATTCCTCTTCTTCCCATGGTCCGGGTGCACAAATATCAAAACCTGAACCTGAACCCGCCGACAACAAAAGTCATCGGTTGAGTAATGAGTTACTCCGCGTATATAACAGACCATAGAGGAAAATATAATGAATATTAAATTACATGCAGTATACAAATTTATACATTAGTTCACGTACATAATCAAAGTGCGGAAAAAAAACCAAATACATTGTGTCAATTTCTTTCCTTTCTTATTTTCGTTCCTTATTTTTTTTTTCTTACTTTCTTACTTTTCTTACTACATACTTTATTATTTCAAGAACAAACCATTCACATGCATTATTAATAACTTAAAATACCACTTTATTGTATAAGGAAAGAGGTTACTATACTTTACTTTCCCAAGTACCACCCTTCGTATATTACTCGGCATGGACGGCTAAGTACATTTCCCGGTACGACGGCTTACTTACTTTGGCATACTTCTCACTATTTGATTGTATTCGGTGGTGTACAACACATACATACATTATCGTTTTTATGTGTTCTTCTTCTTATTTACTTACTTTTATCTTTGGTCTTACTTATTCTTTTCTTAGTGTCTTCGATTCTCTCTTAATCATAATGTATCTTTTCATTCGTGAGTGCTCAATGATACACCTTTTGTTTAAATTACACCTAAGAGTAACCGTTAAGGGTCATAAGACATCTCACCATAGCACCCCATCCCACTATGTTAACCAAGCTTAGGCATGCTTGATTTCCTCAAAGACTCCTTTACCCAAATTATATATCACGTATAAGGAACATAAATGAAGTACACAAAACATCATATTTCCAAATGATTCGCAATATAAAATCACAATTTATAACAAGGCACACATAAATCACGATTTTAATGTGAATATCAATATTCCCTTTCTGTTTAAATCCAAATCAATATCCTAATTATAACAACATTCATCAATCAGAATATTCATGAATTATAAACATAAAATCATCTCACATACGGTTAAAATCCCATAATAATTTATCTATTCAATTCCATCCATTCTCCTTAATCATCCATACACTTCAATAAAATTTCTCAATCCTTCGTTGAATCATAAATAATCTAAACATATTCTTCACATCATAATTTAACAGATCCATAATAATAAGAAAGTAATCAAATATGGTTCTTCACATCCTATTTTAATAAATCCATAAATAATGAGATATGAATAAAAATCATGGATCTTCACAACCTATTTTAACGAATCCATAAATAATAAAATAAGAATCAAATCATGGTTCTTCATATCCTATTTTAATAAATTCATAAATAATAAGATAAGAATAAAAATCAAGGTTCTTCACATCCTATTTTAACAAATCCATCAATAATAAGATAAACATTAAATCAGGGTTCTTCACATCCTATTTACTTTCATGTTCTTACTTAGGTCTACTTCCTTCAGTCCATGTTTTAGGTTAATGTTCAAAATATTGAAGACTAGGGTTGTTATTTACCTCACTTGATCGCTTTCCTACGATCTATCACTTGCGAATAGGGTTCTATATCGATCTCCAAGCCTCCTTTCTCATTTTCCTGCTCCAATCTTTGAACTCTTTCAGTTCCCCCTTTTGATCTCTCAGAAAAACTCTCAATTTTCTCTTTTGGGTTTAGAAGCATATAAGAACCCTAATTCTCGAGTTGGAGGGCTATTTATAGAGTTTGGAGACCCTAGTTAAAAACTCGTAAAATCGTGCAACACGGCCAAAAGTCACCGCGTCGAGCGATCAATCGGTAGCACCGATCCCCAAATTTATTATTTTTAAAAAACTTTTTCTTCTTTCAATTCATGCAATTTATTTTTAAAAATTCACTAAATTAAATGATTTTCTTAATCAAGGTTTTTAACACATTGATTTCTCCTAGGATTGACGTATAATTTAAGCACATTTATATAGGGAATTAACTCATAAAATCTTGAAGATAAGTAAATTTAATGCGGGTCATTACACACAATGGAGTACACAGATCAGAGAGATGGCAAAAGAGAGGTGGCAAGAATCTGAATGTGCAACTACTTGAATTCGGCCCGAAGGCCTCTCAAGAAATCATAAATGAGGTGACGCTCAATTCGCTTCATCATAATCTTGACAAAAACAGTAGATAATCAGAAAAATGCTCATAATGACTCAATTCTTTCCAACGATGCTGAAGAGCCCCAAAATAATCTGAAATAGACAAATCCCTTACTGGAAGTGAGCTATCTCATGAGCAAACTGATAAATTCGAGCATCATTCTCTATTAGGGCATAAGTCTGAATAAGAGCCTCCCAAAGTTCATGACAATCTTTATAAAAAATATAATTCCCCGCAATCTGAGGTTCCATGGAATTGAATAACCAACCCAAAATAATGCAATTCTCTGTCTTCTACTTAGCAATTTCAGCAATATCTGTCTTCGGCTATGGGGTCTTACCATCAAGATATCTCATTTTAAAGCACCCCCAATATAAAACTTAACCGAGCACGTAAGAAAATTAACACAATTAAATTTAATATTGGTGATAGAGTGGACAACAGAGTCAGAAAGAGCCAACAGAGTAAAAACTTTAACATCCATAGAAGAAACTCATGGGGCAAACAACCGATCAACGAAAAATATCAACAACAAAAGATCTAATGGTATTAAGATTACCAAAAAGATGACTTAAGTTGTTATAACAAATAGGGTGTAAAAAACCTTCTTTAGCAAAAAAAGGTAGTGAAAGGGGGTTGTAAAACCATCACAACTTCTTCAAATCCCATCCAAATGAAGAAAAAATAAGTTCAAGGTGTTCCTATTAAAAAACGGTATAACCATGACCAATAAACAGCGGAAGCAACAACCTATTCAAGTGGGAAAAATTCTGAACCAAAACAGTATTTTTCTTCGAATTTTTTATTTAAATCATTGTAACTTCATCAATATTTAACCAAATCTCATGAAATAGGATTCAATAATCCTCAAAAATCAAGATCTCTCAAAAAAGGCCTTTAGAGTATCCCGAGGAGCATCCTAGATCGTACGACTGATGTCATCCGTACGACTAGTGACGTGTCACGCCCTCAAAATTCTTACAAAATATATCTCATAATTGTACGAATCCCAAGGCGTGAACCTGGAACAAATCCCAAGCTAAATGGAAATTAATATACTAAAATCCATGATCAGATGTGCATATCAAGGTAACTAAGTGTTTAACACAATTAAAGAATAACCCTGGTTCTTTAAAAATCTCACCACAATGTTCTCTAAACTCAAATAAAGAAATCAAAAGAATAATGTTCCACTAGCTAACTAAGCCCTCGTAGTATCTCTAGGTCCTTCAAGTATCTCCTAAAAAATAGCAATAAAACAAGGGTGAGCACTCAACTCAGCAAATAAACACATCCATCATGCAACAATTACATTATTAAATATATGCAATTATTTCATCATACTAGAATTTCTCAATTATTTTCTTGGTCCCCTCGTGGTCTTATTCTTTGTGTATGGAATTCACACATAGCTCACCCTATTGACAATAAATTAGTAGCACTTAGCTCTTTTAGTTGGGATCGCACATAGTTCACCCTCCATTGATAGACCCAATGAGTATCTCACTCTATTGGTTAATCATCATTTGGGCTAATTTCTTTTTGATAGCCAAAAATTCACTTTTGGGATCGCACCTAGTTCACCCAAGGATCCACTCTGGAGATCACACTTAACTCACCCCACTAGTGAACCCTACACAAGGTTAGGTCATTAAATCATTATAATTTAATAATGCAACTTCCTAATCATATTTAACAAAGTAAGTTTGATGTGTGCATAATTCAATTTCTACTATCATATTAACAATGGATATTCATTAACGATTCTTGAGTCTAAACATGCATCACTATATATATATATATTTGACATAGTCATAAGGGCTTCCAATTACAATCAATCATGATCCAACTAAAATAAGCATTAGTGTGCAAGTGTAACATGATACAATTCAGTCTATATAAGTTATGCTATCAAGACATACTTCTATGCTAACAACTCTCACCACATGCTTAATAAAATCAAAGTTTCATTCAACATTCGTTTCTAGCAACATGTGACTAACACTTTACTTGGGTGAAGCTTATTTGGGCTGCATGTGTGGTGTGTGTGGTTTGCATGGTGTAGGTGTGGTCTGCATGGGTGGTGTGAGTGTTTCTTTGTCTTGCCTTCAGTAATCACCTTATGGTGTTATTGAGTTTACCAAAAAGACTAACCCTTTACCCTATTCAAAGTCCAAACAGCTAACACCAGCCCACACAATCGACTGGTCTGCAGAACAGCCCGACAAAACTTATTCTTTTCCCTTTTTCTATTTTTCTATTTTTATTTTATTTCTTTTCCAGATTTTCACTTTCAAACCTCTTCCAACCCAGATTTACTCATGATTAAAATTTTCAAAGATTTACTTAACCTTATGCTATCGATATACAATCATCAACAACAATTATTATAAACTTGATTTACTTACTCTTTAAACATGCATGGTACATAGAAATGGTATTCTTAACCTAGAATCATTCAAGCATTATAACCAAATCTTACAACTCAAAATCAAGAATATAAAAAATGAAAACCTAGATCTAAGGGGGTGTGTTCACTTGCCTCTAATCTAAAAAGATCAAACTGAGTATTTTCGATCACAAGAGGAGCCCTTAGATCTTTCTCACAACTTTGAGTTTTTCTCCACCAAAGCTTGCAGCCGCTTTTCTCCCTCTAGAGTTGTACGAATTCTTCTCCTCTTCTCTTAATTTGAATTTTGTGAAGATCCCTAATTAGGTCATATCTTTGCTTATATACTTATCCTAATCCATAATTACACAAGTGCCATTATTGATATGTGTTTGTCTACAAGTTCTAACTAAACTAGTTTAAGAGTTATTTCTTCTTTTTTTTTTTCTTTTTTTTTAAAATCTTCGAGTTGGTAATATTATCATAATTAACACTTAACTTTGAAATTAGTAAATTACCTTAGAAGCTAAATACTAATTCAAGGTCACTACATGACGTCACAGAAACTCTTTCTTCATTTGGTGCCTACTTCTGGTTTTATCAAGCTACTTCTTCCTTTGTTAGAGAATGAGTTTGAAGAAGAACCCCATTAGCATATTATATAAAGAGAGAACATTACATATATGTCCTTTTACAAGCATACTCTCAATATTATATATATCAACAGTAAGATCACAAAGGATGATTATCCAGGTGAAGTTTTGTACATACCTGGGTTTTCTAATTGGACAAGTTGTGTATGGTCTTCAATGATTGCTAATAGGGTAAAGTTTTGTACAATCCCTAATGACAAGTAAAAATGAGTAAGGAAATTACATACTTGAAAATGTACAATCATACCAATTGGTTGTTATTGCATACATAGACAACGTAATAGCAACATCAAGATACTCTAAATTGTTACACTCACTAAATATTTGTGTGCACTTAATGGTTGTGTTCTCTTGTTGAGCGTTGTGCTCAGTCTTGTTTGATTTTACTTTTCAGGAGATATCTAAAGAAGATAGAGGGTCGTTCCACGTAGAGGCAACGAAACCTTAGTTATTTCTTTTCCTATTAGTAAGAGTGAGAACATGCAGTGAGGTACACTTGTGTTAACGTATTTCTTTTATTGAGAATTTAAGACATTGCTTGATATTATTCTCTGTTAACAAATCATTAAAGTTTATGATTTCCATTATACTTGGGGATTTGTTTCCAGTTCTCGCCTTGGGATCCACGCAATAATGAGATTGTGTGTGCTAATTTTGGGGGCGTGACAAGGTTAGATTCCTACCTCGTTTTTGCCACTTGAAGTCTTTGATTTTGAGTCTTTAATGATCTTCTCCACCTTCTTGATTGCTTCCCTATGCTATTGAATCATCAACATTAATTGTTTCTTAGGTTTAGGACTTAAAGAGAAAATATGAAAACAAAAGAAAAATCCTAAATATGAAGTTCTTCACTCCCTCAATTCTCTCAATGCCACTTTAATCCCTTCCTGGTTCCCAATTTTTATAAAATTTAAACTATCACTCAAAGCTTAAGCGTGTATGGGCTTGGCCCATCTAAGCCTCTACTAAGGGCTTTCTTTCTTTGGGCCCCACGAGAGTGAGGAGGACTAACAAATCCAAAACCCAAAAATTCCAAATTACAATTGGGTTATTACACAAGCCTTCTTAAGAAATGACTAGCCCCTTCTCAATATAAGCCAAGTTAGCAGCTATAACAAAAATGAAACTGTTCCAGGCACGTTACTTTTTCCCCTTTTTTTGTGTAGCCAAGCATATATGGTCGCTAGTGGATTAGCAATAAGTGGTGAGCAGAATGGATTTTGAACCGAAGTAGTGGTATTGACACCCTAATGTAGCAAGCCAGCACTTCATCCAAGCCTCCACAACTAATGACCCGAGCCTTCAAAATATGAGCCAACAATTCCGAAGACAAACCCCCCACATTTTGAAAATCATTGGTTTGTCTACCAACAGAGGATCAGATAAGTGCCAATTTTCTGTCCAAACTAAGTAAACATATATCTTGAAAAGATCAAAATTTTTGTCCTTCACATTGATTGCAATAAGCAATCTAAGGATGTCTTCTGCATCAGTAACCTGTGGTAAAGAATTGGATAGGAAAATGTCAAAAAACTGTTTAAAATTGGCATAAAAAGATGTAAAATGTCAAATAAGTGTTGAATAACATGTCTCTTCATCAAAACATCCTGCATGAAGTCTTGATGCGGAATATTGTTCCTAGTCTTTTGGTTTGTTATGTTCGTGTTTTCATAATCTTAGGAGGAAGTTAGGAAAAATGCTTATGAATGCACCATTATGGACGTCACAACTCACAAGGGCATTCGTTATTTAGACACAGAATGATGGTGCGTCTCTGCCCATGTGGATTATAATGAATGACAATGATCAAATATACAGCCAGGAAGTTGAGATATGCGTACACACGATGCTTCTGACCAGATAAATACTGTCACTCCAAAATTGTGATCAAGAATTACACTGAATGTTGTTTGATGGAATAGATTTTGGGAAGATGGGAAAAAATGTATCCGCCAATACCATGTTCACATACTTCTCTATTTGAGTACATTATTGATAATAATGAAGAGCAACTTCAAAAACTAACACATAAATCTTTATTTTCTAGTTAATTAGTTTTATGCTCCTATTCACTATCGAAAATCTGACATGGCAAGTGGAAAGAAATTAATTTCAATCAGAACTCAGAACCATGTGCTTTAGAAGGGTCAACAGAATCAAGCATTCTCAAGAAGGCATAAGAAGTTTCATGGCAAACAGTAAATCATTATTTATTTACAGCGGTTAAACCGTACCTGAAATGGAGAGATTGTCAAAGTTGCCAAATATATTGAGAACTTCCAATGAGATATATATATATGCACATATTTGTATGTTAAATGCTAAAAAGGAGATGGATACCTTTTCATCAAAGCAATTTATTAGGCTATTAGGATATGCTAAAAAGGAGATGGCACCACACTTCTGAGGTGCCTGCTACAGGTGCTAAACTCCTGAAATACACTCCATGATTCTCAGGCAGTTCATGTCCTTCGATATTCAACATTTATGAGATAAATCAGTAAGAACTGACAAAAGTATTAAAAAAATCAAATCAAATTATCTAATATATATATATATATATATATATATATACTAGTGGGCGGCACGTGCGAATTTGGAGGGAGCATGAGAGAAGATAAGGATAAGGATTTGAGGAAATCGAGGAGATATTGAGGGATTATTGTTAGTTGTAGTTGATATTAATTCAAAACCCCTACTAACTTTTCTCATGTAAAATAAGATAATAAAATATCTTAATTTTTTTTTATATGGAGTTATGGATAAAATAGGAATAATAAAAATTTTTAACCTTACTAACTATTTACACAGTAAGATACCATAAAATTGAGACTCATTAGGAATATTAGAAAAAAAATCAACCAACTCTTTAACCCGCTTCTCTCATTGTAATAGTAGAGATATAAGTGTGTGTGCAAAAAACAAAAAAAAAAAAACTCAAACAAGCCACAGAATTTATACTAGTAATCAAGATGCAATCCTTCCTCTTAAGGCCCAAACTTGTGGCAAAAGCCTATTGAAGGGTATATGATTATTTGATAAAATAAAAAAATTCTTCTTCAGCGTATCATAGCAGAATGCAATGAAAAATCATTTAGGAGGGTGGTCCCATCGGTCTGATTTCGAATTTGGATAGGAATGGAGTCCCCCAGGGCCCCAACATAAAAGTTAGCCGAGGAGTAAACAGTTTTTATTCTGGTCGGGTTTTGGTTGTGTATAACTGCGCCAAAGCTAAACCCACCAAATTAAACACAAGCAACTTAATGACTAAAGAACATCCCACTAACTATTGGGTAACCTATCTCATGTGTTGGGTCCGAGCAGCAAGAAACCAGGTCAAGCTTCAAGCGGAATGACCCATTTCCACCCTTATATTTAAAACTAAGCCCATCCCTTAAGAGCCCAAAGAGTACAAGAGGCATATATTTTCCCCAGGAGGACATTTAGATGTAACCAACACAGTCATAGAGCTTTGATTCTATGGAGCATATGGCCATATGGGATGGTGGGGGAGATGTCAGGGTTCAATACAATGGGCATAAGAAGGGTGTCCGATTGAAATTTTTACGGTCTCTAGAGAGATGTGAACACTGACCTTCAATGAAACTATTATCATAAGAGATCCTAAAAAACCTAAAACTCAAAACAGTTTCTAAAAGGATCTATTGGGTCATTAGAAGAATTAAAACACAATTATTACAGCAATATCAGAGGGGTTGACATACTGGTCTCCCCATTAGGAAAAGTCTTTGGGGTGGAACTCCGAGCTTGGGATGAAAATGAGCGATTGCCAAAGCTCGAGCCAGGCCTATTATCACTGATGAGGCCTCGACCATAATCATTCAACTATGTCTTTGGGAGAATGTCTAATTTGAGATTGCTCAGGTCTCTCAAACTTTTCTTTTCACTTAGAATCATATGGCATGGACAGAGTATCTTTTGAATAGGATAGAACAGTTTTCTTACCCACCCCATGATCTGTCAAATCAAGCTTCTGAATGGCAAAGCTCTTCCCTGGTGATTTAGACTGTAAGAAGAAGAGAAACATATCAGCTAGAGAGATGAATGAAACAAATTATTCCAGCATGGCATTTTGTAATCTGTAAGACCTAAATAGTAAGAAATCTAACCAAATTTCGGCCGGTTACAATATGCAGACTGCAGAGTCATAATAAATGAAGGAAAAGGAAATAACACCACTATTTTGCTAAGGATCTCAATAAACTACATCAACGACCTATTCATTACAAAAGATGAAAGCTAGGTTGCTTTTATACAGGTAGGAGTGTCAAAATCTGACACGGGTACGGAGTGCTGGATCCAGCAAACTCTATGAGCATGGACTGGTGAATTTGAGACTATATTTAAACAATATATAAGAAAACTAAATTTTCTTAGTAAGCATTTCATCTGGTATATCTTTATCTTATGAAATTTATTTCATATCCATAGATAATGGCATAAGCAAATGTATTAATGTTAAGAAGTTTTTATAATAAAATGTAGAACTCATACTCCATTCTTGATGTTGATTTATGTCGACCAAAAGAAAAAGTAAAGGCTGAAAGCTGTTACAGTGGTAGTAGAGCCTTCTCCTGGTTTCTTTACTATTGCCAGTAAACCTTAAGCTGCAATCCTAGTCATATCTTTTGAAGCTTAAGGGTGCGTTATATTTCTTTTTGTAACGCTACATCGTTACTAGTTTTATGCTTTATGATCCCCTGAAAAGCTCCCAACTGTCATTTAGGAAGGTCTTTTACTTCTTTCCACATATGTTGCCAATTTAATTGCTTTTCTGCCTCAACAAGGATTCTGCTTTCCGTATTCTCTGGGATCCCTTGGCATGTTTTTTCATGAGACAGATTAAAATACAGGTTTGGCATTATGAAATGGTGACTCCAGAATCTGGTAGGTGTTTCCACAACGTTTTGAATCGTAAATGTCATATATGATACAATGTGAGTTTTCCTGTTTAAGAGAAAAGTTATGGATAAAACATAAACATGAATTGAGAATACATCTCAAGAGTTCTCCAAAACACTCATTTAGGTGTGTTTATCCATAAATTCCACACCATCTTCCATTCTGAAATTATCAGAAGACTTGGAAAAGTTATTTTCTGAACATAATAAGAATATATCTGAATTAAATTTGTTGGTGAACTTATGTATGGAAGAAATTTAAGAATTTGAATAAAAGAAAAATTTTGATGTGTGGAAGCTGAATTAGTGTTAGGTACTATTGTCAATTCTGTTACCGGTGCCATAAATATCATCGCACGAACATGAAACCCAAGCAGGATTTCTTTCAAGGAAAACGTGTTTCGTAATTCCAGTTGAAATCAAACTTTCATAACTACATCCTGATGCTCTTTTTCTATCAGTTTGTTATAAGCTCATTTCTTTCATTAGCCATTATGGTTAATTTGAATATAGTTACTTTACATGATTGAGACTTCAGAGGAACTGTGTTTGTAGGCATTGGTACATTGACCAAATTTCCTAGATTAGTCTTGAAACTTCTCACAGTCAGAAGGGCCTTAAAATTGAAGAGATTAAATGTTAGAGAACTTTAGAGGGAAAATTTATAATATCAAATATACTCCCTTGGAATGTGTGTTATGTACAACATTTAGCAAAGAAAAGAAAAGCAAGGATTGAAAACAAAATCAAGTCAACATGAGAAATTGAGTTGAAAAACTCAAATATATTAACAGAGAAAAAAGAAGGGGGAAGAATGGAAGGGGCAATGATGGAAAGATAAGTAAAATGAAGTTGAGATGGCGTGATTAAAAATAATCAATTTTTTTCGATTACTTTTTAATCAATTATAATCACTAATACATATTATCGATTATGTTATAATCTCTTATTTTAATCGGTAATTAAACGCTATTATTTAGGCCATAATTGGTTATAGCCAATTTGAACGCTTTTCAAGTGATATGGTTGTGTTTGGGCATCCTGTAACAAGAGAAGCAAAATGAAAGCAAAAGGCGGAACTTCCGAAATGATAAGCGAAAAATGAGATACGCATACCGTATTCCAAAAAAAAATCACGTATAGGAATAAGAGGTCTGCAATTCAAATTAAATTAGTTATTTGGGAAAGATAAGTGTCGCAATATTCTATTGAAAGATTTAAGCAAATAAAAGGTTATCCCTTATGAACATGTCTAATAAGATAACTTTTCTTGGTTGGTAAGTTGGGCACATAGATATCTCTAATCCACAATGATGAGCCCTTCCTAATGTGATGAATGTAAACATAGATATCTCTAATCCACAATGAAGCAACTAGAAGCGATAATCTTTTTACGCAAATACCCTGTAAGCAGAATGTCGGCAATTCATATTAAATTAGTTGTTCAAGGAAGAGAAGCTTCGCAATAATTTTTTTTGTGCAAAATCTAAGCACTAAACGTAACTCCCAATTGGATATTGAGAAACAAGTGAAAAAGAGAGAATAAAATTTGGTTTCCCTAATAAAACTTGTAGACGAGTTTTATTCTTATTTTAAATGTACATACCTGAGTTCATCCAAACAATGACCAACCTCAACAATACGTAGCTTCCCACTGCCTCGCATGTGAAGTTGTGGTACTAAAATAGATCTAAATCCAGCAACTTTCTTCGACGTCTATCAAGCAATATGGTTATATTAGGGCTAACTTGTGACAAGAGAAATAAAGCAAAAGGCAAAACATATAAAATCTATTAGAAATGATAAGCGAAAAATTAGATATGCGTACCGTATCTCCATATTAATAGCTTACAAAGATAAGAAGTCTGCAATTCTAATTAAACCAGTTATTTGAGGAACACAATAAAAAAAAATGCAAATTCCAAGCACTAAAAGTAACCCTTGATTGGATGTTGAGAAGACAGGTGAAAAAGAAAAGAAAATAAATATTGGTTTTCATAAGAAAAATCTTTGTTCGTTTTTTTTTTCTTTCTAATTTTCAGTATGCATACCTGAGTGCATCCAAACAATTTGAGCACCCAACAGTATAAGCAGTTGCTCATAATCAAGTGTTATGGTTGTGTTCTAGCAACATGTAACAAGAGAAACAAAGTGAAATCAAGAGGCAAAACTCAAAAATCCAAAAGAAATTATAAGCAAAAAATGAAAAATGCATACCGTATGTCAACAAAATATCACTTACAATGATAGAAGGTTTGCAATTCTAATTAAATTTGTTGTTTGGGAAAGAGGGAATGTCACAATTAAAATGGAAAAATCCAAGCACTAACAATAACCACTGATTGGATGCAGAGAAAACAAGGGAAAAATATAAGAAAATAAAATTTAATTTTCCTAATACAACTCTTAGTTTGCGCTTTCTCAAATTTCTTTTCTTTCTTTTGTTTTCACTTATTTGCTCGGCTACCAAACAAGGGGTAAATGAAATATTTTTCACTTATGTATCACCAAAGAAATAATATAAAAAATAAGCTGAGCAACACAGAGTGAACCGAACCTTAAAACTATTTGAGTCAAATCAAACAGGGTTTGGCTTGAGCTCGATTTGTTAGAATACAGAAACTCAAATTATATCTCAGCTCGTTTTTAGCCTGAAATAACTGCTTGAAGTCGGCTTATATGACTTGAGCCAAGGCCCCAGCTCAACATATGCGCAACCCTACTCACTAGGGTGCAAAATTGGGCGCTTGCAGTTGTCCCTCTTTGTCAGAGATTGTGAGCAGTGAATCACAAAAACTAAAAAGCCAAAATTTTAAAACCAAGACCTGCCAAAATCCTTTAAATAATGAAAGTAAAAATTAACACATCCTACACTAGAATAATCGATTTAAGCTTGTTGTGCTGCTAATTGGATGGAGTGGTGAAGGTTGTTTTGTATCATATGTGATTTGGACCAAAGCTATGAGTTTTACATGGTGCAACAGAGCGCGAATGGGAATATCAACGCATAAGCTATTAATAGGTACGAAAATGTTGATGCATGAAGTATAATTCAGCACCTACAAGCATAAAAGAAGGATGAGAATGTCGTTGCATGAAGTCTGACTTGACATATGGGGATGTTAAAACATAAAGCTTAATATTACACCCAAAAAAGGTTGGATCGATAAACAATGATGCCTATAGAACTTACATAACTCCCCAGAACACAGATAAGAATATCGATGCATGAGGTCAGAATCGATGTCTTAATATATATGAGAATGTTGATCTGTGAAATCTAATACAAGAAACTCTAACTCAGAGAGGAGAGAATGAAGCCATAAGAGTTCACAAGTACCATGAGCAAGTGCATGATATTCTGCTTCGGTACTAGACCGAGAAACCACAGGTTGCTTTTTGCTCTTCCACACAACCAAGTTGCCTCCAAGAAAAACAAAATAGCTCGAGGTGGAACGGCGGTCAGTAACAGATGCGGCCCAATCAGCACCTATATAACCGGAGATATTGAGGTGATCATGTGAGTGATATACAAGTCCACAACTGGGTCTAGCCTTGATATATCAGAGAATACGATGAACAACAAGGTATGAAACACAAGGAGCATGCATAAATTGACTAACCATGCTGACAGCAAATATGTAATATCAGGTCGTGTGAGGGTGAGATATATCAAGCGACCCACAAGACGTTGATAGGCATGAGGATCAGAAAGAAGTTCATCCTCACTATCATGCAAAGAGAATTTCGGATCCATGAGAGAAGTAGTGGCTTTACATCCACTCATACTAGTATCGCTGAGCAAGTTAAGAGCATACTTCTGTTGTGATAAAAAAATTCTCTTCTTAAATTGAGCAATCTCCAGACCAAGAAAGTACTTCAGATGGTTTAAATCTTTGACATTAAAGGATGAGAGCACGTGATAATAGGGCTGTCAAAGGGCCAGGTAGGGGCAGGGCTGGGGTTAACCCTAGCCCCACCCTTCCCTATTAGAGTAGGGCCCTAGCCCTTCAAGGGTTGAGGTTGATTGGGCCCTAGCCCTGCCCTTAATGGCTAGGGCTGGGCAGGGTCGGGCCAAAGGGCTGAAAGAGAGCGGGATTTTGTTCAAGAAAACCATTCCAATAGGTGATACAATCATACAACATATTGAACTTGTGAAAAAATTTGTGATGAATTTCAAGAAAAATTGGTATATAAAGAGGTTTGGGTTGTGAATTTATGTATATACCCCCATGTTAATATCATTAATGGGGCCTATATTAGTAATTTTATAACTTAAATTAAGTATTCTTAAAGAAGGGAAGGTGGGTTGGGCCGGTAGGGGTTAGCCCTAGCCCAGCCCTATGGAAGAAGGGCTTCTTGGATTTGGGTCCTACCCGGCCTAAAAGCCGGAGAAGGGCCGGGCTTTGGCGGGTTTGGAAGGGCCAGGTACCCTTTCACAAGGGCTTTTTTGATAGGCCTACATGAGAAACTCTTTCTGCTGTGGGGAGGTCCCTTGGAATAGGTAAAGGCATAGAGACAGGAGAAACAGTAAGTGAAGGCACAAAGATAGGTGACAGAGTAGGAGCAGGAGAGAAATAAGGTATTGTCTCAAAAAAAGCAACATCCAGAGAAAAAGAAACGACGAGACTGATGGTCATAACACCGATAGCCTTTAAAGGTGCTAGAGTAACTAACAAAGACACATCAAATTGCCTTATCATCCAATTTCTGATGACTAAGACGAAAATCCTAGACAAAGCATGTATAACCAAACACCCATGGTTCAATGGGAAATATAAGAACCTAAGGGCTAAGGAGCTGATATGGTGAGAAGCCATCAAGAATACGAGGACTTTTTTTTTTTGGGAGACCCTTACCTATTTATTAAGAAAAAGCAATGGGGGGACATAAAACCTTACCCCTACAAAAACACAATAACACAAATACATAAGACTTTACGAAGAACAGTTCTTACATTACTTAAGAATAAAAGTACTTCGTAAACCGAGTTGGTTTCCTAACCTCCCTCTTTGGTGTTCCTTGAGAAGAATCAATTGTTCATGCTTTCTTCTTCTTCTTATTTCTCCTTGATGTCAATAGTTGAAAATCGTCTTCTTCTTCGAATTCTTCAATAAGAATATCTTCACGAACTTGCTCTTCACTACCAAGTCCACTAAGGAAGCTCAACCTCCCCTTGACCTTCATAAATTTGACTCCTAGAGGCAGCTACACAAGCTTCTGCCCCATATTTCACCTCTAAATCTTTGGTCGGTCTGGGTTCAGAAAGACAATTTGACTCACCTTGAATAACTTTCTTAGGTTGGACAAAATCCTTCTGTTTGAATACCCATCGAGGTTTTGTTGTTAGTAGGGCATTGAGCAAGCTTTGGTGTTCGGCAAGAAAATGATCCATGATCATCTCTCCTTTAAAACCTAAAGTGTCCTCCATTTAATCTATTTAGCTTCTTCAAACTCTGGAGATATATTTAATACGCTTTCGAATATTAGCTCCCGAGCTTGCTGGAATAACCTTTATCCCTCTATTATCCCACGACATGGCTCCCTTTGTCTGAGTGATTTTCTCACATTCCATTCTCTCTTGACATGAACTATTCGCTGGATTCTTTTCCTACCCACACTGACCTTTATTAGTTCCCTTATCACTCACTAAACTGCAGGTTTTGTGAAGCTCTATCAAGTGATCCGAGGTATTGATTATCTCTTTCTCTTAAGGACTGGAACTCATTATATCATAATTCTCTAAGGATGAGTTTTCAATTATCCTTCTGTCCGAATACGAGAAGGAGCTCGATTGATGAGAAAACATGCAATGAGAAGATCCATGGACCAATAAGGCTTAAGCACCTACATTCCTTGCAACACAGAACCAGTGACACCAACTAAATAACGATTCTTGCGCACAACAACGTCATTTTGTTGAGGCGTGTAAGGACAGGTAAGCTGATGGATAATCCCATGAGTTTAAAGAAACTGGACAAAAGGTGCAGAGAGATTCTCACCATCATTATCAGAACGAAGGGCCTTAATACTACCACCAAATTGGGTAACAATCATAGCATGAAATTTTTGAAATTTAGAGAACACCTCATCTATAGACTTAAGAAGGTACATCTAAGTAGTTTGAGTGTAATCATCAATAAATGTAACATAATAACGAAAGCCATCACTTGAGGGAACAGAGATGGTCCCCAAACATCCGAGTGAACTAACTGAAAAATAGAACGATATCTATGCATCCGAGAAGGATAAACAGTACGGACATGTTTAGTAAGCTCACAAGTTGATATTGAAAAGTAGATGAAGAACAAAGTTTACTAAAAGTAGGAATCAAAGAACATAATGTAACGACCCCAAAACCCTACCTCAGTCATAATGGGACTTTGGGTCCACCACATTACTTATCTCTACTTAACCTCCATGGCAATAAGGCAGAACTAAAAGATAATTCTCCCAAAATAGCCACTATAAAATTTATTTCCATAAAACATTTCATCCAATATATAATAATCCAAATCCACAAACATAATCTAAAATAAGCCCAACAAACCCACCATGATCGGATATAATAAAGTCATCAAATGACAGTAAATAGTCTAAGCAACATCCTAAAATAACATAAGTTTAAAACAAAACAACTTAGAAAGTAAACTATGGTCTACTAGTAGGGATAACTATCAAAATCCCTGACTCCCTCCTCTAGAAGCTCACCTACTTCTCCTTCTTCAAAGTACTCCTCTTCCACCCAAGGAGCAGCTGTCTGATCTTGCGCTAGACCTGAACGACAATAACAGGTCGACTGAGCATTGAATACTTAGCGAATATCCAATCTAACCAACAATAGTACATGCATATATCCAATATCCAAATCATACAACAATTGTAAATTCAATAGCAGTTTAATATAACATGAATATAATCAAAGTGCAGAAACATGTGAACATCATGCCATGACTTAGCTTGACTCGTGTACTTGTGTGACTCTTGAACTTGTAACAATAGTACATACATATGTCTAATATCCAAATCATACAACAATTGTAAATTCAATAGCAGTTTAATATAACATGAACATAATCAGAGTGCGGAAACATGTGAACATCATGCCATGACTTAGCTTGACTCGTGTACTTGTGTGACTCTTGGACTTGTAACTCTTAAACATGTACCATGAATGTCATGCATGCTTGTTTTCCCATAAAAATAGTCAACGAGGTCTTTGTATTTAGATCCATAGAGGTGCATCGACAGAAGCGTAAGCCTCTAGAGCTCTAAGAGTTCCCAAATGTCCATGATAATTATTCAAGACTTGAAATCTTATCCATGGAGAGCATCAACAATTACCGGAGCTACTTGAAATTCAGGCTCCTTGTAAAATCATGCAGTGTCCTTGTCCTTGTACTTGTATTTCAATATCCAGTGTCCGTGCAATGTCTATGTCATGCTCGTATACCAGTGAGACTCGTAAACTACCACACATGTGAACTTGTGCTTGAGTGTCGTGATTAACATCCGAATTTGGTCATCACCTAGATTTCATCTTCCGTCAAGAAACTCCACTAAGTTACATCTCCCTAATTAGAGAATTCCCAACATGGATAACTTCTTCTAGGTTTTGGCCTATCCGAATATCAATTACCATGCAACATGAATAGGTATAATTTATCATAACATAATTCATATCTTTTCATGCTCACACTAACATTTCTAACATCAATATTAGACATAATTCATCATACTATATCGTACTCATACAAACTTTTCAATATCATCATTTCCATACTTAGTGTTTCCTAGACATTTCATCAAATACCTACCAAGCGTTAGTTATGTATACAATACCCTTCTCATTTTCACTTTCTATAACCATCACATACCTATCCATAAACCACATTCATTCATTCCAAACCCAACACCAATCCATACATTCATAATTCATCTATTCTCCATTTTAGTCAATCCACCATTATTTTCATTCATTCATAATCCATAAACATAATGCACAAATCAATTTAAGCTTCTAAAATACAAATCCATCTACATCCTTACTTAACATGTAAACCCGACACTAATCCATCATTTATCATACTAAATCAATAACCATAATAATACGAGAGCTAGATTAGAGAGGATATTGACCTAAATTCATATTTCCATTCTTTAATTCATGCATTTCATGTAAATCTCTTGATAATCCATACATATTCTTATCTAAGCATAAAAAAATCTTAATAGGGTTGAGTTAGAAGGGATATCGACCTTCGGGATTATGCCTTTGAATCCAACTTGCTAGATGAAGCTCCTTCAAGCTTTGGGTTGATCTTCAAGCTAATCTTCTTCTCCTCCAAGCAAAACCCTTTTACTTCAAGCTAAATCTTCTTGAAAACTTAGGGTTTTCTCTCCTCCTTTACCAAATTAGGTTTTAGAATAGTTTACAATCCTAAACCCTCGAAATAGAACTTCTATTTGGGTTAAAACCCCAAAATCTGCAACTCTTTAAAAATTTTGCTGGGCACGATTATAATTGATCGTCTCTTGCCTAGCGATCGATCGTCGCTTTTGCTGCGATCGATCGTCCAAGAAACATAAACTTCTCAAATTTCCTGATTCCAACGATCGATCGTCCCGTTAGTACGATCAATCGTCACACAAAACAAGGGCTTATCCTGGTTTCAGGTTCTGGGCAATCGATCGTCAGCTCCGATTTTTCACCCTATTAACACTTAAACCATTTACACCACACCACACCATTTAGATATAATTAAATATGCATAAAAACATGACAAAAGACTATTATACCCATATTAATTGCATTAAAGGCATAAAAGAAGATTCATGTCTCTACACATAAAGTCTTAGATCCAATATGCCCAAGCTTAGCATGCCATAAACGATAAGTATCAAAAATTGCATCAACAGAAAAAGGAAAAACGGAAACAGTAACAACAGTTGATCAGGAGAATAATCAGTGTCAAGATAGTAAAGTTCCACTCCTCTACCAATAATATTCCTCGTAGTTAGGTCCTGAAAGAGATAATGAGAAGGATAAAAGATAGCACAATAATTAAGTTGAATATAAATGAGGAACATGTAACACATGAGATAAAGAGAGAGATGGAGATACAGGAATGTGTCCTACTCCTTAGACCGGAGTAAAAGAACCATCAGACAAGCAAACCTTGACAGTAGGTGATGAAGGTGAATAAATGGAATAACCATATGACTCACCAGTTATATGATCGGTAGCTCCGGTATCAATAACTCAGCTAAGAGAAGAAGACGATGTAATGGCGACATAGGCCGATGGAGTATGGATACCTATGGCAGATGAAGCAACAGTATCAGGAGAATGACTTTGCAGACGAAACTTAGCTCAGATCATCTCAACAACCTGGGCTCTCATCGACTCCAAAGGATCACTGGCAATAACTCAGGACTGAGAATCAACAGCAGGATTCGTAGTAAAGTGAGCAGAAGGACGAGGCTGGTAACCCTCGGGATAGCCATGCAAACGTCAACAATAATCACGATCGTATCCTACTATACCACAATGACTACAAGGAGTAGTAGGTTTGACACGACCATGACCGCCACGACCACGATGGCTCCGATCACTCCCCCTACCACAGCCAGTAGCAGGACGAAAATCAATAGCAAATGCGGTATGATCCGAAAGGGGTATAAGAGTGACGCTCGAAGACATAACAGCCCAGCGATGTTCCTCACCAAACACAGTGGAGTACATATATCAGAGAGATGACAAAGGAGAGTTGGCAAGAATCTGAGTGTACAACTGCTCGAATTTGGCCCGAAGACCTCCCAAGAAATCATAAATGTGGTGATACTGAATTCGCTTCTTCATAATCTTGATAGAAACAATAAATAATTCAAAAAGAGGCTCATAATGACTCAATTCTTCTCAACGATGCTGAAGAGCCCCAAAATAATCTGAAATAGATAGATCCCCTTACTGAAAGTAAGCAATCTCATGAGTAAATCTGAGCATCATTCTCTATTAGGGCATATGTGAATAAGAGCCTCCCAAAGTTCATGACAATCTTTATAAAAAAAATATACTTTTTGGCAATCTGAGGTTCCATGGAATTAAATAACCAACCCAAAATAATGCAATTCTTTGCCTTCTACTCAGCAATTTCGGCAATATCTGTCTCCGGTTGTGGGGTCTTACCATCAAGATACCCCATCTTATAGCGATCCCCAATATAAAACTCAACCGAGCATCGCCACGCAAAAAAATTATCACCATCGAATTTAATATTGGTGATAGAGTGGACAACAGAGTCAGAAAGAGTTGACGGAATAAGAACTTTAGCATCCATAGAAGAAACTCAAGGGGCAAACAACCAATCAATAAAAAATATCAATAACAAAAGATCTGATGGTATTAAGATTACTAAAGAGATGACTTAAGTTGCTGTTACAAGCAAATATGGTGTAAAAAACCTTTTTTTAGCAAAAAAGGGTAGTGAAAATGGGCTGTAAAACCATCACAACTTCTTCAAATCCCATCCAAACGAAGAAAAAATAGGTTCAAGATGTTCCTATGAAAAAAGGTATAACCATGACCAATAAACATCGGAAGCAACAACTCATGCAAGCGGGAAAAATTCTGAACAAAACAGTATTTTTCTTCGATTTTTTCAGAATTTTTTATTTAAATCATTGTACAACCCATTCAAGTGGGAAAAATTATGAACCAAAATAGTATTTTTCTTCGAATTTTTCTGAATTTTTTATTTAAATCATTGTAACAACCCATTCAAGTGGGAAAAATTATGAACCAAAACAGTATTTTTCTTCGATTTTTTCTGAATTTTTTATTTAAATCATTGTAACTTCATCAATATTTAACCAAATCTCACGAAATAGGATTCAATAATCCTCAAAAATCAAGATCTCTCAAAAAATACCTTTAGTCCTAGGTCGAACGACTGATGTCAGCCGTACGACTGGTGACGTCACAGAAGCTCTTTCTTCCTTTAGTGCTTACTTCTGGTTTTATTAAGCTACTTCTTCCTTTGTTGGAGAATGAGTTTGAAGAATTTAGGGTTTAGAGAAGAGAAAGTGGGAAAAGAGAGGAAAAAGACAGATTAAGAGAAATTGCTTAGTTAGGGATTAGAGAACCCTACTAGCATATTATATAAAGAGAGAACATTATATATATGTCATTTTATAAGTATACCCATGATATTACATATATCAATAGTAAGATCACAAAGGATGATTATCCGGGTGAAGTTTTGTACATACCTGGGTTTTCTAATTGGACAAGTTGTGTATGGTCCTCAATAATTGCCAATAGGATAAAGTTTTGTACAATCCCCAATGACAAGTAAAAATGAGTAAAGAATTACATACTTGAAAATGTACAATTATACCAATTGATTGTTATTGCATACATAGACAATGTAATAACAACATTAAGATACTCTAAATTGTTTCACACACTAAATATTTGTGTGCACTTAATGGTTATGTTCTCTTGTTGAGCATTGTGCTCAGTCTTGCTTGATTTTAATTTTCAGGAGATATCTAAAAAAGATAGAGGGTCGTTCCACGTAGAGGCAACGAAACCTTAGTTATTTATTTTCCTATTAGTAAGGTGAGAACCTGTAGTGAGGTACACTTGTATTAAAACGTTGAAATTATGTTTTACTCAGTATTTCTTTTATTCAGAATTTAAGACATTGCTTGATATTATTCTCTGTTAACAGATCATTAAAGTTTATGATTTCCATTATACTTGGGGATTTGTTTCTAGTTCACGCCCCGGGCTCCACGCAATAATGAGATTCTGTGCTAATTTTGGGGGGGCGTGACAAGGTTAGATTCCTACCTTGTTTTCGTCACTCGAAGTCTTTGATCTTGAGTCTTTAATGATCTTCTTCTCCACCTTCTTGATTGTTTCCCTGTGCTATTGAATCATCAACATGAATTGTTTCTTAGGTTTAGGACTTAAAGAGAAAATATGAAAACAAAAGAAAAATCCTAAATATGAAGTTCTTCACTCCCTCAATTCTCTCAACCCCACTTTAATCCCTTCATACTGCCCTATTTTTATAAAATTTAAACTATCACTCAAAGCTTAAGAGTGTATGGGCTTGGCCCATCTAAGCCTCCTCTACTAAGGGCTTTCTTTCTTTGGGCCCCACAAGAGTGAGGAGGACTAAGAAATCCAAAATCCAAAAATTCCAAATTAAAATTGGGTTATTACACAAACCTTCTTAAGAAATGACTAGCCCCTACTCAATATAAGCCAAGTTAGCAGCTACAACAAAAATTATACTGTTCCAGGCACACTACTTTTTCCCCTTTTTTTGTGTAGCCAAGCATATATTGTGGCTAGGGGGTTAGCAGTAAGTGGTGAGCAGGATGAATTTTGAACCGAAGTTGTGGTATTGACACCATAATGTAGCAAGCCAGCACTTCATCAGCTAAGGGCCAATTATCTGTCCAAACTAAGTAAATGTAGATCTTGAAAAGATCAAAATTTTTGTCCTTCACATTGATTGACATAAGCAATCTAAGGATGTCTTCTGCATCAGTAACCTGTGGTAAAGAATTGGAAAGGAAATGTCAAAAAACTGTTAAAAATTGGCATAAAAAGATGTAAAATGGAAACTCAAAGAGGGATATCTAGCAGGCTTATGTCAACAATTGACAACTAAATATATCCTGGACTGGAGTCCAACCCAAATAAATGTTGAATAACAAGTCTCTTCATCAAAACATCCTGCATGAAGTCTTGATGCGGAATATTGTTCCTAGTCTTTTGGTTTGTTATGTTCATGTTTTCATAATCTTAGGAGGAAATTAGGAAAAATGCATATGAATGCACCATTATGGATGTCACAACTAACAAGGGCATTTGTTATTTAGACACAGAATGATGGTGCGTCTCTGCCCATGTGGTTTATAATGAATGACAATGATCAAATATACAGCCAGCAAGTTGAGATATGCATACACACAATGCTTCTAACCAGATAAATACTGTCACTCCAAAATTGTGATCAAGAATTACATTGAATATTGTTTGATGGAATAGATTATGGGAAGATAGGAAAAAATGTATCCGCCAATACCATGTTCACATACTTCTCTATTTGAGTACATTATTGATAATAATGAAGAGCAACTTCAAAAACTAACACATAAATCTTTACTTTCTAGTTAATTAGTTTTATGCTCCTATTCACTATCGAAAATCTGACATGGCAAGTGGAAAGAAATTAATTTCAATCAGAACTCAGAACCATGTGCTTTAGAAGTCAACAGAATCAATCATTCTCAAGAAGGCATGAGAAGTTTCATGGCAAACAGTTAATCATTATTTATTTACAGCAGTTAAACCGTACCTGAAATGGAGTGATTGTCAAAGTTGCCAAATATATTGAGAACTTCCTATGAGATTGCATGTATATATATATGCACATATATGTATGTTAAACGCTAAAAAGGAGATGGAAACCTTTTCATCAAAGCAATGTATTAGGATATTAGATATGCTAAAAAGGAGATGGAACCACACTTCTTAGGTGCCAGCTACAGGTGTTAACTCCTGAAATACACTCCATGATTCTCAGGCAGTTCATGTCCTTCGATATTCAACATTTATCAGATAAATCAGTAAGAACTGACAAAAGTATTAAACAAATCAAATCAAATTATCTAATATATATATATACTAGTGGGTGGCACATGCAATGCACGTGAGAAAGAGGGGAAGGGGAGAGAGACTGGAAAGAGGGACTCTAGTGAGGGAATTTTAAAAAATTTTGTTCGAAATTTTAACATAAAAAGATGGAGTAGTGGGTTGAAACTATCTCATAACACATGTCCCTACTTTTTCTCTTGAAAAGTAGTTACAACGTAGAGAGTGTGTGCCTCTTTGTTGAGAGACCAAGGAGGGAGCATGAGAGAAGATAATAAGGATTTGATGAAAACGAGGAGATATTGAGGGATTATTGTTAGTTGTAGTTGATATTACTTCAATACCCCTACTAACTTTTCTCAAGTAACATAAGATAATAAAATATTTTAATTCTTTTTATATGGAGTTATGGATAAAATAGGAATAATATAAAATTTTCACCTTACTAACTATTTTCACAGTAAGATACCATAAAATTGGGACTCAATAGGAATATTAGAAAAAAAATCAACCAACTATTTAACCCCGCTTCTCTCATTATAATAGTAGAGATATATGTGTGTGTGTAAAAAACAAAAATAAAAAAACTCAAACATGCCACAGAATTTTATACTAGTAATCAAGATGCAATCCTTCCTCTTAAGGCCCAAACTTGTGGCAAAAGCCTATTGAAGGGTATATGATTATTTGATAAAAAATAAATTCTTCTTCGGCATATCATAGCAAAATGCAATGAAAAATCATTTAGGAGGGTGGTACCATCGGTCTGATTGAGCATTTGGATAGGAATGGAGTACCCCAGGGCCCCAACATAAAGGTTAGCCAAGGAGTAAACAGTTTTTACTCTGGTCAGGTTTTGGTTGTGTATAACTGCACCGAAGCTCAACCCACCAAATTAAACACAAGCAACTTAATGACTAAAGAACATCCCACTAATTATTGGGTAACCTATCTCATGTGTTAGGGTCCGAGCAACAAGAAACCAGGTCAAGCTTCAACCGAAAAGACCCACTTCCACCCTTGTATTTAAAACTAAGCCCATCCCTCAAGAGCCTGAAGAGTACAAGAGGCATATATTTTCCCCAGGAGGATATTTAGATGCAACCAACACAGTCATAGAGCTTTGATTCTATGGAGCATATGGCCATATGGGATGGTGGGGGAGATGTCAGGGTTCAATACAATGGGCATAAGAAGGGTGTCCGATTGAAATTTTTACGGTCTCTAGAGAGACGTGAACACTGACCTTCAATGAAACTATTATCATAAGAGATCCTAAAAAACCTAAAACTCAAAACAGTTTCTAAAAGGATCTATTGGGTCATTAGAAGAATTAAAACACAATTATTACAGCAATATCAGAGGGGTTGACATACTGGTCTCCCCATTAGGAAAAGTCTTTGGGGTGGAACTCCAAGCTTGGGATGCAAATGAGAGATTGCCAAAGCTTGAGGCAGGCCAATTATCACTGATGAGGCCTCGACCATAATCATTCAACTATGTCTTTGGGATAATGTCTAATTTGAGATTGCTCAGGCCTCTCAAACTTCTCTTCACTTAGAATCATATGGCATGGACAGAGTATCTTTTTAATAGGATAGAACAGTTTTCTTACCCACCCCATGATCTGTCAAATCATGCTTCTGAATGGCAAAGCTCTTCCCTGGTGATTTAGACTGTAAGAACAAGAGAAACATATCAGCTAGAGAGATGAATTAAACAAATTATTCCAGCATGGCATTTTGTAATTTGTAAGACCTAAATAGTAAGAAATCTAACCAAATTTTGTCCCGTTACAATATGCACACTGCAGAGTCATAATAAATGGAGGAAAAGGAAATAACACCACTATTCTGCTAAGGATCTCAATAAACTACATCAACGACCTATTCATTACAAAAGATGAAAGCTAGGTTGTTTTGATACAGGTAGGAGTGTCAAAATTTGACACGGGTACGGAGTGCTGGATCCAGCAAACTCTATGAGCATGGACTGGTGCATTTGGGACTATATTTAAACAATATATAAGAAAACTAAATTTTCTTAGTAAGCATTTCATCTGGTATTTCCTTATCTTATGAAATTTATATCATATCCATAGATAATGGCATAAGCAAATGTAATAATGATAAATTTTCCATCAAGAAGTTTTTTATAATAAAAAGTAGAACTCATACTCCATTCTTGATGTTGATTTATGTCGACCATAAGAAAAGGTAAAGGCTGAAAGCTGTTACAGTGGTAGTAGAGCCTTCTCCTGGTTTCTTTACTATTGCCAGTAAACCTTAAGCTGCAATCCTAGTCATATCTTTTGAAGCTTAAGGGTGCTTTATATTTCTTTTTGTAAACGCTACATCGTTACTAGTTTTATGCTTTATGATCCCCTGAAATGCTCCCAACTGTCATTTAGGAAGGTCCTTTACTTCTTTCCACATATGTTGCCAATTTTATTGCCTTTATGCCTCAACAGGATTCTGGTTTCCGTATTCTCTGGGATCCATGGGCATGTTTTTTCATGAGACAGATTAAAATACAGGTTTGGCATTATGAAATGGTGACCCCAGAATCTGGTAGGTGTTTCCACAACATTTTGAATCGTAAATGTCATATATGATACAATGTGAGTTTTCCTGTTTAAGAGAAAAGTTATGGATAAAACATAAACATGAATTGAGAATATATCTGAACATAAACATGAATTGAGAACACATCTGAACATAAACATAAACATGAATTGAGAATACATCTCAAGAGTTCTCCAAAATGCTCATTAGGTGTGTTTTATCCATAGATTCCATACCATCTTTCATTCTGAAATTATCAGAAGACTTGGAAAAGTTATTTTCTGACCATAATAAGAGTATATCTGAATTAAATTTGTTGGTGAACTTATGTATGGAAGAAATTTAAGAATTAGAACTAAAGAAAATTTTTGATGCGTGGAAGCTGAATTAGTGTTAGGTACTAGTGTCAATTCTGCTACTGGTATCATAAATATCATCGCACAAATATGAAACCCAAGCAGGATTTCTTTCAAAGAAAATGTGTTTCGTAATTCAAGTTGAAATCAAACTTTCATAACTATATCCTGATGCTCTTTTTCTATCAGTTTGTTATAAGCTCATTTCTTTCATTAGCCATTATGGTTAATTTGAATATAGTTACTTTACATGATTGAGACTTGGGAGGAACTGTGTTTGTAGGCATTGGTACATTGACCAAATTTCCTAGATTAGTCTTGAAACTTCTCACATTCAGAAGGGCCTTAAAATTGAAGAGATTAAATGTCAGAGAACTTCAGAGGGAAAATTTATAATATCAAATCTATTCCCTTGGAATGTGTCTACAACATTTAGCAATGAATAGAAAAGCAAGGATTGAAAACAAAATCAAGTCAACATGAGAAATTGAGTTGAAAAACTCAAATATATTAACAGAGAAAAAATAAGGGAGAAGAATGGAAGGGGCAATGATGGAAAGATAAGTAAAATGAAGTTGAGACGGCATGATTAAAAATAATCAAATTTTTTCGATTACTTTTTAATCAATTATAATCACTAACACTGATTATCGATTATGTTAATCTCTTATTTTAATCCGTAATTAAATGCTATTATTTAGGCCATAATTGGTTATAACCAATTTGAACGCTTGTCAAGTGATATGGTTCTGTTTGAGCATCTTGTAACAAGAAAAGCAAAATGAAAGCAAAAGGCGGAACTTTCGAAATGATAAGCGAAAAATGAGATACGCATACCGTATTCCAAAAAAAAAAATCACGTAAAGGATTAAGAGGTCAGAAATTCAAATTAAATTAGTTATTTGAGAAAGATAAGTGTCGCAATATTCTAGTGGAAGATTCAAGCAAATAAAAGGTTATCCCTTAGGAACATGTCTAATATGATAACTTTTCTTGGTTGGTAAGTTGGTCACATAGATATCTCTAATCCACAATGATGAGCCCTTCCTAATGTGATGAATGTAAACATAGATATCTCTAATCCACAATGAATCAAATAGAAGTGCTAATCTCTTTACGCAAATACCCTGTAAGCGGAAGGTTGACAATTCATATTAAATTAGTTTGTTTAAGGAAGAGAAGCTTCACAATAATTTTTTTTTTTGCAAAATCTAAGCACTAAGAGTAACTCCCAAAACAAGTGAAAAGTAGAGAATAAAATTTGGTTTCCATAATAAAACTCGTAGATGAGTTTTTTTATTTATTTTAAATATACATACCTGAGTTCATCCAAATAATGACCACCCTCAACAATAGGTAGCTTCCCACTTCCTTGCATGTGAAGTTGTGGTACTAAAATAGATCTAAATCCAGCAACTTTCTTAAACATCTTTTAAACAATATGGTTGTATTAGGGCTAACCTGTGACAAGAGAAATAAAGCAAAAGTCAAAACATATAAGATCTATTAGAAATGATATGCGAAAAATTAGATATGCGTACCGTATCTCCATATAATATCACTTACAAAGATAAGAAGTCTGCAATTCAAATTAAACTAGTTGCTTGAGGAAGAGAAGCATCACAATAAAAAAAATGCATATTCCAAGCACTAAAAGTAACCCTTGATTGGATATTAAGAAGACAGGTGAAAAAAAAAAGAAAATAAATATTGGTTTTCCTAAGAAAAATCTTTGTTTGTTTTTTTTTTCTTTCTAATTTTCAGTATACATACCTGAGTGCATCCAAACAATTTGAGCACCCAACACAATAAGCAGTTGCTCATAATCAAGTATTATGGTTGTATTCTAGCAACAAGTAAAAAGAGAAACAAAGTGAAATCAAACGGCAAAATTCAAAAATCCAAAAGAAATGATAAGCAAAAAATTAAAACTGCATACCGTATGTCAACAAAATATCACTTACAATGATAGAAGGTCTGCAATTCTAATTAAATTTGTTGTTTGGGGAAGAGGGAATGTCACCATTAAAATGGAAAAATCAAAGCACTAACAGTAACCACTGATTGGATGTAGAGAAAACAGTAACCACTAATCACTTACAATATACGAAAATAAATTTTAATTTTCCTAATACAACTCTTAGTGGCGCTTTCTCAAATTTCTTTTCTTTCTTTTGTTTTCACTTATTTGCTCGGCTACCAAACAAGGGGTAAATGAAATATTTTTCACTTATGTATCACCAAAGAAATAATATAAAAAATAAGATGAGCAACACAGAGTGAACCGAACCTTAAACTATTTGAGTCAAATCAAACAAGGTTTGGCTTGAGCGAGATTTCTTAGAATACAGAAGCTCAAATTATATCTCAGCTCATTTTTAGCCTGAAATAACTGCTTGAAGTTGGCTTATATGACTCGAGCCAAGGCCCCAAGCTCGACATATACACAACCCTACTCACTAGGGAGCAAAATTGGGCGCTTGTTGTCGCGCTCCAAAATCCCACTTAGGTTAATGTGCGGCTTTGGCACGTGACTTAACCATTAACTTCCATAATTTCCTGTTATAAAGCATATAAGGCAATTCTAAAACATGAACCTGAAAATTTTTCTTTAAATAAATATTGATCAAGTCTAATGTCTGGAATAAATACTAAAACATCATAATTAATTCAAATCATCCTATGTGATCCCAAATCATCAACTTCATCTAACTATAAATCTAGAATCAAGTCTATTACAATGTCTAAACTTCCGAATCAAAATACTAATACTCTAATTTCCAGGAAATGGCCAACGGTCCAAATTCCATTCACCATCGGGGTAATCACCTATTAGCTCTTCCTCTTTCTCCTCGTACTCGTTCTCTTCCCAAGGTCCTGGAACACAGATGTCAAATCTAGAACCTGCCGACAACAAAAGTCATTGGCTGAGTAACAAGTTACCCAGCGTATATATAAAATCCTAGCTAACCATATAACAATATTTAATATAAAACATAATTTGGAATTAAATATGACATGTAAATATATAAACAATTCAGAGTGTGAAAGCATAATTCAATTTCAATTCTTATACGTGATCACTTGTACTTGCTTCTCTTGTTTATCTTACATATCTTTCTTGTTCATGAATGTATCCAACAACATGCAAATGCAATAACTTAAAATAACTTTACCCCATATATTGGGTAGAGATTAACATATACCCTACTTTCCGAGGTACCACACGGTTTACACATTATTCATTGCATACGGTTTGTCTACACATTATCCGGTGTATACGGCTTTGTTTACACATTATCCAGTGTATACGGCTTGTCTACACATTATCCAATGTATACGGTTTGTCTACACATTAACCGGTGTATGCAGCTTGTCTTGCCTTGATCTTAGGCTTGTGGGTACTCGGTCAGTGCATAACTCAATCATACGGTCATGCTTGTGTCCTTGTGTACGTGTATAATACTTGTCATCTTGTTTATTCTCATGCTTGTACATGTTTAATTTCGTGAATAAGTGTGAGTGAAATAATGATGATTGTAAATCATGCACCAATTTAAACATGCAGAATTTCTCATAAATGAACAATATAAAATATAGATTTATCAAGTTTTCGACAATAAAATAAGAACAATTATAACTATCATGCCTCAATTTTTCAATAGATAATTTTAATAGAATTAATCTCACAGAACCCTAGTTTCATAACACATCAAATTTTCAAAGCAAGCTCATAATTGTTTCATCAATTTTAACCATCATTCACACACTACAAGATAATTTCCTTTCCCCTTGTTGATGTAAAAATAAAATCATCAGAACATCTTTAGCATCACAATTATCTTCTACGATAAAAATTATCACGAAACATCTTTAAACATCACCTTCATCTTTCATAAAATTATGATGAAATATCTCTAATCATCATATTCCTCTTTCATAAGAAAAATCATAATAAAACCTTTCTCCAAACTTCATATCTATCTTTAATAAGGGATTTACATATCAAAATCATGCTTAATCTTATTTTTCTTGCTTTAAATCTATCACTTTCTTCATGTTTACAACAAAATCGCCATATTGATAGGAAGGAAGTTATATTTACCTCTCCCGATCGCTTCCCTACGATCACACACTTGCAAATGGGATGAATCTAAGCTTTTTCACCCTTTTTTCCTTGCAAAAACTTTGATCTCTCCTCTTGAATCTCTTAAAATCCCCTTCTCTCTCTCTCTTTTAGGTTTAGAGAGCTTTAGAAACCTTTAGAAACCCTCAACTCACGAATATAAAGAGTATTTATAATGTTGGGATCCCTAGGGACTCTAAAAAAATTGAAAAATGGCACAACCATACACCAAAACAGCATTTTGGGCGATCAATCGCCACCAGGGGTGATCGATCACTGTCGGTGGGCGATTCGATCGGCCAGAGCGTTGATCATTTAAAAAAAAAAAAAACTCTTTTGCTACTTTTTGCCCTTCTTTCTTTCATGCAATTTAACCCTAAAAATGTCTTAAATTGAGTGATTTATTTGGGTTATAAAATACATGTGTTTCACATAAAATTTTATAAGTTCACACCCTTTAAAATTTAAGCATAGTTTTCCATAGCATTCAATAATCCTCACAAGTATTAAGAATAATAAATTTGGGGCTCTACACTTGCAATTGTCCCTCTTTGTCGTAGATTGTGAGCAGTGAATCACAAAAACTAAAAAGCCAAAGTTTTAAAACCAAGACCTGCCAAAATCCTTTAAATAATGAAAGGACAAACTAACACTTCCTACACTAGAATATTTGATTTAAGTTTGTTGTGCTGATTGATGGATGGTGTGGTGATGGCTGTTTTGCATCATATGTGATTTGGACCAAAGCTATAAGTCATACACGGTGCAACGAATGAGAATATCAACGTATAAGCTATTAATAGATACGAAAATGTCAATGTATGAAGTACGATTCAGTACCTACAAGCATAAAAGAAGGATGAGAATATCGTTGCATGAAGTCTGACTTGACATAAGGGGATGATGATACATAATGCTTCTTAATATTACACCCAAAAAAAGTTGGATCGATAAACAATGATGGTGATACATAAAGCTTCTTAATATTACACCCAAAAAAAATTGGATCGATAAACAGTGATGCCTACAGAACATACTTAACTTCCCACAACACAGATAAGAATATCGATGCATGAGGTCAAATTGGATGTCTTAATATATATGAGAATGTTGATGTGTGAAACAAGAGTCGGGATACGTGAAAATGCCGATGAATAAACTCTCGTACAACACATAGGATGTGAGAAATGTCGATAAATCAAGCTTCATACGACACCCGAAAATATGAGATCAATGATTTAAGTCCAATGGGACACATGACTCCGAGAATCCTGAGGAATCTTGATGTATGAAGTATGATTCGATGTCTCGAGATAAAAGAAAATGCTTATGCATGAAGCCTGCTAAAGCATTACAAATTAGAACGTTAATGCACGAAGTCTAATTCAATGCCGTGAGATATATGAGAATGCATGCATGAAATTTGATACAGTTACTCAGGACATGTGAAAATGCTAATGCATAAAGCCAAATTCAGCACATTGGGATATGAGAAATATCGATGCATGAAGCATGATAAGACACTCAAAAAGTGGGATCAATGAATATTGAGTCCAATGGGACTCACATAACTCCCCGGAATCCTGATAAGAACACTGATGCATGAAGTCTAATTCGATGCCTCAAGATATATGAGAAAGTTTATGTATAAAGCTTAATAAAGCACCTCTGATGACAACGTCAATACATGAAGTCTGATTTGATGCCTCGAGATATTGATAATGCAATTTGAGAATATCAATGCTTGAAGTTTAATTCAACACCTCTAAATATAAATCAATAAATGAAGATTGATACATAAAGCCTGATACGACACTAGAAAAGGTGTGATCAATGAAGATTGAGTCCAATAGGACTCACTTAACTCCCCAGAATCTTGAAAAAACGTCAATGCATGAGGTCTGATTCAATCTCTCAAGATACATGAGACTGCTTATGAAAGATGCCTAATAAAGCACCTAAGATGAGAACGTCAATGCATAAAGACTGATTCGACACCTCGAGATATGATAAAGCAATTTGATAAGAGGTCTGCAATTCCAACTAAATTAGTTATATAGAAAGAGAAGTGTCACAATTAGAAAATTACAAAATCCAAGCACTATACATGACCACGGATTGCATGCTAAGAAAACTTTTCAGCATATAATTTTTTTTTTTTAATTTCTCTAACAAAACTCGCTGCCTTTATTCAAATTTTCAGTATATGTACTAGATTGCATCCAAGTACAAAGCACGAGCAGCATCATCTGCCGGATTCAAAGAAGTTGAAGCACTCAAGTGCGCTCAAGTTACAATGATAAGAGGTCTGTAATTCAAACTATACCAGTAAGAAACCCGTGCGATGCACAGAAATAACTAAAGAAATAATAAGTACAAATAATAACATAAAATAATTTAACTAAATTTTTTCTTAATAAAAAAATTTTAAAAATTCTTTGAAAGATAAAATCTTCAGATTCTACCGAATAAGAAATAATTTATATTCATATATCATTGTTTCCCACACTTTTTAAATTATACAAAAATAATTGCAATTAATTATAAATATCAAAAGAAAGAAAAAAATTATTTAGTTAGAGTGAAATAGAAAATCTCATAAGCTTCAAAAACTGAACTAAAAGAAGACTAAATTAGAAAAGGTATGTGTTTTATAGAATAATTAAATGTGATAAATTTGCGTGGAAAGTAAAAATTCTGAAATTTAAAATCAAATATAGATTAAGAATGAAGGTATATTGTAAAAATATAATGGAAACAATACTATATTTGCTTTGAATTAACAAATTGCTCAACATCATTAGTAGGGATATACAAGTTATAGACATTTAAAATATCATATAAACAGATAATGTTTTAAAGAACTATCATGTGTAATATTTGTTTTCAGTATGAAGCCTAGTTATTTTATTTGATAAACAGGACTTTATTTGCATTCCGTAAGACGTGATCAAGAGTAAAGACTCAAGGATCCATACATGATCATGTACTTAAAAATGTATTGAAACGACTAATAAAAGCAAAGAATATAAAATTAAAAAATAAATGTATGTCATGAATTATAATAAAAGGGGAATGTGTAGTGATTGACTGTGATCTCAACATATTATTAGTAATAAGCCTACGTCATACCTTAAATTTAATGTCAACTAAAAATTAACTAAGATTAGTTTGATATATAAAAAATAAGATTCACTTCAAAGACAATCCAATTAACGGGAAAAAATAAATAAATATTGTTTAGCTGCTGATATAAATTAAACCAATATTCTGTCACACCAGATTGTGAGATGGCTAGATGGTGTAAGGCGTTTATTAGTTATTAATGTTCGAATTCATTGTGTAATTATAACTATGTTTGCTATTTTGTCTTTGAGTCGTTTTCCATGATTTTATATTTAGTAAATTTGGTTCGTATAACTCATTTGATTTTTTTTAATTTAATTTGAGTTTCTTGAGAGAAAATAAAATTTTATATGTATCGCCCGAAACCAATACCGAAACCGAGGCATCTAGGTTTCGGTCGGGACCGATACGTCCCCCAAACTGTATTTAAAAATCCTTCGTGAACATTGAGTCTAATAGGAGCTATATAACTGCACAAAATCTTAATAAGGAAATGATGCATTTAGTCTGATTCAATGTCTTAAGATATATGAGATTGCTCATGCATGAGGCCCGATAAAGCACCTCAAATGAGAATGTCAATGCATGAAGTCCGATTCGGCTCCTCGAGATATATAAATAATGTAATTTGAAATGGTGATGCAATAAGTCTAATTAGACATCACTAAACTTGAATCAATTGATGAAGAACGATGCTAGGGTCCTCGGACAATTCCTCAAAAAAATGCAACAAAGCCTAATAAAGCACCCAATAGAACAAAATAAAACTTAGTGCCTCACATAAGAATTTGTGACGTCAAGATATATCCAAACCCAATAACTCTCTTAACATCGGGCAAGTGATACGGTTGTGTTGTAACCACTGTAACAAAAGAAGCAAAGTGAAAGAAAAAAGCTAAATTAAAAAAATATAAGAAATGATAATTGAAAATTGAGATATGCATACCGTATTACCACAATATATCATTCACAAGGATAAAGGCCAGCAATAAAAATTAAATTAGTGTTCGAGAACGACCGCTGATTAGATGCTATGAAAACAAATCAAAAAGAAAGGAAAAAAGTATAATTCCCCTAATGAAAATCTTAGTCGGGGTGTTATATTACATCTTTAACAAAAACGGCGGAATACAAAAAATATATTACAATTATAATAGGTCTGCAATCCATTAAGGAAAAGAAGCATCACAATTAAAATCAAATAAATTAAAAGATCCCTAATTGGGAGTTGAGAAAATAAGTGAAAATGGAAGAAATTTTTTGGTTTCTCCGAAAAACTATTAAATGTACTTTCTTTTAAATTTTCAGCATGAATACTAGATTGCATCCAAATAATTTGAGCACTCTTAACAAGAAACAGTTGCCCAATATCAAAAATAGTGCATCCCATGTTAAGTTTTGGCACCAAGATAGAAATGGGTTCATTACCTCTAGCGTAAGAAGCACCAGCAGCATCATCCTTTGGATTCAAAGAAGTTGAAGCACTCGAGTGCACTCAGGTTAGAATGATAAGTGGTCCATAATTCCAACTAATTTAGTTACATAGAAAGAGAAGTGTCACAATTACAAAATTACAAAATCCAAGCACTAGACATGACCACTGATTGGATGCAAAGAAAACATTTTCAGCAAAGAAACAATTCTTTTTATTTCCCTAACAAAACTCTTAGCTGCCTTTATTCAAATTTTCAGTATATGTACTTGACCGCATCCAAATAACTTAAACACCTTCAACAATAAGGAGTTGATCACAATCAAACTTAGTATCTTGCATAACTCAAAAAATTCGTAAGAAATGATAAGCGGAAAACTAGATATACTTACCTTATTATCGCAAAATTTCAAATTCCCGATGGGTGTAAAAGAGACGGAAGATCTATTAAGGATTTTCCGTCTGAATGAAATGAGTTCATTCTGTCTAGCGTAAGGAGTACGAGCAGCATCATCCACCGGATTTAAAGAAGTTGAAGCACTCGAGTGCGCTCAGGTTATAATGATAAGAGGTCTACAATTCAAACTAAACTAGTAAGAAACCCGATGCACAGAAATAACAAAAGAAATAATAAGTATAAATCATAACATAAAATAATTTAACAAAAATTTCTTCTTAATAACAAAAATTTTAAAAAGTTTTTGAAAGATAAAATCTTAAGATTCTACCAAATAGGAAATAATTTATATTCATATATCATTGTTTCCCACACTTTTTAAATTATACAAAAATAATTGGAATTAATTAGAAATATTAAAAGAAAGAAGAAAATTATTTAGTTAGAGTGAAATAGAAAATCTCATAAGCTTCAAAAACTGAACTAAAAGAAGACTAAATTAGAAAAAGTATGTGTTTTATAGAATAATTAAATCTCATAAAATTGTGTGGAAAGTAGAAACTCTGAAATTTATAATCAAATATAGATGAAGAATGAAGGTATATTGTAGAAACATAATGGAAACAATAATATATTTGCTTTGGATTAACAAATTGCCCAACATCATTAGGCAGGGATATAAGGGTTATAGACATTTAAAATATCATATAAACAGAAAATGTTTTAAAGAACTATCTTGTGTAATATTTGTTTCCAGTATGAAGCCTAGTTATTTTATTTGATAAACAGGACCTTATTTACATTCTGTAAGGCGTGATCAAGAGTAAAGACTCAAGGATCCATACATGATCATGTACTTAAAAAATATATTGAAACGACTAATAAAAGCAAAGAATATAAAATTAAAATAAATGTATGTCAAGAATTATAATAAAAAGGGAATGGGTAGTGATTGACTGTGATCTCAACACATTATTAGTAATAAGCCTACGTCATACCTTAAATTTCAAGTGAACTAAAAATGAACTAAGATTAGTTTGATATATGAAAAACAAGATTCACTTCAAAGACAATCCAATTAATGGGAAAAAAGAAATAAATATTGTTTGACTAGGGATATAAATTAAACCAATATTCTGTCACACCAGATTGTGAGATGGCCGGATGGTGTAAGGCGTTTTTTAGTTGTTAATGTTTGAATTCATTGTGTAATTGTAACTATGTTTGTTATTTTTTCTTTGAGTCGCTTTCCATGATTTTATATTTAGTAAATTTGGTTCCTATAATTCATTCGATTGTTTTAAATTTAATTTCCTTTTTTAAAGAGAAAATAAAATTTTATATGTATCGCCCAAAACCAATACCGAAACCGATGCATGTAGTTTACGGTTGGGACTGATACGTCCCCCAAACTGTATTTTTAATCCTTCGTGAAGATTGAGTCTAATAGGCGCTAAATAAATTCACAAAATTCTAATAAGAAAATGATGCATTTAGTGTGATTCAATGTCTTAAAATATATGAGAAAGCTTATGCATGAGGCCTGATAAAGCACCTCAAATGAGAATGCCAATGCACAAAGTCCGATTCGATTTCTCGAGATTTATAAATAATGTAATTTTAAAATGGTGATGCAATAAGTCTAATTAGACATCACTAAACATGAATCAATTGATGAAGAACGATGCTAGGGTCCTCGGACAGTACCTCAAAAAAATGAAACGAAGCCTAATAAAGCACCTAATAGAACACAATAAAACTTAGTGCCTCACATAAGAAGTTCTAACATCAAGATATATCCAAACCCAATAACTCTCTTAACATCTGGCAAGTGATACGGTTGTGTTGTTACCACTGTAACAAAAGAAGCAAAGTGAAAGAAAAAAGCTAAATTAAAAAAATATAAGAAATGATAACTCAAAATTGAGATATGCATAGCGTATTACCACAATATATCATTCTTAATACTTGTGAAGTTTATTAAATGCTATGGAAACATGTGTTTAATTTTAATGTGTTTAAGCCTGCAAATTTAATGCTAATAAGTGTTGGTTTTAAAACTCAAATAAAACACTCAATTTAAGTCGTTTTTGAGGTTTAATTGCATGAAAATGGGAGATAATCAAAAAGTAGCAAAAGAGTTAACAAAAATAATACTAATAAAAAATCAGCGTCGGCGATCAATCGCCACCGGCAGGCGATCAATCGCCTAAAACGCCGTTCCGACGGTGGTTTGTGCGATCTTGCGTGTTTTGAGTCCCTAGGGCTCCCAATGTTATAAATACCCCTTATACTCGTTGGTTGAGGGTTTCTAAAGCTTTCTAAACCTAAAAGAGAGTGAGAACAGAGGATTTTGAGAGATCCAAGAAGAAGGATCAAAGGTTTTGCAAGGAAGAAATGTAGAGACCCAAAATTTAGTTTTTCGGCATTCGTGCCATTTACATAAATTCCTTAGAATATGCATCCGATTTTAAATGCATGTGTTCCTATGAAAATTAATGTGGGATGCCTAAATTAGTGAACTCTTATATAATAATAATAATAGTGATTAACTTATTATTATTATTATTATTATTATTATTATTATTATTATATTAAAAGTTTTGGGTTTAAGGGACACCTCATTGCTTAAAATTAGCCTAAGGTATCTATTTTCTAACTTTTAGGACTATAAGAGTTTAAACTTTGAGTTTTCAGTATTAACTCAAATATTTTGAGATTCGGGTTTACCTTCATCCAACTTGATGGGAAATTTTAACCTCCATAGACTTGAAATTGGAGTTTGTCTATAGATAAGAAATTGTTCCCCTTCGAATAACGGTTCCAACGCAAGTTGAATCGCCCAATTCTGATAACCGAGTCAAAAGTTACGAGCAATATACCGGAGCAAGGTTCAGAAAAAAAAAAAAAAAAGGGATCCGACCGATTGGCCAACTAGCACCGATCGATCGGTGGTGGCGGGGATCGATCGGCCAAAACTCACCGATCGATTGGTGGACGCTGAAATATGAGCGAAAACGTCAATTTGTGACTTTTTAAGTTCTCTTTGGTCCCCAAACTCTATAAATAACCCTCAAACTCGTGAGTTAGGGTTTCCATAGACTTCTAAACCTAAAAGAGAGAGCTTCCTAAGAGATCAAAAGGGGGAATCTTGAAGAGTTCAAAGATTAAATCAAAATGAAGGAAGGAGGCTTGGAGATCGATATACAGCCTTATTCGCAAGCGATGGATCGTAGGGAAGCAATCAAGTGAGGTAAATAACAGATCTAGTATCCAATATTTTGAATAGTTAACCTAGATCCATGAATATGCCTATGATTTTTGTTTATTATGGTTGATCTGTTAAAATAGGATGTGAAGAACTCATTTATGAAATTATTTATTTATTATTGATGGTTAAATTAGGATGTGAAGAACTTAATGAAGATATTGTCTCATTATTTTGATGGATAAAAATAGGATGTGAAAAATCATGATTATAGTCTTTGTTATTGAATGATTAACATAGGATGTGAAGAACTATATTTGATTCCCATTTTATTATTTATGGATGATAAAAATAGGATGTGAAGAACTAGATTTGTAGTTTTTAGTTTATGATTCATGGGTGATTAAACTAGAATGTGAAGAGTGATAATTATGATCATGATTTATTAATAGTGAAAGATTAAATTAGGATGTGAAGAACCCAGTTGTTATATAGTTTTTATTATTTATTGATTTGATGTAGAAGATTTATTAATGATATAATTTTATTATCATTCGAATGTTAAAATAGGATGTGAAGAACCAGTTGCTGATACTGTTTTATTATCACGAAATTATGATGTTAGGATGAGAAGAATTATGTATAAATTATTTATGATTCAACATGGGGATTGGGAAAGTTATTGAAGTGTGCAAATTTATGAGAAGAATGAGATGGTGGATGGATTGAATGGATTATCTAATTGTAATATTTGATGATGTTTAAGTTGATTTTATGTTTAACAATTTAAGAAAATTATTATTAATTAAAAAGGATTACGATTAGGATATTGATCCTGAGTAAACAAACAAGGGAATTTGACAATGAAATTAGATCGTGATTTAGGAATATTTTTAAGACCTACTATAATTTTTATAATTGTTGAATCATTTGAACTATGATAGTTGGTATGTTTCTTTTGTATTCCTAATACCTGATATACTTTTGGGTAAACGAACCTCTGATGAAAGTCAAGCTGCCTAAGCCTGGTTAACATAGTGGTATGGGACGCTATAATGAGATGTCCTATGGCCCTTGACGGTTAGTCTTAGGTGCAATTTAAACAAGAGATATATCATTGTGCACTCACGAATGAAAAATAAGCAAAAGTATGAATAAATAATTAAAGACATTAATGAGATGTAAGTAAGACCAAAAGTAAAGTAAGAAAAGTATGTAAGTAAGAAAGAAAGACACACAAAAACGATAATGCATGTTTGTGTTGTGCACCACCGGATACCATCAGAAAGGGCGAGATGTATGCAAAAGTAAGCTGTCGTACCGGAAAATGTACTAAGCCGTCCGTACCGGATAATGTACGAATGGTGGTATCTCGGTAAAGTAAAGTATAGTAACCCCTTTCCTTATACGATAAAGCGGTATTTTAAGTTATTCCAAATGCATGTGAATGGGTATTGGTGTGATAATAATGTATAAAATATGAAAAGTAAGAAAAGAAAGAAGGAAAAAGAAAGAAAAAGAAAGAAAGACACATTGAAGTAACAATGCATGTTTGTGTTGTGCACCACCGGATACCATCAGAAAGGGCGAGATATAAGCCAAAGTAAGTAAGCAGTCGTACCGGAAAATGTACTAAGCTGTCTGTACCGGATAATGTACGAAGGGTGGTATCTCGGTAAAGTAAAGTATAGTAACCCCTTTCCTTATACGGTAAAGCGGTATTTTAAGTTATTACTAATGCATGTGAATGTGTTGTTTATGGAATGATAAAGTATGAAGTATAAAAAGTAAGAAAAGAAGAAAGGTAAGAATGTAAGAAAAGTAAGAAAAAAAAAAAAAAGTAAGAAAGTGAGAAAAGAAGAAAGTAAGAAAAGAAATAAAGAAATTGACGTGATGTATCTGCTTGTTTCCGCACTCTGATTATGTATGTGAACTGATGTATGAATCTGTAAAATGCATGTAATTTAAAGTTCATTATATTGTTCACTATGATCTGTTATATACGCGGAGTAACTCGTTACTCAGCCGATAACTTTTGTTGTCGGCAGGTTCAGGTTCAGGTATTGATTTTTGTGCACCCCGACCGTGGGAAGAGGATGAATATTTCGGGGAATCGGAGGGTGATTATGCTGAGGAAGAACGGGATCTTGATCGTGGCCCTACTTTTGAATTTAATTTGTTTGTGGTCAAATTTCAGGGAGACTTTAATTGACCTTATGGATATTTATGTTTAGTTTAGTTTGATGATGATCATGATGGAGGATTAGTATTTATTTTATTTCAGTTGTAGAAGAGATTATGGATTTATTTGATGTTTTAATCGAAGAAATTTTTAAGTTCAGATTTTAGTATGCCTTAAATGTTTTAACAGAATGGTAAGTCAAGTAAGTCACGTGCCAAGATCTCACATTCTTTTAAGGTGGGGTTTTGGAGCGTGACAAGAAAGGGTGAAAAAGCTTAGATCCATTCCATTCGCAATCGCGTGATCGTAGGGAAGCGATCGGGAGAGGTAATATAACTTCTTTATTATCAATATAGTAATTTTAATATGAATATTATGCAAGTGATAGATCTAAAGCAAAAACAATCAAGATTAAACATGATCATGATGTTTCAATCCTTTATTAAATATACATATGATGTTAGAGAATGTTTTGAACCATGATTCACTTATGAAAAATATATATGATGTTAGAGAATGTTCTAAATTATGATTTTATAATAAAAGATGAATGTGATGTTTAAAGATATTTCTATGATTTTTATTTCTTATATCAACAAGGGGAAAGGGAATTATCTTGTAGTGTGTGGATGATGAAGAATGGAGAAAGGGATGATGGTTGAAATTGATGAAACAATTATGAGTTTGCCTTGAGATTTTGATGTGTTATGAAACTAGGGTTTGGCAAGATTAATTTTATTAAAATTATCTATAGAAAATTAGGCAAGATAGATATAATTGTTTCTTATTTTATTATTGAAAACTTGATAGATCTATGTTCTATATTGATCAATTTATGAGAAATTCCGCATGTTTAAATTTATGCATGATTTACAATTATCATTATTTCACTCACATTTGATTCAGGAAATTTAAATATGAATAAGCATGAGAATTAAAAAGATGATAAGTATTATACAAGTACACAAGGACATGACCATGATGTATGATTGAATTTTGCTCTGACCGAGTATCCACAAGCCTAAGATCAAGGCAAGACCAGCTGTATACACCGGTGAATGTGTAGAGAAGCCGTATACACCGGATAATGTGTAGACAAGCCGTATACACCGGATAATATGTAGACAAGCCGTATGCACCGGCTAATGTGTAAACCGTGTGTTACCTCGGAAAGTAGGATATATGTTAGTCTCTACCCAATATATGGGGTAGAGTTATATTAGGTTATTGCATTTGCATGTTGTTGGATACATTCACGAACAAGAAAAATAAGTAAGATAAACAAGGGAAACAAGTACAAGTGATCATGTGTAAGAATTGAAATTGAATTATGTTTCCACACTCTGAATTGTTATATGTTTACATGTTGTGTTGAATTCTAAATTATGTTTATATTAAATATTGTTATGTTGTTAGATAGGATTTTATATATACGTTGGGTAACTTGTTACTCAGCTGATGACTGTTGCTGTCGGCAGGTTCTAGATTTGACATCTGTGTTCCAGGACCTTGGGAAGAGGAAGAGTACAAGGAGGACGAGGAAGAGCCAGCAGGTAATTACCCTGATGGGGAATGAAATTTTGATCGCTAGCCATATACTGGAAATTAGATTACTAGTATTTTGATTTCGAGTTTTAGACATTGTAATAGACTTGATTCTAGATTTATAGTTAGATTGAATTAATGATTCGGGATCGTATAGGATGATTTGAATTAATTATGATATTTTAGTATTTATTTCAGATATTAGACTTGATCAGTATTTATTTAAAGAGAAAAATTTACAGGTTCATGTTTTAGAATTGCTTTAAATGCTTTATGACAGGAAGTTATGGAAGTTAATGATTAAGTCACGTGCCAAGGTCTCATATTAAGTTAGGTGGGATTTTGGGGCGCGACACATTCACAAGGATAAAATCCTGCAATAAAAATTAAATTAGTGTTTGAGAACGATCCCTGATTAAATGCTATAAAATAAAATCAAACAGAAAAGAAAAAAGTTTAGTTTCCCTAATGAAAATCTTAGTTGCGGTGTTATATTACTTCTTTAACAAAAAAGGCGGAATACAAAAAATATATTACAATGATAAAAGGTCTGCAATTCATTAAGGAAAAGAAGCATCACAATTAAAATCAAATAAATTAAAAAATCTGTGATTGGGTGTTAAGAAAATAAGTCAAAATGGAAGAAATTTTTTGGGTTCTCTAAAAAACTATTAAATATATATTTTTTTAAATTTCAGCATACTTACTTGATTGCATCAAAATAAGCACCAATATGAAACATAGTGCATCCCATGTGATGTTTTGGCACCAAGATAGAAATGGGTTCATTACCTCTAGCGTAAGAAGCACCAACAACATCATCCTTTGGATTCAAAGAAGTTGAAGCACTCGAGTGCGCTCAGGTTACAGTGATAAGAGGTCTACAATTTCAACTAAATTAGTTATATAGAAAAAGAAGTGTCTCAATTACAAAATTACAAAATCCAAGCACTAGACATAAAAACTGATTGGATGCGAAGAAAAAAATTTCAGCATTGAAACAATTTTTATTATATCTCTTACAAAACTCTTAGCTATTACTCAAATTTTCAGTATATGTACTTGATTGCATCCAAATAACTTAAACACCTTCAACATCAAGGAGTTGATCACAATAAAACTTAGTATCTTACATTTGAACTTCGTATCCTGCATAACTCAAAAAATTTATAAGAAGTGATAGGCGAAAAATTTGATATACTTACCTTATTATCGCAAAATTTCAAATTCCTGATGGGTGTAAAAAGAAATGGAAGATCAGTTAAGGATTATCCGTTTGAATGAAATGGGTTCATTCCGTCTAGCGTAAGAAGCACGAGCATCATCATCCGCCGGATTCAAAGAAGTTGAAGCACTCAAGTGCGCTCAGGTTACAATGATAAGAGGTTTGCAATTCAAACTATACCAGTAAGAAACCCGTGCGATGAACAGAAATAACTAAAGAAATAATAAGTATAAATAAACATAAAATAATTTAACTAAATTTTTTCTTAATAAACAAAATTTTAAAAACTCTTCGAAAGATAAAATCTTAAGATTCTACCAAATAGGAAATAATTTATATTCATATATCAATGTTTCCCACACTTTATCAATTATACAAAAATAATTGCAATTAATTATAAATATTAAAAGAAAGAAAAAAATTATTTAGCTAGAGTGAAATAGAAAATCTCATAAGCTTCAAAAACTGAACTAAAAGAAGACTAAATAAGAAAAGTTATGTGTTTTATAGAATAATTAAATGTGATAAAATTGTGTGGAAAGTAAAAACTCTGAAATTTATAATCAAATATAGATGAAGAATGAAGGTATATTGTAGAAACATAAAGGAAACAATACTATATTTGCTTTGAATTAACAAATTGCCCAACATCATTAGGTAGGGATAAAAAGGTTATAGACATTTAAAATATCATATAAACTGATAATGTTTTCAAGAACTATCTTGTGATATTTGTTTTCAGTATGAAGCCTAGTTATTTTATTTGATAAATAGGACTTTATTTACATTCCGTAAGACGTGATCAAGAGTAAAGACTCAACGATTTATACATGATCATGTACTTAAAAAATATAATGAAACGACTCATAAAAGGAAAGAATATGAAATTAAAATAAATGTTATGAATTATAATAAAAGGGGAAAGTGTAGTGATTGACTGTGATCTCAACACATTATTAGTAATAAGCCTACGTCATACCTTAAATTTCAAGTGAACTAAAAATTAACTAAGATTAGTTTGATATATAAAAAACAAGATTCACTTCAAAGACAATCCAATTAACGGGAAAAAATAAATAAATATTGGTTGGCTGGGGATATAAATTAAACTAATATTCTGTCACACCAGATTGTGAGATGGCCGGATGGTGTAAGGCTTTTATTAGTTATTTAATGTTTGAATTCATTGTGTAATTGTAACTATGTTTGCTATTTTATCTTTGAGTCGCTTCCCATGATTTTATATTTAGTAAATTTGGTTCTTATAACTGATTTGATTTTTTTAAATTTAATTTGATTTTTTTAAGAGAAAATAAAATTTTATAAGTATCGCACGAAACCAATGCATGTAGGTTTCGGTTAGGACCGATACCGTCCCCCAAACTGTATTTTTAATCCTTCGTGAAGATTGAGTCTAATAGGAGCTAAATAACTCCACAAAATCCTAATAAGAAAACGATGCATTTAGTCTGATTTAATATCTTAAGATATATGAGAATACTTATGCATAAGGCCTGATAAAGCACCTCAATTGAGAATGCCAATGCATGAAGTCCGATTTGACTCTTCGAGATATATAAATAACGAAATTTGAAAATGGTGATGCAATAAGTCTAATTAGACATCACTAAACATGAATCAATTGATGAAGAATGATACTAGGGTCCTCGGACAGTACCTCAAAAAATTGGAACGAAGACTAATAAAGTACCAAATAGAACACAATAAAACTTAGTGCCTCACATAAGAAGTTGTGACATCAAGATATATCCATGCCCAATAACTCTCTTAACATCTGGCAAGTGATACGGTTGTGTTGTTACATTACCACTGTAACAAAAGAAGCAAAGTGAAAGAAAAAAGTTCAATTAAAAAAATATAAGAACTGACAGTTGAAAATTGAAATATGCATACCGTATCACCACAATATATCATTCACAAGGATAAAGGCCTCCGATAAAAATTAAATGAGTGTTTGAGAACGACCCCTCATTAGATGTTATGAACACAAATCAAAAAGAAAAGAAAAAAGTTTAGTTGCCCAAACGAAAATCTTAGTTGCGGTGTTATATTACTTCTTTAACAAAAAAGGCGGAATACAAAAAATATATTACAATGATAAAAGGTCTGCAATTCATTAAGGAAAAGAAGCATCACAATTAAAATCAAATAAATTAAAAGATCCCTAATTGGGTGTTGAGAAAATAAGTGAAAATGGAAGAAATTTTTAGTTTCTCTAAAAAACTATTAAATATATTTTTTTTTAAAATTTTCAGCATAAATAATAGATTGCATCCAAATAATTTGAGCACTTTTAATAAGAAACAGCTGCCCAATATCAAACATAGTGCATCCCATGGGAAGTTTTGGCACCTAGATAGAAATGGGTTCATTACCTCTAGCATAAGAAGCACTAGCTCCATCATCCGCCGGATTCAAAGAAGTTGAAGCACTCGAGTGCGCTCAGGTTACAATGATTAGAGGTCTAAAATTTCAACTAAATTAGTTATATAGAAAGAGAAGTGTCTCAATTACAAAATTACAAAATCCAAGGACTAGACATGACCACTGATTGGATGCTAAGAAAACATTTTAAGCATTGAAACAATTTTTTTTATTTCTCTAACAAAACTCTTAGCTGTATTTATTCAAATTTTCAGTATATGTACTTGATTGCATCCAAATAATTTAAACACCTTCAACAGTAAGGAATTGATCACAATCAAAATTAGTATCTTGCATTTGAACTTCATATCTTGCATAACTCAAAAAATTCATAAGAAATGATAAGCGGAAAACTAGATATACTTACCTTCTTATCGCAAAATTTCAAAATTCCGATGAGTGTAAAAAGAGACGGAAGATCTGTTAAGGATTATCCGTCTAAATGAAATGGGTTCATTCCGTCTAGCGTATGAAGCACGAGCATCATCCCGCCAGATTCAAAGAAGTTGAAGCACTCGAGTTCGCTCACGTTACAATGACAAGAGGTCTGCAATTCAATCTAAACCAGTAAGAAACCCGATGCACAGAAATACTAAGTATAAATAATAACATAAAATAATTTAATAAATTTTTTCTTAGTAACAAAATTTTTAAAAAGTCTATGAAAGTTCAAATCTTAAGATTCTACCATATAGGAAATAATTTATATCCATATATCATTGCTTCCCACACTTTTTAAATAATACAAAAATAATTACAATTAATTATAAATATTAAACGAAAGAAAAAAATTATTTAGTTAGAGTGAAATAGAAAATATCAAAAGCCTCAAAAACTGAACTAAAAGAAGACTAAATTAGAAAAAGTATGTGGTTTATAGAATAATTAAATGTCATAAATTTGTGTGCAAAGTAAAAACTCTGAAATTTATAATCAAATATAGATGAAGGATGAAGGTATATTGTAGAAACATAATGGAAACAATACTATATTTGCTTTGGATTAACAAATTGCCCAACATCATTAGGTAGGGATATAAAGGTTATAGACATGTAAAATATCATATAAACAGATAATGTTTTAAAGAACTATCTTGTGTAATATTTGTTTTCAGTATGAAGCCTAGTTATTTTATTTGATAAACACGACCTTATTTACATTCTGTAAGACGTGATCAAGAGTAAAGACTCAAGGATCCATACATGATCATGTACTTAAAAAATATATTGAAACGACTAATAAAAGCAAAGAATATAAAATTAAAAGATAAATGTATGTCATGAAATATAATAAAAGGGGAATGTGTAGTGATTGACTGTGATCTCAACACATTATTAGTAATACACCAACGTCATACCTTAAATTTCAAGTGAACTAAAAATTAACTAAGATAGTTTGATACAAAAAAAACAAGATTCACTTCAAAGACAATCCAATTAACGCGAAAAAATAAATAAATATTTTTTGATTGGGGATAAAAATTAAACCAAAATTCTATCACACCAGATTGTGAGATGGCCCGATGGTGTCGTATATTAGTTATTTAATGTTTGAATTCATTGTGTAATTGTTACTATATTTGCTATTTTGTCTTTGAGTAGCTTCCCATGATTTTATATTTGGTAAATTTGGTTCCTATAACTCATTCGATTTTATAAATTTAAATTTATTTTATTAAGAGAAAATAAAATTTTATATGTATCGCCCGAAACCGATGCATATAGGTTTCGGTTGGGACCGATACGTCCCCCAAACTGTATTTTTGATCCTTCGTGAAGATTGAGTCTAATAGGAGCTAAATAACTCCACAAAATCCAAATAAGAAAATGATGCATTTAGTCTGATTCAATGTCTTACGATATATGAGAATGCTTATGTATGAGGCCTCATAAAGCACCTCAAATGAGAATGCCAGTGCATGAAGTCCGACTCGACTCATCGAGATATATAAATAACGCAATTTGAAAATGGTGATGCAATAAGTCTAATTAGACATCACTAAACATGAACCAAATGATGAAGAACGATGCTAGGGTCCTTGGACAGTACCTCAAAAAATGGGAACGAAGCCAATAAAGCACCAAATAGAACACAATAAAACTTAGTGCCTGAGATAAGAAGTTGTGACATCAAGATATATCCAAGCCCAATAACTCTCTTAACATTTGGCAAGTGATACGGTTGTGTTGTTACATTACCATTGTAACAAAAGAAGCAAAGTGAAAGAAAAAAGTTAAATTAAAAAAATATAAGAAATGACAATTGAAAATTGAAATATGCATAGCGTATTACCACAATATATCATTCACAAGGATAAAGGCCTCCGATAAAAATTAAATGAGTGTTTGAGAACGACCCCTCATTAGATGTTATGAAAACAAATCAAAAAGAAAAGAAAAAAGTTTAGTTTCCCAAATGAAAATCTTATTTGCGGTGTTATATTACTTCTTTAACAAAAAAGGCGGAATACAAAAAATATATTACAATGATAAAAGGTCTGCAATTCATTAAGGAAAAGAAGCATCACAATTAAAATCAAATAAATTAAAAGATCCCTAATTGGGTGTTGAGAAAATAAGTGAAAATAGAAGAAATTTTTTGGTTTCTCTAAAAAACTATTAAATATATATTTTTAAAAAATTTTCAGCATAAATAATAGATTGCATCCAAATAATTTGAGCACTTTTAATAAGAAACAGCTGCCCAATATCAAACATAGTGCATCCCATGGGAAGTTTTGGCACCTAGATAGAAATGGGTTCATTACCTCTAGCATAAGAAGCACTAGCTGCATCATCCGCCGGATTCAAAGAAGTTGAAGCACTCGAGTGCGCTCAGGTTACAATGATTAGAGGTCTGCAATTTCTACTAAATTAGTTATATAGAAAGAGAAGTGTCTCAATTACAAAATTACAAAATCCAAGGATTAGACATGACCACTGATTGGATGCTAAGAAAACATTTTAAGCACTGAAACAATTTTTTTTATTTCTCTAACAAAACTCTTAGCTCTATTTATTCAAATTTTCAGTACATGTACTTGATTGCATCCAAATAATTTAAACACCTTCAACTGTAACAAAAGAACCAAAGTGAAAGAAAAAAAGCCAAACTAAAAAAATATAAGAAATGATAACTCAAAATTGAGATATGCATACCGTATTACCACAATATATCATTCACAAGGATGAAGTTCTGTAATAAAAATTAAATTAGTGTTTGAGAACGACCCCTGATTAGATGCTATGAAAAAAAATCAAAAAGAAAAGAAAAAAGTTTAGTTTCCCTATTGAAAATCTTAGTTGCGGTGTTATATTACTTCTTTAACAAAAAAGGCTGAATACAAAAAATATATTACAATGATAAAAGGTCTGCAATTCATTAAGTAAAAGATGGATCACAATTAAAATCAAATAAATTAAAAGATCCCTAATTGGGTGTTGAGAAAATAAGTGAAAATGGAAGAAATTTTTTGGTTTCTCTAAAAAATTATTAAATGTATATTTTTTAACATTTTCAGCATACATACTTGATTGCATCCAAATAATTTGAGCACTCTTAACAAGAAACAGCTGCCCAATATCAAACATAGTGCATCCCATGAGAAGTTTTGGCACCAAGATAGAAATGGGTTCATTACCTCTGACGTAAGAAGCACCAGTAGCATCATCATTCGGATTTTAAAAAGTCGAAGCACTCAAGTGCGCTCAGGTTACAATGATAAGAGGTTTGCAATTTAAACTAAATTAGTTATATAGAAAGAGAAGTGTCTCAATTACAAAATCCAAGCACTAGACATGCCACTGATTGGATGCTAAGAAAACATTTTCAGCATAGAAACAATTTGTTTTATTTCTCTAACAAAACTCTTTGTTGCCTTTATTCAAACTTTCAGTATATGTATTTGACTGCATCGAAATAACTTCAACACCTTCAACAGTAAGGAGTGGATCACAATCAAACGTAGTATCTTGCATTTGAACTTCGTATCTTGCATAACTCAAAAAATTCATAAGAAATGATAAGCGGAAAAATAGATACTTTTACCTTATTATTGCAAAATTTCAAAATCCAGATGGGTGTAAAAAGAGACTAAAAATCTGTTAATAATTATCCGTCTAAATGAAATGGGTTCATTCCGTCTAGCATAACAAGCACGAGCATCATCATCCGCCGGATTCAAAGAAGTTGAAGCACTCAAGTGCGCTCTGGTTACAATGATAAGCGGTCTGCAATTCACACTATACCAGTAAGAAACCCGTGCGATGCATAGAAATAACTAAAGAAATAATAACATAAAATAATTGAACTAAATTTTTTCTTTCTAACAAAAATTTTAAAAATTCTTCGACACATAAAATCGGTAGATTCTACCAAATAAGAAATAATTTATATTCATATCATTGTTTCCCACACTTTCTAAACTATACAAAAATAATTGCAATTAATTATAAATATTAAAAGAAAAAAAAATATTTAGTGAGAGTGAAATAGAAAATCTCATAAGCTTCAAAAACTAAACTAAAAGAAGACTAAATTAGAAAAGGTATGTGTTTTATAGAATAATTAAATGCGATAAATTTGTGTGGAAAGTAAAAACTCTGAAATTTATAATCAAATATAGATGAAGAATGAAGGTTGTAGAAACATAATGGAAACAATACTATATTTTCTTTGGATTAACAAATTGCCCAACATCATTAGGTAGGGATATAAAGGTTATAGACATTAAAAATATAATATAAAAAGATAATGTTTTAAAGAACTATCTTGTGTAATATTTTTTTTAGTATGAAGACTAGTTATTTTATTTGATAAACATGACTTTATTTACATTCTGTAAGACGTGATCAAGAGTAAAGACTCAAGGATCCATACATGATCATGTACTTCAAAAATATATTGAAACGACTAATAAAAGGAAAGAATATAAAATTAAAATAAATGTATGTCATGAATTATAATAAAAGGGGAATGTGTAGTGATTGACTGTGATCTCAACAGATTATTAGTAATAAGCCTATGTCATAACTTAAATTTCAAGTGAACTAAAAATGAACAAAGATTAGTTTGATATATAAAAAACAAGATTCACTACAAAGACAATCCAATTAATGTGAAAAAATAAATAAATATTGTTTGCTTGGGGACATAAATTAAACCAATATTTTGTCACACCAGATTGTGAGATGGCGGAGGTGTAAGGCGTTTATTAGTAATTTAATGTTTGAATTCATTGTGTAATTGTAACGATGTTTGCTATTTTGTCCCCCAAACTGTATTTTTAATCCTTTGTGAAGATTGAGTCTAATAGGAGCTAAATAACTCCACAAAATCCAAATAAGAAAATGATGCATTTAGTCTGATTCAATTTCTGAAGATATATGAGAATGCTTATGCATGAGGCTTGATAAAGCACCTCAAATGAGAATGCCAATGCATGGAGTCCGATTCGACTCCCCGAGATATATAAATAATGTAATTTGAAAATGGTGATGGAATAAGTCTAATTAGACATCACTAAACATGAATCAATTGATGAAGAACGATGCTAGGGTCCTCGGCCAGTACCTCAAAAAAAATGGAACGAAGCCAATAAAGCACCTAATAGAACACAATAAAACTTAGTGCCTCACATAAAAAGTTATGACATCAAGATATATCCAAACCCAATAACTCTCTTAACATCTGGCAAGTGATACAGTTGTGTTGTAAACACTATAACAAAAGAACCAAAGTGAAAAAAACAAGCTAAATTAAAAAAATATAAGAAATGATAACTCAAAATTAAGATATGCATACCGTATTACCACAATATATCATTCACAAGGATAAAGTCCTGCAATAAAAATCAAATTAGTGTTTGAGAACGACCCCTGATTAGATGCTATGAAAAAAAATCAAAAAGAAAAGAAAAAAGTTTAGTTTCCCTAATGAAAATCTTAGTTGCGGTGTTATATTACTTCTTTAAAAAAAAAAGGTGGAATACAAAAAATATATTACAATGATAAAAGGTCTACAATTCATTAAGTAATTCATTAAGTAAAAGAAGCATCACAATTCAAATCAAATAAATTAAAAGATCCCTAATTGGGTGTTGAGAAAATAAGTGAAAATGAAAGAAATTTTTTGGTTTCTCAAAAAAATTATTAAATATATATTTTTAAAAATTTTCAGCATACATACTTGATTGCATCCACATAATTTGAGCACTCTTAACAAGAAATAGCTGCCCAATATGAAACATAGAGCATCCTATGAGAAGTTTTGGCACCAAGATAGAAATGGGTTCATTACCTCTAGTGTAAGAAGCACCAGTAGCATCATCCTTTGGATTCAAAAAAGTTGAAGCACTCGAGTGCGCTCAGGTTACAATGATAAGAGGTTGCAATTTAAACTAAATTAGTTATATAGAAAGAGAAGTGTCTCAATTACAGAATTACAAAATCCAAGCACTAGACATGGCCACTGATTGGATGCTAAGAAAACATTTTCAGCATATAAACAATTTGTTTTATTTCTCTAACAAAACTCTTTGTTGCCTTTATTCAAATTTTCAGTATATGTATTTGATTGCATCGAAATAACTTAAACACCTTCAACAGAAAGGAGTGGATCACAATCAAACGTAGTATCTTGCATTTGAACTTCGTATCTTGCATAACTCAAAAAATTCATAAGAAATGATAAGCGGAAAACTAGATATACCTTATTATTTCAAAATTTCAAAATCCCGACGGGTGTAAAAAGAGACTGAAGATCTGTTAAGGATTATCCGTCTAAATGAAATGGGTTCATTCCGTCCAGCGTAACAAGCACGAGCATCATCATCCGCCGGATTTAAAGAAGTTGAAGCACTCAAGTGCGCTCTGGTAACAATGATAAGAGGTCTGCAATTAACACTATACCAGTAAGAAACCCGTGCGATGCACAGAAATAACTAAAGAAATAATAAGTATAAATAATAACATAAAATAATTCAGCTAAATTTTTTCTTACTAACAAAAATTTTAAAAATTCTTCGAAAGCTAAAATCGGTAGATTCTACCAAATAAGAAATAATTTATATTCATATATCATTGTTTCCCACACTTTCTAAACTATACAAAAATAATTGCAATTAATTATAAATATTAAAAGAAAAAAAAATTTAGTTAGAGTGAAATAGAAAATCTCATAAGCTTCAAAAACTGAACTAAAAGAAGACTAAATTAGAAAAGGTATGTGTTTTATAGAATAATTAAATACGATAAATTTGTATGGAAAGTAAAAACTCTGAAATTTATAATCAAATATAGATGAAGAATGAAGGTTGTAGAAACATAATGGAAACAATACTATATTTTCTTTGGATTAACAAATTGCCCAACATCATTAGGTAGGGATATAAAGGTTATAGACATTAAAAATATCATATAAAAAGATAATGTTGTAAACAACTATCTTGTGTAATATTTTTTTTCAGTATGAAGACAAGTTATTTTATTTGATAAACATGACTTTATTTACATTCTGTAAGACGTGATCAAGAGTAAAGACTCAAGGATCCATACATGATCATGTACTTCAAAAATATATTGAAACGACTAATAAGAGGAAAGAATATAAAATTAAAATAAATGTATGTCATGAATTATAATAAAAGGGGAATGTGTAGTGATTGACTGTGATCTCAACAGATTATTAGTAATAAGCCTACGTCATAACTTAAATTTCAAGTGAACTAAAAATGAACTAAGATTAGTTTGATATATAAAAAACAAGATTCACTACAAAGACAATCCAATTAATGTGAAAAAATAAATAAATATTGTTTGCCTGGGGACATAAATTAAACCAATATTTTGTCACACCAAATTGTGAGATGGCCGGAAGGTGTAAGGCATTTATTAGTTATTTAATGTTTGAATTCATTGTGTAATTGTAATGATGTTTGCTATTTTGTCTTTGAGTAGCTTCTCCTAATTTTATATTAAGTAAATTTGGTTCCTATAACTCGTTTGATTTTTTTAAATTTAATTTGATTTTTTTCAAGAGAAAAATAAAATTTATATGTATCACCCGAAACCGATACCAAAACCGATGCATATAGGTTTCGGTTGGGACCGATATGTCCCCCAAACTGTATTTTTAATCCTCTGTGAAGATTGAGTCAAATAGGAGCTAAATAACTCCACAAAATCCAAATAAGAAAATGATGCATTTAGTCTGATTCAATGTCTTAAGATATATGAGAATGGTTATACATGAGGCCTGATAAAGCACCTCAAATGAGAATGCCAATGCATGAAGTCCGATTTAACTCCCCGAGATATATAAATAATGTAATTTGAAAATGTGATGGAATAAGTCCAATTAGACATCACTAAACATGAATCAATTGATGAAGAACGATGCTAGGGTCCTCGGACAGTACCTCAAAAAAATGGAACGAAGCCAATAAAGCAACTAATAGAACACAATAAAACTTAGTGCCTCACATAAAAATTTGTGACATCAAGATATATCCAAACCCAATAACTCTCTTAACATCTCGCAAGTGATACGGTTGTGTTGTAACCACTGTAACAAAAGAACCAAAGTGAAAAAAAAAAAGCTAAATTAAAAAAATATAAGAAATGATAACTCAAATTGAGATATGCATACCGTATTACCACAATATATCATTCACAAGGATAAAGCCCTGCAATAAAAATTAAATTAGTGTTTGAGAACAATATCTGATTAAATGCTATGAAAAAAAAAAAGAAGCGAAAAAAGTTTAGTTTCCCTAATGAAGATCTTAGTTGCGGTGTTATATTACTTCTTTAACAAAAACGGCAGAATACAAAAAATATATTACAATGATAAAAGTTGCAATTCATTAAGGAAAAGAAGCATCACAATTAAAATCAAATAAATTAAAAGATCCCTGATTGGGTGATGAGAAAATAAGTGAAAATGGAAGATATTTTTTGGTTCCTCTAAAAAACTATTAAATATATATTTTTAAAAATTTTCAGCATGCATACTTTATTGCATCCAAAAAATTTGAGCACTCTTAACAAGAAACAGCTGCCCAATATCAAACATAGCGCATCCCATGTGAAATTTTGGCACCAAGATAGAAATAGGTTCATTACCTCTAGCGTAAGAAGCACCAGCAGCATCATCCTTTGGATTCAAAAAAGTTGAAGCAGTCGAGTGTGCTCAGGTTACAATGATAAGAGGTCTGCAATTTAAACTAAATTAGTTATATAGAAAGAGAAGTGTCTCAATTACAAAATCCAAGCACTAGACATGGCCACTGATTGGATGCAAAGAAAACATTTTCAGCATAGAAACAATTTGTTTTATTTCTCTAACAAAACTCTTTGTTGCCTTTATTCTAATTTTCAGTATATGTATTTGATTGCATCGAAATAACTTAAACACCTTCAACAATAAGGAGTGGATCACAATCAAACGTAGTATTTTGCATTTGAACTTCGTATCTTGCATAACTCAAAAGATTCATAAGAAATGATAAGCGGAAAACTAGATATACTTACCTTATTATCGCAAAATTTCAAAATCCCGACGGGTGTAAAAAGAGACTGAAGATCTGTTAAGGATTATCCGTCTAAATGAAATGGGTTCATTCCGTCTAGCGTAACAAGCACGAGCATCATCATCCGCCGGATTCAAAGAAGTTGAAGTACTCAAGTGCACTCCGGTTACAATGATAAGAGGTCTGTAATTCACACTATACCAGTAAAAACCCGTGCGATGCATAGAAATAACTAAAGAAATAATAAGTATAATTAATAACATAAAATATTTTAACTAAATTTTTTCTTAATAACAAAAATTTTAAAAATTCTTCGAAAGATAAAATCTTTAGATTCTACAAAATAAGAAATAATTTATATTCATATATCATTGTTTCCCACACTTTTTAAATTATACAAAAATAATTACAATTAATTATAAATATTAAAATAAGGAAAAAAATTATTTAGTTAGAGTGAAACAGAAAATCTCATCAGCTTCAAAAACTGAACTAAAAGAAGACTAAATTAGAAAAGGTATGTGTTTTATAGAATAATTAAATGTGATAAATTTGTGCGGAAAGTAAAAACTTTGAAATTTATAATCAAATATAGATGAAGAATGAAGGTTGTAGAAACATAATGGAAACAATACTATATTTGCTTTGGATTAACAAATTGCCCAACATCATTAGGTAGGGATATAAAGGTTATAGACATTTAAAATATCATATAAATAGATAATGTTTTAAAGAACTATCTTGTGTAATATTTTTTTTCAGTATGAAGCCTAGTTATTTTATTTGATAAACATGACCTTATTTACATTTTGTACAACGAGGATCCATACATGATCATGTACTTAAAAAATATATTGCAACGACTAATAAAAGGAAAGAATATAAAATTAAAATAAATGTATGCAATGAATTATAATAAAAGGGGTAGGTGTAGTGATTGACTGTGATCTCAACAGATTATTAGTAATAAGCCTACGTCACATACCTTAAATTTCAAGTGAACCAAAAATGAACTAAGATTAGTTTGATAGATAAAAAACAAGATTCACTATTAAGACAATCCAATTAACGCGAAAAAATAAATAGATATTGTTTGGTTGGGGATATAAATTAAACCAATATTCCGTCACACCAGATTGTGAAATGGCCGGATGGTGTAAGGCGTTTATTAGTTATTTAATGTTTGAATTCATTGTGTAATTGTAACGATGTTCGCTATTTTGTCTTTGAGTAGCTTCCCCTGATTTTATAATTAGTAAATTTGGTTCCTATAACTCATTTGATTTTTTTTAATTTAATTTGATTTTTTTAAGAGAAAATAAAATTTTATCTGTATCACCCGAAACCGATGCATATAGCTTTCGGTTGGAACCGATACATCCCCCAAACTTTATTTTTAATCCTTCGTGAAGATTGAGTCTAATAGGAGCTAAATAACTCCATAAAATCCTCATAAGAAAATGATGCATTTCTTCTGATTCAATGTCTAAAGATATATGAGAATACTTATGCATGAGGCCTGATAAAGCACTTCAAATGAGAATGCCAATGCATGAAGTCCGATTCGACTCCTTGAGATATATAAATAATGTAATTTGAAAATGGTGATGGAATAAGTCTAACTAGACATGAATCAATTAATGAAGAACGATGCTAGGGTCCTCATACAGTACCTCAAAAAAATTGAACGAAGCCAATACAGCACCTAATAGAACACAATAAAACTTAGTGCCGTACATAAAAAGTTGTGACATCATGATATATCCAAACCCAATAACTCTCTTAACATCTGGCAAGTGATACGGTTGTGTTGTAACCACTGTAACAAAAGAAGCAAAGAGAAAGATAAAAAGCTAAATTAAAAAAATATAAGAAATGATAACTCAAAATTGAGATATGCATACCGTATTACCATAATATATCGTTCACAAGGATAAAGTCCTGCAATAAAAATTAAATTAGTGTTTGAGAACGACCCCTGATTAGATGCAATGAAAAAAAATCAAAAAGAAAAGAAAAAAGTTTAGTTTCCCTATTGAAAATCTTAGTTGCGGTGTTCTATTACTTCTTTAACAAAAAAGGCGGAATACAAAAGTCTGCAATTCATTAAGGAAGAGAAGCATCACAATTAAAATCAAATAAATTAAAAGATCCCTGATTGGGTGTTGAGAAAATAAGTGAAAATGGAAGAAAGTTTTTGGTTTCTCTAAAAAACTATTAAATATATTATTTTTAAAAATTTCTGCATAGATACTTGATAGCATCCAAATAATTTGAGCACTCTTAACAAGAAACAGCTGCCCAATATCAAACATAGTGCATCCCATGTGAAGTTTTGGCACCAAGATAGAAATGGGTTCATTACCTCTAGCGTAAGAAGCACAAGCAGCATCATCCTTTGGATTCAAAAAAGTTGAAGCACTCGAGTGCGCTCAGGTTAGAGTGATAAGAGGTCTGCAATTTCAACTAAAATAGTTATATAGAAAGAGAAGTGTCTCAATTACAGAATTACAAAATCCAAGCACTAGACATGACCACTGATTGGAAGCTAAGAAAACATTTTCAGCATAGAAACATTTTTTTTTTTTCTCTAACAAAACTCTTAGCTGCCTTCATTCAAATTTTCAGTATATTTCTCTAACAAAACTCTTAGCTGCCATCATTTAAATTTTCAGTATATGTACTTGATTGCATCCAAATAACTTAAACACCTTCAACAGTAAGGAGTTGATCACAATCAAACGTAGTATCTTGCATTTGAACTTCGTATCTTGCATAACTCAAAAAAATCATAAGAAATGATAAGCGAAAAACTAGATATACTTACCTTATTATCGCAAAATTTCAAAATCCCGATGAGTGTAAAAAGAGGCGGAAGATCTGTTAAAGATTATCCGTCTGAATGAAATGGGTTCATTACGTCTAGCGTAAGAAGCACGAGCATCATCATCTGCCAGATTCAAAGAAGTTCAAGCACTCAAGTGCGTTCCGGTTACAATGATAAGAGGTCTGCAATTCAAACTATACCAGTAAGAAACCCGTGTGATGCACAGAAATAACTACAGAAATAATAAGTATAAATAATAACATAAATTAATTTAACTAAATTTTTTCTTAATTACAAAAATTTTAAAAATTCTTCGAAAGATAAAATCTTAAGATTCTACCAAATAAGAAATAATTTATATTCATATATCAATGTTTGCCACACTTTTTAAATTATACAAAAATAAATGCAATCAATTATAAATATTAAAAGATAGAAAAAAAAAATTTAGTTAGAGTGAAATAGGAAATCTCATAAGCTTCAAACACTGAACTAAAAGAAGACTAAATTAGAAAAGGTATGTGTTTTATAGAATAATTAAATTGCATAAATTTTTGTGGAAAGTAAAACTCTGAAACTTATAATCAAATATAGATGAAGAATGAAGGTATATTGTAGAAACATAATGGAAACAATACTATATTTGCTTTGGATTAACAAATTGCCCAACATCATTAGGTAGGGATATAAAGGTTATTGACATTTAAAATATCATATAAACAGATAATGTTTATGTTTTAAAGAACTATCTTGTGTAATGTTTGTTTCCAGTAAGAAGCCTAGTTATTTTATTTGATAAACATGACTTTATTTACATTCCGTAAGACGTGATCAAGAGTAACGACTCAAGGATCCATACATGATCATGTACTTAAAAAATATATTGAAACGACTAATAAGAAGGAAAGAATATAAAATTAAAATAATTGTATGTCATGTTTTATAATAAAAGGGGAATGTTTAGTGATTGAGTGTGATCTCAACCGATTATTAGTAATAATCCTACGTCATACCTTAAATTTCAAATGAACTAAAAATGAACTAAGATTAGTTTGATATATACAAAACAAGATTCACTTCAAAGACAATCCAAATTAACGGGAAAAATATAAACAAATATTGTTTGGCTGGGGAAATAAATTAAACCAATACTCTGTCACACCAGATTGTGAGATGGCCGGATGGTGTAAGGCGTCTATTAGTTATTTAATGTTTGAATTCATTGTGTAATTGTAACTATGTTTGCTATTTTGTCCTTGAGTCGTTTCCCATGATTTTATATTTAGTAAATTTGGTTCCTATAACTGATTTGATTTTTTTTAATTTAATTTGATTTTTTTGAGAGAAAATAAAATTTTATATGTATCACACGAAACCGTTACCGAAACCGATGCATATAGGTTTCGGTTGGGACCGATACGTCCCCCAAACTGTATTTTTAATACTTCGTGAAGATTGAGTCTAATAGGAGCTAAATAACTCCAAGAAATCCTAATAAGAAAATGATGCATTTAGTCTGATTCAATGTTTTAAGATATATGAGAATGCTTATGCATGAGGCTTGATAAAGCACCTCAAATGAGAATGTCAATGCATGAAGTCCGATTCGGCTCCTCGATATATAAATAATGTAATTTGAAAATGGTGATGCAATAATTCTAATTAGACATTACTAAACATGAATCAGTTGATGAAGAACCATGCTAGGGTCCTTAGACAGTACCTCAAAAAAAATGCAACGAAACCTAATAGAACACAATAAAACTTAGTGCCTCACATAAGAAGTTGTGACATCAAGATATATCCAAACCCAATAACTCTCTTAACATCTGGTAAGTGATACGGCTGTGTTGTATCCACTGTAACAAAAGAAGCCAAGTGAAAGAAAAAAACTAAATTAAAAAAATATAAGAAATGATAATTGAAAATTGAGATATGCATACTGTATTACCATAATATATCATTTACAAGGATAAAGACCTGTAATAAAAATTAAATTAGTGTTTGAGAACGACCCCTGATTAGATGTTATGAAAACAAATCAAAAATAGAGGAAAATAGTATAATTCCCCTAATGAAAATCTTAGTTGCGGTGTTGTATTACATCTTGAACAAAAAAGGCGGAATACAAAAAATATATTACAATGATAAAAGGTCTGCAATTCATTAAGGAAAAGAAGCATCACAATTTTAAAATCAAATAAATTAAAAGATCCCTAATTGGGTGTTGAGAAAGCAAGTGAGAATAGAAGAAATTTTTTAGTTTCTCTGAAAAACTATTAAATGTATTTTCTTTTAAATTTTCAGCATACATACTAGATTGCATCCAAATCATTTGAGCACTCTTAACAAGAAATAGCTGCCCAATATCAAACATAGTGCATCCCATGTTAAGTTTTGCCACCAAGATAGAAATGGGTTCATTATCTCTAGTGTAAGAAGCACCAGCAGCATCATCCTTTGGATTCAAAGAATTTGAAGCACTCGAGTGCGCTCAGGTTACATTGATAAGTGGTCTGCAATTCCAACTAAATTAGTTATATAGAAAAAGAAGTGTCTCAATTACAAAATTACAAAAGCCAAGCACTAGACATGACCACTGATTGGATGCTAAGAAAACATTTTCAGCATAGAAACAATTTTTTTTATTTCTCTAACAAAACTCTTAGCTGCATTTATTCAAAATTTCAGTATATGTAGTTGATCGCATCCAAATAACTTAAACACCTTCAACAGTAAGGAGTTGATCACAATCAAACTTAGTATCTTGCATTTGAACTTCGTATCTTGTATAACTCAAAAATTTATAAGAAATGATAAGCGAAAAATTAGATATACTTACCGTATTATCGCAAAATTTCAAAATCCCGATGGGTGTAAAAAGAGACGGAAGATCTGTTAAGGATTATCCGTCTAAATGAAATGGGTTCATTACGTCCAGCGTAAGAAACACAAGCAGCATCATCCGCCGGATTCAAAGAAATTGGAGCACTCAAGTGCGCTAAGGTTACAATGATAAGAGGTCTGCAATTCAAACTATACCAGTAAGAAACCCGTGCGATGCACAGAAATAACTAAAGAAATAATAAGTATAAATAATAACATAAAATAATTTAACTAAATTTTTCTTAATAACAAAAATTTTAAAAATTCTTTGAAAGATAAAATCTTAAGATTCTACCAAATCAGAAATAATTTATATTCATATATCATTGTTTCCCACACTTTTTAAATTCTACAAAAATAGTTGCAATTAATTATAAATATTAAAAGAAAGAAAAAAATTATTTAGTTAGAGTGAAATAGAAAATCTCATAAGCTTCAGAAACTGAACTAAAAGAAGACTAAATTAGAAAAGGTATGTGTTTTATAGAATATTTAAATGTGATAAATTTGTGTGGAAAGTAAAAACTCTGAAATTTATAATCAAATATAGATGAAGAATGAAGGTATATTGTAGAAACATAATGGAAACAATACTATATTTGCTTTGAATTAACAAGTTGCCCAACATCATTAGGTAGGGATATAAAGGTTATAGACATTTAAAATATCATAGAAACAGATAATGTTTTAACAAACTATCTTGTGTAATATTTGTTTTCAGTATGAAGCCTAGTTATTTTATTTGATAAACAGGACTTTGTTTACATTCTGTAAGACGTGATCAAGAGTAAAGACTCAAGGATCCATACATGATCATGTACTTAAAAAATATATCGAAACGACTAATAAAAGGAAAGAAAATAAAATTAAAATAAATGTATATCATGAATTATAATAAAAGGGGAATGTGTAGTGATTGACTGATTATTAGTAATAAGCCTACGTCACATACCTTAAATTTCAAGTGAACTAAAAATGAACTAAGATTAGTTTGATATATAGAAAACAAGATTCACTTCAAAGACAATCCAATTAACGGGAAAAAAATAAATAAATATTGTTTGGCTGGTGATATAAATTAAACCAATATTCTGTCACACCAGATTGTGAGATGGCCGGATGGTGTAATGCGTTTGATTACCCTTTCGTGTGTTTCAAATCAGAATCTCAAATCTTACTCTCTCTATTTGCCTTGCGCTGAGAACTAAATAGAGGAAATGAATTAAAATAAAAATTTCTACACTTGTATTATGTTACAGTGGGTGTAATGCATCATTGGCCTAAGTATTAATTGGCATGACCAATGGTTTACCCTATTAAGCCATAGTTTAGTGATCATCATCACCAATAACCAATTTTATGTACATTTAATAAGGGTAATATTTGACAAAAGTCAAAAGAATGTTAGATGGACAATCATAATCATTTGATAAGGTTTCCATGTGGAATTTACCATTAGCAAAACCACACAACTTCGTAGTGTAATGACTAATGACTGAGTCTTGATATATCCAAATAATATTGTTGGAGGTAAGATGATATGTACTACAAGTATCTTATATAGTTAGAAGCTTAAATTCACAGCAACTAAGTTAATCTTATAAGTAATACCAACAAAACTATCTGAATACAAAACTACTAATCACCATAGTCTGAAACATATGCAATATACATACGCCTAATAGAGCATGTACATTGAATGCGTTAAAATACATACCGCACGTTTGAGTTCCTGTTAAACCCCGAATGGATCACGCCAGAGATGCTTTGAAGGGGTAAAGAGACCAAGAAAAGGTAGTGATTTCTTCAAATAAAACTCTCTTATTCTCATATTTTCCCATTGAAACCCGACTGTAATACATCTCTGTTGCATCTATGGTTTACAGATATTGTAAAAATTTTGGAAACTAATTTGGAACAAAGCGGGGAGATAATTAATGAAATATGGACACAATAGAAGCTTTCAAGAGAGAGACGAATACTGGCTGCAACGATAGGGCAAGGCCAACAGTTGGTTCCACAGCCATTGGTATTACCGCCCTTATAGGGCCCAAGCCGGATATCAGAATCCTATAGAACTGCCAAGTGGATAGGCAACAACCACTACTGCCTCCTATCCTAGGTTTTCCATCTGATTCAAAGGAATTGAAAAGGAATCGATTTACTGTACCTTGAATGGTGATAGCAAAAAGGTATGTTAGTGCCCCAAGCCCCACTGCAACCTGTAGCCATGACATTTCAATCAAGGATTGTCAAAGAGGGAGGAGCACAGTGATGAAACATGGAGGACACAAGTAAAAGCTTTACATAGAAAAACACGCAATTAGAAGGTTTAAGAGAAAGACGAATGGTTGCGACCATTCGAACGGGTACGATGATCAAGAGAGGAAGACCAAGGGTTGTTCCTGTTGAGTTTCAGTTACACAATTCTAAACCTTTCTGTAACTGTTAGAGTCTGGTACACATGTCACTAACTATTTACCTTCCCTGAAACTCTCATCGCACCCAACTAATGGGGGACACGTGGAACCCAAAACCTAAAATTGCTCCCAACTCGAAGAGACGATAAGCAAAAACAGAGATATGCACAACGTATTGAAAAAAAATATTACTTCCAATGATAGAATGCCTGCAGTATATATTAAATAAATAGTGTAAGAAACAAAAGTGTCACAATAAAAAAACATAATATTTAAACACTAAAAGTAACTCTTGATTAAAGGCTGAGAAAATAGTGAACAAGAAAGAAAATAAATTTAATTTTCCCTAATAAAAGTGTAAAACACTTGAACGAGTTTATTTACAATTTTCAGTATACAAACCAGAGTTCATCCAAATAATTTGAGTAGATGCAGTTGCCCACAATCAAACTTAGTACATTGGCTGTGAAATTGTGATAAGTTGAAGAATGGCTACAAGCATAGCCAAACAGACCACACCCTATTTTATCAAGCATTCTCACCAGAAAGTTACTATCCTTATTATGTATGTGGATGACATAACAGTGACCAGGAATGACAATGATGAAATGGAAAAAAGCTAAAGAGTAAGTTGGCAACGGAATTTGAGATCAAGGATTTCGCCGTCCGAAGTGCTGCTTCCCATGGATGGAAGTTGCCATATCAAAGGTATCTTTGTCTCTCAGAGAAAGTATATGTTTGGCTTACTTGAGGAGACTGGGATGATGCGGTGTAAACCTAGTGACACCCCTATTGATGTGAACCACAAGCTCAGTGAAGATAGTGTGGAACGTCTTTCAGAATCAGGGAGTTACCAGGGACTTATAAGGTGCCTAATTTACCTCTCTTTGACTAGACCAGACATTGCATATGTCGTCAGTGTTGTTAGCCAATTTATGCACACACCAACCTTGGGACACATGGAGGTAGTATACAAGATACTTAGGTATCTCAAGTCCGCCTTCGGGAAATGATTGATGTATGTTAGTCATGGCGACTTCGGGTAGAAGCCTACACAGATGTAGATTGAGCAAGCTCTATTAAAGATAGGTGCTCCACCTCTGGGTATTGTTCCTTTCTGGGTGGCAACCTTGTGACATGGAGGAGCAAGAGCGACCAGTGGTAGCTAGGTCTAGTGCAGAAACAGAGTTTAGAGCTGACACATGTGGTATGTATACTCCTGTGGCTTCGATTGCTAATTTCAGAGATTAAGGTTCCTACTCAAGGACCAATGAGTTTATACTGTGACAACAAGGCGACAATTAGTATAGCTCATAATCTTGTGCACCATAATCGCATGAAACATATTGAAGTCTATCGTTACTTTATCAAGGATAAGTTGAGATCGGGTGACATTTTCACTCATTTAATGAAGACGAGGGAATCGTGGATCAACTAGCGGATGTTTTGACCAAAGGATTAGGGGCTCAATTCATCAATATTATTAGCAAGTTGGGCATGAGGGATATATATCCTAATGAATGAGAGAGAAGAGCTAAGCTTTCTATTCTTTCTTTTCTTTTTCTTCTTCTTCTTCTTCCTTCTTTCAAACCTTAACCTTAAACCATACTAATCAAGTCAACTCTAACTATATATATAGTTATATGTATACACACAATTTGCAGGTATAATACTATGTCGGTACACATCTTAATATATATACATATTTAAAAAATTATGCATGTTAACACACGCATTTTGAATATTGTTTAATCCACTGCACCTCTATGGTATAGTAGAGCTTTGGGTGTTAGTATGATAGAGTGTATGTAACAATGGCATACTTGTAATATTTCGTTCTAGAGGTGAAGTATATGACCTAATGAATTAGAGATAAGAGTTAAGCTCTCTATTATTTCTTTCATTATTCTTCCTCTTCTTCTTCTTTTTCCTCTTCTCATTTTTCCTTCTTTCAAACCCTAAACCAAACTAATCAAGTTAAATACGCACGCGCACACAACATATATATTAATATTAACAATCTAGGAAGATCCTCCTAAATTTCATTACTAGTTGTCCTTTCCCCACTATCATTTTAAGATCCATATCCTTAAAATTGTTAAATGTCACGCTATAGTTAATCTTTACAAGCCAAACTTAGAAAAATAAAGTGGTTGTGGTGGTCTTTATCTTTTCTTGATTTGCCTTATTAATTTTAGTATGGTGATGAAACCCTTGCTACTCAAGTGGTTTGAAGGATAAATCTATCAAGTCTCCGTGTGAAAATTTAAAAATTTTGAGAACCAATCAAACTTTACAAATAGCTGAGTAACATTAAAATTAATAAAAGAACGAAGCTAGCACCAGAGAAAGAAGAAGAAGAATCTACACCCAGTCATGGAAAAGAGAGAAGAATTAATAGAATCTCTATTTTTATATTAAAAGCTTTATAACTTTTTAGTAGGAGCAAACAGACCTCCCGAGGCACAAGCATCTTGGGAATAACTCTAGAGAGAGAATAACATGACAAAAATCAGTTGTGATGAACAACAAGAAGAGCCCAAATTCAATGATTTTGTTCCATAATCTACTTGGTTACCTAATTTGAGAGTGTTGAAAAAAGGAAGAAAGAAGAAGCTCACTCAAGAACATGCCGACTGGCGACCACCACCATAAATTCAGGTTCAATAGAAAATCATGCAAAGAATGATACGCCACATGCTTCTTCTGATGGAAAACCAAACAGCTAGTACATACCACAAAAAAACCCTCATATTTTATGAACAATTTGATCCTCAAAAAATAAAAATAAACAAAAAAAATCTGTAAACAATACTATTATTTTCATAAATTCATAGACAAAGACATGCCTTCCAAATAAAATATATTTTCCTCTATCATATACTCTTAACTCTCTTCTTCCCTCTTCTTGAGAGGATATTAAGTATTGAACAAAAAATTAAAGTTGAATTAAAAAAAAAAAGTCACAAAAAAGATTATGGTGTACATAAAGTCATAAGCAAATGGAGACCTTATATCCAGAAAAAAAAAATTATTAAATTCGACACAAATTATTATCAAATTCTAAACAAAGTACCTTTTCCTCTGTTATACAACCTAATTGCTTCTTCCACATATAGAGAACAGTAAGTGTTCCTTTTAAGCTGTAAAAAAGAAGGTAAATCTGATAGCAACGAAAAAGGAAAAGATTGTCTTCCTAATCTGCGTACCAGCAAAAGAAACATACTCTGAGAAATAACCACCAACAAAGAAAAAATAATAATAATAAAAAGATGTACCATTTCAGCCTATGAATCTGCAATCAAGGATCTAGGAAGAAAAAAAAAAGGAGACTAACATGTCTCTAAATTCTAATATATGCCCTAAAACACTTGAAACTGTAATCTCGATTTTTCTCTAATTTCGAACCATGGGCAAACGATACAGAGTTCTTTAATTACAAAAACCGACCTGGAATCAAAGACACTGACAGCTACATTGGGATAATATCATTAAATAACAGAAAATCCATCACATAGAACCTCCTAAATGAAAGGAAAAAAAAACCACCATAAGAAACATGAACCCTATATCACTTAAAGCTTTTATCTCATAATATTCTCAACAGAATTTCCAGACATAAGAGAGCTGTGGTGATATGAAACGAAGTGAAGGATTGTAGGTGAGATAGAGGGTTTGAAAGGGGCATTTCGGGTATGAAAATATGAGATGAAAAGGTGGGACAACAGTTCTTTTTAAATTCTACAATTATATAGGGCTATACAGACTCGAACTGTAGACTTTCTCAGTAAAACAGATTATGTCATCTAAAGTCCAATTTAGCTGAATATTTTGCTACAATTGCTACTTAAGCTGAAATATTTCAACAATTTTAGTGTTTACTATCACTTTTCAATCAGAACATTTTGAAATACATTAGGGTATTCTAATGGGCTAAGAAAGTTTTTCTTTGCTTCTAAAGTATAAAGCTCCGATGAAGAACAATCCGAAGCTGTATTTTATTATTTTAAGTAGATGTTATCAGCAGATTTATATAAAAGAAGATGCAGAAATATTAAAATTAAAGTTGAGTCGATGTTTCTTTCATCCTGCAGTTTCAGTGACCACCGTGATTCGTGATAGGTCATTCTTATCTTCTTAAACCTGTTAATAAGAACCCAATATCAGATTCTCCTAGATGTGAGAAACTTATCCGTAATTTGAGGGATGTTCCATGAGCTAATTTAATATTAGATCTAAAAACCCTTTAATACTTTCTCAGAATTTAAGGTTTGGGGGAGGGGGGCGGGGGGTGTGGAGATGTTAACAAAAACAGCACTAGTGCCAACCTTAGGTTACCTTATTAATTTCTTACCTTGCAAAATCCTAGCTTTTAACTCGTATGTCCCCAGCCTAATAATCTAGTTGACTGATAAAAAAACAAAAAATTTAATTTGGAAATAAGATCAAGCTACATGGTAAAAGGACACAGGGGGCTCTCAAAAGGGAGAACACAGGTGGTACAAAACAAAATAAATTCCCAATCTGAATATTGCGTGTTCCCATTGGAGTTTTCTAATCCACACCTTCCATTTTCTCTGTTACTGAAGATGCTTAAGTTTTATATTAAAAAAAGGGAGTTTCCACGTTATCGACAGTATTTCGCTACTATCTCCGATAACTCCTAGATGTGTCGGCGATGGTCGACACCGATAAATATCGGTGATATATCGCTGATATTGTTGTTTTTCAAAACCTTGGTGTTGAATAAGGCTTTATGGGCTTTATTCCTATGGGCTTTGTTTTTATGTTATCTCTTATATAATGTAATGTGAGTCTATTATTAGTAGCTCTTATTTACTAATAGTAGACCGTTAGTGGAATGTAGATAATAAAGTGTGTGAGAGATATCATTAATCTCTGGCGCGGTCTAGAAGCTTAGAACTATCAAAACAAGATCTAATGCTACCAAATCAAGAGAAAAAAAAAATGACAACAATAGAAGAGGAAAACAAGGAGCTTGTGTAGTGACTTGAGATGAACCAAAACATACCCAAAGTTGACAGAGCTAGAAGCCCTCAGCTCGGGAACAGCAGAGAAAACCCTTTTCTTACTCCCAAAATCTGATGCTTAAAGGCTTACAATGGATATAAATAGTCCCCTTAAGAAAACCCTATGTAAAGTTGATCTGAGCCCTACATTCAATCTAATCTAGACCATTAAAAAGGGTTCTTAAAACAGTCACATGCTACTTAAGTAAATCTATAAAAACCCAAAAATACCCTTGCCTGGACAGAATACAAAAGAGAAATATAAGGGGGTCAAAAGGAAATAAACAAAAGACATAAAAGGGGCTTATAAATACCTAAGACCCTCACGTCCTCTGCATTCTTGATTGCTTCATTCGATCCCTCTTGATAAGGAAATCAATGGCTATTAGGGCTGCATAAGTCTCCCCATGTGTGAGAAAACACGACCTCGAGTTTCCATTGAGCTCATCTTCGGAAGTGTCTCCATGGTATGGACTAAGGTGTTTAACATTGGATGTAGAGATATGGCTAGGAAACTTCAACCGATAAGCATTATCATTAAACTTTGCTAAAACTTCACATGGTCTAATCTTTCTTTCACTAAGCTTGTTGTACTCCCCTACTGGAAACCGGTCCTTTGTCAATACTTCCTAAACATAATCACCAACTTCAAACACAACCCTTCTTCGATGCTTGCCTAGTGTTGTTTTATACTTGGCATTACTGGCTTCAATTTGTTGATGAACCTACTCATGAATGGATTTAATGTGCTTAGCCAAGTCTTCGGCCTTCCCACTTATATTTCCCAAGTTTGGAATGGGAGCTAAGTCAAGAACACCATTTCAAAAGAGTTGCATTGAGTGGTTCGATTCTTGGACCTATTAAAAGCAAATTCAGCTTGGGAGAGAGTCTGATCCCATTGTTTAGGATTGTCACCCACCAAGCTTCGTATCAGGTTACCCAAACTTCTATTTCCCACCTCAGTTTGACCATCCTTCAGTGGGTGATAGGCGGTGCTGAAGCACAATGTTCTTCCAACCTTTTTCCACAATGATCTCCAAAAATGACTAATAAATTTACAATCACGGTCTGAAGTAATGGACTTCGGAATACTATTGAAGTAGAGATTAGCAACATGTGAAGCATCTATGGTTTTCCGACACGGAATAAAATGTGCCATTTTAGAGAACCTGTCCACAACTACAAAAATTGAGTCCATACCTTTGGGTCCGTGGAAGACCAAATACAAAGTCCATGCTAACATCAGTCCAAGGTGACGAAGGCACGGGTAGAGGAGTACATAGCCCATCATTGGTAGCTCCCCCTTTTGACACTTGGCAAATATGACATCTTTCAACATATCTTGTGACATCTTGCTTCAATTTTGGCAAATAGTAATCGACCTCAATTAAAGCCAGGGTTGTCTCTACCAAAGTGTCCTTCACCATGTAACTCTTTCACAATCTTCTCCCACAATGAACAATCAGAAATACATAGTCGAATCCCTTTGAAAAGATACCCATCTTGCACACAAAAATCAGAACGTTGCCTTGTGGTCAAGGTTCTAAATATCGATATCACATGTCATTTCAAGTCGTGGAAAAAAGATATATCGAGGATATTTCGCAAGATATATCGATATCGTGGGAACCATGGTTGTTAAATCCTTCTGATTTGCGATTCAAATCCTACGATTTGAATCAAATCCCAAACAAAACGATTCAAACCGCAGGTGAAAATCTTAATTAGGTAAATCCTATTCGATTTGGGATTTAGATTGCAATTTGTAATTCAAATCGTACGATTCCTACGATTCACGCGATTCAAACACGAAACCCCTTTTACGGACCGATACTTAAACAAATATTTTTTAAATGTTTTTTATTCTTTTGAATTTTCTAAAAGTACTTCATATTTTTTAAGATGAGAAAAGAAACGGGAAACCCCTGTTACGGACATGCTAAAACCCCTATTTGGGTTTTCTCTCTATTGTTGCGAAACAGGAAAAAAAAAAAAAATGGGGAAGAAGAAAGAGGATGGAGTTGGAGAGTTGGACTCTAGGAGAACTTGATAATTTATTTTATTAGTTTTTTTAATAGTACAAGTCTTTTGATACTTGATCTCATACAACATGATTACAGAAGTATTTTTTTTTTCTTTGATGATATTGGGTTATGTTTTGTTTTATTGAGTTCATTTGCATTTTGTGTAGTGTAGTTCATTACTTTCTTTTATCAAAAGATGTGAATGAAATCTTTTGGATAATGGATTATTTTGTTTTCTAATTTATTTAGTTTTTTTTTTTGTATTTTAAACATTTTTAAAAAAAATGGATTGAATCTTACGATTTACGATTTGAATCCCAATTTGAATCGAATCTATCCTAAAACGATTTTACGATTCGATTTGGATTTAACAACCTTGGTGGGAACAATATCGCACGTGGAGGAAAAAATCGAAAAAAATAATGAAAAACATAGAATTTTTCATTGAAACTTCTGGAAATGTTAAAATAGATGTTAATACACATCTAAGAATAAAAAAATTTAAAAAAAATAACAATATACATAAAAAGTTGCATTCATTTCTCAATCAAGCATAACAATTAATTCAAATACAATCAAAATCAATACTAAGAATAGTTAAATCAATACTAAGAATAGTTAAAATTAAAAAAACATTGTATTAAGATTTTATTGAATTTTTTATTGTGTCTTGCAACACTCATTTAGGGGTAATATTGTCATTTATGCAATTAAAAAAAAACCATTATTGTAATTAGTGTAATCTAAGGGAGGGTTTTGAAATATAGATAAGAATGAAATTAATTTATAAAGAGGCATTTAAAATTATTATTTTATAACATAAGTTCTATTTTGTAAATAACCATTATAACTTAAGTATAAACCCATGAACAACAATTCTCAGTTGATACATTTGACGAAGTTAAAAAACAAGGGAGAGACTCACGACTCAAAGAGACAAAGGCATTGGCTCCTAGGCAAGGGTTCAGCGACGACGACGGATGGCAACGGCGACGGTATGTTACCTTCCCTTTCCCTAGAATCCCTACTATTCCAATATTCCTTTACTCCTTCTCACTTCTCAATTTTCTTTTTTTTCTTCTTTCTTTAGTTCTCAATCCTCAATGTTTGCATGAGTTATGCTTTCTCATGGATGCTTGGGGTTCAAATAACCAATTAGCCATGAAATGGCCGTATATCGCACGATCTCAAACGAGAAAATGTAAAAAAAAAAAAAAAACTGTAGAAAATATTTCGACCGAAATATACGAAATTTTGTAAAAACCAAAATTCATGGTCTAGATGTTTCGGGAACCTCCAAAATCAATATATATCGTTGAAATATGCGAAATTTCCTCGAAATTTTGAACCTTGCTTGTGGTGACTTCTTCCAAAACCCGGCCAAAGTGAGCATTATTAGGATAAAGATCTTTGAAAGCATCAAACCCTGGAACCTTTACTTCTATAGTAGACAACAACGAAGATCTCCGGCTCAATGCATCAGCCACCTTGTTGTGAATTCCAGCCTTATGTTTCAACTTGAAGGTGAATTCCTGTAAGTACCCCACCCACTTTGCATGACAACGACTTAGCTTGTGCTGTCACATTGTGCTGTCTATTTATGTATTTTAAGGCCTCATGGTCTGAATACAAGATGAATTCATGCTGCACCAAGTAGTGTCTCCAATGTCGCAAGGTCTTCACTATAGCATAGAACTTGATGTCATACGTTGAGTATCGAAGTCTAGCCCCACTTAATTTGTCACTGAAATACGCTACCGATCTGCCCTCTTGGCTCAAAACAGCCCCAACGCCTACTCTTGATGCATCACAATCTACCTCAAACACCTTGTCAAAATCTGGTAAAGCTAGAATTGGTGCCTCTGACAACATCCTCAATTTGGTTGAAACTGCCCTCTGCTTTTGGTGTCCATTGGAACACTCCCTTCTTCATTCAATTGGTGATTGGAGCAACTACCATGCTGAAATTACGGATAAAGCGATGAAGATGATAAAAGGAAGCCAGACCATGAAAACTTCGAACATCATACACGTTACAAGGCTGAGGCCATTCTAAGATTGCTTTCACCTTCATTTGATCAGCTTGAACACCTATCGATGAGACTTCGTAACCCAAAAAGATAACACGATCAGTCATAAAACAACACTTCTTTAGATTAGCATACAATTGTTCCCAACACAAAGTTCTCAAAACCTCCCGTAGGTGTTGCTCGTGCATATCAATGGATGGGTTGCATATGAGAATGTCGTCGAAATAGACAACAAACTTTCCGATAAATGATTTTAGCACATGATTCATCACCCTCATAAATTTGCTAGGAGCATTAGCCAAACCAAATGGCATTACCAGCCACTCATACAAGCCCTCCCGCGTCTTAAACGCGGTTTTCCACTCATCTCCTAGCCGTACGCGAATTGATATCCACTCTTGAAATCAATTTTTGAAAATACTTGGGCACCGGCCAACTGATCTAACATGTCATCCAACCAGGGAATAGGAAATGATATTTTATCATAATCTTATTGATGGCCCGACTATCCACACACATACGCCAAGTGCCATCTTTTGTTGGTGTAAGCAGAGCAGGGACAACACAAGGGCTTCATGCTCTCCTGTATATAACCCTTCTCTAGAAGTTCATTGACCTGCCTACATAACTCCTCATTCTCCTTAGGACTAATACAATAGTGAGCCTTATTTGGAATACTTGACCCCGGGACAAGATCTATATGATGTTGTATGTCTCTCATTAGGGGTAGTCCCGGCGGTAATTCTTTAGGCATTACATCTTTAAATTCTTCAAGAAGAGGTTGAACCCTTTTAGGTATGGTCTCAATTGATGGCTCACTCCTCTCCACAAGTGCATAGACGATTCCTTCAGCCTCAACAAATTTCGCCGTGTTGAGAAAATTTACACCCTCCCCTTGACATGGCTTACGTGTGATCTCCTCTTTCATTGGGGCCAAAATTATTTTAATGTTATCTTTCCAAAAAGTGTGGGTGTTTCTTTTTCCATCATGCAAAACTTGTCGATCATATTGCCATAGTTGACCCAACAACAAATGGAAAGCATCCATGGCAACCACGTTGCACCACAACTTATCAAAGTACTTTTTCCCAATTGAAAAGGAGACTAGGCAACGTTTAGATACAATTACCTCATTTCCCTTTTTAAACCATGATAACCTGTAGGGATGCAGATGCCTCTCCACGCCTAACTTTAGCTTAGTCACTACTTCCTCTCAAATCATATTTTCACAGCTACTACTGTCAATGATGAGCTTGCACACCTTCCCCGCCAATAGTGCAAATGGTGTGGAAGATGTTGGTTCTCAACCAATCTTCTTGAGCTTCTTGTTTTGGTGCAAGGAGACTCTTTCGGAGAACTAGTGCTTCACCAACATCTCCATGTATTATAGCTCCTTCATCATCTTGATAAACATCACATTCAGCTCCATCATCTAGATCATCTTCATCCACATCTTCTCCTACCCCAATCAAGAAGTGCTTGTCCTTATGGCTTGAATTCTTCCTACATTATGCCGACCTATGACCAAGATCTCCACACTTGAAGCAATGGAAAGAAGACCCCCTGGACTAGCTTCTAACAGTTTGACCAACAGCAGTAGGTAATTCGCGGGAGCTATTGGACTGTTTTCTGGCACTCCTGATCTTGAACTTCGACCACCCACAGTTGAGTCTCGAATCGGATTGCCCCTAGGTGTTGACCAAACCCCAACATCATGTGTATTTCCTACCCGAATACCTCCTCTCTATTATGTTGCTGTCATTCCACGACCAGGGCACGATACTAGTTGTTCATCGCTTTCCACCAACTCGTTCCTTGCGATTAATTGATAAAACTCCTTCGTGTAGTAATCAATAGTCATATTACCTTGTCGAAGGTGTTGTAGACGTTGATACATGGTCTGTACATAATTAAAGGGCAGAAAACTCTCTCTTAACCTTTTCTTCATTTTCTCCCAAGTGTTGATCTTGGGTTTACCTTTTCTTTGGCGAATTACGGTCAATTGAACCCACCAAGCTGAAGCTCGACCCCTTAACTTCAATGCAACCAGCTTCAGGTCCTCACCGACACATCATACATACGTCAACGATACTTTCGACAGTGACACAGTACCAATCAATAAACTCTTCAGCACCGCAGCCCCCATGGAATTTTGGTATTTCTCGCTTAAGCCCGTGCAGCGCGACTCACCTCACCTTCGATATATCCCGTTCATATGGCTCACTTCGCGGAGCGCAGCACGAAATGAATTCTCATAATCATCCTCTAGTTCATGCATCGCCATCATCATGGACTTTGTATTCTCATCTTGCTCATAAGCGTTGGTTAAGGCTTCAACTTGTCTCCTAATGCTGATATTGTCCCACTTGAGCAAACAACACAGAGGATCTAACGGTTGATTGTAAAAGTGCTCGTCCTCGTCACTCTAGAGCCATGACAATGAGAAGATCCTAACACAACAGCCTCCTAAAGCGCATGACACCACTGGCGCAGTCTGAGCTGAGAACTATCAAAACAACCTCTAATGCTACAAATCAAGAGAAAAAAAAAGACAGCAATAGAAGAGAAGTCCAGGAGCTTGTTTAGTGACTTGAGATGAAGCCAAAACACACCCAAACAGTTGCTCTAGAACGGTTGAAGCGCCCCAGCTCAGGAATAAACTGAGAAAACCCTTTTCCTACCATCAATTTGATGCTTAAAGCAATCGGTTAAGCAGAAATTGTGCCTCTGACAACATCCTCAATTTGGTTGAAACTGCCCTCTGCTTTTGGTGTCCATTGGAACACTCCCTTCTTCATTCAATTGGTGATTGGAGCAACTACCATGCTGAAATTACGGATAAAGCGATGAAGCCGATGATAAAAGGAAGCCAGACCATGAAAACTTCGAACATCATACACGTTACAAGGCTGAGGCCATTCTAAGATTGCTTTCACCTTCATTTGATCAGCTTGAACACCTATCGATGAGACTTCGTAACCCAAAAAGATAACACGATCAGTCATAAAACAACACTTCTTTAGATTAGCATACAATTGTTCCCAACACAAAGTTCTCAAAACCTCCCGTAGGTGTTGCTCGTGCATATCAATGGATGGGTTGCATATGAGAATGTCGTTGAAATAGACAACAAACTTTCCGATAAATGATTTTAGCACATGATTCATCACCCTCATAAATTTGCTAGGAACATTAGCCAACCCAAATGGCATTACCAGCCACTCATACAAGCCCTCCCGCGTCTTCAACGCGGTTTTCCACTCATCTCCTAGCCGTACGCGAATTGATATCCACTCTTCAAATCAATTTTTGAAAATACTTGGGCACCGGCCAACTGATCTAATATGTCATCCAACCAGGGAATAGGAAATGATATTTTATCATAATCTTATTGATGGCCCGACTATCCACACACATACGCCAAGTGCCATCTTTTTTTGGTGTAAGCAGAGTAGGGACAACACAAGGGCTTCATGCTCTCCTATATATAACCCTTCTCTAGAAGTTCATTGACCTGCCTACATAACTCCTCATTCTCCTTAGAACTAATACGATAGTGAGCCTTATTTGGAATACTTGACCCCGGGACAAGATCTATATGATGTTGTATGTCTCTCATTAGGGGTAGTCCCGGCGGTAATTCTTTAGGCATTACATCTTTAAATTCTTCAAGAAGAGGTTGAACCCTTTTAGGTATGGTCTCAATTGATGGCTCACTCCTCTCCACAAGTGCATAGACGATTCCTTCAGCCTCAACAAATTTAGCCGTGTTGAGAAAATTTACACCCTCCCCTTGACATGGCTTACGTGTGATCTCCTCTTTCATTGGGGCCAAAATTATTTTAATGTTATCTTTCCAAAAAGTGTGGGTGTTTCTTTTTCCATCATGCAAAACTTGTCGATCGTATTGCCACAGTTGACCCAACAAACAAATGGAAAGCATCCATGGCAACTACGCTGCACCACACCTTATCAAAGTACTTTTTCCCAATTGAAAAGGAAACTAGGCAGCGTTTAGATACAATTACCTCATTTCCCTTTTTAAACCATGATAACCTGTAGGGATGCAGATGCCTCTCCACGCCTAACTTTAGCTTAGTCACTACCTCCTCTCAAATCATATTTTCACAATACCCACTGTCAATGATGAGCTTGCACACCTTCCCCGCCAATAGTGCAAATGGTGTGGAAGATGTTGGTTCTCAACCAATCTTCTTGAGCATCTTGTTTTGGCGCAAGGAGACTCTTTCGGAGAACTAGTGCTTCACCAACATCTCCATGTATTATAGCTCCTTCATCATCTTGATAAACATCACATTCAGCTTCATCATCTAGATCATCTTCCTCCACATCTTCACCTACCCCAATCAAGAAGTGCTTGTCCTCATGGCTTGAATTCTTCCTACATTCTGCCGACCTATGACCAAGATCTCCAAACTTGAAGCAATGGAAAGAAGACCCCCTGGACTAGCTTCTAACAGTTTGACCAACAACGGTAGGTCGATTCGCGGGAGCTATGGGACTGTTTTCTGGCACTCTTGATCTTGAACTTCGACCACCCACAGTTGAGTCTCGAACTGGATTGCCCCTATGTAATGACCTAACTTCTGACTACCTAGAGAATGTGTTAGTAGTATCTAAAGATAGTAAATAGATGAGTTAAGCTTATATATGTACATAGTGGAAGGTGTGACCCTAAGAGACCCTAAGATTTGAGACTTCATATCACAATATTGAGCAATCGGAGCAGAATTTCTAAAATCTGACAGTAACATGAATGACCAGTCTAATGTAAAGAAGGGTTTAAAGAGAAAAAAAAAATTTATTTTTTTTATTACTAATGATAATTAGTGCGTAATTAGTCGGTTAATCAATGATTAAGATGTTAATTATAGTCTAATTTGAGATTAAGGGCTTAAGAATAATAAAGGTTAAGAAAGAGGGTTAATTTGTAATTAAGGTAAGTTACAAACATATAATCAAGATTAATTTTTATTACTAAGTCTAATTAGTTTAAGGAGGTTAATAATAACTAACATGGGTTTAAGGACTGAAGTGTAAATAAGATTAAGTAAAAGGATTAAAGTGTAATAAATCAAATTATGTTGTGTTGGGTTGTAAAACCCTCACACGTGGATGTCTATCTTTTAACATAACAATATATTATATATTTATGTCTTTACAAACCCTGTTGTACGGTTTGGAAAACTCTAAACAGTAGAGTTACTATTCTCACACACTGTTCTCACTGGAAAAACTCAAAGTTACTGTTCTCCCAGTAGACTTACTGTTTTCACAACAGTTGTTCTCAAAACAGCCACATGAGGACAATACAGTAATAGGAACAAACAGTATACAGTAACCTAGCATAGAAGAAAGAGGCAAGGAAACAAAATGAAAGAAGAGAAAAGGAAGAAGGAAAAAGGGAAGAAAAGGAAAGAGAAAGAAAGGGAAGGGACAAGGTAAGTACATCCTACTAGCTAGCTTTGTTGTTTTTCAACATGAATTGGAGTTGAATTATTTTGTATTATATTAATTACCTATAATTCTTGTTATGTTTTTACTGTAATTGAATTCCCTAAGCATGTTTCTAGGTTTATAGTTTTCTAGATACATGATTCTGCATATGTATGTCTTACATAATTGAGATTTGGTTAATGTATAAATATGCATGCATTTCATGATTTAGATTTCTGTAAATTATAATTTTTCATAGGTTTTTCATACCATAGAAAGGAAATAAAAGGGATTTATGCAAGACAAGTCCAAGATCATAATACTAGGCTTCAAGGATCATGTCTAAGATCTTAGTTCTAGGCTCCAAGGATTTAAAACATTGATAATGTCAAACGTAAGGGTTGGTCCAAGGATGTTGGTGACCTATTTGTGTCAATTCGGTGAAGGGTATTTACATACCCGACTTCAAGTCGTTTCAAGGCACTAACATCTGGCTCACAAGCAAGTATTACAAGTCAAGCAAGCCTGATTTATGTAAGATAGGCACAAAACCAAACAAGGATAATTCTCACACGATAAAACCAAGACAATAACTATATTTAAAAAAAACGAAATACATGTTTTGACAAAGATGAAAAGAAATGTTTTAAATCATGCTTTGCATTTGGATTTCAGCATACATGTAAATTACAGGCATGCTATGATATATATATATATATATATATATATATATATATATATTAATTATCACATTGTTTAGCTAGTAATTTGTACACACTGAGTGTTTCAATACTCAGCCGTACATTTGATGTCGGCAGGTGCTGATTTTGATATAGATGCTCCCTGTCTATGGGTTGAGGAAGATTATGGTGAGGAGTCTACGGTGGAGCCTCAGGTGGAGGCTAGAGATTTGGACAAATGGCCTTACGAGGCTTATTTCTGAGTGTCAGAAGAAAGAGAAAATGTGTATACTTTTGAAGAGTGGGCATGCCTACTCTTACTTTTGGTTTTGCTGTAAATCAACTCTTGGAATACTGTTTCTTGTATAAAGTTTTAGCTTCTGCTGTAGTATACCTTGTAGTCTTGTACATGATGGTTTAATTGAAGAGAACAAGTCATGAGCCAAAGTATCTTAACTCCTAAGGGGTATTTTAGGTCGTGACACCCTAGGTGTTGACCAAACCCCAACATCATGTGTATTTCCTACCCGAATACCTCCTCTCTATTATGTTGCTGTCATTCCACGACCATGGCACGTTGATAGGCCTCAGAAATAGTCCACAAAGAATGCAAATTGAGTACATCTTGGTAGGACGGTTTTTAAACCTCCAATGTATCGTTGCTACTAGTTGTTCATCGCTTTCCACCAACTCGTTCCTTGCGATTAATTGATAAAACTCCTTCGTGTAGTAATCAATAGTCATATTACCTTGTCGAAGGTGTTGTAGACGTTGATACATGATCTGTACATAATTAAAGGGCAGAAAACTCTCTCTTAACCTTTTCTTCATTTTCTCCCAAGTGTTGATCTTGGGTTTACCTTTTCTTTGGCGAATTACCGTCAATTGAACCCACCAGGTTGAAGCTCGACCCCTTAACTTCAATGCAACCAGCTTCAGGTCTTCCGACACATCTACATACTCAAAGATACGTTCGACAGTGACCAGCCAATCAATAAACTCTTCAGCCCTCAGCCCCCATGGAATTTTGGTATTTCTACCTTAAAACCCGACTCTCACCTTCGATTATCCCGTTCATATGGCTCACTTCGCGGAGCGCAGTCATGAAATGGGTTCTCAAATTCATCCTCCAATTCATCATCGCCATCATCATGGACTGGATTCTCCATTTGCGCTAAGCGTTGGGTTAAGGCTTCAACTTGTCTCCTTAATGCTGATATTTCCCCTTGAGCAACAACATCGAGAGGATCTACGACTGTTGTACCTCGTCCTCGTCCACATCTAGGAGCCATGAACAAATGGAGAAGATCTCTAACACAACAGCCTCCAAAGCTCTGATACCAACTGGCGCAGTCTGGAAGCTTAGAACTATCAAAACAAGATCTAATGCTACCAAATCAAGAGAAATAAAAAGACAGCAATAGAAGAGGAAATCAAGGAGCTCGTGTAGTGACTTTAGATGAGCCAAAACACACCCAAAGTTGCTCTAGAACAGGGTTGGAAGCCCTCAGCTCAGGAATAACTGAGAAAACCCTTTTCTTACTCTCAAAATTTGATGCTTAAAGGCTTACAATGGATATAAATAGTCCCCTTAAGAAAACCCTACTTAAAGCTAATTTGAGCCCTACATTCAATCTAATCTAGACCATTTCTTAAAACCAAAGTTCAAAATATTTCGACGATATATATTGACTTCGCAAGGTGCTGAGACATCTGAACAAAAAATTTAGGTTTTTACAATATTTCGTAAATCTCGACCGATATTTCGTAAATATCGTGTGATATCGTATTAAAAAAAAAAAACAATGAAATCATGAGTTTTTATAATTTTTCGACAATCTCGACCGATATTTCGTAAATATCGTGCGATATTGTATTAAAAAATTGACGAGTTCACTGTTCTTCAGACTCTTGCAAACCTATCAGAGATTTAGAATAGAGAATACCCGTGAATGAAATCCTTACTTTTTTTTTTTGATCAAAAAATAAACAGCGTAATGAATGAACTCCTTACTTAAACCAAAGTTAAACCTCAATTCAAGAATTCATGAGAAATAATTAATGTTTCTCCTTGATTATAATTATTCTTTTTTGTCAAAAAATTCAACAAAACAAATCAAAAATTAACAAAAAGAATAAAATGAGTTTACATATATATATATTTGCTTCAATCGACTAAGAGAATAAAATGTAGTTAATTTTTTTTTTACAATATAGAGAAATATCATCATACATTATCATCAACATCAACGCACATCATTGGCCATCAGCATCAACACACATCAATTGCCCCCTTCTCATTGCATCTCTTATATACATTGTTGTTTTTTTAATTTTTTTGATTCCCAAGTGTGTATTTAACATCTATTTTAACATTTTCTTAAGTTTCATTGAAAAATTTCACATTTTTCACTATTTTTTTCAATTTTTTCCTCCACGTGCGATATTGTTCCCATGATATCGATATACCTTGCAAAATATCCTCGATATATGTTTTTTCCACGGCTCGAAATGACATGCGAAATCGATATTCAAAACCTTGCTTAAAATAGTCACATGCCTACTTAAGTAAAATCTATAAAAACCCAAAAATACCCCTACCTGGAAAGAATACAAAAGAGAAATATAAGGAGGTCAAAAGGAAATAAACAAAAGACAAAAGAGGGGCTTATAAATGACCCAAAGACCCTCACGTCCTCTGCATTCTTGGTTGCCTCATTCGATCCCTAAACCTAATCTCCTTCTCCTTTTGACCTCCTTCTTCTTCTTCCTCTCTCTCTCAAACCCAAACTTCTAACCCTAATAACCTCACAAACTAAATCAAAACTTGTTAACTATAGTGCAAGGGCAATTAAAGGAGCTTTGTGAGGACGGGAAGCAATAGTCCTCTCCTCACCCCAAGGAGAGGATTATTGCTCTTCAATGTGTCCTCCAAAAGTAAAAAAAAAAAATTAGAGAACATCTCAATTGTCAAATCGCATCCACGCTTGGAAACAATAAAAGATTGAGAAAGTTGACGACTTGAGTTATAATGAGAGAATTTCTTTGAACTCTTTAAACTTAATGTTATAATTCGTGAATTATAATTCTAGTGCTTTAGAACTTCATTGTAATTTATCTATTTCATATTAATGTATCAACATACTTGCGTTAGCATGTATCTATGCCCCTCTAAAACTACATTCCTTTTTATTCCCAAGGATGTATTTTATGGTTATTTTTACATCCTGAAGTTTCACTGAAATATTCAATGTTTTTCTTAATTTTTCCCCAAATTTTCCCTTAAACAGCGAAAAATGCTCCATTTCGAATCAACTTCCAATATTTCCAACAAAATCGAATTTTTAAAACCTTGATTAAAACTTCAAACAATCATCTTCTTGCCCAAGTCCAGAAAAACATCGTATGATGGGAAAGGGCAACAAAGCAGTCTAACTTGTTAGAAAATTACTTATAGCAACAAACAAGAAGATGAAGCTTTGAAGGAATAGAAATGCAGAAACCCACGTATTATTTAAGGTAAACGAAATCCACGCAATTACTTAATGTTTTTTGATTGACTAGATGTATCATATGTGGAAGAATATATGGAAAGTTAGGGTCAAGACATGTCAATGGCATCGCCTCACTAAATATATTTTATCACATAACTCAGCAAAAATACATTAAGTGCCTCTGTACATATATAATGTTTATGAGAAGTAATGTACGATAAAATAATGGAGAATAGTGAAAAGACCATTAACTGAGGACATTTTAGAGAATATGAGAGTAGCTCTAATATGTGATAAAATAAGAGAGTCAGTTCAGAATGGCTTGGACACGTTTAGAGAAGACCACAAATGGCTCCAGTAGAAAGAAGTGAATTAGTGCACGTTGAAAGTTCTAAAAGGAGGAATGGAAGAACAAAAATGGTGTGGATGAAGTCTATGAGAAAAAATTTAAGGACACATGACTTAAACGGAGTTATGACTTCCAATAAAACACAATGATGGAAATTACTCAAAATATTGTTGCAAAAATAAGGCAACTATGTTATGGTTTAAAGATTTGTTCTTAGTGCATCTCAGAATTATGTACAAAGATAGTGACTCTAAATTCTCATTGACACTTTCAAAGGTGCAGAAAATTTTTCTTGGTCTGGCTGGTATTGGTAGAAGAAGATCACTTCTTATGATGCCGAAGGTAATATGAATTTTTCTCGCACATTTAGGGAGAGTAATCAGTTTGTAAATGCTCTTGCCAACCATGCTTGTGCTCCCAAGGAGAGTGTTGCTATAATAAATGCTTTAGGGGTGTGTTCCTTTGGCAAGAAAATGGGTGGAAGAAAAGAAAGGAAAATAAATGAAACATAAATTTTCTTTCAAAACAACGATCAAAAGATGGAAGAAGTTTTTGGGAAAAAAAATTTAACTATTGAGAAAGTGCAAGAAAATGAAAGTGTGTTTCTTGCACACCAAACACAAGAAGAGTGCAAGAAAGCTCAATTTTCTTTACTTTCCCTCACTTTCTCGCCAAACGAACACACCCTTAGAGCTTCCAAGAATAGCGTGGAGGTTTTACCTTATACACAAAGCCTTAATTAAGGTTGAAATTCTTATCTAGCTTTGTTACACACATATTATCTTTTGTAGGGGTTGGGTTTTCCCCCATTCTGGCCCATTGTATAGATTCTTCTCCGTGTTAAAGGCTTTTTACACCCCTTCCTATTAGTTAGTTTACTTATTTTTATTACTTAACGGGTAGGGATCCACGCCGAACCCCCACTTCCCTCACGGTGTTTTTTTCAAAGAAAGAAACCAGTATATCCCTTATGCATACCAATAGCTAGCCTACACTTTATGTTGGAGATACGAAATACTTGTCATATAACATATAAATTTTGTAACCAAAAGATGGCTAGTGCAAGCGTGCCACTTTGGAAAGAAACGAGAAAATTGTCAACCTTCTTGAACCAACTGATGCTTGCCCAATTGGTCAGGTATGATTGTGGAGTACCCACAGGCCTAGGTTTTGAAACCCTTGACCAAAAAGGCACGGGTAAAAAAACCACTTGCAAAGATTCATGCCTTAGAAAAGAAGTGTCAACCATCTTTTCCTCCATAGCAAATTTGCTAGGATGTTTGGAGCTTCTTCTATCCCTCTTCGATGTGAACGGACTTTCCTCAAAGATATCAGGGACTTACTTCTTGGGCAAGCAGACTGTTTGGATTTTAGAAAGAGGAGAGAATTTTGTGGAAGATCCTTCCTTACGCTCTTTGTTGGGGTATATGAAAAGAACGCAATAGGAGTCTGTTGACCTATTGGGAGTCTTCAAATAGATTGGACCTCTATTGAAAGAATTCAAAAATACTAGGAGAGAGGAGTTTGAGTGCAATTGGAAAGAAGTTATCTGGGGATTTGGATGCTCATACCCATAACTCAGTTTCTTCTTGATGTATTTCTTAACGTGTTGTGCTTTTTCAAGGGGAATGCTTTTCTACACCTTCTTGTACATTTAAATATACTTCAACAAAATACTTACGGTACTTATAGAAGTTGAAAGAAAGATGGCTACTGCTTTCCATATGCTAAAATATTTGCATTAGTCGAAACATAATAGCTTACGTGAGAAGGTTATCCAGCAAAGTTAGTATTTTAATAAGAACTGGGCAGGGAATTACCAGTGGCAAACAGTACAACAATTGCCATCAATTCGAAGCCATGGCCTGTAAGAACTCTTATGCCATCTTCCGTTTTAATCAACTAAATTACCAAATGCAATAATAGCATTAAGTTGAACGTCCAAACAAACAAAAGATATTATGTAAAGGATAAAAAGTAATACCCAAGAACCAAGAACAAAAAAAAGGAAGATTAAGATACAGCAATGCAAGTGAGTGAGTGAACAGTCCCAACTCCCAATAGAACTAGAAATACCTCTGACAAATTCGTCCCTGGGCACAATTTTATTCCCCTTCCTTCCAGATTTATTGCAACTACTGTCCTCATTTCATCATCAAAACCTCTGCAATATGAGATCCACAGATATAGTTAATTGTAGTGTATTCCATAGATAAATAGTGATGGTGACCAAGAAAAGCCTGTGTGGAACTCCTTTCCAACTAAAGTTAATAAAATGTAAGATGAATCATATATTGGGGAATCAATTAAGCATTTACAAAATAACATGGCAAGCTATATTTCCGTTGTAAACTACCATGCACCATTGTTCTTAGAAGGCAAGGCCCCAATGTAAAACCATAATCTTGATTCCCCTGAATACAATAGAAAGGTTAGAGAATTTATTTTTATATATTTTCCTAATTCCTTTATCCCCAAATGCCCCATAAAATGGTATGAAGAGAGAGCACCTCTACAGAATCCAACCATTTTTCAAAGGACCTGAATCCCAATGGAAATCAAGTCAAAAAGTTGACCGGGAAGACAAAACCCAAGAGATCTTAATGAGATTGAAGAAATACTTGAATGCTTAGTTCTGTTAATAAAATAAGGTCATGGCTTTTCCAAATTTTGACAAATATGATCTTAGATTGTCTCTCAAGATTTAGTACATTATAGTATATAAATAGAACTACCCATATAGCAAAGGCTATACTGGAGACAATAGTTTTTTTTTTTGTGTGTGGGCAGGAAATCCATTATCATGCGACCATCAACACTTGGTTATTTAAGTAAACATGTCTAAAAGGCCCATAGTTTTCATAACTGATATTGTACCATGCTAACAGGAAAAAAAAAGCATTCACCATTATCAGCCTAAAGATTTTGTTACGCAGACCAAATAATCTGACAATTAATCTAAATGTGAAAAGAAAACCACATATCAACCCTAAACTACAACCTTAATGAAAGTTCCTTTCTGATAAATAGGTCCACAGTAGACCCCATCCCACACCACACTGAAGCAAATTTAACGGCAATGTACCTATATTATAGGAGATTATACGTCAACTGAAACCATGACCATGCTATACAGATGAGAACTAAAACATAGGACATAAAGATGAACAAAATAGTGGCATACCCTCTTCACAGTATAACAGCTCATTTAGGTAACTCATCCAAGCTTAAGCCTCGTCAGAAGTGATAACCAACTCCTAAATTATATAATCCATTAATGGTATTGAAGCAAAAAGGAAAGAAAACAGAATGATTGTTCACCTTAGAATATCACATTAAGTTCGCATTGATGTTCCAAATAGAAGTTGCAAATGAAAGATAGACAAATGCTTAACAGATCAACTCTGAGCATCTAACTACCGGAGAGATTGGAAAAAAAAAAGGTTCAGGAAGTCCAAGAAAATGCGGAAGCTACTATGATCCAATATATGCACGACTTAAGTTGACAAAAGCTAGTGAAACAAACTGATAAAGGTATAAGTGTGAATCCTAGGGAGGTAATGTTACGCTTAAAACTGCCGGCCAAGAATCGAAGCCTTCAGCCAAACAATTCCACTTTTCTAGTTCTAATCAACCACTAAGAACAATCAAAATGAATTTTGACCTGAAAAAAAAATATTACAAGTTCCACCAGAACTAAGTTACATCAGATGATCAGAAGAACCTGAACTTCAGCTCAACGCATACAAACCTATTCAATTCCATTCAATAGCTTAACTGCACCAAAGCTTAAATTAAACATCCTGAAAATCTCGCAAGAAAATGCTGGTGACATCTCTAGTTACATAAGCAATAGAATTTCACACTATCATCTCACCTTATTTAGCCATCATCATCCACTTCTAGTCTTCTACACGAAAATCTGATGATCCTTCCCTTCACCCACATATATTCTCAAATTTAGCTATTTACGTCCAGATTCACAAGACAGTCCTATCCTTAAGCGATGTGAACACACACACACCCCTCATCTATCCCTTGAATGGTAACGACGTCAGTTCTTCATCAAATTAAACAAAAGAAAAATTGGGAAATTTCGTATACACAAATGAAAATTATGATGATATCATCAACTTTCATATTACACGTTCTAATTATCCATCTGATGAGGTGGAGTACAAGGATTAACTGGCAGAAGGATGAAGTTCTACAAGTGGTTCATTGAGCCACAACTGTATGGAAGAGCAGATAAAATGGCTCCAGTTACACGAACAAAGAGGCCTACTTGAGAAAGTTGGTCATGGAATGCAACAGAAGATCAAAGGAACTGGGATGACAATGAAACTCTGCCCAGTGACAATGTCAGGAGAGTACAGTTGCAAGCCATAATTAGAAGGTATGTTCAACAAACTATTTTTAGAAAGGGATTTGGAAGAAGAGTTTCCCAAATCATATAATTCATATAAAGAGATGTAGACAACTCAGTTATATACAATATCCAGTCACTGTTCGCTTGAGATTTCAGGGACAGATCTATGAGATTTTGTATCCGAATCCTGTGTTCAATAGACAAACCTAACAATCTGCCACATATACATGGTTCTACCATACTATAGCACCTTGTATGCATTATTGATTATATGGTGTCAAGATTATACTCCATTGATATTCTGCATAATTGTTGCTACACCCTCCTTACAATCTTACAGATTTCCAGATGCTCAAGATCCTAACCTAAAATGGCTAATTTTCTGCTTAGTTTTTGTTCATACCTGGCAAGTGTTGTTGAATTTGTTGTACATGAAATGGGTGATGATGCTGGTTTCCCCCAAGAAATCGCAATCTTTCTGTGATTGTTTTTGGGTGAAGAAATGAACAGGTCTGAATCTGAAACGAAAAAGGGTGAGAAGGGAAGAAGAGAATGCCAAAAGAAGAAAATGGCTTGGTTTGAAAGAATTTAATAATCATTAAAATTAGAGGAAACCGTAAAGCAGTTTGAGAAATTAGTGGAAGGAGATAACAGGAAATTAGGAATCCATCGCAGCGTTCATTCCCAATCTGCAACAGGGGTTATCAAATTCGACGCTTAGTCTTATGAGGAATCAATCTACAAAACAGAAACAAATCCTGAGTCTCTTTGTCTGATGAAAAGAAAGAAAAAGAGAATTAGGGCATGAGAGAAGAAACGAAGAACACCCACCCAACCCTCCAGAGAATCTTGGGGCCGTGACAAGGTTTGGTGTTCATCTCGATCCACCAGCTCTCTCTTTAGCTATGATCGATGATGGCTACCACACAAGTTGAATTAGGGTCTGAGAAGAAGTGTTGCTGATCGGAGGGAGAAAGAATGAACACGTTGATTTGAATGACGACAGCTGCTTCAACACTTGTACTTTACCGTTAGTTTTTAGAGAAGGGAATAGAAACCAAGCGTTTTCAATTTCAAAAAAATTCAGCAAACCATTGTAAGTTCGTAATCGTAACCGACTAGACACGCGATAGTTGCCCGTTAGGCATGGGGCTTTATTGGCCCATTATAAAGCCCCATGCTCATGTAATGACAAGTGTCCCTTTGAATATCTATTAACTTTTTTTTTTTTTGAAATCTATTAAACGTGATTAAGCTTAACTAATTCAAAGTTAATATTTTACTTGGTTTGTTTTCTTAAAAACCAATTAGATTCATGAACTTAAGGATGAGTGAATCTTAACCATAATTAATGTGTTGTAAAAAAGATACGTGACGACATATAGATCATGGACCAGACAGCGAGAAATCTCTGCCAAACACACTAAACTCACTCACTTAGCCAATCCTAAGGGAGCCGTAAGGTGCTATAAGGGTAAGTCCAAAGCGACCACTGTCCAATTAGAAAGCTAATATTATGATAGTTATAAATTGGTCATGATGGGAGCTACAAAAATGTAGTAAAGTATCACCTAAGATTTTATTTTTATTTTTTAATGAATATCATCTAAGATTTTTGAAATCTTGTTGCAATTTTGCAAAATTTCTAGAAATCTCAACCTCCATCTATACCTTTAGAAACGATATTGCTCTTCATCTTGTTATGCGCTATTTGGATCAAAATTTCACAAATTTAATAAAAATATTATTTTTCAATACAAATTTTTGCTGAAATTTTGTTGGCCTTCCGAAATTTTGGCCAAAATTTTAATTTTAATTAAACATTATATTATATTTATCGAAATATATATATATCAATTTTTTTAATTTTAGTCAAAATTTTGTGGAAAAGTTAAATAATTATAGTATACTTTGATTCAAATCCAATACAAGTTCATTAGTCTTAGTAAAGGATAGCATTCATACATGTGGGTGTGTATGTTCGGACCAGACAGACACAAGTACTACAAGAAAACTACCGAAAGACATGGAAATTTTTCGTGTCTAATAATAAATTTCCGTGTCTAATACTATTAGGTACGAAAATAACGGCCATGACAGTTACTCTCGTGCCTGATGCTATTAGGCATGGAATTATTTTTCCGTGTCTAATAATATTATTAGACACAGAATTATTTCCATGTCTAATGATAATTACCCGTAAATGTAAAATTATATATGATATATATGACGTCACACTGTTCCGTATCTAAATATAGTATTGGACACGGAAAATATATGTGTCTAATAATTACAGCAATGGAAATTTTATCGTGTCTAATATATTTTGACACGGAATTATTTCTGTCTCTAGTACTCTGATATACGTCATATATAACATTAGACACGGAAATAATTCCGTCTAATAATGTATTTTCGTGTCAAAAACCTATCACACAGAATTATTTTCGTGTCTAATACTCTGATAATATTAGAGATGAACACATTTCCGTGTCTGATATATATATATATATATATATATATATATATATATATATTTTACACATCCAGTACCCTAATCCCATATGTCTCCATGCCATAACCTATCACAGGTTTAAATACATTTAAATAATGTACATGTTTTCATACATTTGAATAATGTAACCTATTTTTCAATTGATTTCATTTGCACACTACACCCATAAGCCATAACAACAAATAAACAAAATACTTATAATCTCTTTAATATAAACAAGATCACAGCTTCAATCACATTCCTTTCCACCAAATTCTTTTCTACCTATTTATGAATCCATGTTCGTATAGACTCCATCACGTGGCAACCATGGACTTGAAATGACACCGGCAGAAAATTCATCCATGTCAATCTGCAACTCTTTCTAGTTCTCTTCAAACCTAAACAGAAAAAAAGTAAATTAGAAGTGGTGAACAAATCATCAATTTATGTGAATTATCCAATTATATTAATGAGATATGAGGAATATTGGATCTTTACCTGAGCATTTAGCTTATCAATATCTTCGTCAGTAGAACTGCATACTATCTTCTCACTGTCACAACAGGAGGAAATAACTATGTCAAATAAATGGTGAGTTTATGTAAAAATATAATCCAAGTGAAGTATTATGCCATTCAAAATGAAAAAAAAATAAATCAAATCAACATCAATACTTAATGTCTGACAAAAGTAATTTAATTGACATTCAAATAGTATGATCTGTCATACATTATGCTTGGATTTTCTAATTCTTTCTTAAAATAGTAATTTAAAATTGTTTCGAGTGAATCCAAGGTCGTATACCCGATTTGGGCACCGAGATGGCCGAAATCCATGTTTCTCAACTATACTATTGCCTAAACCTACAACCTTCCACCATTTCCAAGCCGGGGGTCGGATTTCGATCTCGTTTCTTCTAACGTGTGTATTTCAATACATCCTAAGTGTTGGAGTTGGTTTCAAGCGAATCTGAGTTCGTATGCCCGATTTGGGCACCGAGATGGCCGAAATCCATGTTTCTCAACTATACTATGGCCTAAACCTACAACCTTCCACCATTTCCAAACCAGGGGTCGGATTTCGATCTCGTTTCTTCTAACACGTGTATTTCAATAATATGTAAGTGCTGGAGTTGGTTTCGAGCGGATCCGAGGTCATGTGCCCGATTTGGGCATTGAGATGGCCGAAATCCATATTTCTTAACTATACTATGGCCTAAACCTACAACCTTCCACCATTTCCAAACCGGGGGTCGGATTTCGATCCAGTTTCTTCTAACGCATGTATTTCAATAATATGTAAGTGTTGGAGTTAGTTTCGAGCAAATCCGAGGTCATATGCTCGATTTGGGCACCGAGATGGCCAAAATCCATGTTTCTCAACTATATTATTGTCGTGGCATACTACCTTCCAACATTTCCAAATCGGGGGTCGGATTTCGATCCCGTTTCTTCTAACGCGTGTATTTCAATACATCCTAAGTGTTGGAGTTGGTTTCGAGCGAATCCGGGGTCGTATGCCCAATTTGGGCACCAAGATAGCCGAAATCCATGTTTCTCAACTATACTATGGCCTAAACCTACAACCTTCCACCATTTCCAAACCGGGGGTCGGATTTCGATTTCGTTTCTTCTAACACGTGTATTTCAATAATATGTAAGTGTTGGAGTTGGTTTCGGGCAACTGACATATGCTTCGGGATTATACATTCTCAAATTGTCCACACGGACAATTCAAGAATCATTTGCAGACAAATACTCCTCTTGATATACATGACGGATCAGTTGTTAGCGGTAATGTAGTCCACGTAGGAACTACACATCATAATCAACAACGAATCCGTCCATAACGATGGTAAGAGAGACACTTATCCGACAATCATTTTTGAACGGGAGATCTAAGTTTCAATGCATGCACATTCACAATGACCTTGAGGGATGCAGACATCATTATGGAACTTACAGTTCCATGACCATAACTGTAAAATTATAATGAACAGAAATCTGGATTATTGCAATAATCTAAAACAACCCACATTCATCAAAATAACATTATAATCATCGATATTAGGCAATAGACATAATATTTAGCACACATAAAAACCAACATAGCATGTTCAATACACCTGAGGCAAACAAGAACATAACCAACCCTAACGTGGTGGTAGTAATTATCCATAAACATAGCAGTTGGATATTTACCAACACATATCCAACTGTCCAAGTATTTCAATTTATGCTATATTTGTTGTCCTACATGTTTTTAATTGGTTGGTGACTATCACATAAGCTAGACTCATAACCACATCATAAATTAAGTTAATTTTATCTCCAATGTAGAAAGCCATGTAGATAACCTAATATTGATTTGGTGTAGTGGGCATTAAATGACTACTACACCCATTGATTAAGGTGTGAGATAAGCACACTAGGGGTAATGTACCCTACCTAGTTAGAGTCTAACTTGGGCATATTGGCCCAAGCCCAACGCCGGGATAAACATTTAGAAATAGAGATTCACACCAAAAATGAAAAAAAAATACAGCCAAACACTTCTCACCTCCAAACTATGGTAGTATTTTATAATGCATCTAAGTTTCAATTTCATATTATGATTATGGTAAAACAGATGCATGGACATACAGTTGACTTGAGTCATTTCAACCATATATTTTGTACATATCATATAGGTATTTTTTCTTGTTGCTTACAGGAACACTTGTTCCATTTCTCTATGGCTATGCTCTATTAAATATTATAATATAATTATTTTTAGAAAAGTTTAGGGAGCAGTTGCCCCCTTATCCAATGACTATGCCCTATTAAATAATTAACCAAAATAGTTAAAAGATATTTTTTTTAAAATTCCATGGGACAATTGCCCGGGCCCCATGACTAATCCTCTTCTGTTATAACCAAACTCCTAAGAGTCAGTTACAACATAAAAGTTTTTTTACTCTAGTTAACAACTTTAACCTTTAAAGTTAATTTTTTCTACTAGAAACCAAGGTTAGGTGGTTGAACCCTAAGGGTTAGTGAATCTTAATCACAATTAAGGAGTTCGGTTATAATATTAGATGATTAATCTAAATTCTTAGTAAACTATATTTTAAAAAGAAAACCGAGGGGCACCCACTTGAGATTAAATCACAGCCACTGATGATTGAACTCGGGGAGAGTTCAATCAACACCCACAAGCGCACACATGTCCCTTTTAACCCATATTAACTGTGGTTAAGATTTACTAACCCTTGGTGTTTAACAATATATAAGCTTAGTTGTTAGAAAAAATATTAAACTCTAGTTAAAGAATTTTAACCCTTGGGGTTAATATTTTTAAAATATTTTTTTTAACAACTAAAGTTCTATTGTTGAACCCCAAAGGTTAGGGGATCTTAACCATAGTTAATAGAGGTTAAAAGGGACACATGATGGCCTGTGGGTGCATGCACATATTGCGCAATAACACTGTCCCCAAGTTCAATTGCAATTGGTTGTGATTGGATTCCATCCATCTCCATGCTAAGCCATAGTATTTTTTATTTTATTTTATCACTAATACGGTTAGGCCGCAACCCCGGTTAGCAGGTTAGAGTTAGTACTCAAGGTGGGCATCAACAGCCACACCCAAGACTGGAACTCGAGTTGGAACTCCCCAAAGTATACATGCATGTTTATGCATTAGGGCAAGAGTCCCATATTTACAGTCCTAATTCATACTTGAAGAGGAAACTCAACTTGAAGAGGTAAGCATCGACATGGACTTATAGTGGTGGTCGGAGCTCGATAGGGATGGTGATCGGAGCTTGGCGGTGGCGGTGATCGGAGCTTGGCGGTGGCGGTGACCGGCGGGTGTCGTCGGAGCTGGAAGGAGAAGGAGCGAGAGAGAGAGAGACAGGCACGATAGAGGAGAAAAGGGGGGAAATTTTGGAGTTTCGCGGGTTAGGGAACAGGAAATAACATAAAAGGTATTAGACACATAAATATTTCCGTATCTAATTATCATTAAAAATAGACTCAGAAATATTTCCGTCTCTAAAATCAAAATCCGTGTCTAATCGTATTAGATACGGAAAATATTTCGTCTCCCATAAATGTATTATTCATCAAAATTATATAAATATTGAAATCAAAATTAGATACAAAATATTAGACACAAAAATATTTCTGTGTCTAAAAATAGGTATTAGACACGGAAATGGATCCGTGTCTAATATTCCATTTCTATCCGGAAGATTTCTTGTAGTGAAGCTTCAATCAACCAAGTCCTAGCCCAATATTAAGTGATGGGGGTTTCCACAGTTCCACTTATCGAGCCCAATTATACATATATATATATATATCATTCTACTGATTAATAAAAGTACAAGGAGTATGCAAAACTTTACTTGGACGTAAATACCCTTTAATTTAGTTTATTTAATGCATAACTTAGGGTATAACCAAACTTTAATTAGGTCACTAATTAAAATTAAAAACTTTAATAAATAAGTATAGTTTGTTTAGAATTCGTAGGCTATTATTCTCACGTAGAGACTCCATTCTCCACAAGAACTCCCTTCTCTACAAGAACTTCTCCCCTATCTCTCTTCTTCATTAAAAAAATTACAATTTAATCTCCCTCATGTCATGTATCTCTCTATCTCCATCAAACAACACACTACCTCCTACCTCTATTCAAAAGTTCTCTCGCGTCTCTTTATGTGCCTCAAACTATGCTTCTAATGAGAACGATGAGGATGAGATGATTGAGACGAGGTAGAGGATGTAGAGATCATAAGGGGAAGAAGAAGGGGCTCCCGGCTAAAAATGTGATGGCCAAGAGGCAGCGTAGAAAGAAGCTCAATGAAAGGCCCTACATATATGCTGGACAAAGCAAGGTAAGAATCTCTTCGTGGGGTACCATATTTGTTATGAATTCCAATGTTACAATTTCTTTCAAAGTAAATAATTCCTCAATCTCTATGTTTAGAATTTTTTTTTTCCTCTTCAAAAGCTCTATAACCCTAATTTTTTATTTATCGAGTTTACAAATGCTGTAATTGAGCATAGAAGGATGAATTATTAGACATCTTAAACAATGTTTAAGACTTAAATAGAGTCCTTGAAATTCCCTAAGCTGAGTTAACTTGGTTAAGATTCAACTTGAGTTAAAAAGGGATGATGTGACTTTAATTTCTTTTAACTTCTTGGAAGAACTCGAGAAAAAACATGAATGTTCCCCCTCTTTTCTGGGATGTTGTTGTTCACCGGTTCTTTCTTACCTTCTCTAAACAACCTCCTCAATGGAGTCTCCAACAAAAACTCTCTATCTCTAGCTAACTCTCTATCTTTCCTTCCATGAGTTTTGTTAGAAGATGGGATTTATATCCCATATCTTTGATAGTGTACCATAAAGTCCATACACCATAAATTAAACTGAGTATTAAGAAGGGCGGAGAGAACACCGTTTGGTTGCCCGTCTTCGATATTGACAACATAGTAAAGGTAATTGTGAGCGAGATTATGATGTGATCTTCCTATAGACCCTTAGTCTCCCTATATTAATTTTTCTAATTAATATATCAAATATCACAATTTAGTAGAAAAAACTCACCATGAGAAGAAAGTGAGTCTTATTAGTAGGACCCACCAATAGATATTCCTTAGTTCAAATTTCAAACACCCTGAAACTCTATTTGAAAGAGTCCTTGTTTTTATACATTTATAAGTGGGATCCATAAATAATCAGTAGTTATTAGGAACTCGTTTCTAATATTAAATTAAAATTCATATAAATTTTTTAAAATTTAATTACTAAAATATATTCTCTAAAATATACTAATACATTATAAATTAATTAATAGAAAGAGAGTAACATCTAATAACAATATATTAAAAATAAAAATTTAAAATTCTTAAAAAAATTATATTTTATATTAATAATGAAAAAATTATACTTGCAAAAGCACGTGCACCGTTACTAGTATATATATATATATAATATTGAAATTTATGATACCCCAACCATAATCTCTTTCTTCAATCGACTTATTCTCTATTCATCAACCAACTTTTATAATTTATACTCGCTATCATCTCTTTTACATTGTCAAGCATTTGACATCACCTCTCTTCCTAGTTTCAAAATAAAGAAGCTTAGTAACGAAAATTTTCAAGTACTTTAGATTTTCTTTCTTTGATAAATTAGTGTTAGGAATTCAATTTTTGTTTGGCAACTTATGATTACTTAATATATTTTTATTCTATTAAACTAATAAAATAGAATTTTTTTTAAATGATAAATGGTATTGAGTTATTTGCATGCACATCATTCCATTAGGCTTGCATTATACGTAGTACCCACCTCTTAAATAGTACCAAGCCCATAATATTTCTATCACTACTCTATTTCTATTGAACACTACTTGGACTGTTTAGATGGGGAGTTAAGTAGCAATGTCTTAATTAGACTGTATATATTTTTAGTTATTATATTTAAAGTTTGGTGTAGTCATATATTTTATATACTTTTTATTTATTTATTTAAGTGCGCACGTAAAATTTTTATGAATTTAAAAGTATATAATCAATAATCCTAGAAAAAGAGGTAAACACTCGCACACAAAAGGCCAACACACACTTAGTGGAGTTATTTTGGTCTTGTTTGGGAGTAGAGCCATGTCAGGCCAGAATATAAGCGAGGGCCGACGGTTTGCACAACCCAATCTAGACATGTAACTGGCAGGCACAAACTACTTCCAAACGTGACCTCTTAGTGCTACATGAGGAGTGCTAGCCTTAACATTGATTCAAATTTTTTCCTAACTCTCTCCGTAGGTGCAACATCTGTCATTGCTATCCCTTCAATATGGTAAGAAAACATCTTCTTTTTTTTACAAAGGATGAAGCTATGATTTCAACCTATTCTAGAAGTAATAGGAAAAAATAGCAACACATTTAGCTACCATTGTAGGACTTATGTTTACATCTAGTGTTTGGTTGCAACGATTTCATTATATTCTTAATAGACTTAGGTAACAGTTGTGAATGCCTAACTATTAAGGTAGTGTTTAGGAACATTGTCAAGATATGTATCTAAATTGACGGTTGTTTAGTTAAAGACTGTTAGTAACATACATTTTGTTGGATCCGAGGATTCGAAGCTTTGCTGAACTGGAACTCTAGTTCTTCGTCCACAAACTTCTCCTCAAGTATTTATGGGTGATCTGCAATCCTAAAGTAGTTCAGCTTCACTGTATCGATTGTTCTTCCTACAAGAGCAAATCAAGAGAGGACGAAAGAAGGAATAATCTAAAAATTGTAATGACCCGCATTTAATTAACTGGTTTCATAATTGTATGAGTTAATTTCCTAAATAAATGTACTTAAATCCTAGGAGAGATTAATGTATTAAAAATTTTGAGTTACAAAACTCATTTAATTCACTCGATTTAGTGAATTTATGGAGATAAATTGCACTAAATAAAAGAAGAACAAAAAAAAATCGGTGCCGGTGATCGATCGCCCAAAACACCGTTCGGCGGCGAGCTTGCGCGACTTCGTGTGTTTTGAGTCCCTAGGGCTCCCAATGTATAAATACCCCCTCATACTCGTGGGTTAGGGTTTCTAAGGCCTTCTAAACCTAAAAGAGAGAAAATGGAGATTTTTTGAGAGATCAAAGAGAGAGAAACTAAAGGAGTCCAAAGGATTAGTCAGATAAAGGAGAAAGAGACGTGAAGATCAAGATAGAACCCTATTCGCAGGCGATAGATCGTAGGGAGATGATCAAGTGAGGTAAATAACAGATCTACTATTCAATATTTTGAATAGTTAACCTGAATAATGAATAAAAAGTGATGAATCTAGATAAAGATGTAAGAATATGTAGGATGTGAAGAACTATAGTCTGCTCCTATATTATTATTGATGGATCTGTTAAGTAGGATGTGTAGAACCATATTTTGATTCCTATATTGTTATGGATGAATGAGTAAAATAGGACGTGAAGAACTAGTTCTATAATTTCAGTTATCATCTTGATGGTTAAAATAGGATGTGAAGAACCTATTTATGATGTTGTTTAATTATTTTGATAGTTAAAATAGGATATGAAAAACTGATTTATGACGTTGTTTAATTATTCTTGATGGTTAAAATAGGATGTGAAGAACCTATTTATGATGTTGTTTCATTAATTTCGATGGTTAAATTAGGATGTGAAAAACCTATTTATGAGATTTTTTTATTATTCTTATATCGTAAAAAAAAAGAAAAAAAAAGATGTGAGACATCTAATTATAATATTAATTCTTTATCCCTGGATCATTAAAATTTGATGCGTAGAACTATGTTTAAATCATTTATGACTCAACAAGGGGATTGGGAAAGTTATTGAAGTGTGGAGATTTATAAGAAGAATGAGATGATGTATGGATTATTTAATTGGGATATTTAATGATGTGTGAGTTCGATTTTATGTTTAAAAATTTATGAGAAATTTTATTGATAAAAGGTATTATAATTAAGATATTGATCTTGATTAAACAAAAAGGAGATTTCGACATTTAATTTAGATCATGATTTAGGAATCCTTTTAATATCAACTGTGATGTTTGGTTGTCGGATGGTAGGAAATGTGAGAGGTAGTATGTTGTTTGTTATGCTTCTTAATACGTGATATACCATTGGGTAAACGAACCTCTGATGAAAGTCAGGCTTGCCTAGGCCTGGTTAACATAGTGGTATGGGACGCTATGGTGAGATATCCTATGGCCCTTGACAGTTAGTCTTAGGTGCAATTTAAACAAGAGGTATATCATTGTGTACTCACGAATGAAAAATCTTTAAAAGTAAGAAGAAAGAATTAAAGACAGTAATAAGATGTAAGTGAGACCAAATGTAAAGTAAGAAAAATAAGAAAGTAAGGAAAGAAATACACACAAAAGCGATAATGTATGTTGTGTTGTACACCACCGAATACCATCAGAAAGAGCGAGATATATGCCAAAGTAAGTAAGCCGTCGTACCGGAAAATGTACTAAGTCGTCCGTGTCGGATAATGTACGAAATGTGGTATCTCGGTAAAGTAACGTATAGTAACCCATTTCCTTATACGGTAAAGCAGTATTTTAAGTTATTACAAATGCATGTGAATGAGTATTGGTGTGATGGTAACGTATGAAATATGAAAAGTAAGAAAAGAAAGAAAATAAGAAAAGAAAGAAGGAAAATAAAGAAAAAGAAAGAGAGAAAAGAAAGAAATTGACATAATGTATATGTTTATTTTCCGCACTCTGATTTTATGTATAAACTGATGTATGAAGTGATGAAATGCATGTAAGATGTTATTCTTTATACTGTTTATTATGATCTATTATATACGTAGAGTAACTCGTTACTCAACCGATGACTTTTGTTGTCGGCAGGTCCAGGTTCAGATTCAGGTTTTGACATTTGTGCTCCCGGACCTTAGGAAGAAGAGGAGTACATCAAGGAACCTGAAAGTGATTATCCCAAGGAAGAAAGAGACCTTGATCGATGGCCCTATTACTGAAGTTATTTCATTAGTAGTTGAAAAATTCAAAGAGACTTTTATTTACATCATAGAGATTTATGTTTCAGTTTAGTTTTATGATTATGATCATGATGGATGATCAAGATTTTATTATATTTTGGTTATTGATTATGGATTATGCATTTAGTTGATGTTATTAATGGAAGAAATTTTTAGGTCCATATTTTTAGTGTGCTTTAATTGCTTCTAATAGGATGAATTATTAAGCAAGTCACGTGCCAAGATCTCACATCCTCCTAGGTGGGGTTTTGGGGCGCGATAAAAACTCTCTTTTGGAAGAATGTTTAATTTTCTAAAAAACCATGGTTTTTTTTGGACAAGAAGACTTCTCCTTAAAATATATTTTTCTCTCTTGAAATTGTAGTCTTTTTTTTCTATCATGTGCAAGCATCATCTATTTATAGAGAATGACCTCAACTCAATTTACCTCAATTGAAAATATCTCAAGGTTGATATGACGGGTAACAAAATCTGACAATTACAATTGTATTTTGTTAGGGGAGTGTATTTTATTAAGGGAGTTGTCAGCTCATCAAACTGCTATAACCGACTTATAGTTATAACCAAATACTTTGAGTTGTTTATCACCTAAACAGCCTTCCAGATGCATATATTCTTGAAAAGTTAAAAGAGTAAATCACTTCTAAAAGCGTTTATCTATTTTAACATATTCTCTCCTAACCCTCCAAACCGCATCTCATCATCTTTTCCCACATATATATATACTAGTAATGTTGGCACGTGGAAGCTCTGTTTAAAAAAATTTTAAAAAATAAAAACAACTATGTGGAACAAGACCATGAACCCTCCATTAGTCAGGCTCTTTTGGAGTGGTTACTTGGATTCACCCTTTTGGCACCTTAGCGATTACCTTAGGTTTGATTATGTGTGTTAGGTGTTATATTACCTTTTACCAAAAAAAGCAAGACCATGAGATTTGGCCAAAATCTTGGTGCTACGTACCTACGAAACTTGTGAAGTACAAAATTTTGAGAAACCCACCACAAGATTTTCTTGAGGAAGCACTTTAAAATAAATACAGAGAATGTGTAAGGAACAAGTGTCCCATAGAAACAAAATGACAAGTTGTGAAGTCAATGAAAAAAAAAGAGTCAATGAGGAATCAATTTATAATCTTAAGGTGCTTAATTATTTCCCACTTAGCTAGGGCCTCTTTGTTTGCATTTGGCTCGTGTGGTGCTTTCAGTGATACCGGATTAATAAGCATGGATCAGATTGAAAGAAAGAGAGCAAGAAACACACAAACGGCCAAAACGTTTTCACATTGAAGTAGATCTGAAACCGGCTGAAGCTATACCGTAGAGGAAAGTAGCGGCTAAAGCTACTATCGTAGGAGACAAAGGGCTGCTCATTTTTTTTAGGAGACTCACTTTCAATAAATATAAGATTATTCCCTATTATGTAGAGTCCTAAACCAACTCTCCTTTCCAAAAGACTCTTTCTATAGAAATAGGATTCTTCCCTAACATGGTAGAGTCCTAGACCAACTCTGTTTTAATAACGAGTCACACATAATATTAAATTGTGGCTTAATTAATACTCTAAGTTATGTATTAAATAAAATAAGTTAAAGGATATTTACGTCTAAGTAAAGTTTTGCATACTCTTTGTACTTTTATTAGTAGAATGATATATATAACCAATGTATCGACAAAGGCGGGTCATACGCCTTTGTGATACCTTGTCCTAGAGAGATCATAGGTGTTGGACTAGGGCACCATTCTCAGCGCGGATATGATATCCACCGTTAGACCTCAATCATTTAGTACGTTGAGAATGTGACTATATATATAGGCAGGTCATACTCCTCTAATAGGCTACAAGGAAATGGAGCAAGATACATCCCAAATTCTCTCCTCACAATCAACCCAGGAGTGATCTGTCTGCTGGAATAGGAGATGGGGGGAACACGCACGACCATTTCCAAGAGGAGCAGTGACTAATCACACATCAAACTCCCTAGCTAACAAGGCAATATTAGGGTGCATGGTGATCTGAATCCACCGAATCCCTAAGGAGACGAGGCTAAACTGGTAACCGGCTTTTCGTTCTGATGGAGTATAACTCCTCAGAGCTTTGGATTAGCAATGAATTCAAAAGCTCGACACGTCATTGATTCAAAACCTCTCTTGAAGAAAAATCATCATAATGGCGTTAGAATATACACTAAAATCCTCAAAGGGACAAATTTTGTCCTTGTGGAGTACGGCTCCTTGAGCTTTCTCTTTGATCAATCATCTAAAAGCTTATCACATCATCAAATCAAAATATGTTCATTTGATCATGATATCTATAAAATACTCAAACTACCCAAGTCATTAAGGCATAGTGAGCGATCAATATGCCCTTAACTCGAATCTTGTTTTCGAATGCAACATATTTTAAAGTAACTGAACCCTTCAGATCATCATGAGCATTATCTAAGTGGCCTCAAACTAACCAATGCTTCAATTAATCTGACTATAAAACAAATTCCACGTGTCAACTTATCATTTTCCATCATCAAACACATTTGAATTTAAAATATGTTTGAAAAGCTTGTATGGTTAAGGATTAGAGAATGACTATGTTTTAAAGCTAAAAGAGTGTTTTTAAGATTTTAAATTGTGTTATAATGATAAAATTATCAAAATTCTAAGAACATTGATCACATGATAACTAGAGTAGCTTGAATTAAAAGCTCATTCAACTCTAATCAATCACAAAATTAGGAGCTTAAGGAGACAGACGTGTTGAGCATACTAACTAGTTTGTTAGGGCATGCAAATAACATATTCCCAAAAAAAAGTTTAATTACCGAAATTAAATAGACTCATTGGTCCACGCCCCCTTTTTTAATACTCACAAAATGTGGTTACGATTCACTCACCTTAGGGTTAAGCAATCCAACTTTAGTTTTTAAAAAACAAAAATCTTAACTTTAATTTAGGTAAGCATAACTAAGCTTAAATGGAGGTTATAGAGACATGAAGACACGGCAGTAACTTAAGTAGTGGACCCACGATCCACTAATCACTGCTTTTTTTTGGTAACCAAACTATTGATATTGATTTGACTAGTTAAAATTGTTTGGTCAAGAACCACAAAATGCTTTGAACGTATTTTAAACACCAAAACAGATGTAGAGACTTGAATATAAGAAAAGATTCAAAAACTTGTTTGGTTTTTAGCTGTAGGATAGCCAACTTTTAAGCTGGTCATAGTACCCTATCTTAAATCTAGAAAGGAATTTTTGAATGTTGAATCATCTATAAGGATAAAATTATCAAATTTCTAAAAAAAATTATAAGACATGTGAGTTAAAAGTAGTTTAATTAGTGCCAAAGCTCATCTTAATCAAGCACATACAATTGGGAGCTTGATAGACCACACCAATTAAACATTCTAGATTGTTCATTCAAACATGCAAATAATAAGTTTCAAACATGCTTAATTACTGAAATTCAGCATTAAGTTATATTAAGACCTAAAAATTAAGTGATATGTTAAGTGCTCCCAAACACTACCTTATATAGTAGTATTATAAAAGCTATATGTTGTTTGGCTAGCGATGGAACCAAATTGTCTGTGCTATTTGGTGGGGCCCTCCCTGCATGTGTTCTTGGTATTTAAAGGCTTGGATTTCTCCACTACAAGAAAACTACTGGACATCAACAGAAAATTTTCGTGTCTGGTAATAAATTTCCGTGTCTAATACTATTAAACACGGAAATAATGACCGTGCCTAAACCGTGACAGTTACTCTCGTGCCTGATTCTATTAGACACAGAATTAATTTTCCGTTTCTAATAATAATATTAGACACAGAATTATTTCCGTGTCTAATGATAATTATTATATATGATGTCACATTGTTCTGTGTCTAAAGATAGTATTAGACACGAAAATATGTATGTGTCAAAAAATGTCAGCAACGGAAATCTTTCCGTGTCTTATGTGTTTTTGACACGGAATTATTTCCATCTCTAATACTATGATGTATGTCACCTTTAACATTAGAGACGAAAATATTTCCGTGTCTAATAATGTATTTCCGTGTCTAATATTTTTTTGACACGAAATTATTTCTGTCTCTAATACTTTGATGTACGTCACCTTAACATTAGAGACGGAAATATTTCCGTGTCTGATATGATTTTTTTTTTTAAACAACCAGTACCCTGAATCCCATGCCATAACCTGTCACCTGTTTGAATACATTTGAATAATGTACCTATTTTCATACATTTGAATAATGTAACCTATTTTTCAATTGATTTCATTTGCACACAGTTTCATCCCACCACTTGTAAAATGCACCCACAGGCCATATCAACAAATAAACAAAATATATATACCCTTTAATATACACAAGATCACAGCTTCTATTAAATTCCTTTCCACCAAATTCCTTTCTACCTATCTATGAATCCATGTTCGCTCAGACTCCATCACGTGGCAACCATGGACTAGAATGACATCGACAGAAAATTCTTCCTTCTCAATCTGCAACTTTTTCCAGTTCTCTTCAAGCCTAAACATAAAGAAAGTAAATTACAGGTGGTGATCAAATCATCCATTTATGTGAATTATCCAATTATACTAATGAGATATGAGGAATATTGGATCTTTACCTAAGCGTTTAGCTGATCAATATCTTCTTCAATAGAACAGCATACTATCTTCTCAGGGTCTCAACTGGAGGAAATAACCATGTCAAATAAATAATAAAATATGAAAAATGCAATCAGTTAATAAGGAGGTATCTGGTTTTGCTTTTGGTAATGTACTCATTATAACCATCATAATAACTCATGTAATTGCTTTCGGTAAGATCCATGTGATGATTAGTGAAGTATGATTACATGAAAGTACTAAACCAAAAAATTATTTAAATTAATTTAGGAAAAAAGAGAAAGTAAACTTCAAAGGTTCTTGGACCCACATCATATATAAAAATATCTATAAGGATAAAGATAGTAGATATTGCTTAAAAGGAAACAATGCAGTGAACAAACTTTCCCAACATACCCAATTTTCATGATATCATCGTGCTTTAGAACTAGTGACTATGTCGAAGTTGACCCATGTACTTGTACCTAGGTAACATAGATGAAAACATAAATTCGATAGTTACTCTCACAATTCAAATTGTTTCTAGTTCTAAATAAGTCTACAGTGAGCTAAGTTGCAATCTAGCCCTTAATTGAAGGGATAAACTTCATGATATACCAGCTAATTGTTACCTTGGAAAAAATGGAAAGTTGAAATCTAACATATATTTTAAGTTTTGACAGCGAAAGTCATATTGTGAAATAAAGATACTTTAGGCTTTTGTGTTGTCAATAATGCAAGACGTATCTATAATTGAAATGTTTAGAAATGCATAACTGTTTAGAAAGTCATACTGTGTTTTTGTCAAAATTTTGAGTTAAACAATAAACAGATTATAAGGAAAACTTTTGTAACAATTTTCCAACTTCTGAGTTCAATTTGCACAAGATATTTAGCGTGTCTCATCTAGTGGAAAACTAATACACAAATTGAGTGTATACACTCCCAACATAGGGAGGTTTGGCATAAAATCAAGTATCAAACATGAATTCTTATAAGCATACAAGTTATGCATAATAGGACACTCAACAAATAATAATCATATGTTAGATCAACATAATTGGGTCCATTAAAGCAAACATGCTCAATAAATGATAAGCAATCATTTAAAAATGTAGGTTAGCAATTTAGCATATTCAGCATAACTGATTAACATACCATAATCCTTTTGCTATAAATATAAAGATTGCACTTACCTCTTAGGACTGATGCATAGAGAATACTATATTTGGAAAAATATAAATTTCAAGAGGGTAAGAAAGGATTGACCATTAATTCCAAAATTTACCACTTTTGATGTGTTTGCAATTCTCCACATCTTCAAGAACACGCCACCTCAAATAGATCTGAAATCGAATTTACAACGAACCCGATATCACATTATATGCGTAGACATACACATTACTTTGTGTATGTTCTTACACCAGATTTGGTTAAAAGAAAAAAAAAATCCTGCACACAAACGACCTCTAAGTTAGATCCATTTGATTGGCCCGACCTACTTGGATAGGCTCGGCTAGCTTGGCTTGATTGAAGTGGGTGGCTTGGCTTGGCTTGACTTTTAATTTGATCGGTTACAAGCTTTTAAAAAAGACCATCTCTCCACCTCCATGACCGTTTCCTAATCTCTCTTATGTGACTTTCCAAATTGGTTATTGTAGAGCCCCGAATTTATTATTCTCTTAATACTTGTGAAGTTTATTAAATGCTATGGAAACATATGTTTAATATTATTGTGTTTAAGCCTGCAAATTTAATGCTAAAAAGTGTTGATTTTAAAACTCAAATAAAACACTCAATTTAAGTCATTTTTGAGGTTTAATTGCATCAAAAGGGAGATAATCAAAAAGTAGCAAAAGAGTTTAAAAAATAAATAAATAAAAATATCGCCGCCGGCGATCTATCGCCGCCGGCGGGCGATCGATCGCCCAAAACGCTGTTCCAGTGGTGGTTTGCGCGATCTCGCGTGTTTTGAGTCCCTAGGACTCCCAATGTTATAAATACCCCCTTATACTCATGGGTTGAGGGTTTCTAAAGCTTTCTAAACCTAAAAGAGAATGAGGGAAGTGGATTTTGAGAGATCCAAGAGGAAGAATCAAAGGTTTTGCAAGGAAGAATGGTGAAAAAGCTTAGATCAATCACATTCGCAAGTGCGTGATCGTAGGGAAGCAACCGGGAGAGGTAAATATAACTTCCTTACCATCAATATAGTGATTTTGATATGAACATTATGAAAGTGATAGATCTAAAGTAAGGACAATTAAGATTAAGCATGATTAGGATGTTTCAATCCTTTATGAAAAATACATATGATATTAGAGAATGTTTTGAATCATAATTCCCTTATGAAAAATATATTTGATGTTAGAGAATGTTTCGAATCATGATTTTCTCATGGAAAAATACATGTGATGATTTGATAGTGTTTTAAATTATAATTCTCTTATGGAAAATATATATGATGTTTAGAGAGTATTTTAAGTGATGATTTTCTTAATAAAAAATATATATGATGACTGGAAAATGTTCTAAATTATGATTTTATTATGAAAGATGAATGTGATGTTTAAAGATGTTTCTATGATTTTTATTTCTCATATCAACAAGGGAAAGAGAATTATCTTGTAGTGTGTGGATGATGGAGAATGGAGGAATGGATGATGGTTGAAATTGATGAAACAATTATGAGCTTGCCTGAAAATTTTGATGTGTTATGAAACTAGGGTTTTGTGAGATTAATTTTATTAAAATTATCTATTGAAAATTAGGCATGATAGATATAATTGTTTCTTATTTTATTATTGAAAACATGATAGATCTATGTTCTATATTGATCAATTTATGAGAAATTCTGCATGTTTAAATTTATGCATGATTTACAATCATCATTATTTCACTCACACTGATTCACGAAATTAAATATGAATATGCATGAGAATAAACAAGATGATAAGTATTATGCAAGTACACAAGAACACGACCATGATGTATGATTGGGTTTTGCACTGACCGAGTACCCACAAGCCTAAAATCAAGGCAAGACCAGCCGTATACACCGGCGAATGCATAGTCAAGCCGTGTACACCGGATAATGTGTAGACAAGCCGTATACACCAGATAATTTGTAAACAAGCCATATGCATCGGATAATGTGTAAACCGTGTGGTACCTCAGAAAGTAGGGTATATGTTAGTCCCTACCCAATATATAGGATAGAGTTATATTAAGTTATTGCATTTGCATGTTATTGGATACATTCACGAACAAGAAAAATAAGTAAGATAAACAAGACAAACAAGTACAAGTGATCATGTGTAAGAATTGAAATTGAATTATGTTTTCGCACTCTAAATTGTTATATGTTTACATGTTATGCCGAATTCTAAATTATGTTTATATTATTAGATAGGATTTCATATATACGCTGGGTAACTTGTTACTCAGCCGATGACTGTTGTTGTTGGCAGGTTCTAGATTTGACATCTGTACTCCAAGACCTTGGGAAGAGGAAGAGTACGAGGAGGAAGAGGAAGAGGAAGAGCCAACAGTGATTACCTCGATGGTGAATGGAATTTGGACCGTTGGCCATATACTGGAAATTAGATTACTAGTATTTTGAGTTCAAGTTTAGACATTGTAATAGACTAATTCTAGATTTATAGTTAGTTTGAATTTGATGATAAGGAATCATAGAGGTTGATTCTAATTAATTTTGATGTTTTAGTATTTATTTCAGATATTAGACTTGATCAGTATTTATTTAAAGAGAAAAATTTTCAGGTTCATGTTTTAGTATTGCCTTAAATGTTTTAAGAGAGAAAGTTATGGAAGTTAATGATTAAGTCACGTGCCAAAGTCTCACATTAAGTTAAGTGGGATTTTGGGGTGCAACAGTTATAACTTGTTAATTCAGTGGAGAAAGTTTCTCCAAATATTAAAGTATCGCAAACTGAAACAGGCACAACATTTGATTTTGGTTGGAATACTACAACAAAGGAGGCTCTAGATTTTTGGGAATCAACCAACACTATTACATGGTAACTATAATAGGATTAACTGGTCCACATGCATCGATCAAAACCCTTACTATGGTGAAGCATTTCTACACTCTTGCTGAAAGAATAGATTTCCAAGAAGACCCTCATAGCACAAGAGAAAACCTTAGTGATTTTTAGCAGATCGAACACCAATGAGTTTCAAAGATCAATAGAACCCAACCTAATCCTACGGATCGAAAAATCAAAGAAGGTTTCAGCAAAACCCAATCAATTTAAAGGAAAACCCTGCAAAAGAAATTTAGCAAAACTCACTTGGGTAAAATAGGAATTCTTATGGGTTCTATAAAGAAGAACCAAGAGTTGCAGCGGAATCCAAATGGAATTTCTAGCAAGGACTATATGGGCATTAAAGAGAAAACACGAATGGACAAAATCCACATGGGTCTTTATTTTAACAGAATCCAAATGCATCCTATCCAGGGAGAATGCATAGGTACGGTTGTCTGCATCTCACAATAGTCATCCAAAATGACTATGACAAAAAATTAGCTGATTATAAAATTATCTCAAATTTGACTTTGTTAACCTCAACCCAAGCCACACATCCCAAACTTCCATTCTAACATATTAATGTTTATAAAAAAAATCGGCCTTAAGATTGTTGTAAAAATTAGAGATTATTGAACATGCTAACAAATATGGAAATGAAACTTAAACATTGCATATAAAACAAAAACATTTTGTCAATATCAATTTAACGAAATACTAAAAATTATAAAAAGTAGAGAAACTTATCGATTAGAATTTCGACTGAGGCACGATACTAAAATCACTGTCCTTAAGACCGATTTCGCCCCCCTTGGAGTATGTCCCTTGATGCAAATGGATTATGGCAGCCGATCTCCAGGATTCAACAGTTGCAGTCTAATAGCGTGCACTCGCAAATTAGACTCACTAATGAACTTCTGATATGGCACCCAACTCGAAAGAAAAACCTGTTGTGGAAAAGGCAACAATAGAAATAACCAGACGAAAAAAAAGAAACCAAAAAAACACACACACAAAGGATCACAAGAGATATACGTGGTTCGGCAACAACCTACCTACGTCCACAGGTCAAGATCTGATCACTTCTTTATTCACAGAAACCTTGAGAAACCAGTACAAAAGCACTCAACTCACCTTCTCTATGAAAACCCAAAGAAGAATCCCTATCTATCCTCCCTAAATCTTTCCCAACCCGTAGTATGCTTTAACCCTTTCTATTATCTCTCACTCCTAATGCAAAAACATTCTTTTGATCCTTTCAAGATGATTAGATACAAACCCTAGACCCATAATACCCTATTTATAGGCCTAAACAAGAGACCTAGACTAATAGAAAATCCCCCAATCGGAATAGGGGTTTCCCAAAGCATATAAAGACTAAAATAGCACTTTCCCAAAAAAAATTCACGCAAAACGGTGCCTCGGGCGATCGATCCCCCTTGGTGGGCGATCGATCGTCCCATTTTATTTTTGCCAAACTTCAACAATCTCTACTTTTGACAAAAAATCCGCGACACCTTCGCAACCAAAAGAACCAATTTGTTAATCACCCAAGCAAACTTACAAGATAGAACACCACATCACCCACATCCGCTGAGGACCTTCACCTCGAACCAAAATCTCTCTCAAAATTTTGAAACACCGTTTGCAATTACTACAAACCCGTTTGTAAATACCACAAATTCCCGCTTTGACCTTGCCCGTCTCTGCACCATCTGCGAAAGAGACCCACCAGCTACACACACCCTTAAATCCAACCCCGGAAAGCACTCCACCGGATTCGATAAAATATTATCAAAACCCCTGTGTAGCCTGAAAATACATTCTCCAATCAAGAAGAATATCGGACAAACACATAGACCCGTCCTCTTCATTAAAGGCACATCATCACCTTGTCCATCCTTACGAAAACTTACCGGAACACCCATCTCTACACTGACTGCAAAAGAGACTTTAGGTGAGCTTTCTACCCTCTGCACAATATCAGGTTTTAGTTTTCTTGCAGACCTTGTAGTCGCTTCACCTACCACCGTATTTCCCTTCAGGAAATATAATCCACCACACTTCTTCCCCTTTATCAAAACTAAGAACCCTATTTTCCCCACTTTATTTTGACAACTCCACTTGCAACTGCATAGCAACAACAATCGGAGTATAATTGCCCGAGTGATATTAAATTCCTTCGCAACTTAGGGACACAAGCTACCCCTCCCAAAGTCTGAATAACTCCATCAAACATTTTTATCTTTACATTACCAAATCCCGTGATTTTACATTTAAATTTATCACCCAAGAACACTTTTCCTTCCCCCTTTTGGATGTATCAAAAAATTCCATATTTGAGCAAATATGACATAAATCCCCCAAATCTAAAATTCACTCACTAGAAGAATTGTCCATACCTTTGGAGACTGTGAAAGCATCTCCGATGTATTCCTCATTATCTGTTGCTATTTCCGTCAAAGAATCTCCTCCGGAAGAATTCTTCTTCCCATCAGCACGCCTCGGACACTCCCTTTTGAAGTACCCTAATTCTTTACAATGATAGCACTGGACCCCGCCTTTTCCTTTGGATTTGGATCTGCCCCTACCTTTTCCAGATCCTCTCTCTAAGTCCCTTCCTCCTCTCTGAGCAACTATGATATGATTATTTCCATCATGCGATGGTTTCCACCTAATCTAGTAAGAAAGTAGCGCCACCGTGACCTCCTCCATCAGTAATGTATCCTTGTCATACATGAGGGTTGTCACCAAGTGATCATATGAGTCTGGAAGTGATGTAAGATGCCCCACGGCCTGGTCTTCTTCATCCACCTTGACACCAACTTTTTGCAGTTGATTCAAGATCTGGTTGAACACATTAATGTGCTTCATGAGATCTGCGCCCTCTACCATCTTTAAGGTATTGAACACTTTTTTCAAGTTTAACCTGTTGGTAAGGCTCTTTGCGATGTAGAGCATTTCCAACTTCTTCCAAAGATTCAGTGTCGATTCCTCATCCATAACGCTATGCATCACGTTATATGCAAGATAGAGGCGTATTGTGCTGATTGCCCTCGCCTACCTAGAGGGTTTATTAAACCACACTTCGCTTTCCACTTGACTAGAGGTAAACCGAAGGGACACCAATATGATAAGGAAAATCAAACGGCCATGATCTCATTTGGGCAATCTTTTGTGTATGATCAACTCAGGTCACCCCTGATCTCCCCTAGGCTGCAAAGACTCGTGGTCGACACTAGGTACACGATCAAGAGCATCCATGTGATGAACGCTTCTTAAAATAAAAAGGATAAGCAATCCCAATAAGGCTCCGCAATGATGTGTGTAAGCACCCCAATTTTGCACCCCTTTTAGTTTTTTTTTACCTTCCAAAGTTTTCAAAAATTCCTCAAAAACTCTTCTTAAAACCTCTCTTTAAAGTCTATTCTAACATGCTTTACTTTCTGGAATCGACCCTGAAAGCATAAAAAGGACTAAAATGCCCTTGTGATGGAAAATGATCAAAATGCCCCTGAAAAGTGTTCAAAAGGTATCATTTTATCCAAAATAATTTCACAAAATTTTTGGTTCAATTTTGACTATTTTTGGGATCAAATTGGCCTTGAAAGCATAAAAATGACTAACATGCCCTCGTGGTGGAAAATGACCAAAATGCCATTGAAAAAGTGTTCAAAAATTATCACTTGGCCCAAAATAATTTATAAAATTTTTGGTTCAATTTTGACTATTTTCGGGATCAAAACGGACTTAAAACGCAAAATCGGGCTTTTGGCGAACTAGAAAATGACATGTGGTGAAACAAAAAACAAATAAAAAAACAGAAAAGAATTTGGTTGGTTTTACTAAAAATGACCAGACCTTTTTGAGGTTTTTTGCATGGTCGTTTAAGGTATAAACGACCAGAATTTTTGGGCTTTAAAAGCCTGGTCGTTTATACCTTAAATGACCAGAATAATATGGGTTTTTTTGGCCATTTTTCCTCCGTAAACCGCCATACTTTCCGTCATTTTTGACTTTTATGTCATGGTCATTTTTCACTTAAACTACCAAAACAGATTTTTTCAAAAAAAAAATAGTCCCACATCGGAAAAAATGAGGTTTCTCCTCTTTTCCCTTCCCTATAAGAGCCAATACCCATTTTCAAAGTTCACACCACCTTTCCTTGGTTTTTTTAATTCCTAGGACTTAGAAAACCCTTAGAGATTTATTTCTCAAAAGTTTGAAGTTTGGAAATTTTATTTTCTCTGGAAAGCTCATTCTTTTCCGAAAGTCTATTGGATTTTTGGGCAGGTAACCTTTTATCTTTGTCTTGCTTTTAATATTTTACAAGTTTTATTAACTGCTTAAATTTTAGTTTTTTTTTAGTCTTTAAATTCTAGTTTAGACTGCTAGCCTTGCCTAGTCGAACATCTGTCCAAATTCCAGTTCAAAACTAGCCCTGCCTAGTCGAACCTCTACCCAAATCCGGTTCAAAAGTAGCCTTGCCTAGTTGAACCCCTACCCAAATCCCGGTTCAAAATTAGCCTTGCCTAGTCAAACCTCTGCCCAAAACTCGGTCTAAAAGTTAAACCCTAGATTAACTCTAGTTAAACCCAAGCTTAGCCCTAGATTTACCCGAGTTAAACCTAAGCTTAACCCTGGTTAAACCCTAGTTAAACTAAGCCTAACCCTAGTTAAACCAAGCTAAACCATAGTTAAACCAAGCCAAACCCTAGTTAAACCAAGCCTAACCCTAGTTAAACCCTCGTCCAAATCCCGATTCAGTTTTACACCAACAAAATCTCATCGCTCCTCAGCACAATCTTAAAAGGCCATTTAGCACCCAAATCGGTGAAAACCATCAAATCTTTCAATCATCCACCATCAATCAATCAAATCAAACCACCAAACTCCCATCCGGAACTACATGTGGCTTGATTCAACTAATAGTGGATACGTAGGCAACCCTGATCGGGTTCAGCTCCCCTAGGAAAGAATCCCTATTTCGTTTCTATCATGTCCATCTCATTACATTCATCACTGTTAATATTATATATGCTTAGCATATAAATGAAATTTCAAGCTTCTCTTACGGTTTCCCCACTTTGATTCAGACTTCGGGAGTAGGTAATCATCCTCTGATGGGAGTTTAGGGTTCCTCACACCTTCCCCTAACTCAACTGAATCCCTTACCCTGACCTCTGACTTCCAGACCATTCCATATCCAAACATTTCAGGGACCTATTTCTCATAGAATTAGATAGGTGGCGACTCTCAACCCAATTGCGATTTATCACTTATTCCTTATCGAGATCTATCCTGATCGGGAATGGGGGTTAAAATTCCAGTACTCACAATGTGCACATGTGAAGTGAGCCTCATGACATCTTTGTCGAAACTCATGCACATGTGCACTCAATGAGGGACACCTTGCACATGTGCCACACATGCGTGTGGTGCTATTGAAGAAGATATTACTCATAAGAACTAGAATCTTATTTATCTCGCTTTACTTTTGTTCTTAGGGCGCTTTACGTTTGTCCACATGGCAATGTGGGACTAAACTAAAAGAGGGAAAATGAGCCAGTCTCACTTAACAGGTCAAGTGAAATGGAGGGATTATAGTAAATTTAAATAGGTACTAAAGTTTAAAACAATTTTAAAAATCACTACAACCTAATTTGAAAATATTAAAATCCCGTAATTTAAATCACTTTTCAATAGTCGCACACTACATCCCAAATAGGGGTGTCAACTGGCAAATTTGGGCCTCCGAAAAGCTCTTGTGAAAGTGCTACTCAAAAGTAGCAAAAATGCAGGCTTGGCCTATTGTCACCCCCAATTTTTTATATATTTTTTTGGATAACCGTGGATATGCTGAGCCTTGAAAGCTCAGACAAGCTCAAACTAGTCTAATGGGCTACATAGGAAATACCCCCACCCCATGCAACCATTAGTGAGGGGAGCCAGGAATTCAAGACCACTGGGTTTACAGTTCATCCAAGTGATCACTAGGCTACACCCTAGGGGGTTGTCAGCCCCCAACTTCAAACAGCCAAAAATTTGTTTACGTTTTTTTTAAATACTTTTTAGAAGTATTTCTTCCCTTTTTTTTTTTTGGTTGTTTTGCCTAGCTTCGTTTGATTTTGTTTTGAGTTCCAAGGTTAAACCGGGCCAAACAGGTCGGTTGTGTTGGAATTTTTTATTTTGATACAAATTTTAATGCATTTTTAATGTCTTTTAAAATTTTAATTTTGTAACCATCTTTTGTATTTTAAATGACTTTTATTTTTGTGTAACCCATTTCATTTAGTGGTTGTTTTATGGGTTATTAATGCTCATTATTAATATAAAGAAAAATCTATTATAAAAAGAGTGTTACCTCTAAGATTTCTTGTAGAGAAAAAGCGTAGCATCTCTCAACTTATATCCTGTCGATTTTGAATTGGTTTTGTTGATGTTTGGCAAAAATAAAAAGGGGCGATCGATCGCCCACCAAGGGGGATCGATTGTCGGTGCGCGATAGATCACCCCAAGTGGGGATCGATCGCCCAAGGCGCAGTTTCGCGTGGATTTGTTTTGGGAAAATGTTATTTTAGTCTTTATATGCTTTGGGAAACCCATATTCCGATTGGGGGACTTTCGATTAGTCTAGGTCTCTTGTTTAGGCCTATAAATAGAGTATTATGGGTCTAGGGTTTGTATCTAATCATCTTGAAAGGATTAAGGGAATGTTTTTGCATTGGGAGTGAGAGATAATAGAAAGGGTTAAAGCATACTAGGGCTTGGGAAAGGTTTAAGGGAGGATAGATAGAGATTCTTCATTGGGTTTTCATAGAGAAGGTGAGTTGAGTGCTTTTGTACTAGTTCCTCAAGCTTTCTGTGAATAAAGAAGTGATCGGATCTTGACCCATGGACATAGGCAGGTTGTTGCCGAACCACGTATATCTCGTGTTCCTTTGTGTGTGTTTTTTTGGTTTATTCTTTTTCGTCTGGTTATTTATATTGTTGCTTTTCCCACAACAAATTGGTATCAGAGCTCTGAGTTAATTATTTTTCAATGGCTTTGAAAAATTATGGGTAATTTTCCCTGGAGAAGTTTGACGGAAAAGAGAGTTTCAATCTGTGGCAAAGGAGAATAAAGGATATCCTAGTTCAACAGGGTCTCGCAAGGGCATTGAAGGGGAATTCCAGTAAAACCAGAAAAGATGCCTGATGCAGATTGGGAAGACATTTTATCCACTCATTGGGATACATTTAAGCCTTTCATTAAAAAAAATTAGATCATCTTCGAGGGAAATCCGAATTTAGACTATTAATGTCAACTTCGGTCTATTTATGAAGCCTTAGGGCTAGTTTGAGTTGCACCTCAGTTGCACCCTCCTCAATAGATTTGCACCCAAGAATTTTTTCACTCATTGGGATAAATTTAAGCATTTCATAAAAGAAAATTGGACAATCTTCGAGGAAAATTGGATTTTGGACTCTTCGAGCCAACTTCGGTCTGTTTCGGAGGGCTCAGGGCTACTTGGAGTTGCACCTTAGTTGCACCCTCCTCAATAGAGTTGCACCCATGACTTTTTTGACTCATTGGGATATATTTAAGCATTTCATTAAAAAAAATGAGATCATCTTTGAGGAAAATTAGATTTTGGACTCTTTGGGCCAACTTCGGTCTGTTTCGGAAAGCTCATGGCTAGTTGGAGTTGCACCTCAGTTGCATCCTCCTCAATAGAATTGCAATCAATGTTTTTTTCACTCCTTTTAATACATTTAAGTCTTGCATCAGAAAAAATCAGGTGATCTTTGAGGAAAATTAAATTTTGGACTCTTAAGGACAAACTTCAGTCTTTTTCGGAGGGCTCAGGGCAAGTTGGAGTTGCACCTCAGTTGCATGATGCACCCTCTTCAATAGAGTTGCAACCAAGGTTTTTTTAACTCTTTGGGATATATAAAATCCTTTCATAAAAAAAAAAAGAGATTGTCTTTGAGGGAAATCCGAATTTGGACCCTTAATGTCAACTTCAGTCTGTTTACGAAGCCTTAAGGCTAGTTCGAGTTGCACTCTCCTCAATAGAGTTGTACTCAAGGATTTATATAATAGTTACAAGAGGAGTGCTAACCTCGATTGCATTTACATACTCACCCTTTAATTATATAACCTAAGGAACTATAGGGGGGTTCCAAAAATGTCTTGGCACAAGATCTTTTATTTTATACCAAGAAGTTGAAAGTATGAAAACATGGATTAAGGCTAGCATTGCTTCCTTTGTCTTTATTTTTTTGGTAAGTAGATAACTTCATTGACAATTACGAGTTATGTACATATGAATAACTCGGCCCTATTTGCACTTGGGGAAGATCCCTTGGAGACAAAGGTTGACGGATACTAATGTTCAGTGTCTGTTGGTCAAGGTCATGAGCCCTTCAATTAGTTGATCTAGGGATAAACTTGAAGATTACTGTGAGACCAGTTTGCCGTAGAAAGTTGATATCCACAAGGATAGGAAGAAACTCAACATGACTATCATCGATCTCCGCATTCAAGAAGTCTATGATTGCTTTAGAGTGAGATTCCACTACCACCTGTGGCCAATGGTGGGATATTGCCAATTGAACACCAGCCCGGATGGCTTCTGCTAGGTTTTTTTTCAACTCAAGAAAACCCCTAGGATTTATTTTTCAATACACTTAGTGTATCTAATGTTTCTTCAAGAAAAACACCCAAATTATTTGGAATGCCAAATTAATTAGTTCAATGTCAGACCCTATCTAATAGGAAATCTGAAAATAGCAACTGGTTCAGTTTGCAAGAATAGAGTTGGCTAGTTTATGACTTATTACCTTTCAGAGGGGCAGTGAGACGTAGAATTTCATAATAAACCCTAATAGATATGTCAAAAGAACATTTGAAAAAATAGAACTTATGCCCCAAAAATTACATAAATATAAGCATAACAACGAAATACCGAACAAGAAACAAGGACCGAGCTAAGGAAAAAAATCATTTATTTTCCACAATATCTAGATATTAAATTTTACTACAGTAGAAACAAATAAGAATGTAGCTACGAGAAATGAAATTTGCTTCAGATTTAATTTGCAGAGATACCAAATGGCTTATTAGAAGAAATTGGTATGGAAGCCATTGAAACCGTGGAGAAGGATCAATCTTGGGACACAATGGCTGCTGCAGATTCTCAACTCGTTAGAACATTCAAATAATATATCGATTTGCCAAAAAAAAATACAGAGAAACAGCATAAGAATGATTGAGCTAAGGAAATAATTTATTTCTTTTCACAATACCTAGAAACAACCATTGAGATGGAATTTGCAAACATACCAAATAGGGATATCTGATTTAAAGAAATTTAAATTAAAGTCGTTGAAACTGTTGAGATGGATCAGTGCTTGGGCATTTGAAGAACTCTTTATGGGTGATCCTTCATCAATTTGCAGCATCCATTTGAGAATGCTTCAACTCTCTCATGTGCTCTGTAGAGAAAAGAGAGAAGAGGCACACTTCAATACAGAGAGGAGAGAGCCCATTACTCAGAAGCGAGAAGAGACACACTTCAATACCTATGGGGTACCTAAAGTAAGAGAGAAGGGAGGAGAGAAGCCATTAATCAGAAGAGAGAAGAAGCACACTTCAATACAGAGAGAGGAGAGAGCATGTTACTCACAAGAGAAAAGAGAAGAGAGAAGAAGAGACAAGAGACAAGAGACAAGAGGAGAGGTTCCATTCCCGCCCAAACCAACGCCTTTAGTTGGGTTTTCTTGAGTTTCGGTAACCTGCTACTGCCGGTAACCATTTAGAAATCGTGGAAAGATCAATGGCCAGGATTCTAGGGTATTTAAACTTTAGATACCCCCATAGGTATTGAAGTGTGCCTCTACACATAGAGGTGGTGTGTGCTCGTAAGAATTCCAAAATCACCCGGGATTTCAAACCTCGGGGGCACACCTTCCCCATACCAGCTTGAGCGTGCCTAAGAGTACACAAGAAGGCTTGAGAATCAAAGGTAGCGATTTTAGATTTAGAAGTGTAGAGTGGCGAATATGTGGAAGGAGAAGAGCCCTGGTGTGAAGATTCTCTGGTTATGGACCTTCGGAACAGCTGCTGGTACTCTATTTATTTCTCCAACCCTAAAATCTTTTTTACTCTCTTTATTTCCCCTTCTGAATAAAACCATTTTCCCCACCAGTTCTTGTGACCAATGTTGTGAAGACGAGGCTAAGAGAAATGGAAAAGCTCATGAACAATGACGACGAAACAACTATAACTCCGATTGGTGACTCTGATGGAGTTCTTCGGGAGGAAGAATCTTAGGTATAATCCATTTATTTTTAGTTACTCTTTAAGTCTTTCTTGATTTAAATTTTTAGAGTGGATTTTGCTTTGGGAGCAACATGTTTGATGATTCGTAGCATATTAATTTCTTATTATTTATCAAGTAACGAATAACGATCCAGGATCGTAACATATGTTGTGAAGGACATAATTAAACCACCCAAATATCTTCACATTTATTTTTCTTTACCTCATGAAGATTTTTCTTCAATTATTTACTAAATTTTTTAGGCAAGTTAGTAAATGCTATTAGAAGACGATTTTCTTGCGATTTGGGAGTCCCACATTGGTCAGTGACTGTTGGAACGCGTGCCTAAGAGTACAATTGGTGCCAAGCCAATGGGTTTGTGATTCCCCAAGTTGGTGCATTTCAAAATTTCAAGAATGGGAACTTAATGATCAGTAGAAATGTAGAATGGGTGGTTGAAAGATTGTATTGCCGCAACTTGAAATCTCTTTATTAGCCTTTTTTGTGTGATCTTCTTGGGAATTGTCACTCTTTTTGGGATCCGCCATCATAATTTTTGCTGCTACAACTTGAAGTTATCCTGAAGATTGGTGGTTGAGGTGGTGTGGTGAAAATTGAAATTTAGCACTTTAACCTTGGCGTATACACAACATTCATAGGGAGTTATTGGTCTTTAACGTTTCCGGGAGTAGGTTGTTGGATCGATTCTCTCTCTACACCCTTGAAGGTTTGAACTTTTCAGAGGTCCTGTTCTTGTATAAATTTGGGTTGTTTGAGAAGTTGTGATCTGGTTATTATGAGAGAAGTGAGAATTTGGGGTTCTCATGAAGGAGGATTTGTACTGGATCATTTGCAGCAATTCTAACTACAGGTGTGACATTAACCTTAGATTATAAATCTGAATGGTATTTGGATTTAGAGCTGGTAGAACATATTTAAGTTTGGATCTGAACACCAATTCACCTGCCTGCTAAAGAGGCCACAAAGATAAGGGTGGTTATAATTTCCCTGCTCTCATTGTCGACAGCTTGGATGTACATCCAAGAAATGCTATCATATAATTGGAAAATCTAATAGACATTTAGTGTTGGCAGTTATGCCTTCCCTAAGCGGAGCTAACCTTAGATGAAGGCTGAAATAAAAGTACCATATTAAATGATCTCCTGAACTTGTGGTCTAGTTTGTTAGATTTTATATCAACATTCCAAAACAGAAGTGTATTCCTCCCAAGATCTCGAAGGAACCTTTTTTTCCAGTTAGTTCGATAAGATCTCTCAGAAAACAACCAATGTATCTATATCATCCTCCAAGTCATCTCTACCACGGGTGGTTGATACAAGTGTTACAAATCGCATGGGTGGCTTAAAACTCTTACTCGAAACTGCCTTTTATTATTTAATAGGATCTTTGATTAAATGGAAAATGATTCTTCCCCCTTTTGTGTGTCTTTTCGTCATGCAAAATTAAAGAACAAGTTAGTTAATAAGAAATACGATATAAAGCTCAGGAAGGAAATTCTGGGTTATGAAACGAATCACCCCTTCTGGGTGTATTTTTTTTCTTCTTCTGATCTTAACTCCATTTATTGGCTCTTTTACAAGTGTTAGACTAGGATCTGAGCAATTCAAGAAGAATCAAGAATATTATGGGTGAGATACGATATTCTTCATGCCCTTCCTCCCTCCTTGAGGCCCACAATGAGAATTTTCCATCCGTATTGGCTTGTGAAATGCATATTACAAGATATGGAGACGTAATACAGGTAGAACAGCTTCCATCCTATTGGGTCGAAGAACACACTTATCCCAATCACAACATTTTAATTGCGCTTGAGATACCTCTCTGGTTGTGCTCTATCCTACATTCCAACACAACTCATAATGAAGCACCTTTCGACAAATTCTACTTATCCCTTGATGGTATTTAGCAGTGTTACAAATTTCGTTCTCGGATTTTTATCGGCCGAAGTGTTACAAATCTGAATTTTTTTTGGGTATTTCTCGCCTAAATCTTGACAATGATTAAAAAAATATATTGAAATTACAAAAAATAGTAATAAATAACACCAAGTTATAAGTTCATAAAACCAACAACATTGTGTATTTCTCATGAAAATTTTAAAATCTCAATTAAATCTCGGCTAAATCTCAAGATATATATGGGATAAAACGAGAAAATTAAATTTCTCACAAGATTTATAAAATACCGCGATAAAAACAGAGTTTTAAACTTTAGATATTTTTCTCGGTTTTTCTCAGGAGCAATTAGGTTTTTCTCGGGAGATTTGTAACAGTGGTATTTAGTACTTTGATCAACAAACTAACCATCTTTAAAGTAGATAATTGTTGCAAAAGGATGAAAAAAAAACACTTTAAATTCCATGAACAACATTATACTGGACAAATAAATCGGCTGTTAGTTTTGATTTAAATTTAGGAGTTTTAGTAGATGGTGGATCCTCCCAGAAGCTTGTGCCCCATTGATTAAAATGGGTAGAGCATCCTATTGGTCGAAATGGACGGTGCATCCTATTAGTAAAAATGAGCAGTACGTCCAATTGTTCGAAATGGGCACCTTGTCCTATTGGGTGAGATGACAGCGCTTCCTATTGGATGAGATGGGCGGTACATCCCATTGGACCAAATGGGTGGCATGTGCCATTGGCCAGAAGGGCGGCAGATCTAAGTGTCCAAAGTTGATTGGGTCAATGGGTGGCTAGACAACCTAGACCTGCGAAGGTGCAAGATCCAATGTTTTAAATCTCGATATCGCTTGACATGTCGAGCCATGGAAAAAAGATATCCCGGGGATATATTGTTTATCAGTGATTTTGAAAAAAATGGTAAAAAAAATTAGACAAAACATGGAATTTTGCAATAGTACTTCAAGAAATGTTAAAATAGATGTTAATACATATTTGATAATAAAACCATTAAAAAAAACAACAATGACATAAGAGTCTAACATTTTTTTTTTTGGAAAACAATAGATTTTATATTAATTATAATATAATTAACTATGATTTTTAAAATAATTAACTTATTATAATAGTTAACATTTTTTTTATCATATTTATGTAATGGTTTTCCATATTACACTAATTTATTTTAATTTATCCATAATTTATGCATAATTTCTTATTTAGTCTTTAATTAAGAATTTTATTTTGGTTTTTAATTTAGTCTAATATGATTTAGAAAATAGGTAACTGCTTTTAACATGTGTCTAAGTGTGCCTAACACCTTCGTTGAGCACAATTGAATCTCTTATGTGTTTTAAACCATTTGCCTTACCATTGGATAGTGTAGAATTCCTGATGGTGACATCAACGGCTTAGATCCTATTTTTGATGGAGATCCATTGTTGGATCTTATTTTTGGTGGAGATCTACCGTTAGATCTTGATGTTGAGGGAGATCCACTGTCAGGTCGAGAGCGAGAGGATTTGAGGGCTATGATTAATCTATAGGATGGCGTGGCCCATCATAGATGGCCGGCGCCTTTATTAGTTATCTTAGTTTATTTACTTTTGTTTTAATTTATTAGTATTTGAGATTGTTTTTAGTAATTATTTAGAACTTGTAATAATGACGGTTTAGTAAATAGTTAAACTTAGGATTTATTCTTTTCTTATAAGTACACTCTTTTGGAATTGAGAATTTATAGAATTTTGATGAATGAATAAAATATGGAGCTTTTGCTTTTGGGATCTCCTGTGAAGGGATGGTGTGAATCCAGATCAACCTTGGTGTGAAGCCAAGTTATCCTCTTATTTCTTCTTCTATTTTCTTTATTTTTTATTTTCTGTTTTTATCTTGCAAAACCTAAATTCCCCAACCCTAATACAGCCACAGCCCTATCCCCTTGTTTCCCTACTGTTGCATACCTATCCCATGCCGCCCCAGCCCTTCCTCTCACCCAACAGCCTATCCTCTCTACTGCTACAACCCTATTCCCTTGCTGCCCCAGCCCTTCCTCCAACCCTGCAGCCTATCCCCTTCACAACCACAGCTCCTACAGCCTCTTTAGTGACTGCTGCACCATCCCAGTCCTTCTCCTTCAGCCGTCAGTCTCCATACTCCTTTCCCCTTATTCCCCTTTAGCCGCCAGGCCCCATACCTATTTCTCCTTCATCCTACAGTCCTCCAATTGCCGCAACCATCCCTGTCCCATATTACTACAGCCTCCTTTTCCCTGTCCCATATTGCTACAGCCCGCTTTTTCCTGTTTCCTTCAGCCGCAACCCCCTTTACAGTATTCCATTACAACCCTAGCTATCTCTACACATGCACCCTTTGGTGTAGCACCCCATTGCCATTACAGCTGGTATTATCTTCTCCAAAACCCTAAAACAGCAAACCTTAGGAAATCCTAACCCTACATATATTTGAATGTCTCTTGCTATTGTTGATGGGCTTTATGATTCAATTCGACATTGCTTGAAAACCTACTTACATGTATGTTCCGATTCCTAATCATTGTTGAGCCTAGACTAATCTTTGAAATCCTCAATTGAATATGGAAACCAACATTGGTTATCGGTTGAAATCCCTAAGCTAGTGGAAGTTCCCACTTCCATTACGATCACTCAAATTAGATTTGAAAATTTATTATTGCGGGATTGTTACTTGACCTAGGGTATTAATAATTTCCTTTTGTTGTAATTGTGGAATTAAGGTATTTAATGTTTTCATTACTAACAAGAATCAATTTTTGATTTCTCAATCATATCATCCTAGGTTAGTTGCATGGTCTTGCATCAATTCCTATTTTCCCACACAAAATTAAAATAGGTGGTGACTCCAAATTTTAGTGACTTCGGGTGTTCTAGATTTGGGAATTTCTCGGTTTGGAATGCTGGTCAAAATCTGTTGCTCACACGCCGAATTGGTTGAATGGGCAGCACATCCTATTAGTTGAGATGGGCAAACCATCCCATATGAGTGCAATTGGGCCAAAGGGCAGCTAGGGTGTCCATTATTGATTGGGTCCCTAGGTGGCTAGACTTGGGAAGGCGCTTAGATCTGAATGGATCCAATGGGCGGCCAGTCCTATCTTCTTCCTCAGTTCCTCTATAAATAGGGAAAGGGGTTAGACCTAAGAGCATAGTATTAAAACTCGGCGAGTCAAGTCGAAATTCGGCCGAGTCGACTCGACTCGACCCGACCAGGTTTCGAGTCAAGTTTGGGGCAAAACTTGGTTTTGACACTGAAAACCAAGTAACTCGTCCCGACTCGCCCTGACTTGCCCGAGTTGCATTTTTTTTTTAAAACAAAAAAATGAGTAAACTATCTACCCGATTGATTAAATTATGTTTTTTTCCTTTTTTTTAACACACCCCACCCACTCTTAAGTATAAATACAAAACAAAAGGGGGGTGTTTAGTATATATTAAATTATATATCTCATTTTAGGCATGTTTTATCATTAATTTTGAATATATACTATATATATAGTATTAGAAAAATATTATATATGTCCGAGTTTTAGGTGTCATTACTTGGACGAGTTTTACCCGAGTTTCCGAGTTGACTCTACTCAGCAAGTTTCCGAGTTGAGTCGAGTTTTCGGGTTTTAAAACACTGCCTAAGAGTATTCAGAGAGACCATTTGTGAGGCCCTTATTTGAAGGTCTCATCTAAGGAGAGTGAAAATCAGATAGGCCCAGGGCCTTGAACCAGAAGGGATTATGGGTGCAACAAGATGGTGCCACGTGACCGTGTCCAAAATCCAACATCAACAAAGGTTTGCTTGCTCCTGCATATTAGCAAGAAATTTGGCATTGAATTTATTGTTGGATGTGTTCTAAGGAATGAAAGAGAGGCGGGCGAGCAAAGAGGAAATTGTGATAAGCAAAATGCTATACTCATGTTGAGCAAAGGAAGACATTGGTTTTGGCTGGCCAAAACCTGTAGAGATTATATTCAAAGGAATGGTCCGGGCTCATACTCTTGCCGCATGATTGGGGCATGATAGATGATTATAGATGAGCAGGAAAACAAGTCGGATCTTTTTGAATTTGTAGTACAAAAGATTCAGAATCTATTTTTTAATGCCTGATGGACTCTGAAGGCATTCTATGGTATGCCTGAAATGGGTCTTGAAAATAGGTGGTCAGATCGGTCGCTATTGGGCTTTTAGATGTACTTAGGTACAGGTGGTGGCTCAGGCTTATTAATAAAGCCCATTTCCCACCCTTTTTTTTTTCTCCCTTTTTTTGTGCATTTCTTTTTCACACAAACCAAAGTAAGAGACAATTTCCTTATTTCAAATTTTGAAGGTTAGACATGTTCACAAAAATCCACTTAACGGCTCCAGTAAGAAGTGTATTGTTGCGAGTTGATGGCTCTGAAAGGGGTAGGGATAGGCCAAAAATGATGTGTATAGAGTTAGTGACGAAAGATTTGATAACACATGACTTAACCGAAGCATTAACTTTTAATACAACAGAATGGTGGACCTGAATTTGTATTGCTGACCCCAAAATATTTGGAATAAGGCATGGATCTGTTACCAGGGAATGTGGTGACAACAGTGAACATGAAATGTAAGCACCTGGGATCAGAAGATTGGAGGCGAGTTGGTGGCGAAAGCAGAAAATAATGAGACTTAGTGGATGGGGTTGAGCAGCGATGAAGTTGTTCTTGCTGTATCCGACGGCAGAGATTCTCAATCATACAGCAGCTTGTGGTGATGTTAAATAAATCACCGCATTGAGATCCAACAATAAGTGGACTCTGGCACTGATTGCAACCACAGTGGGTGACAATTTATGGTATGGTGGGTATCGGTGCAACAAGCCAACGACGTTATGGTTGTAGTAGCGGCATTGTGGTGCAGCAGTGAGGTGGGTATTGATCATAGCATGTACGGTTGCAAGTAAGGGTTTGGTGGTTTCAGTGGTCGGCATATTTTGTGACTATGACCATGCTTCTAACAATGACAATGAGGACAAGCGCCTGTGGCTAGGTTGGATAGACCCATCCATGGACTAGAGATTACCACAGGCAGAGAGAACCGGACGATAGTCAACAGCCATACAGTGGACAGTGGCTGTTGATGAATTCAAATATTTGTGGTGAATTGTTGGTGGCAGAGATAATTAGTTTATTTTTTAAAAGGCTCCCGTGATGGCTCTCCCGAAAGAAGGTCAATTGGTGAGTTGGGACCAAATATATTCAATTCTGAGAGTGGAACACTGGGTCAAATAATGATGAAAGGTCTCAAAGTTTCATGCCCGAAGAGTGACAAGGTATTGTGCCCCCTGAAGTACAAGATAAAAGGAGTATACTGCAGGTCCGATTGACCTATTTGATGCCATTTAAAAAATACCAGAGTTTATAGATGAAAATGTGATTATTACATACATCCTAATAAGGGTTTGCATAGAAGTGTACAAAGATAGAATGACAACAAATACTAAGTTAGTTGAATGGTATTGCTATTAATTGAGATGAGCTGTAATGATATGATCCATCTTATGTACACCTCACAGTAGTAATACATTATTTAATATTTATCACTAATAGAGACACTCCCCTTTAGCCTTCAAATGATCTCTACTAATACACCTCCATTTTTCTTATCTTTTAGATTTGCCAGACTGGAACTATCACAACCTCTCCTTTTAACCTACCTAAACACTGAAACCCGTGCAAGCATATACAGGGACAACTCTGACTCAGTTCTGCTACCTTCAGTGTTCGAACTTCTAGGGGATATATGGCTTCCAAACTCAAATCACACAAGATATACAATACATATGGTGTATTTGCTTGCAGAGAGGTTATGGTGTTATGGACGGCACATACACTTCCAAAAGACTCATTTTGTACCTCCGGACTCTGGAGTGGGAAGTGTGTGCCCCACAAAACATGGTCCAGTTACCAACTCTACACTAATAGAGTTATCACTGCAAACAAACACCTCACTACTTTCACCACCATGATTTAAGTTAAATTTATTATTGTTTTAGTACTGTTATGTTTGCTTCTGATTGATCATTTCTTCTGGGAGCTCAGGAAAGTTTGATGAATGGTTTGACTAAACTAAAGAGGAAGGAGGAACATAATTTGGTAAAAGTAAATTTTTATTTCAGGAATTTTGGGATCTCTGAATCTCTACATCAACATGTAAATAATGTTTGTACTGCATGTAACTTTCCAAGGTTTTATATTGCCTGCTTGAAGAAGCAAAGCATGTCTCATGGAAATTCTAAATTAATAACCTAATTTTGGACAGCCTCCCAGTTGGTATCTGACTTCTACATCTTTACTTTTTTAAGTTGAAGTTAATATTCAAGAAGTCAAGCTCTTCTGTTAATTAACGGGAAGTTGGATTATAGCAAGTTCAAATATATCAAGTTACGTAGCCTATTTTGGAAGTTCACTTTGGGCTCTGTTCTTTTTGTGGGACTTTTAAAGTCTAGAACTTCCATTGTTTCATGCCTAATTTTACTTGATGTCTAGAACTATATTATTCCATAGAGTGCAAAAGTTCTACAAATATGGAACTTTTAAGTTCCACCATAAAATTTGGATTTTATTAGTTCCATGGATGTGAAACTTCTAATTAATTTGAACTCCATAAATCTGAGATACAATAGGGTTAGAAACCCTCTCCCCTCTCATGCCAGACTCTTGCCTCTTGTTTCAAAATATTAATGTTCCGGACTTTTAAATGTTCCACCAAAAGAACAAAACCTTGGAAGATTTCTCCAGACCACCTCTTTCCATGCTGAGTATAACGTGTCTTCTTCCTCTTAATCAGTGCTTTTTCCCAACTATTTGGGGTTGGGCAACACAAATCAATGTTTATAATCAGCACATATATTTTATGCTCAATGTTTAAAGAGGTGGTCTTTCATTTATTGATGCATTCATGCTTGGAATGCTTCCTAGTAGCAGTAACCTTGGTGAAATCATAATATATTCAAACTCTGTTTGAGTGCATAATTGGCTACACCAATGCTTGATTAAAAATGCTCACCTTCATCATTTTTTGTAATTATAAAAAAATTGGTTAGTGGGTCAACCAAACTGATTCTTGCAATGAAAACTTGATAGACCAGTTGCCTGATTGTGATTCCCTTGTTATCTGTGGGACTAAAGAGTATACCTATCTCTAGTAACCTTTACGTGAAAACACTTCCTAGATGACGTGTTCTGTTACTGTTGTTCTGCATTTAGTTTTATTGTAGTAGTGTTTGTTTCAGAGCTAATCTTTCAAACTTGAATCCCTTGTTATCTGTGGAACTTTGCTCCTCTTGCAGAAAAGAGAGATGTCTTAGAATTATCAGTTTCCCGCATTCTGATCAGAAAAATCCTTCGGTACAACATTCTGGATGTACTTGCCATAGATATTTCAAACTTTTCCTGCATGGAGTCCATTTTAATTTTATTTGAAGATCATTGCACAATATTATACAGAAGCTGCTGGGAGTTTGAGTTGTAACAGAAGATACAAAATATACGATTATTGGATCCAATTTTATCTGTCTTGAGGATCTTTTGTCAAATGTCTTTTTATAGGCATCCATGAACCAACCTTGAATTTTGATCCTTTTTCACATTTATTAGCCAGATCTTTTCTCTTGTTTGAGGGTTATTTGTTGAGGGAGATGCTACCGAGACCGAGCTTGCTGCAAATAGGGCTGGACGCAAGGCTGTAAATGACCTACGTTAGTGTTGTAGAGAGGCTTACTTTCTTACATAGTAGGCCACATTAGCATTTAGTATTGCTAATTTTAACTAAATACTAAATACTAACAATTTTTGAGAAAATGAGCAGACAAATAAAGGAGGTTCAACTAGGGCGGTAAACGGAGCGGATTTGAAGCGGATACCACACTATCCGTATCCAATTCATTTACTAACATTCGCTATCCAAATTTGGTCTGTTATCTGATGGATAATATAAAATAAAATTTGTATCGGTATCTGCAATCTCCATATCCAACCAAATTTGGATATTATTCGAATCCATCTATAATCAATCGAATTTGGATATCATCTGGATTTGTCTATCAGGATTCATCCGATCACAATAACCGGGTCTATCTGGATTCATCCGATTACAATAACTGGTATTCAAATGTTTGTTTTGAGGGCATGGATAATGGATGATGTATCTCAATCAAATTTTTTAAACTTGATCATAGATGACTGTAATGTATGGCAATGAGCGTTGATGGCTTGATGTGGGAGAGGCATGGTTGAGATCAAGAGAGCTTTTTTTGTGTTAAAAGGAAAACATAACACACTCACACAGGCGAAAACACAAACACATGTACCAACAAGAGAACTAATTGGGGTTGCGTCCAATAACTATAGGCTATTGAATGCTAATTGGGGTTGCGTCCTAATCATTAGGGGTGATATCGAGCTGAGCTGAATAGTGGTGTGTTCAAGCTTGTTTGTTTATTAAACGAGCTCGGAAATCATGTTCAAGCTTAACTCGTTTATTAAATAAACAAGCTCGAGCTTTACTAGCCGAGCTCAAGTAGTTCACGGGCAGGTTGTTTTATTGGATATAGCTATTTATATTAGGTAAAATATTCACTTTATTATCCTAGACAAATAAATCACGTTGTTAACTAAAATTTTAGTATATTATTATAATAATATAAATGGTATTCTTATTATATAAAATACATTATATACTATTAATCTTTACTAGTATATAATACATGTACTTAATTTTAATATTTAAATGAAATAAATATATTTTAAATATTTTAATAGGTTAATACGTATATATAATCAAACCAAGCTTTTATCGAGCCGAGCAGGGGTGTGTTTAAGCTTGGCTCGTTTATTAAACGAGTTTGAAAATGATGTTCAAGCTCAACTTGTTTACTTAATAAATTAACGATACTTGAGCTTTTAACGAGCCGAGCCTGAGTAGTTCACGAACATTTTGTTCAATAACCACCCCTACTAATCGTATTTCAGCTACCCAATTTTTATTATTAGAAAAAAAAAAAACTCATAGAGAGCTTCAAAGATTCTAAGAGGATCACCTACAGGCTACAAACCCGTATATCTCTTCTTCTTTCAGTAATATCAACAAACATCTTAACCACAATCTAGCCTGAGATATTTACAATCAAAACCCCTAACATCACCTCTCATCTCTTCCTCTCTCAAACCCAACAAATCTCTTAACATTTCCCCAATCTAGCCAAAGATTGATAAGATTGATACGCTCAAGAAGAAATACAAATTTGAGAAGGATGATTGTACGTGGATTGGTTGTGGACAAAGAAACCTCATACCTCCGTGTGAAACTCCCTTGCTACAGTTTCAGGTTCGCAAGAATTAGATTTACCTGTGTAAACTTTGTTATTTACACCTCCGCTTTCGGTTCAGATACAAGATAATGATTTCCTTCTCTGGACTGGTAATGGTGGTGGTGCGGCTAGGGTTGGAGTTGGAGAGGAGAGAGGAGAGAGGAGAGAGGAGAGAGTAGAGAGTAGAGAGGACTTAGGAAAGTGGATTTAAGATTAGAGTTTCTCTTTATTAAACTTAATAGATATATAATTACTTTTTTATCCCCCAAAAAATTCAGATATTACATCAAAGTATAAGTATATTTAATATGATATATAAGGGTATTTTTGTAAAGATATAATAATATATATAAAATTAGTCGGACGAATATTTAGCGGAGCGGATACACCACTATCTGGATCCGCTTCAATTACTAAACGAATACCAGTTTTACTATCCGAATTCGATCTGCCAGATAATTATTTGACAATTCGGATACGGATCCAAATCGGATTTGGATAATATCCGACTCCGTTTACAACCCTAGGTTCCACCACATTACATTATGAAGAGATGGACTAAAGGGGCAAGGGCTGGAATTGTGAGAGATAATCTTCGTTTTGTAATACAAGTAAACCCTAAGGCTGTTTTAGGAAAGCGTTATAAAGGGCAAAGGCGGAGCCAAGAATTTATTGTAGGGGGCATGTTTGGTTTAATGGACTAGGGCTCTGTCCCCAAATTATTATTATTTTTGACTACTAAGTTTTTAAGTCATTTCATTCATACAATCTGTACATTCTTACAAGTATTGTTTCTCCTTGTTTACGGGAGAAGTTATCTCCTTGCCCTATGATTATACCCTATTATGTATTATAATATAATTTTTTTGAAAAGTTTAAGGAACAGTTGGCCCTTATCGAATGACTATTCCTTATTAAATAATTAAACAAAATAGTTAAAAGATGATTTTTTTTGGGAAATTCAACGGGACAATTGCCACATGACTAATCCTTTACGATTATAACCGAAGTCTTTGGAGTCTAATTAGAACACAAAAGTCTTTTAACTCTAGTTAACAACTTAAACATTTAGAGTTAATTTTCTTTTTCTAGGAACCAAGGTTAGGTGGTTGAACCTTAAGGGTTAGTGAATCTTAATCACAATCAAGAGGTATTAAAAGGGACATGTGTTGACCTGTGGGTTGTAATAGACTCCAAAAAAATCCAGTTATAATAGTAGAGGATTCTAAATCCTTAGTTAACTATTTTTTTTTTAAAAATCATATCAAATCACAACAAATCATGATAGAACTCAGGGACAGTTCAATCACACCCAGAGGCCAACATGTGTCCCTTTTAACCTCTATTAATTGTGGTTAAGATTTACTAACACTTGGGGTTCAACAATATAACTTTAGTTTATTATTAACCCTAAGGGTTAAAAATCCTTAACTAGAGTTTATAATTTTTTGTAAATTAATGTTATATTGTTGAACCCCAAAGGTTAGTGAATCTTAACCACAGTTAATAGGGGTTAAAAGGGACACGTGATGGCCTCTGGGTGCAATTGAACTCTCCCCGGCTTCAATCGCAATTGGCTGTGATTGAATCTCCATCCACATTCCATGCCCTATGCCATATATACATACCCAAGAAAAATCAAAAGTTTAGGGGGGACATGTGCCCCCAGCCCCCCCTAGGCTCTACCCCTGATAAAGAGTAGTCGTATCTTTGTTCAAATAGCTTCAAGGGTCACAAAAATTAAATAAGGGTATACAAGTGTTGTTGACCATGCAAGTAAGGTGTTGCAAGATGTGGAGCAAAGTATGAATAATACAAAATAAAAAGAATCTCAATATACTGTCTCACATGGCTATGAGTGTATCATTTTACTAATAAAAGTACAAGGAGTATTCTAAACTTTATTTGGACGTAAATTCATCTTAAATAAAAATATTACCTTTTTAACTTAGGTATCTAATAAAAATATTAATAGAAGTATAACTTGTGGATAATTCTTAGAAGTATAATTTAGTTATCTACTACTTATACTATAAAGAAATAATACTCTCTCTTTGCTCTCCAAACCTCAATCCTTCAAAATCTAGAAATTTTATTTTAAAGATGACATGTGACTTTTCTCTTTAATCCCCACCGTTCAGGTTTGGGACCCACTATCTTATCCTAGAGCCCTCTCTATCTCCACTATTGTAGAGTCCTCTCTAATCTTTAACTCTTGCAGGTTTGTGACCCACTATCTCATCCTAGAGCCCTCTCTATCTCCACTATTGTAGAGTCCTCTCTTATCTTCAACTCTTGGGTGTATTAATAATTTAAGTTTAATACTAATAAACTTACAATTTTCCATTAAATTTTATTAAAATAATAAAAAATTATTATTATAAAATCAGTTTATTAATACAACTAATAATATCTATCAACAAATAAAAAAACTTATATTATTAACAATAAAATTTATTAATTATTATTTTCCTATTTTACTTAATATTTAAATAAATAAATAATATTATTTAATATTAGATATTCTTAAATTATTATCGTGCATCGCACGAGGTCTCTACTAGTAATTCATATGTAAATGTGGATTACAATTATAGGTAATTTTTCTCACTTATTGCACTCTCCTCTTCACAAGAAATTCATCTTCTAATCTTCAATTAATAATAAATTGCTACTAATCTTCTATTCTAATCCCACTACCTCATAGTTAGCCATTAGTTAGGAACTTAGTAACCCAAACCATGGGAATACCTCACCGCTCCTGCTCTCAAACCTCGCACTCACGGTTTGAGAGCAGATTCGCGGCTAGAACGCGGTTATGAATCTTGTGGAGCGCCGATTCTGGTTTCAAAGGCGGTTTGGCTTTTACAAAAGCTGTTTTGCTTTTCAAAAAGGTTGAAAGGTAAGGCTTGATAGTGAAAAGGTGAGGACAACTACTATATTTTGAGTCACTTTTTCACCTTTGTTCTTTTCACCTTTTCTCTTTATTGTTTTCAATCAATTGCAATCGTATACATTGTGTTAGTCAACTTTCTTTTGTTTTCCATTTACTTTTACATTTTATTATTTATTATTATTAAAATTATTATTATTTTTATCAATTTTAGTGAAAGAAAAAATATATAAGAAAATAAGTAATTTTTTATTTTTTATTTTTTTTTTGCGCTCCCACTCCCGCTCACCGCTTTGGTTACTTTGGTTAGGAAGTCTTCTAACTTAAAAGGCAATAGAAACAATGAAAACAACTACAATGAGTCAATGATTACTCTTGTTATTTATTTATTTATTTTATCAATTTTAGTGAAAGAAAAAAATATATAAGAAAATAAGTAATTATTATTATTTTTTTTTTTTTTTGACCCTCCCGCTCCCACTCACCGCTTTGGTTACTTAGGTTAGGAAATCTTCTAACTTAAAAGGCAATAGAAACAATGAAAACAACTACAATGAGTCAATGATTACTCTCATAAGGGACATTCCAACACGGTGAGGACTTATTCCTATCCATTGGTGACTTACAATCTAAACATTCCAACATGGTGAGGACTTATTCATATCAATTGGTGACTTACAATCTAAATAAGCATTGTTCGGTTACCTTAAGTCCCCCTAGAGATGAACTGGCCTAGACTCTAATGGATAGCAGACACCCCAAGGAAGGGCTTGAGAATTACAAGGAGTGGATGATTGATTTGAGGAAGCTCTAAATGGGGTCACCTTTTGAGCTAGGGAATTGTGGGAAACTCTTTGCCGAAACCCCTGTAGATTCTCATCGCCGATATGTGTTCTTCGACTTCGGAAGTCTTCGGAAGGGGTGTCCCACCCTAGGTGGGCCCCACATATCTCTCACACCCCTTTTGAAGTATTACATTCCTTGTTGGTCACCTTTTGATCTTTATCAAAACCCCATATGGGTCTTACCCATTTGGTTAATCACATCTTATGTGATTTCATCTATAAGAGTTTCACAATACCATATAGTAAATTACATGGAGAAATTAATTAATTTAATTCTAAATTAAATTAAAAGCCTTGAGAAGGTCCTAGTGTGTGGGATCTAAAGGGATCTCCTATTTCCAGTTGTGGGACCAAGTGCTTAACCTTTTTTTGTTAAAACCTTGTTATTAGGAAACACTTTCCTATAGCTCTATTAGGATCATAGAATTTTATTTGTGTCTCTGGACTTCCACCAATCACAATAATATCCATTAACACAATGTGACTAACCTCCAGACATTAGAGAATTGCTTGTAAGTACTATCTCACAATATATTTACAAATAAATCATTCCACAATCCGATATCACATGTAAACTTCCGGGATTTGAACAAGTCCACTGTCTAGTCCCTAGCTTAGGAATAGAACTCTTTCTCATGAATATTTTTTCATTGAACTAAACTTGTAAAACACTTTTGAATAAAAATTAGAAAAGAACTTACGTATATATATATATATATATATATATATATATATATATATATATATATATATATATATATATATATATATACTTTTCCATATTGAAAAATATCAACTTCGATAAAGACCATTTTACCAAAAAGCACTAGTACTAGATTTAACAGTTCAGTTCAACAAGTATCACCTTGATATCATTATCTCCAATTAAGGAGTAGTGAATTCTTTATTGACTATTTACACATTTTTCCAAACATTGTGTACATGACCCAACGTACCCGGAATTAGTCTTGTGAATTGGACATTGTCGATTGACATATCAAAGCCATATAGATAGGTGTTTGAGAAGATGTTAACCTCTCAGGTCTAAGACAATTTGTCGAATGGATAACTCTAATACAATCTGATAGTGTATTCTATAAGGTATCTACTAGTGACCCCGTTCAATATTATATACTTGTTGCATATACTCACATGTTAGTCAAGAGTCAACATTTTTTGCGAATGAGATTCATCACACTATCTCATAGAACTACACATGTAGAACCCCAGAACTTGGGATCACTGTAGAGTGAATAGTGCTGTGAATAGTGCCAATGAATAGTGTGTTAAGACTTAAAGCCTTGGGTTGTGAAATGGTTGTGTTATTATGTGAAAGAGAATTTTTGGATTTGAAGACTCATGTTCAGCGGATTATGAATGTTTTAAATTCTTAAAGGAGTTTTCTTTTGATTATAGGAGTGAAAACATAATTGGGACAAGTTATATGTTTGAAAAAGAGGGATGCTTAAACATACCCTCAACTTTAAGGAACTCTAGAGTTTTCACCGCTGAACGGAATCAAGTGATTTCTCAATTTTTGGAAAGGTATTGAAACCCTCTTCGAGGTTCATGTTTACCACTTCTTCAGATTTTGAGTCAAAGTTGGGTCAAACATCGGATTTCAGAAATTGGGTCTGCTGAAATTCTGGACTGCTGAAATCCATTTCAGACCAGTCAGCTTTATGGCCATTTTATTATATGAATAAAGCATAATTAGAAGTTTTACAAAACATGAAAGTTGTTTCCTTTTGAAAGAAGAATCCAACGCAAGTTGAATCGTCAAAATCGGATAAACGAGTCAAAAGTTATGGTCAAAATACCAAAGCGGGAAAATAAGGCCCAGGCAGAGTGCCATTTCGGCGACGAAGTGTGCTGGGGGGTTGATTTCGTCGACGAATTCAACTCGAAAATGGCCAAAAACGTCCAGTAATGAGCTGTAACTCATCACCGACCTTGGGGGATATTTTTCTAAGATATTTTGAGATATTTGGCAGCCTTTAGGCTATAAATAGGGTCTGAATTTCGTGTATAAGGGTTACCAAACCCTTGAATGTAATTGAGAGAAGGATTGAAGAAGAAGAAGAAGAAGAGAAGCTTTGTTCCTTTCCAACTGTTCTTCCCCAAGCTCAAGTGAGGTTCCAACCTTGTTAAGCTTCCTTCCTTTAGTGTTCTCAAGCTCACAAATCATCACTAAGGTGATTTCAAAGCTTGGAATTTCTCCAAGGAAATTCTGTTCGTGTTCTTGAAAAAGGGGGTTTTCAAAACCAGTTTTTCCAAAGCTTCAACCAAGCTTTCCTCAAGCTTGATTCAGTACACAGAAGTATAAAAACTTCATTTTTAAGGTAGATACTTTCTACTAGCTTTTAATGGCATAAACCATCTTATAATTCAAGATAAAATCCTTTGAATTGTTCTATGAACTAGTAAGAACTCCTATTATTAAATTGTGATGATGTCATGCCTTAAACCAAAGAATAAAGAGGATAAATAATTCTGTTTTTATTAGTTGTTCCTTATCTTATTATTCAAAGATGAAAAACATGCTAAAAGACTTGAGTTTTGGGGAAAACTAAATGAGAAAACCTTATGTTTCTATGACTTTGGTTGACTAATTGTATATAAGCTATTGCTATTAATGGAATATGTGGGTTATTGATATGTAGAGTGTTTTCTTTATGTCTATCATGCTATTCACAATTGCTACACTGACACAAGAGGAAAATACAATTGCTACTAGATGTATATGCATGTTCGAGGTTTTGCTAAAAGTATAAGCATATAAGAAATAATACAAGAATAAGAAGAGAAAAGTACAAGAAGCAAAAGATGTATATGAAAAGTATAAGAGGCAAAAGAGGTCACAAGAAGTACAATATATTGAAAGCCGACGGGGAGGCACGATAGCAGGCCGCCTGAAAAGGAAAGGGATACTAGAGTCGGACTCCGACGATAGCAGGCCGCCCGGAAAGGAAATGGATACTGGTCGTCTACTCCGAAGGTAGCCAACGGTGAGAAGAATAGTAGGCCCGCCTGGTTTATGTGGGTAGAAGGGTACTAATTTTCCGACTCCCGAGGTAAAAGATGAATACCAAGGTATTGTAAATACCCGTATATGCAAAAGATGATAAAAGATGAGAACCAAGGTATTTTACATACCTGTATATGCAAAGATAAAAGATGAAAATAAAGATGTCTTACGAGATGTTTTACAAGATGGTTTCCGAGATATATGCACATGATAATATTTCGTTTTTCGCGCTCTGATTATAGGAATGCATGTGAAATGATTAAACTGCGATATATGTTGTATTATTGTTTATTACATTACTATCCAGTGGTTTGTATACGCGGAGTATTCAATACTCAGTCGAAGTTGTTATCTTCGGCAGGTACACGTGTTCCCTTCGATGTGTGTGGTCAGGAGCCTTGGATAGAGGAAGAGTACTACGACCCGGAGCCCTCTATGGACCACTACCAGGATGATGGATCGCTAGATAGGCGGCCCGATTTTGAATTCTGCTGACCATGCTAGGAAAAGAAGATATTTTGTGTATGTTGAGAGTGGGACTTGTCCACTCCATATCTTGGATATATTTTGTAGGTTCAGACTTGAACCGAATGATAGGAGTAATTATTATACATTGCTTCCGTTTATCTCCGTCGCGTATATATTGATGTATTTTATCATGTGGTATGTATGCCTTATGTGTCATACAGGATTGTATGATACGGCGGTCACGGGCCAAAGCATCCCTAACTCCTAGGGGGTATTTTGGGTCATGACAACACATGTGCAAGTCATGATGAAGTACGACGCCCAACCAGCACTCTAGAGGCTTCAAATAATATTAGGTTTATAAGGAACTGGAAAATCATATCTCTTTCGCAACCTTTGCATGATTTTCCTACAATGTTACCTATGGAACTTTATGTCATCATCAAATGAGACGGTAATTATTATAGATACCTTTTATAATTGGTTGTGTGAATATGATGTTTGTCTAATAAATATAGAAAAGTCTTTTATTGGCTTTCGAGGGCATATATGTCCAATAATCTCTCACTTGCACTCTAAGCCAATTAGATGTAATGCTCATTTTCTCAGTGATGTTTCTCAAACACCAACTGAGACATAATTTAATATGTATGGGTCTGTCATGTCTGCTTTACCATAACTATTGTAGTAATGCAATACTACCTGCAACTCTTGCAGATTTATTATCAATAACCACAGTTTGAAAAGACTAATCAAAATGATACTGTCCAACAGTCATTTTCAAAAGTTAACTTGCTTGTGTCTTACCATTGTGCAATGCTCCGAACTTATCTGACCAATATTTTATCACATCAACATGTGATGAATATCTGGTCTAGTACAAGTATACTTTCTCATGATATCACATATCTAAGAGAAACAAACTCAATTCCCTAATGCTATGTTTGGTTGTTGAGAGAATAGGTGAAAACATGGAAAAGAAAATAAAATTTTGGATTTCTAATACAATTTTTAGTTGTGTTTTGTCCAATTTTCTTTTCTTTTCCATGTTTTCACTTATTTTCTCGATAACCAAACATAGGGTAAAGGTAGAAAACTATTTTCTTGGAATCTTACTTGCACAAAAACATGATTGTTATTTGGGAGAATAACAATATCATTTTCCTTTTGTCTCTAAACCATTTAGGACTAAGAAAACATAATGTCAAAGTTTTTGTTATTCATTGCAAAATTGCTAGATCACATCTAAGAGAAGAATAATATTCATACCTCATTCACAATGAATAGAATATTATCTTTGCATAGAGTCGGAAAGTAATCACGCTCCCATTAACCAGTTTGTATACAAATGATACTTTCATTCTTATATAAGAATCAAATTGTTTGATTACTTCATCATAATAAAAGTTAGTCAAACTACAGATTCTGGGATCCGTGGGTTCTAGTGTACTATTTAGGTATGGTGAGAGTAGAGAGTTGATCTCTATCAATTCTCATAATTATCGGTCTATTGGGTTTCCGCTTCTAGAACAATTCTAGATTCAGTTTCTCTTATAGAAAAATTGTATTCCTGTTTACAAATATTTTTTGTTATCCAGAAATAGAGACTAAGTATCTCTAATGCGAATCTCAAGCTCATCTTCTATTGAATCATATCTAATGTCGTTCGATTTAACAACACCATCATGCTATAGTTTGTTATGAGAATTATCTGAGACAAGATGTAATGAGAGTAACTTATGAAATTTTTATTAAGAAGTACTCTTCTCAATTATGGAAGACTTACCTAGTTGTTTCTTTATTTCATTGCGGAATTTCTTGAACTTTTTAAAGAATGTGAAATAAAGTTAGCTACCTCTTAATGGAAGACTCATATGATTACGATCATCCGTGTGTACTAATACAATACGGGAAGACACATCTTTCTCCATGATAATTACTTATAGGGCTAAGTTCATAAAGACTAAGAGTTCTACCAGATACAAATTAATTTTATAATAGTAACATCTTCTAAAAAAATATAAGAAATCTAATTTCTACAAGTAATTGACACATACATAGTCTCTAAGAATAAAATCCTATTTTGAGCTAGTTTACATAAAAACATCTCAATGGTGACTATAACAACTATTGCTTTTGTCTCATTCCCAAGTAGAAGATTTATCAACTCGGACTTCTCCTTCTCCTTAACAAACATGCAATTATTGCACTTATGTAAGATCATACCATGCATTAGGAGCTGGAGGTTCCAATAGTTAAGTTGGCCTTGATGAGTACACAAACTGGACAATCCTTTCAAAGGTTTGTCATGTATCCAATGACCAGCTGTTTCACTGTGAAGCACAATCCTTATACTTTCCTTTCTTCTTAGAAGAGCCTTTGTCTATACTACCATAATATATTTCCATTGGAAAATCTTGGATTTATTTCCTTTGCATAAATGCTCGGGATTTAGAAAATCCAACTCTTTTGAATATTTTTGCAAGTAGCATTGAATTCTTCAAAAGTTTTTAGTAATATACAGCATGTGGGATTTCAGACAAACTGATTCCCTAATTGTTCAACATAACCATATTAAAGGACTCCAGGACTTAGTTGAGGATCATATCCTTTGATCCCATAATTTTATTTCAATTTATCTCAGCACCAAGAATTGGGATTTATGAATCCCATGATCTCTATCATATTCTTCGTGACTGAGTTTTCCTAGTCAACTTGGTGTCTACTTGTCCTTTTATATAGTAAGCTGCCTAGTAACTCTTCTGTATTCTATAAACATCTCAAATGAGATTTAACATTAGTAGTGAGAACTTAGGCGATTCTTTAGATAGTAAGCACAAACTTAAGATTCTTTTTCTATTCCAAACACTTTGAATTGGTCAAGAGATTCTCATTAAAGTCTAGGTAAGGTAGTTATAGAATGACATGACAATTAAATAAAACATACATCATAATATCACACATTATAATATCATTAGATAAGGGCTTTCAATCTTTGATATTGCTCATCATTCAGTCAAATTTCATAGACCCCTCAATCTATAAAATTAGGAAATATGCTAATTCATATTTCTGACAAGCATTGGATGTCTTATAATACACATGCAATCTTCCATTTAGGATAGTATTACACATGTACCACAAGGTGGATAGTAACTATCCATCATCTAAACATTTCATGCATAACTCCTTATGTTAATCAGTGATTCCCAATTTTCTTATAATCTCAAAGGACAACATGACTGTCACTGTTTCAGCCGTCATGTTCCTTGGTTAAGTGAAACCTATCATTCTGGTTCGTTATATGATCAAGTAGGGTTATGCCCCCATTTTAGTTGACACTCCGTATCAGGTCATACACAAACTTAGCTACTATAGAAATAAGGTTCTAGGAGTTTAATTTAGACTGAATTATGTCAATACATTTTGGCAAGATAAGACTCAGGTTAATTAATTCCTAGTCTTATTGATAATGGAAGGTCATAGGGCAAATTATCCCGTAGGATAAATTAACCCATTTAATTCACTTAATATTTTTCTTGTGCGAAAACAAAATATCATGAACAAATTATACATCTCATGCATATATAAAAAACATTCACAATATATATCATTGTATCACATGTATAAAACAATATACAAAATTATCACATGATAATAAATCAACTTTCGTTTAATTAGATCAAACTTATTCCAATAGACTCTCACTAGCCCCAAAAATCTTAATGGATCTAATCCAATGGTACAAAGGTCATTTTGATATCGATGGCCTTTGATGGTTCATTCATCCATATGATGGACCATTGGTCATACCAAGCATCATGGGCCCAAAATAACAATTATAAAGTATCTATGTGTATCACTAAAGCCCATAAGTCAAAATGGACTATATTACCATTTAATTCTCCACGAATTAATTTTAGCACATTAGGGTTCACCAACCCTAAGTCTAAAAGAAATTATGAGAGTCTTTAAACAACTCTCTAAAACCTCTACTAGGGTCTATAAGTGTCACTCATGCACTTCCCATAATCGTGAATATTGTTAGCTTACATCTATGTCAATTAAGGCAAAATTATCTCATAATCATGTAAGTAACAAATTCCACGTAAAAATTTCAACATGGACTAAATGCAATACATCTCAAAAGGCTATAATAATGTGTTTTATTTAAACACAAACTTTTTATATTTCAACAAAACACATATTGTGGGATTTGATCTAATTATCCAAAATTTGCACAAAAACGATAATCACATTATCACAAGGGTTATGAACTTTTCTAAGCAACTAAAAGTTATAACAAATCATCATATGAAATACATAATATAACCATACAATGGGTCCACATGATCATGTTATCTTCGAAATCCTACAACTATTCTTGTAGAACGCCTTCCAAGATTTATTCTCCATGCGATCACCATCATCTCCTATCGTCAATTCGATTTCTCCATAGAAAAGATAGCAAATCCTAATACTAAGATTACATCATATTCAAAATAAGAAATCTTGAAAAACCACCCAAAATAGGGTGCTTAAGGAGAGTACAACCCATGAGAAGAAAGAAAAGTGAATAGAAAGAGAAAAGGCAGGATCATGGAACTCATCCACCATTCAACAATAATATATATTGACAATTCATCAACTATGAATAATAACAAGGCATGACAAATAACTTAGAGAGTCCATAACCTCAACAAGGGTTTTGCTAACCTTAGGGAAACTTTTTCCCATATGGTTAAGGTCACTATTAACATTTAATAGAAAAACCCGAAAGCAATGAATAAAGCAAATATGTTAAGAATGAAATCTTAGGGTTTTAGATCATCATTAAAAGAAAACTATTTTCTTTAATGCTTGGGAAATCATTGAGAGAAACAATTTCTCCAAGATTTAATCTAACCCTAAAATTCATTCTCTACATTCCTCAATTGATAGACAAATATAAAACACCATATTAAAATCGGCTAGCCTAGGGATCTCTTCCCTTCCATATTATTTTGATCTAATAACTATTAAAAGACCAAAATAAAAATCAGCAAATTGCTAATTTTTAATATCACCATATATTGATTCCAAAATTATTCAAAATCAATAATAGATGAATTCAAAATTTTTCATAAGGGCCAATTGCTTTCGAGGATTATTTGATTTAACAATTAAATAAAATAATAGTATTAAATGTCCATAAAATAATTGATCTCTATCAATTAAAATTCACTTGAGATAAAACCCTGTGTCCCAACCAATGACATTTATGTAATTACTTGATTAACTATTAATCAAATAAAAACTTATAAATACTATGTAGCCGGTATTTCTAAGCACATGTAATTGATCCAAATCAACTACAATAATTATGGTATTATTCTCATAAACCTTTTAGGGACCATAAAGGATATCATAATTAACATTTAATTAAATGATAGTATGTAGACTCGAAGTAGATAATTAAACAATTTAATTAAATCTCAGCTCGTGCTCTTGAATCAAATAATTAAACTATTTAATTAAATGATAGCCCGTTAAATTATTTAATAGCATCTCATGCTCTCAAATCAAATATGGAATTAAGGAAAAATTTGAAGCATCTTGGAAAATTAATTTAGAAAACTTCTTTTTCCCGTTTTTAATTTTTGATTGAAGTTTTAACCTTCAAAACGATTGATTCTGGAAAAACTTTCTTCACGAAAGTTGTAGATATTTTCGACGGCTTCAAAGTGATGTACTGACTGACCTAAATCGAATTTACGGTCACAAAGTTATGATCGAAATACCGAAACTGTATCAATTCTCCTAATCAAATACAAAATCCGAAAATCTATGAATCAATTCAAATCGAAATAAGCTTTAATCTCCAAAAACACTTAAGCAAGGGTGTCAAACACCATGAGATTTATTAATTAACATTTAATTAAATAAAATTCCATTAATATATGCTAGTCAAAATATCTATGGGTATCTAATTGATTTTAACAAAAGGAAAACATGCAATAACACCATAAAATTAATAGATCATAAGGTAGGCTCTGATACCACAGAAAGACATGAATATAAAATTTTTCAAAGCACTATTTTTAATTCAAAATTGATTTTGATCTAATCAAAATCTTTCTAAGGGTCATCTTATGATCATATTAAATCATGGTGTGAGGAAACATACTTACAAAACTTCTCAAGCTTAAAGTCTCCTGTCAATTCACACGAACCTCATTTGAATCTTCAAAACTTTACTCCAATGGAAGCTAATGGCCCTTCCGATTAATTCTCTTTAATATTTTCTTCATTTCTTTTATCCAAGAACCTTTCTTGATCAATCCCTTTCATTCAAACTCTATGATCTTTTATTCTTTTCTTGAATACTAGATCCTTTATTGAATGCAAGATCCTTTCATAAAGATTGATTTTAATATTATTCAGGATTGGTTCTGATATTATCCAAGATTAAAACAAAATAAAGAGAATGAAGAAGAAGGGAGGGTTGGCCGTACAACCCAAGAGGGAGAAGGATGGGCGTCCAAATAAGAAGGAGAGAGAGAAAACGTGGGAGAAAGAGAGAGAAGATCTCTTATGGTGGACTTTCCACCTTATGAGGTCTATTTATAGACCCCTTGATTGCTAACTTATAGATCAAGTCAAATTCTTTTTTCTAAATTATAATCCAATTAGAATCTTCTTTCTTGCATATTAAGTTAGAGATAAACTCCACTTTCTAATTCTATTATGATTATCCCACTTTGGATTTTCGACTAAGGTTTTGACCTTCAAAACGATTGATTCTGCAAAAACTTTTTTCACGAAAGTTGTAGATCTTTCAGATGGCTTCGAAACGATGTACTTATGGACTAAAATCGGAGTTACGGTTATAGAGTGATGCCCGAAACACTGAAACTGTATCGATTCTCATAATCAAATATAAATTCGAAAATCCACAAATCAAATCAAATCAAAATTCCAATTAAATCAAAATAGAAACTCTCCTAATCTAATTAGAAGTCCCCTTTTAATTTGATTTGTGAATTTTTGGATTTGTATTTGATTATGATAATCGATATAGTTTCAGTTTTTCGACCATAACTCTATGACCGTAACTCTAATTTTGGTCCGTAAGTATATCATTTCAAAGTCGTCGAAAAGATCTACAACTTCCGTGAGGTAAGTTTTTCCAGAATCAATCGTTTTGAATGTCAAAATCTCAGTCGAAAATCCAAAGCAGGATAATCATAATAGAATTAGAAAGTAGAGTTTATCTCTAACTTAATATATAAGAGGATAATCATAATAGAATTAGAAAGTGGAGTTTATCCCTAACTTAATATGCAAGAAAGAGGATTCTAATTGGATTGTAATTTAGAAAGAGGAGTTTGACTTGATCTATAAGTTAGCAATCAAGGGGTCTATAAATAGACCCGGAGATCTCCTCTCTCTCTCTCTCCCACGTTTTCTCTCTCTCCCCCTTATTTGGACGCCCATCCTTCTCCCTCTTAGGTTGTACGGCCAACCCTTCCTTCTTCTTCCTTCTCTTGATTTTTTTTTTGATCTAAGATAATATCAGAACCAATCTTGAATATTATTATAACCAATCTTTATGAAATGATTTTGCATTCAAGAAATGATCTTGCATTCAAGAAATGAATAAAAGATCATAGAGTTTGAATGGAAGGGAATGATCAAGAAAGGTTCTTGGATAAAAAAAAAGAATAAAATATTAAAGAGCATTAATCGGAAGGGCCATTAGCTTCCATTGGAGTAAAGCTTTGGAGATTCAAATGAGGTTCGTGTAAATCGACAGGAGACTTTACACTTGAGAAGTTTTAGAAGTATGTTTCCTCACACAATGATTTAATATGATCATAAGATGACCATTGGGAAGATTTTGATTAAATCAAAATCAAGTTTGAATTAAAAATAATGCTTCGAAAAATTTTATATTCATGTCTTTCTGAAGATCCTTGAAAGAGCTAATTTTAAAAAAAAAATTCTTCTTCCTTAACTTATGTCCATTGTAATTCGAAAAAGAGGGAGAATCGTAAATTTTGGCGCACCATTTTCTCAGTCACTCAAACCCTTAAGGCGTTTAAGCCTTCAAATTTATCCTGGACCGTTGGATCGCGAGTAAAGTGAGGACGATCTAGCATGGGTTGTTCAAGCAGACGAGCCGGATCCTTTTAATACTGCTCTACAACTTCACTTTAAGCCATTTATTTTCTCTTTGACTTGTTATCCTGCTTCTATTATGAATTTCTCTTTGGTTTGTGTTTTACTTGTGGTTATAAGAAATTTCTCTTTTTTAATTTGTTTTATGTAGATATGATTGTTATATCTTTGAATGAGATGCAATTATATATATATATATATATAGATGAGTTAGAAAAGAAAGAACCATCACAACAATGCTTATTTAGATTCAAAAGGTGAGCATGAAAGACATGAACTCCTTATAAAGGTTAATTTTATTTTTTTACAATTCTAATAGAATACTTTACAATCTGTAGGATTCATGAAGAATTTCCTTAGTTTGATACAAGTGAGTTACTTTTCTGGTTTATTTTATCTTGAGTTCAATTATAATTTTTTCAAATAATTTTAAGTATGGTCTGTTACAGAATGGGTATTTTCGGCCATCTGAATGGAAATCTAAACATCTAGAGAGAGCCTCCGTCTATGAGAGATAAGTCTCTCATTCTATGGCCAAAATTTTCATCTCTATTAAACTTCTTTTCCTATTAAGTTTGAAATACTACCCTCCCCAAAAAAAGAAGTTCATGATGATAATTAAAGGTTTTAAATACATTCTAGAGTCTTGATTAGTTGACCGCAGTGTCTTTGTGTCCCTCTTAACACATCTTTAACCATATTAAGCTTAACTAAATTGAAGTTAATAATTTTGTTTTCTTTTTCTTAAAAATCATGGTTAGATTGCTTAACCCTAAGGGGTGTGAGTGAATCGTAATCATAGTTAATGGGTGGTAAAAAGGGGGCGTGGACCAATGAGATCACAAGGTCAGCTTCTAGGCTGACCATGCTTCCGTTTCCTAAATTCTATTATAAGTAGTAGGGAAATGTTTAACTTACGACTGCATGAGACTATGTAGTCTAATGTGCGGTTCTCATTGGTCCATGCTCCCATTTTTACTACCTATCAACTATGGTTAAGATTTACTCACTCCTAGGGCCGAACATTTCCTTACTAGCCCACAACTTAGCCCACCATGCATTTGACTATATAGTCAAGTGCCATGTCAGCGTGTCCCTTATAATACCACTTTAACTATGGTTAAGCTTAAGAAAATTAAGGTAAGCATATTTAAAAAAAAACTAAGATTAGATTGTTTAATCTTAGGAGTGAGTAAATCTTAACCATAGTTAATGGGTGGTAAAAATGGGGCATGGACCAATGAAGACCGTACATTAGACTACATAGGCGTGGTGGGCTAATCACGTAGTACAATCCCAGAAACAAAACTAAGAAGTCATCCTAAGCAAATGAATTCCCTTTAAGAACATAATGCATAGCATATTACAAAAACTTCAAGGAAAAATTCCAACAAAGAAAACCTAAGGCCTTGGAGTAAACTTCATCATTTGAGTTTAGAAGGAATGTTAAAAAAAAAACAATACATTTTAATTGTTTTATTTAGTTTTGTTTCATTTTAATGAATAATATTATAGATTTTGATTTCATAAAATTTTATTCATTGTTATTGATAATTCAATTTTCCCAATATGCATAAAAAGATGTTGACCAATCATTTTATCAGTATAAACACACTTTAAATTGTGTTTATGTCACCTTAGATGCATCCTCATTTTCAGAGCATTTTATGATTTCACTCATCATAAATTAACTATTTTATTTTTTATTCTATTATTTGTAAAATTTTCATAAATTTAAATCATATATTTTACGTGCAATGCACATGCACTTTTACTAATTTTAAAAGTGTACATGATAAGAATGGAAATAGAGACAACCCCATATAAGACATCTCTTATACCATATATTGTTACTTTTGTTGCAATTTTTTTTTGGTTTAACTCAACAACTCCATAAGGTGAAGTTGAAGGCAATTGGAAAGAAGACCACACACACTGTCGCGACCCAAAATACCCCCTAGGAGTTAGGGATACATTAGTTCGTGAGCGCCGTATCATACCATCCCGTATGACACATAAGGCATACATACTAACCTGTTAGAGTACACAAGTTATAACACATAGTGAAAACAAAGTAGAAACAGTGAAATACTTCTATCATTAAGTACAAGTCTGAACCAACAGAATATCACGAAATATTATGTATGGAGTGGACAAGTCCTACTCTCAATACTATCAAAATAAATGTAATGACCCTAACTTAAATTAAATACACCCAGGGGTAAATTGGTAAATGATACCTTGAGGGTAATTTAGTAATTGATTTTTGTGTTTGATCATATGGCTAACCTTGGTGGGGTAGGGCTAATCCAATGATTTAATTTAATAAGTTGAATTAATTAAATCTAGGTTATAAACAAACATGCCTTAGTGGGGGTATATTAGTAATTCTCTAAATAGAGTTTAATATAAATAAAATTGTTTAACCTAATAGTGATATTTTTGCTAAACCTGATTTAGGAAGCTGAGATACGTACTTTTGGAGGAGAGGGAGAACAGCCGTAGAGATCGGTGAATGCTCGTAGAGAACCGGATCTCGAAGTTTTGGATCATTCGGAATAGCAGCAAATCTCTCAGAAGCAATCAATCTCGTCTTCTTCTCGAAATCAGATCTAGAGGCAAGTGAATATTTCTATAATTTAGATGTAGGGTGTGTTGTAATCACATAATAATAATTTTAATGTGTTTTTCTTATTTTGTTAATAATTGTGTGTATGAAAATATGTTAGATCGGATAAATATCTTATACATGTATTATTTTGATTCATTAAATATGTTATGGGTGGTTTTAATAAATGATATAATAATATATTATATTTTAGGGAAGAAAATATAAGAGATTTAGGAGATTAAAATTAGTGATTTTCGGAATTGAGTTAATTTAAATGAGATTTATCCAATTTTGGTATTTGGGTCATAACTTTATGACATTAAGTCCGATTTTGGTCCAATAGTACATCATTTCGAAGAGCTCGAAAAGATCTATAACTTTCGTGAAGAAAGTTTTCTCAAAATCAGTATTTTTGTTGGTCAAAATCTTAGTTGAAAATCAAAAACGGAAAAAATGGATATTTTTCACATTAATTTTCTTAAGATATTTTAATTAAATGTATATATTATTTGAGTGTGAGAATATTGGTTTGTTGAGATTCTTTTATAACTAATTACTTAGTTTGTTAGATGGTTGAAAGATACCTCTAACAAATTTAAATAATTAGTTACTAAATAATTTGTTAGTAACGTGACTTATATTTTTTTAGTTAATTTGTTGGGTGGTTGAAAGATACCCCTAACAAACTTAACTAATTAGTTACTAACCAATTGGTTAGTAACAGAACTCTTTTATGCTAGTATAAGGGTTTTACTAAACTCACTAGCATAAAAAAGGGTTTTTCCAAGCCCTTGAGGGTTTGTGAAACCCTGTACCCCATTATCATGAGAAATTAAGAATTTGTAGGGTTATAAATATGTGATATTTATAACTAAAATTTCAGTTGCAGAAACACAACTGAAATCCCTTTTGAAATAAGGTATGTTATGTCTGCCTAGATATTAATTGTAAATTTTAATTATGAATTATGATGTTGACTATTATAATTGTCATTTAATGTTTTGCTATATTTTCATAATAGTTGGTATTCATTTTCTAAAACAATGGTGATTCAATAAACATTGTTTTAACCTTGGTTAATGGTCATTCAAGGAGTAAATTATGTAAAACCTCCTTAAATTGATCATAGGGTGATGTTGTGTACCACCCAAATGATTGTTTCAGGGTGGTGTAGAGTACCTACCCAGAAACAGAGGATTGAGTTGAGTTGTGTAAGACACTCAATTCTCAGATGGGTGAACCGTGTGAGACCCAAGGGATAAGGTAAGCTGTGTGAGATCCCATGAATTCCCTTGATCAATAGGGTAAGTTGTGTAAGACCCCTATTGACCGGACTGAACCATAAGTAAAGACTTAATTGAATATTATGCATAATTTGTTAGTCATCTTATCATATGAATTGTTAATGCATTTAAATTATAGTGTATTCTCTTGTTGAGCTGTGGGCTCACCCTTGTTGATTCTTCTTTTTCAGGTGGTGATTAAAAAGAATATGAATTGCTTTCGTTTGAGCAAGTGAGACCAACCCTAAAGTTTTCTTCTTTGTTAGAGTGTGAGAGAACTGTAGTGAGGTAAACTATATGAAATCTTTGGATGATTTAGTTTTTGGAAAAACTCATGTTATTGAGTCTTTTAGTGATGCTGATTATTTAAATCTGTTTAATGGAGTATTAAATTATTTTAATTTCCATTAATATTGGAATTTTGTTTCCGGTTCACACCTTGATATTTATACAAATATTAGTATTATTGTGTATAGATTTCGGGGCATGACAATAAAAGTATCCTCTCCCTCACTCTCTTAGCAAAAATCGAGATCAGGCCGCCTATCTAGTGCTCCCTCATCCTGATAATGATCCATGGTAGGCTCCGGCTCCTAATACTCTTCCTTTATCCAAGGCTCCGAACCACAGACGTCGAAGGGAACACGTGTACCTGCCGAAGTCAATAATTTAGCTGAGCATGAAATACTCAGTCATATACAAACTACTAGCTAACAATGAATAATATCATGAACATGCAAAAGCATAAAGCATAAAATCCTTGAAAGTAATTTCCCAAAACCATTTCCTTTACCGAGTTTATGTGAAAACAAAAACCAAAAGTCATGGGCACGGATCGATCCTTCGTGGACAGATCTATCAGTCACGAAACGGATCTATCCTTTTGGTCATCCCTTCACCCGTTTTTCCTGCTGCGGTATTTCGACCATAACTTTTGACTCGCTTATCGGATTTGACGATTCAACTTGCGTTGGACTCATTATTCAAAGGGAAAAAACTTTGATGTTTCGCACAAATCCTAATTCTTCTATATTCATGTTCCAAAATGGTCCTAAATGTGACTAGTCCAAAGTGACTGCTGAATTAACAGTAGGCCACCTTTCGGAAACCTTCCTTTTTACATAACTTCTACTCAAAACCTAAAAAAACATGAATCTCGAAGAGAGTTTCAATATCTTTCAAAATATTCAAGAATCACTCGATTCCGATAAGTGGCGAGAAAACTAGAGATCCCCAAAGTTGATGGTATGTTAAGATCTCTCCCTTCTTTGACACTTAAGAGTATTTTATATTCTCGATTTGATCTCCAAACACAAATACATCATACCTTATGTTTCACGCACCAAATCAATACTATAACACTCATTTTAAAGGAGATACCTCATTCCCATTTAAACCAACACCAAGGTCAAATGGAATACCATGACCTACTATTCACACACCATTCACAACACTATTCACTGGCCATGAAAATAAATTCCGAGGTTCTACACACACTCACTCATATACAATGAGAATTGAAGCTATACCATTCCATCCATATAATCAATTGACATAGTTATCACTCTGATTATTTTTAATGTTGGGGAGAGTGGATGCACAGTAGCCCTGTTGTAGTCCATTAGGCTATAATAGGGACACTGTTAATCCACGTCATAAACATTTGTCAGGTTAAATTAAAAGCAACTTAATAGTACTTGTAACGAAAAGTTTGGGGATATCTAGGTAAATGTTAAAAATATAAAAAAATATTTGATGTGAGAGACTTTTATAGTATTTAGATACACTTGTAAATTGATTTTAGTGACTTTTGAAACGCCCGTTTGTTTCGCCAATAAAGAAAGTAACTTCTCCATTAGTCATTATAAAAAGTCAAAATGTTACGATATAAAAATATAGTTAATTTTACGGCGAACTGATACTTTATGCGCAGAACGCGGACGCCCCTCCTCTTGTCACATGTTCCCTTTAATCCCTTTTAATCTTGTTTAAGGTTTATGAATTTAAGAATTAAATTTTTTTTTCTAAAAACTAAGTGTAGATAGATGAACCCTAGGGGGGGAGTGAATCTTAACCACAGTTAATGGGTGTTAAAAGGGACACGTGGTGGCTTTTAGAGTCTCTTTAACTATGATTAAACTTAACTAATCTAAGGTTAATAACTTTTTTATTCTAGAAACTAAGGTTAGATGGATGAACCATAAGGGTGAGTGAATCTTAACCACAATTAGTGAGTGTTAAAAGGGACACATGGCGGCTTGCAAATTCTCTTTTAGCTATGATTAAACTTAACTAACCTAAGGTTAATATTATTTTTTATTCTAAAAACCAATGTTAGATGAATGAACCCTAAGGGTGTGTGGATCTTAACCACAGTTAGTAGGTGTTAAAAGGGACATGTGGTGGCTTGTAGAGCCCCTTTAATTATGATTAAACTTAACTAAACTAAGGTTCATGTTTTTTTAATTTTTTAATTCTAAAAACCAAGGTTATATGGATGAACCCTATGGGTTAGATGAAAATGAATGAATCTTAACCACAATTATTAGTATTAAAGAGCAAGTGGGAGTTAGTGGGTATTAAAGAGCAAGTGGCATCCCATAAACACACGCGCACACGTTCCCTAATTTTATTTTTATAATGGCTCTATTAAAAGGGAAGTCCCTTATTTTTCTTGTTACTAAACATTTATTGGAATGCAATGTTAATGGATTTTATGACTACGATGACCCATAGCTAAAAAAAAACATGTGAACTAAGAGTTAGATCCCATTAATCGTGGTTAATATTTTAACCATAATTTTTTCTTTAAAAACCATGGTTAGAAATATGAACTAAGAGTTAGTGAATCTTAATCATAGTTAAAAGAAACAAAGAGACATGTGGCTAGAAAAGGGGGAACGAGACTCCCTCCTCAGTCCCCGCAGCACCCCGTCAAGAGGGGATCGTTTTCCTTCCCGAAATACCCCTACCAAAGGCACAAGTTTTTGAGCTCCGGTTATCTCTTGAACCAGGGCTCTGTTTGTAGTTAAAATTCTTAAAACAAAAAAAAAAAAAGGGTTAAAATAAAATGAATGGGGGTCCTGTTGTTTAGAAATCGGCGCTTTCAGGGATTTTCAATCTTCCTCAACAAACTTTTCGACTATTTCTATCTCTCGCTCGTTTCCTCTGCAACTCGAAAAAACCAGTTAAAAACTTTCAATAATGGAACATGGAGAGTCTTCTGGAACGAAACCCTCTGACGAGGTTTGGGCAAAGCTTGGTAAGCTTTTTCTCTAATCTACTTTGCATTCGAATATTTCTCATCTACAGTCTTTGTTAGTTTTTGTAAAAAATTATGAATTGCAGTTTCTATTACCTAATGTTGCCTCGCCTTTTGGTTTCTTAAATCTCATGTGTATTTTGTTTTCAGAATCCATTCAAGTTTTCTGAAATTTTAGATTGTGAACCCCCTTTTCTTAGTTTGAAGTGACTATGAATCAAATTGAACATTTGAGAACACCATATAATCAGAAGTCACAAGAACACACACAAAAGTTGGGACATAAAGAAGATTGCTGAAAACCGTTTGGGTTTCGTCTTTTTATAACAAAGAAAGATAAAGTACTCAAGAGCAAACAAGAACAAGAACATCTTACAACCTGCTTACAGAATAGTATTCAGCAAATGGGATTCAACTGCCAAAAAGAGAAAATCGACTATCCATAGAGTGATACGTACCTATTTTAGGAGGTCCACATGAATGGTTAAAGACTTAAAGTGCTTATTTGTTAGTGGTCTTTTTAGTGGGTAGTTATTCTTGGATAGAAGTGGGTAGTTAGTAGGGCTCTTAGAGAGCATACATGGGTATGTCCATTGTAACTGAATCTCTTTTGTATTTATTTCACTAATCTTCTTTTGTCAAGCTCTCTTTTCTTTGTTATTATAGTTGTCTTCCAGTCGTCTCCACGATCAGCTTCAAACAGTGTGCATTGAGAGGATTCCAATATGAATCACTTCTTCTGTCACCAAAGTCAATGGGGCTGCCAGGAAGAAAGTCTATTCATGGTCATCATTATGGACTATATAAATGTTAACTTAGGCCATCTCTTGGATTGGTCACAGGCCAAAGATCATGCCCTTTGAATGATCCTAGTTGTCCAAATAAGAGCTTAGGTGGATCAGATTGATCACCACATGTGTCACATAAGAAAATCACTTCAGGTTCAAAGAAAAGAAATACCTTGGTTATCACCAGAATCTCCTTCTCCTTATTCCATACAAATCCAATATGAAGATAGGAATATTTTGTGTTTATTAGTAGGCTTCGTTTTTATTTTGAGTTGTCTTATTGCATACATCATTTTACATCTTGATAGGGGCTTATTTGTTTTGTTGCAGTGCCATCAGACTCAAGATATTCAAATGTTGAGATAAGGTCAAATGAGATGGTAATATGTTCGGATATCACATGCTCCTCACTGAACAAGAATGAATGGTGCAAAATAACAAAGAATCCAGACCTATGTTCAGCAACAGTGCAAAACACAAGGTCTGTGTTGCTTTCTTTTGAAAGGGTTATAAGGTGTTCAATCTTTATGTTTCAATTGTCAAATTTTAAATGTTTGATGCTTCTGCTGCAAAGTAGACCACTATTGAAATGAGTTCTAGGTTTATAGAAATGTGACTTTCTTAAGAGGGAGAAGTAACCATTGGAAAAAGAAGTAAGCATTAGAAGACAAGAAGGCTGCAGCGCAGCGCATCATGGAACATAGTTGTAAGAAAGTTGGTTGTACTATGTTGCATCTTAAATTGAAGTGCTGATAATGAATTTGGTTGTCTGAAAGTTAGAGATGCAATTAGAGACACTGGACTGTGGTTTCATAGATCTCATAGAAGATATCAACAAAATTGAAAAGAAAATAAGATCAATCTTCTTCGTGTGGTTTGACTGCTGAGAAAGTTTATGATAAAGAAAAGAAAAGAAAATAAAATCAATCTTCTGCAAGTGGTTTGACTGCTGAGAAATTTTGTGATGTTTCATGTGATTACAAATTTGAAAATTACAGAAAAGAAAATAAAACCAATTTTCTCCGCATTGTTTGATTACTGAGAAAGTTTATGATATAATGACTTGGTGGTCCGAGGAGCATAACCCCATTATAAATGGGTTGAGAGGCTATTGAACATTGAAGACGACATCAATGGCAGGCTAAGTAAATCTAAACCCAAACATGACCCACAGGCACAAAACCTCAACCCAAACCTGTGAAAAGTTTGATCAGTTGAGGAGTCGGGTAAGAATTGCCTACCCTACACTAGAGTCTATATCCTACAGGATCACGGGGCCGGTATCATCGGCGGGTCACTGCAGTCAGTGGTGCTCAATAGGTTCGATGAAATCTCCAAGCTTTTTTAGGGATTTCAATTTGTTGTTGAAGAAACTTTGAGTCGATTTTTCTCCTTGTTTTCTTGTTGGAATCAAACATAAGAAAGTCTCATTATCTCTATTTTCTTTTCCTTCACCAATTTCTTGACAACCGAACACAGCCTTAAGGAATTGTGAGCTGCTTTCTACTCAGTTAAATAGATTGGACGATTGACCTTCATTGTGTAGATTCTTAGGTGGACCAAAAGGTAAACTTAATGCGCTTGCCACTTGAAGGGTTCGGATTTATTGTCATTCTTTTGCCTAAGGATTGACAAAATCTAGAAATTGAAAAGCCTCTCTTTGCTAATAGGAAACACCTCACCTCATCTCACCTCACCTCACCTCACCTCATCTCACCTCACCTCAGTACAATGTAACCTACCCTAGATTGTCCCTTCTATAGGCATCAACTTTGAATTCTTGGAGTAGAAAATTAGGAATAGTAAACTAGGGTGTGTGGAAGAGAGAAATAGGAGAAGAGGAAGAAGGAAGGGGAATAGGGTATGGAAAATTAGTGTCTCAATCTCTTTAGTTTTTCTTTTATATAATTAATAGAATGAAAGGATAGAAATGCCCTTAGTTACATAAAAGACAATAGACATTAAAACATAATAAAGTAACTAGATAATAAAGCTATAATGGGCTTATTTAGATAACCCATTACGTCACTCCCTCTCAAGTGGGGCATAAATGTCTAACATGCCAAGCTTGTCAATGAGTCCATGATGACGTGAAGAAGCAACCGCCTTCGTAAGAACATCTGCTAATTGATCTTTTGCTTATACATAGGCAAGACAAATTATCTTCAAAGCTATCTTCTCTCTTATGAAATGTCTGTCAACCTCAATATGTTTGCTCTTGTCAGGTTGCATTGGGTTATGTGCAATGCTAATAGCAGTCCTAATTCACAATAAAATGTCATCTTTGATGGGTTTGAGAATCTCAATTCTGTCATCAAGGTCTTGATCCACAATAACTCACAGGCTCCATGAGCCATGACTTTTTACTCTGCTTCGGCGCTAGACCGTGCAACCACAAATTGTTTCTTATTTCTCCAGGTAACCAAATTTCCACCAACCATGGTGCAATAGCCTGACGTAGATTGGCGATCTATGAGACTATGACTGACCCAGCCCAATTAGCATCTGTGTATGCCTCTACCTTCAAGTGCCCATTCTGTCTGAATAATAATTCTCAACCTGGTAAAAACTTTAAGTATCTCAAAATTCGTTTTGCAACCTTAAGGTGTACAATCTTAGAATCGTGCATGAACTGACTGATTACATTCACTACATAAGCAATATCGGGATGAGTCAAGGATAAGTCAGCCTACCAACAAGCCTCTGGAACATACCAACATCTTCAAGAAACTCATCATTCTCATAGTCAAGCTTAACATTAGCTTCCATAGGAGTTGTCACAAGTTTTGAGTCAAGCTTTCCTGTGTCTTCCAACAGATCAAGGATATATTTTCTCTGAGATATGAAGATGCCCTTCCTTAAGTGGGCAACTTCAATCCTAAGGAAATACCTGAGTATACCCAAATCCATAATCTCCAACTCTCAGAAGATGCTTAAGATTATGTATCTCCCTTGGGTTATCTCCAGTTACAATAATATCATCTACATACATCAGCAGTGCAGTTGTTGTGTTTCTCAAATGCTTCACAAATAATGTACGATCTGAGTGACATTGGGTATACCCAAACTTCTTCACAAATCACAGCTCCACTAAACCTTTCAAATCAACCCAATGGAGACTGTTTAAGACCATAAACTGTCTTCATCAAATGACAAACTCTACCCTTATGATTCTTAACATTCAACTAATGAGGTAAAGCCATATAAACTTCTTAGATATCTCTATGAAGAAAGTGTTCTTCACATCCAGCTGAAAGAGAGGCCAGGACTAATTTGCTGCTACGGAAAGAAGAAATCTGATTGTATTCATTATGTTACAGGAGCAAATGTTTCCTAATAATCAATCCCACAGATCTGTGTGAATCCCTTAGTGACCAACCATGTTTTGTATATGTCAACATTACCATCAACCTTGTATTTTACGGTATAAACCCACTTGCATCTAACTAGCTTCTTGTCCATAGGAGCATCAACATATTCCTCTAGATTATTTTTTGTGAGTTCTTTCATTTCCTCCCACATTGCTTCCTTTCACTTTGGGTGTTGCAATGCATCTGTGACTTTAGATGAAATAGATATTGGAGACAAAGATGAGACAAAACCATGAATAAATGGAGAACAAGATTCATAAAAAATGAAGTTAGAGATAGAATGAGATGTACAAGTGCGTTTCCCTTTGCGTAAGGTAATAGGAGCATCAAGATTAGTAGTGTTGGGTAAAGATCAAGAATTTCTTGGACTAAGAACAACCAAAGAAGTAGGAGATGGATCTGGGTCTACAGAGGTATGCTGAGAGTGTTGAGTAGTTTGATTGAGGCTCCAGCTTGGAACATCTTGAGTATGTCTTCAACTCCTTTTCCTTCTCTTTAGTGGCATCAAAAGAACTGTGAGGGCTACTGGAAGAGGTATCTCTTCACTAACACTCTTCCTCCGAAGAGGCCCTAGGAAAAAATGGAACCGATTCAAAGAAAGAAACATCCTTGGAGATAAACCTATTACCTGTCAGGGGATTAAACACCTTATGCCCCTTATGTGTAGAAGAATATCCTAATAATAGATATTTAGTGGACTTTGGATCTAACTTAGAACGATTTGGACCCAAGATATGAAGAAAACAAGTACTACCAAAGACATGAAACGGAAGACTAAAATGAGGACTCTTAGGTCACAATAATTGATGAGGAGACTTGAAATTCAAAATCCGGAAGGGCATCTGGTTAATCAAATATGCTGCCGTAAGCACTACCTCAGACCAAAACTTTTTTTCAACTTTCATCTATAGTAACAAACTTAGAACAACCTCAAGCAAATGACGGTTCTTTCGTTTTGCAACTCCATTATGTTATGGTGTGTATACACAATTATTTTGATGGATAGTTCCATGTTGAGCAAAGTATGCCGTGAGTGATCCTTCAAGGTATTTGCAACCATGATCAGAGCGAAATATCTACTTTCTTATCAAATTGATTTTTAATCATGTTATGAAATGTGCGAATAGTGTTGGGCACCTCATCTTGAGTTTTTAACAAGTACAACCAATTGTAGCGAGAATAATCATCAATAAACAAAATAAAATATCGAAATCCAAACAAAGATAGAGTGGGAGAGGGGTCCCCATACATCTGAATGCACAATTTGAAACAGAAATGAACTTCTTTTAGTACTGAGAGAAAGGGAAACACGACTATGTTTTGCCAGTTTATAAGTCTAGCATTGCAAACTTTGTAAATTGACAGATTCAAATAAACGAGGAAACAAAATTTTTAAAAACTGAAAAAACAAGTGACCCAACCGAAGATGCTAGAGAAAAAACTGATCTTTATTAATAGAACTACGGGGACTAGCTGAGCACTTGGTCGTCTTGGCGATTGCTTGAGCCTTGAGGTGCCTGAGTCGACACCTTCATAACCATGATTGCACAAAATAAAAATCATTTTTAAAATCAGAAATCGAAGATTTTCATCACTTTTTAAAAAAAAAAAATCCGTTGTCCAGTTCCACTCATTTGGAACTTTTGGATATGATGTTCAATTCCGCATTGTGTGAGACATGGAAATAAAAGTCGCCGAAACCGATATGAAACAGGCGATACGTATAGGTTTGAGTTATCCCTTGTACGATATTTATACTGATATGAAACAGGCGATATGTAGCGTTTATTAGTTATCTATGTTTGAATTCATTGTGTAATTGTAACTATATTTGCTATTTTATCGTTGAGTCTCTTCCCATGATTTTATATTTGGTTTCTATAACTCATTTGATTTTTTTTTTAAATTTTATATGTATTGCCCGAAACCGTTATGTATAGGTTTCGGTTGGGACCGATATATCCCTCGAATATTTTTAATCCTTGGCGTGAGAGTTATGGACAAATTCCACAGTTTTCAGGTTGGCACCCGATCGGGACAATGTATACTCTAGATGCTAGGTTTTTTTTTGATCGGTAAAGATGCAAGATATATTAATAGAAAAACCAAAATACAAAAGCATGAAAGCAGTAACAACTAGAGTTTACAAGCAAATAAACTCAGATGCATCTAACAACAAGGCTAACACGGCCCCCCAGCTACAAACACGGATCTCAACCCAAAATCTCCCGAATTATGGCAATCATGTTTGGCACACTTATCATATACCACTCTATTCATTTCCCGAACCCATATTATTTGAGTCAACACGTAATTTAATGTGGTATTATCATTTACTTTATGGTTGCAAAGTCAATACTTTCTTTTGTATTTCATTGAATGTAAGGTTTTTATATTTAGATTTAGATTGTGTTGCATATACTTGTTGTGTGACTATAGTTAGTATTTTCATACCTATATATCAACATGGTCGCCTTTCTTAACATATAGAATTTTTAACGAACATATTTATGTTTATAAATGTAGTTGTGGGATTTTAGTTATTCTGTTTTTAGCTTACATTTGCATTAAAATTTTTTTATGCAAGGTATTAAAATTTTATTCTGCGTATCAAAGCATTTCTTAAATTTTTCCTCTGTATCCAAGCATATTCCTGATATGTATCGTAAAATTTCCTGAACGATACTTCATCCGATGCTCATTCTTTGAACTATGGTACACACTATACAATTCACATTCAATTAATGACTGAAAAGCTTTACAATTTTGAGTTACTTAAATTTTTATCCAATGTTGATTCTGATGCTCAACAGCCACCCTCTTTGGCCATGAAAGTTGAAAGCTGTATCCCATTTATTGTTGTAAATAGTTGTTTAGATCTTGTATTCATTTTTTGTTGGCAGAATATTTACTTATTCTCTTTTGGTTATTTTTGATGATTTAGTTCAAGTACAATAATTGTTGATGGAACTGTTCTCCAGAAAGAAGATATTATGGTTGTCAATTGTGGAAGTGAAATTATTTCAGGCCCAAATAGAGAAGGTCAGCACTTATTTATATTACAGTTTAAATACAAAGAGGAGCTCTGCTTCACGGCGTTTAGCGGAGCTCCCCTTTTTACATTGTGACAGTGGCAATGTTGTAATTATGTGTGTTGTCAAATTGCCCCAGCCTCTCTCAGTAATTACAATCGTGCCATTGCCATAGTGTAAATAGGGGAGCTCCGCTTCAACGCCGTGATGCAAAGCTGCGGCTCAAAATTAATCTCTTTATATTAACGAGATCTTTTATCTTTTCAATCAGTTGTTGTGAATCACTATAAAGAAATAGAATGGGGGACTACTATTAGAAATTGTTGATGGAACTGTTCTCAATATATATATATTGTTGATTAATTTACTAATTTTGTATCATTAGGACGTCCTTGCATTCAAGATCTAATTTGCATTTGGTTTGGGCATAATTAATTCAGAATAAAAACTTTAATCTTATTTACTTTATTTTGAAATGACTGAGTATCTTTTTCTTGTCCAATTTCTATTGCACACATTTATTTTTTATTTCTACTTCTAAATTTCGAGAATCAAGCAAATATTATGACCTGCTTGCAGTTTTGGCTCTGTTTAAATTGGCCTAAACCCCACTATTAAATGATAACATGTGATGTAAGTAACAAGGAAGCCATCATTGCCTGCTACATCAACTAGAGGAAAAACCTAGGAAGCACGGATACTTCAAAATGGGCTTTGTACCTGTATCCGATATGGATATGCCTCCGATACGGCGGGATACGTACGGGATACGGCTGAGACGTATCCTGCTAATTAATATTATGTTTTTTAATTCGGATACGGCTCCGATACGGCATGGATATGTCGGGATATGTCCGGGATACGGCCATGAATATATTTTTTTTTTAATTTTTTTTTTTTTTTGGAGACCCAGGGTTGTGACCCTATCTCTTTTGTTTTTGCATGGACATGGTCTTCTTTATATTTTGTTTGGTGGATGATAGGATGACTTTCTTTTTTGCTTAGTGGATGATGAGATGACCCCAGGGGCGGAGCCACATGGGGCCCAGGGGGGGCTGAAGCCCCCCCTCAACTTTTGGGAATTTTTTTTTTTGCATAGTGTAATGTGGGTGTGGCCTAGGAGCAAGGGTAAAGCCGGGTGGTGGTGGGGGATCTAAGCCCCCCCTGAAAATTTTGAGAAGAAATTTTTTTTTTTTATATTTATATTATTTAATTTAAGATGGCGTAGGCATATGAAAATGCTTAAATTACCGGTGTTTTTCATCATTGAATGAAATGGCCGGTCCTCATTGGTCCATGCCCTTCTTTAACCCTCACCAATTGTGGTTAAGATTCACTCACTCATAGAGTTAAGCAATCCAACCTAGTTTTTTAGAAAAAAAAATAATAAAAAAATGACCCTATTTCTTTTGCTTTTGTATGGACATGGTATTTTTTTTATACATAAACAGAACTAAACCAATGGTTATTTTGTAATTATAATACAAAATATATTATTATTATTATTATTTTTTAAAAAATTACAAATGTATCCTAGCAGTACCGTATCCTATTTTTTTAGGTTTTGCCGTATCGCCGTATCCGTATCGTATTGTACCCGTATCCCGTATCTGTATCCGTGCTTCCTACGGAAAACCAAGCATGTAAGTAGTATGAGCTCTCGAGCAGTTGAGGGCATTTGTCACATTAGGGGTGCTAATGGGTTGGGTTGGTTATGGGTCAAGTCAGTTTCGGGTTGGATCGAAATGTCCTCAAGCTGAACCCAACTCGTTTATAAATGGGGTGAAAAATGTGAACCCAAACCCAACCCAATAAGGGATCTCTCAACTTGAGCCCGCCTGCCTAACCCATTTAAAATAGATGATTAATAATGGAATATATTATTTATATTTTAAATTGCATTAACACTTAAAATTAAATTTAAGAATTGATTGTATTAGGGAGTCAAACCCGAACCGAACACATGGGTCCAAGAGCACAAACCAAATCCGTGTATAGGTGGGTGGGTTGATGGGTCAGGTCGGGTCAAAATTTTCCACCCTAGCCACGCGGCCACGCCCATTAATGACGAGTATCTCCCTATTACACAACCTAAAGAAATAATTATATTAATATGAATTTTTTGAACTGCAATAAGCTCCCCAGTAGTAAAATGCTCAATATATATATATATATATATATATATATATATATGTTAGCTTTTCAGTTCAATACTCTTTTATCAGCAAATGCTAAATTCAATTATATTTTGTTGACATAATCATGTAACAAGTACAATTTATCAATTGTTTCTTTATTAGTCTTTTGTTTTTGTTTTTTTCCTGCTCAATTAAAAAGAATTTACTGATAAAATAAACAGAAACTGGGTAATATTTCCAGATTGCATAGCATTTATACAAGTGCCCTCTTTTGTAGTAGAATCCACATTTGCACTTTTATACGTAGTGCTACAATTTTTTGTTTGGTTCATTTGTCAGTGTTACAAATCTTGCTCTCGGGTTTTTATTGGTTGAAGTTTTTCTCGGGAGATTTTCAAATCTGAATTTTTTTCGGGTATTTCTTGCCCAAATCTCAGCAATGATTAAAAACATATATTGAAATTACAGAAAATAGTAATAAATATCACCAAGTTATAAATTCATAAAACCAATAACATTATATAATTCTAAAGATATTTTTAAAATCTTGGTTAAATATCGGCTAAATTTCGCAATATATACGGGATAAAAAGAGAAAATTATATTTCTCGTGAGATTTTTAATTTGTTGCAATAAAAACGAAGTTTTAAACTTTAGATGTTTTTCTCAGGTTTTCTCGGGAGAAATTTGGTATTTCTCGGAAGATTTGTAACAACTAGGTTTAAATTACGGCAAAAAATGCAATCATTGTGTCACAGGGGATTGATACATCTCACAAGAGTACTTATCGTTTTACATTTTTTCCCTTAGTATCATCAATTTATCAGCACATTTTTTGGCATTATATTGAGTCATTGTAATTGATGCAAAATATCGTCCCAAAACCCAATTACTTAGTCGAAATGTCACACATTTCGAATAAAAGGAGAGATTTGGGATGTTATTTTTTTTCTCACTTGAATTTGCTCCATTGGGGCTTAATCAACCTAAAGGAGCCCACATTGGGTGAGAATCATTGTGGGGACTTTGTCTTGAACATTTTCGGCGAAAGTTGTGTGAAAGGTAACATTTTCATATTTATAATTATTAAGCTTAATTTTAGCACAAATCATGCCAATTCAAGTATGTTTTATGTTTTTGGCTGAAAGTTGCGTGAACTTTTTCGACTGAAAGGAGTGATCTGGATTTTTTTCACTTGAATTTGCTCCATTGGGGCTTAATCAACCTAAAGGAGCCCACATTGAATGAAAAATCATTGTGGGGACTCTGTCGTGAAGAACGTTTTTGGCGAAAGTTCTGTGGAAGGTAACATTTTAATATTTATAATTATTGAGCATAATTTTAGCCCAAATCATGCCAATTTAAGTATGTTTTATGTTTTTGCCTGATTTATCTATTAGATGGATTAAATTTTTTTTTTTTTGAATAGTAATACTTTTTTTTCATTTTAAAATAACTTGTAAAATCTGATATTTACTATAATAGAGTGATTAGTAGCCCATATTAGTTGTAAATTTAGTATGTTATGTATGTTCGACTATAAAAAAATTAAATAATTTTTTTAGTAAGTTTAGTTTTAAATTATATTTTAATATTTGATTAAAGTCTTGGGTTTGGACCATGGTTCAAAATATCGGTATCGCGTGCCATATAAGTAAGTCCAAAATAGGATACGTATTAGCGTATCGGATGGATACCATGAAAAAAAAGATACGCTAAGAAACACTTGGATACGCAAGGAAAAAATAGATACCTTGCATTAAACTTCTTTTAATTCAGATATAAGCTTTAAAAAAAAACTAAAAGAAGGCTTCTAATTATGTTTATAACCATATATATGAGAGTTAAGAATTTAATAAGTTAAAAAAAGCACACGTGTTGATGAATGAGTATGAAAATATAATCTAGCCACTTAGCCAAGTATAGGAAATACAATCTAGATATTACAATCTTATATATAATGAGTTAAATAAAAATATATTGAATTACAATCATAAATTATAAGCTTGAATGCAAGTTTTTTTATGCTGAACTGTTACACTATTAGTTGACTTTTTAACCCTGTAGATAAAAATGTTTTTGAAGACTAAAATATGCGACTTTTTTGGCTGCACTTGTGGGTTTTATCAATGTTTTCATATAGTAGAATTTATAAAATTTTAGTATTTAAGAAAAACCTTACCATTTAAAAGTTGAAATTTTGAATCTAATTCCTAAAAGGTACTAAAAAGAGGATTTTTTTTGAACTGGAAAGTTGACTTCTTATTCTTTAGTAATTAGGATCAGGATAATTTTTATCGAATTCAAATGAGGGGTTTGACCTTATTTACGTATAAATGTTTTAAGTAAATGAAAGTAAAATTTATTTAAAACCATTTACTTAAATGATATTTTATGTAAATAAGTTGTGTGTATCGAGTTTATGATGATGCATGCTGTTATTGATAGACAGAAAAATCATGATATATACTTTCGTGTACTAGCTAGAGCATTACGTATGTCTGGCGGAGATCATATTCACTCGGGTTTCTTAGTAGGTAAACTTGAAGGGGAAAGAGAAATCACTTTAGGCTTTATTGATTTATTACATGGTGATTTTATTGAAAAAGATTGAAGTCGTGGTATTTATTTCACTCAAGATTGGGTCTCCATACCAGGTGTTTTGCCTTTGGCTTCAGGGGGTATTCACGTTTGGCATGGATCTTAGTGTAAATGGAAGGAGAGAAAAAAAAAGTTAACTGAACAATTTTCTATATTGGGCTATCGAGCTCATATCAATTTGATACACCCGATATAAGGGAGTTTTTTTTCTCACGTACCAGTGTATCAGGTAGCTCCAAATAGGAAACACATCTGCCTGTATCAGCCAATACATACCGAAATTTTAAACGATGGTTTGGACGAGGAAGATGGACCTGATTTCTATTGGTGATGATGACAACAAGAACTTACTTTATGAGGTTGTTAACATCTCGGCCTTGGACGAAGATGGATGCCCTAATGGACATATAGTTAGGGCGGCCGCATATGGGCATTGATATGGATGATGCGATGGAAAACAAAGTGGGGTCTAGCAACAGTGTTGACACCACTAGTTTTGATTCATTCGAGGAGATGATGGATGGTGCTCTCACATTGGGTGATAAGGCAAAGTGCAATAGTGCCGGTCCTCGGGCCATGGTGTGCAGTCCTAGACATTACTCCCAAGGCAAAAGTTATGATTATGATCCAGAACAAAACTACCCACAGTGTCAGGGTTATGGGCATGAATTTGGATATGCTCCATGTGGATATACTTCTGTGTATGGCTCTATGGATAAGCAAAGCCTCACGTGATTGTGCATGTGATCGCGACTCATTACCCATAATATCCATTAAGAGGAGTGTTCTGGTGCAGGTTAGAGAGGATGAGTACCAACATTATGTTCACGAATATATAGTCATGTCCCATAACTTCATGAGTTGGGCCCAATATTGTACCTATGCGGGGAATGAGTACTATTGCCCTTATATAGTCATGACATAGATGACGACTTCGAGCCTCCATGCAACTCCGTTGCCATGAGGATGTAATGTATCTGTTGTTGTGGAGTGAAGTCCTATGTACTTATTGATATCAATGTTTTAATAACCGACTGGTAATCAAACTAGTGGAGTGGCTGATTACCAGTTCACCAATTCAGTTGGCCAGTTTGGCCGCTTCAACTTGTAACATGGAATATTTTTTTTAAAATCTAATGAGAAATAGGAAAACTATAGTGGAGATATCCAGCCGTAATCTTCTCTTCTTCATTCCATAAACTTGGAAAAAACTTACAAAACCTTATGAGGAATAGGAGAAAAAAAGTTGAAGATATCCTTCCATAATGTTCTCTTTTTAATTTTTTCTTCTAATCTCAAACTAGAAAAGCTATATACCAAAATATGGTAATTTATAAAATAAAAGAAGTATTTATAAAGATTTTTATCCTTAAAATCTGGTTAGGTATCCTTTCCTTTATCACAAACTTTAGGAAGAGATGATTCCTAGTGTTTGAGGCTGCTTGGATCAAATAATGGCAGCTGGATATGTGCACTACTTCCTTCTCCCGAGTCCCGCCTTCCCTAAACAAAAATCCTAAGCTATCTCAAATCTTTTTTTTTTTAAAATATGAGAAAACCTTTTATTTTTTGGTTATAGATTATAATTGACTCATTTTTTCTTTCCTTTTTCTACTATTTTTGAGTTTTTCCGTCCACATTGGCTAGAGTCAAGCAAAAAATCCAATTTGTCGACTATTTTTTAAGGCAATATCGGAACCAACCGGCAATGAGGATCTGTCACTGGTTTCTACTGTTACTAGTCCAACCAGTAGCTTCTAGGTGTCTTTGTTCAAATAAGGGTTTTAAAATGTTATAGTTTTGGGAACCCCTGCTCTGGTCTATTCACACTTCCTAGTTATGATGCCCCAGCCTAATAGGAGCCACTGTTATGATGCCCCAGCCCAACCCTACTCATTAGGAGCCATTGGTTATGATGCTCAGTCACACTCTTCGACTGACAGTTATGGACTGATCACGACTTAGCAGCAGACATATGTACAAATGTACCTGGGCATGTACCGCACGATGATGACTTGGACACAGTTGTGTCATCATGTCTAGATCACTTATAATGTATCACTCTACTCAATTCCTGATCCCACAATGATAGAGTATGAGCCTGCACGAAGTTCAATGTGGTATTGAGTTTCTATCATGTATGTAACTTGATTTGTGAATACAAGGGTCTATGTATTTTCATATTTTTGATTTATGAATGCAAGTGAGATTCTATCACTTGGTTAAGTAACTATGGTTTGTATTTTCATACATATTTATCAGCGCACATGCCTTTTTTAACTTATAAATTTGTTAACTCTCATATGTATGATTATAAATGTAGTTGGAGGCCTTCATTTAGTTTGTTATTAGCTTATATTTGCATTAAAAGAGGTTTTATGCAAGGTATCCAAGTTTTTCCTTGCGTATTCAAGTTTTTTTAGCGTATCCTGAATTTTTTTGTTGTATCCAACCGATACGGTACAGATACGCCGATACATATCCTATTTTGGACTTACCGATATAGCGACCGATACCAATATTTTGAACTATGTTTTTTAGAGATCTTGATTTTAAAGGATTTTTGGATCCTATATCGTGTAATTTGATTCAATACTGAGGAAGTTACAATGATTTGAAGGAAAAATACAGAAAAATCAGAAAAATAACTCTCTTAGTTCAGAAACTTTTTTGCTCGATTGAGACCTTTTTAATGTTGTTCGTTGATCATGGATGGATTGGATTTTAGTGAGGAACGCCGAAGGGCTATTATGTCTTCGAGCTCTTGTCCTATGCTCCCTCCGGATCGTACTGCCTTTGCTATTGATTTTTGTCCTCCAGACGTGGTAGGGGGGCTGATAGGGGTCGTTGTGGTCATGGTGGATGTGTTAATGACAAATTTACTACTCTTTGTGCTACTGTGATATAGTGGGACATGATCGTGATCATTGTAATTGTTTGCATTGCTATCCTGAGGGTTACCAGTCTCGTCTTGCTGCTCATTTTGCTACGACTCCTACGATTGATTCTTCGCCTACAACCTTAGTTGCTGTGAGTGATCCTTTGGAGTCCTTGAGAGCTTAGGTTGTCGAGATGATCTGCACTGAGTTCCGTCTGCAGAGTGAGACTGCTACTGCTGCTTCCTTTTCACTTGCTGCCTCAGGTATCTATGCTCCCTCTGCCTATGCTGCCACTACATCGTCTTTTTCCTGTAGCTGGGTTATTGATTCCGGAGCCACTGATCATATGACTGGTGAGTCACAGGGTTATTCCATTTATTCACCTCCATCTCCTACTGGCAAGTTTGCTTGGCTGATGGTTCCATTACTCATATTTTGGAAGTATGACACATTTCTGTATCTCCGTCTCTCTCTTTATCTTATGTTTTACATGTTCCTCGTTTATCTTCTAACCTTCTTTTAGTTAGTAGTCTTACTACCAAACTCAATGGCTATGCTATGTTTTATCCTTCTAATTGTCTCTTCAGGACTTGACTATGACGAAAATTGTGGGTAGAGGCGTGGAAATAAGCGGACTGTACTACCTTGACACTGATTATGCTCCTGATCGTGTCCCATCTACTGCTTCTATTGCTACTGTTTTTCCTTTTCTGTTGATGCTACTCATGATACTTATCGTTTATGACATGCCAAACTTGGGCATTTTGGATTTAAGACTGTGTTCTTCATCTACTTTTCAGTGTGATACTTGTGAGCTCACTAAACATGTTCGCACTATTTATTCTTCTAGCATGCATAGATCTCGTTCTACTTTTGAGTTTATTCATTATGATGTTTGGGGTCCTGCTTCGGTTATCTCTAGTGATGCTTTTCATTATTATGTTATTTTTATCGATGACTACACTCGAGCTACTTGGATTTGCCTTATTAAGTCTAAGGATGGGGTTTTTTCTAAATTCCAAGAATTTCATGCTATGGTTATTACCTAGTTTGGTGGTCTTGTTAAGGCCATTCGATCTGATAATGGTGGTGAGTATCTCTCTCCACCTTTTGTCCAGTATCTTTACACTCATGGTATTGGTCATCAGCTTACTTGTCCGTACACACCTTAACAAAATGGTATTGCTGAGCGCAAAAATCACCATTTAGTAGGTGTCACTCGCTCCTTATTGCGAGGCATGCAAGTGCCTAAGCCTTTTGGTCTTTGGCTTTCTCACTGCATGTTTTCTCATCAATCATTAGGCATCTTCTCGTGTTCTTGATTGTCTCTGACCTTGTTAGCTTCTTTGTCCTTAGTCTCTTATTTTTTCCATTGAGCCACGGGTATTTGGATGTACCTACTTTGTTCAGGATCTTCGTCCAAGTCATCAGAAATTGGACGATAATGCTATTCGATATGTCTTTGTTGGTTATTCTAGCGCATCAAAGGGCTATCGGTGTTATGATCCCCAGTCTCGTCGCTACTTTGTCTCTTTGGATCTTACCTTTTTCTAGATAATACCATATTTCTCTCTTGCTCTTATTGTCCCTACCATCTCTTTGCTTTTACCTCGTACTGTGCCTATTGTCTCTTTGCCTTTACCTGTTCCAGGGGATCTTTTTTAGCAAAAGGAGTTTATCACGTACTCCTGTCGACAACTGCTTGGTTCCCTCTCTGATGCGCCTCTACCACAATCTTCTCAGCAGGCCACTTCACTAGGTACATCTTCATCTTCATTTATTCTTTTTCATAGTTCTCCTATTATCACTCCTGTTGCTTCTGATCTTGAGTTGCCTATTGCTCATCGCAAGGGTGTTCGTTCCTGTGTTACTCCTTACCCTCTTGTCAAATATGTTTGTTATTAGGCTGTTTCTCTCGTATCAGGCTTTCCTCTCCTCTATTGATACTGTGACTATTCTTCGGTCTGTTCATGCTGCTTTTCTTTATCTTGAATGGAAGGGTGCTATGGCTGACGAGATGAATGCCCTTCAGTCTAATCATACTTGGGATATGGTTCTCCTTCCAATTGGGATAAAACATGTGGGCTGCCGTTAGGTTTTCAAAACATAATTTTGATGGCAATGTTGCTCGGTATAAGGCTCGTCTTGTCGCCCGCGGCTTTACTCAGACTTATAGGCTTGACTATGATGCTAGTTTTGCTCCTGCGGCCAAACTGACTTCTGTTCGTGTTCTCCTCTCTCTTGCGGCCAATCAGAGTTGACCTCTTTATTAGTTGGATATCAAGAATGCTTTTCTTAATGGACATCTCACCGATGAGGTATATATGGATGCCCCTCCTGGTTTCTTGCTTTAGGGGGAGTCTGAGTTGGTTTGTAGACTTCAGAAGTCTATATATGGTTTGAAGCAGTCACCTCGTGCTTGGTTCCATCGCTTCAGTGAAGTGGTTCTGAGTATGGACTTTTAGCGATGTCACTCATACTATATTCATCCACTCTGGCGCCCCAGGCCAATCTATACTTCTAGTATATGTTGATAATAATATTTTGACTAGTGATGACTCCTCTTTTATCTTTTATGCTAAGAGTGAGCTGGGGCGTACTTTTAATGTCAAAGATCTAGGTCATCTAAAGTATTTCCTTGGTCTAGAGATTGTTCGATCTAAGAAGGGATTTTTTTCTGCCACAGCTGAAGTATGTTCTTGATTTGCTGAGTGATATTAGTATGAGTGGGTGTAAACCCGCTACTTCTCTCATGGATCCGAAGCTCTTTTTACATGATAGTGAGAGTGATCATCTTCCTGATCCTCATTGCTACTAGCGTCTTGTGGCCCGCTTGATATATCTCACCCTCACTCGACTGGATATTATGTTTGTTGTCAGCATGGTTAGTCAGTTCAAGCATGCTCCCTGTGCTTCACACATTGCTGTTGTTCATCGTATTTTTCGATATATCTAGTCTAAACCTAGTTGTGAACTTGTTTATTGCCTCATGGGCAACTTGAGATCTTCGGCTATACAGATGCGGATTGGGCCGGATCTGCTATTGATCGTCGCTCCACCTCTAGATATTGTGCTTTTCTTGGGGACAACGTGGTTGTATGGAAGAGTAAAAAGCAACCCGTTGGTTCTCGCTCTAGTGCCGAAGCAGAATATCGGGCTCTTGCTCACATGACTTGTGAAATTCTGTGGCTTTGTTCTATTCTTTCCGAGTTAGGGTTTCCTATTAAAGGTCCTATGTCTTTATATTATGATATTAAGGTTGCCGCGAAGATTGTCTCAGATTCCGTGCTTCATGAGAGGACAAAGTACATTGGAGTTGATATTCATTTTTTCCGAGAGAAAGTTCGGGATTGTTCATTATCTCTTCAGTCTGTTTCGTCTTTTCAACAACTTGTTGACATCTTTACCAAGGTTGTTGGCCCTGCTATCCTCCAGGATATTATTGTCTTGTTGGGCATACTTAATGTTTATGCTCCAGCTTGATGGTGGAGTGTTGATATATGTAATATCGAGGGTATAGTTGTGAAAATGTATTATGTAATGTTCTTTTAATATAAGATGCTAGTAGGGCTTTCTTTCCTTGACTAAGCAATTTATCCTAATCCGTGTTCTTCCTCTCTTCTATAAACCCTAAATCCTCCAAACCCTATCTCCAACTGCTTTTGTGTATATGTTTATATTATGCCATCAAGTAAATTCATCTTGCGAACATACACAAGTTTGTGTATATACTTTTGTGATATTCTATATATTCCCATCACACTGATATTTTCTGTGGATGAATTTACTATGTGAAAGGTAATATAATCGTTTGCATTTGGTTTATATTATTTGGCATGTCATGGTTGTGGTATAAATTACCTATCAGTTTTCTTTTGATGTATCCAGAGTACTTGAGTTATGAATTCAAATTAGTACCGGCCCAAGAATACTGCAAGAAGCATTTAAAGGTTAAAATCATCGAACTCATCTTGTCCTATTAATGATATATGGATTGTCCACTTTTGCCTTCTTTAGGATGGATTGCTGATAATACCTTTGTCGTTTTCTATGGTTTGCCAGATATCGGTAGACATTGAGCATGCAAAATGCTGCATTTGCTTAAACATATGGCATGATGTTGTAACAGCTGCCCCTTGTCTGCACAACTTCTGGTATGTTATTTACAGATTTATTTTTAATAACAGCTACTTCATTTAGACGTTTCTGGTGTATTAATCAAGTCGTCCCCTTTGTTGTTTCTAGCAATGGGTGCTTCTCGGAGTGGTTAAGAAGGTCTCAGGAGAAAAATTCAAGTGTTCTTTGTCCCCAATGTCGAGCAGTTGTACATTTTGTTGGAAGAAATCATTTTTTGCGTAATATTGAGGAGGTAATTTCTTATGTATTCTCCAACTCAAATCATCAGCTTTGGTTATGCTGGTTTTCTGCATCTCTGTCTTTTTGATTTTTTTTAATACTTTTGTTTAAATTAGAAAATGTAGGTCTGTTAAAATTGTTGGTATAATACATTTCTAATTAGTACTAGTGCCCATTTATGGTTTAATCACGAATATGAAGGCATATGTAATGAGGTTGGTTACATTTATTAGAAGAAGGAGAAGGAAAAAATATATAATTTTGCAAGGGGGTGGACTTCACAGAGTTTGTTGATAGGAATGATCTGCTGGATTGTTTAAATTTTCGGTGTCAGTTTAAACTTTTGTCGCTAAGGAAGTGGAAACATTTTGAGGAAGTCAAATACAACATTGTAAAAATTAAAGGAAACTTACAAAACATTGGAAATCTAAGATGAACTTTAGTAAATGATAAATTTATCATGATTACATTTTCAAAACTCACTATATAACAAAAAAAAAAAGATCATTTTGAGCATAAAAGCGAATCAAATAGTAACTGACACTTTTGCTGTCCATGTCTGAAATTTTACAAGTCAAAGTTACACATAATTATTTGTTTATGGTCATGAAGTAGTACATCCCCCCAAAAGAGACAAAATACATGATAAGCTACACCACAAACTCATTTCAACAGCTCTGAGAAATTCACAATTTCTATATAGAAATTCTTTTTTCGATTAAATTTTTTGAACAATTCTGAGTTTGTTTTTGCTTCATATTTTGTCGGATAGGATTACTAAAGGTTATGAAGTTATGATTGCAGAAATAATGTGAACATAACAGATGATTTGTTGCGGCTTTACCAGAATTACTGAAGGTTATGAAGTTATGATTGCAGAAATAATGTGAACATAACAGATGATTTGTTGCGGCTTTACTAGAAAATATGACTTTTTTTTGGTTAACACAATAACACCACAAGGCGTTACTGTAGGCAGTGAAGGAAACACACGCACACGCACACACCACACCACACACTTGCTATACGATTTAAAATGGCTATAAAAGTTAAGTATGAAGTTATGGACTTATGATGCTATGATTTCATAAATAATATTGTGACCATAATAGATGATTTGTTGCTGTTTTACTACACAAATACAACTTAAAAAGTATAAAAATCATCCAGTTGCATGCTAATGACTGATGTTAAAGTGTAAACATCTAATAAATGTTCTCCAAGTTGCCCAAGGTTTGGGGCAAATTAAAATTCTTCCTAATTCCTTAAGTAAAATTTCAACTATGTAAGTTAAAAGGAATTAGAAATTTAGCAATTCTACCAAGTAATGCAAAACAATAAATTAAAGAGAGAAGTTAGAGAGATTGCAAACACATAGACAAACTATGTTTTTTTTTTGATTGATAACATAGACAAACGATGTTGTTCACGAGGTTCGGCAACCCGCCTATGTCCCCGCCTCAAGCTATACCCGTTAGAGGATTCACCGCGATTTATACCCAATCGCACAGCCTTCTTCCGGGTGAAGACCAAACCGTTATAATCTCTTTCCGGATAGAGATCACACCTTGCAAAGCTACCGGCTTCACGGACAAGACTCCCACGGACGTCTTGATTTCAACACACTTTGGATAAGTGTTTTACAACCTTGAAATGGTCCTTAGATGAGTTGATAGATTGCAATTAAGATCCTCTATGAATCCCTCAAAGATGGGAGTTGAATAGCTCAAGAACTCGGTTTTGAGTTTTCTAGGGTAAATTCAATAGATTTTGACTTCTAAGCTTTGGAGTGATTGAATGACTGATTGTAATGATTAGAGTGCTTCATTTCATTCATAAATCAATCCTATTTATAACCCTTTCAAAGATATAGCTGTTGGAGGCATCTTGGGAAGTCAAAGAGTCGTTAAAAAACTAGCTGTTGGGTGTTTCCTGCAAGCAGTCGTCGATGAGTGTAAGGATGCACTTGCTAGTCGTCGAAAAGTGAAAGGAGTGATTGAATAAGTGATTAGAATGATTGGAGTGCTTCATTTCATTCATACATCAATCTTATTTATAACCCTTTCAAAGATATAGCCGTTGGAGGCATCTTGGGAACCTCAAAGAGCCGTTAAAAAACTAGCCGTTGGGTGTTTCCCGCAAGCAGTCGTCGACAAGTGTAAGGATGCACTTACCAGTCGTCGATGAGTGAAGTTGCCAAATTCAATCCGCAACTACTGTTTCTTCACTCATTGACGAGTGCTGAGGCCACAGTCCCATTCGTCGACGAGTCCTCTTTATTTCTACAGAAAACTCATCTTTGCTTAACCAATATGATGGACATGATTTCCTTGGTCTTATACCTTATCTTTAACAAGATATTTATCATGTTTTAGGTCCTTAGATTGATATTCAATGGGTCTTGAGACACCTATGGTCAATCTAAGTATTGAGCAATTCAACCGACCAAACTTCGAGGATTTCTTACATAAATCCTAAGTACTCTCAAAGACTAGATAATAATCTATAAAACCTTCTTGAGAGTCTTCTTCTACAATGTTGATCTTGAGTAAATTCCTTCTTTAGCTTCAAGATCCGACTTGGACTTTGGGCATGATCTTCAATGTGCTCAACTCGATCAAATTGCTTTCTTATAGCTTGATGGAGAATATTTCTTGCTTGATTGTTATTTTCATCTTTTTGCCTTGGATGATGTGCTAATGCTCTTCATAAGCTGAATTACACTTAAACTTAATAGGACATTAGTAACACAAATGCCATTCTATTATTGTATTATCATCAAAATCAAAGATGTTACCTTAGGTCAAAAACCTAAAGGCTAATGCTACATCCATGTCAAGACTCTAAGATCATCAAAGATGCCGTATTTGAATTATTACCATCTATAGCATGTAACTTCAAATTGTTTGCTACTGTACTTCCTTATATTGAAAATTCAAAATCTAGATATGAAGTCTAATGCTATGTTTGGTTGCCGAGTAAATAGATGTAAACATAGAAAAGAAAAGAAAATTTTGGATTTTTAATTCAATTTTTAGTTGTGTTTTGTCCAATTTTCTTTTCTTTTCCATATTTACACATATTTTCTCGACAACCAAACATAGGGTAAATGATGGAATTTCGTTCCTTAAGTGATGTGCCTATGGATGGGTCCAGCCGATGTGGACTAAAAGTTCTCCATGCTCCCCAACCTAAAATTACAACCGTAATTTCAGTTTTCCTTTTCTTCTTCTTCTTCTTCTTGGCAGACTTGGGTATGTTCATTCCTCACTCCATAGGTTTACATGATTATATATGCTTTCACTTTATATCATTTACTAGTATGTACATGACTACTGCGATCTATTTGTGAATTTGGAAATTCAAGAGACTTATCTGATTAATGTCTTAGAACCTTAACTAATCTTTTAAAGGTACTTCAATACAACTTTTAACTAATAAAGGTTTGAAGTATTAATATATTCGCATGAGTTATTAGGATCATTTAACTATTCATATTTGAAGTATATATAATCTAAATGATAAGAATTTCTAACGTCATATTTTCTTTGTATTTATAAGGCTCCAAGGAATATAGCACATAAATTTTACTGTAGCATGTTATTTCAGTGTATTAATCTTTGTCTGCTACTTACTCTGAGCTGGAACCACCTCATTCAGTGTGTTAGTTGATAATGTGCAATTTTCCGTACCCATAGTCTGCTTTTCTGGATTTAAAACCTTACTCATAAAGTGAGTGGCATTATTTCTGCTAATATGCCTAGATGAATATAACTGCTGTTAAGCTAATATTTGAATATGATATTTTATATCCATATCAATTCATTGATATATCATATGCTTTTTAGTGCATTTCTCAAATTTTCTTTTATGTATATTAATGGCTGTTTAGAGGATATTGTCTTTTCATCCAATTTCATTACCTACTTTATGGGAAGTCACGTGTTATCTTTTATTTGGCCCCTTGCTTTTTGTAGGATATACTACAATGTGATTCTTCACTTAAACGTTCCAACGAAGAAGTTGTACTCTTAGATACAGATGCATTGATAAAATCGAATCTTGTGAGTAATGTTACCATTGAGTAGTTGAAAAAGTCCAGCGTTCTTATTCATTTTGTTATTCTGTCTCTCCTATTTATAGAGTGGCGTTCTAGTGAGCCATGCTCAGTAAGGTCTTTGATAAGCTGCCCTTAAGAATGTGACACATGGTGTGTTATTCTGTAATCCAACAATTGAATGTCAAGATGGGTCTCCCAAGAAACATGTGGCAAAAAATCAGTTCGATTGGACTTTTATAGACCGTCTGATCGAAGATGAAAGATCTGTCATTTCTATAGCCTAGGTAGGGTGTAGTAAATCCTAGGGGGTTAATGCTGACAAACTAGGCTCTAATCGGACAGTGTAAACACATCCGATCTGAATGAGTTTTTGACACGTGTCTCCTGATGGACTCACCTTAACATCCAAAAGTCAAATTTAATGAAAGACTGCCATATGTCGTATTTCTAAAGGGATTGCTCATCAAAGACTTTAATGAGCATGACTCATTAGTACCTCTCCCTATATATGTATGTATATTCTTTTCCATCTTGTGATCTCAGTTTTCACATAATATCTGTTTATTCTTGCTTGTTCATCATCATTTGTACTTGATATGATTGTCTTAGAAACTATTTAATTCTTCATGTTGATTATCATGTGGTAGTTAATACGGTTTTAGCTTCTTGTTCTTTGCCTTTGACATGTTCATTCCTTATTTGTTCTTCCAATTTAATTGCTACATCTGAAGATAAAGTCTGTTCTCTTTTTTCATTCCCCAGTTTAAATTTTGTCCTAGGTTAATGTTCATATATCTTTTTTTTTTTTCTTTGTAGATAACTCTTGGAATTTTATTTAACGTACTAGGGAGGGTAGTCGAAATTGAAGTATGTTGGGATGCATTGGCATCCAAATGGTTTAAAATAAGTTGGATCAAGACAATGTATATGGAGTGAGAACCTTTTTTTCGGAGGCCTAAAAGAAAGGGCCATTGCAGTCCCCAATTAAACCCCACAGGTTGGCCCATGTAAGGACGGGTTGGTTTTCTATATATTGTGGTTAGAAGAGTTTCTAGTTAAGTGAAATTTCTATTTTTTTATGGGTTAATTAGATTAACTCCATGTGAAAGTTAATTAGACTTGAAGTTAGTGTCGGTCAGAAGTTTCAGGTGTAGGTAATTTTTATTATAAAATCCTTGGTTTTAGTCTCTTAGAAGTAGAGTACGAATAGCAGTTATAAGAGGCTGCCACCCCATCCTCTATAAATGTCCATGTGCTTCAGCCTTCAACATTAGTGAGAATAAATTTTTCGCATCCTTTGAGCTCTCCCTACAGCAGGTGCAATGACTCTGTTCTTCATGATTAGTGAGACTCCAGTGACTCTGTGAACTCTTAGTTCTATTCCTTTTTCCTACGTTGTTAGTCAAGACATATTCCGCTCCATGAAGTTTCTTTATATCATTTTCCTATACCTGGTAAGCTATCAATTCATGCTCTTTCATACTTTGATTTACTAATTTATCTTTCATGGCCTCAAATTCAGTTCATTAATCTTCCAATCAACAGATTGGTGATGCCCACTGCCTTCTAGTTCTAGAAAGACCTCCATTCTTAGTCTTTCTTGAACCCACCTAAACCCCATTAACTCCAGTCTCAGAAAACCCTATGGAAGCCTATAATTATTTCAAAACCCCAGCTGTCCTGCAGCAGAAACTTCTCTCTCTCTCTCTCTCTCTCTGATAAGAAAATAAAATGCATTGATTGAAGTATAACAGTAAGTAGAAAGGCTACGGAAGAATCCAATATGTAGAAGGAGTATGCATTCCATCATCCTTCGCTAAGTGATCTTCCACCACACTCATCTTGAAATGTGATAAAATATAGAGGAGTGCTAGCCCCAGTCGAATTTACTCCAAATTTTTCCATAGACGCAAGATGGAGCTAACACGTGGAGATGTTTTTTTATTATTTTAACTGTTTAAAAAGTAAAAGTCAGAGAATATTTGACATTTGTAGCGCCCTAGCTGCATCTTTGGAAGATTTGCAACTAGGGCTAGCAAAATCCCAAAATATAATATAGATCAGGCCAGGCCATATTTAAGATCGATGGCCAGGAAATGTTTGAAATTGACCATTCCCCATGAACTGAAGGAGCGAAGAAAGACGAGGTTAAAAATTAATAACGAGTTAGGTGACTGAAGTGGATATTTGTAAAATCGAGATTTGAACTTAGTGGCATTGTTGGTCATGACGTCTGGTGCAATTAATTGTTTTTTGATGTTAATTTTAATTGATCTGATTGTTAGAAATGTTTGTAAGTCTTGTTTTTTTTCCCTGTACTCTTAGAGCTATTGCTCGTGTCTCAAGTTAGCGGCGAGTTAGACGGGGGTGTCTGTGGGGTATCTTGGTAAATTTGACCTATAGTTGTGTTCTAAGGGTGTTAGGAGTAGAAGTTTTTGTATTAATCAAATTGCCGAGTTAGCTATTCTGATTTGTTAAGCTTTGATGCACTATGTAAGAAACCTAAGTTGGTTTGAATAGATTAGGGTTTCAAGGTCTAGGTTAGAGAAAGAGGAGAGTAAGAAGGAGAAGAGTTACAGAAAGATTAGAGAGAGTACTTGTCTCTCCTAATCCTTTATTATAAATCTTCCACTAATGGTATACTATTAGTATATAAGAGATACTAATAGTATACCATTGTTACAATGTACAAGACATATAATAAATAGAGGTATTCTATACTCCTCCTCAAGTTGGTGCGTAGATGTTAATCATGCCCAACTTGCCAACATTGTTACGAAACTAGAACCACCAAGACCTTTAGTCAATACACCAGCCAACTGATCTTCAGATTTCACGAATGGAGTACAAATGTATCCTACCTTCAACTTCTCCTTGATAAAGTGACGAATCTGACGATCAACCTCAATATGCTTAGTTTTGTCATGTTGCACTGAGTTGTGGGCAATATTGATTGCTACTTTATTATCACAATACAAACTCATAGGACCACTAGTGGGAAGTCCAATCTCACTCAGAAGAAACTGGAGCTAAAGCAACTCACTTACCCCATGCATCATAGCTCTAAATTTCGCTTTTGCACTAGATCTTGCAACCACATGTTGCTTGTAACTTCTCCATGTTTCAAGGTTGCCTCCAACTATAGTGCAATACCCTAGAGAAGATTGCCCATCTGAAACTGACTTCCCCATTTTGCATTAGTGTAAGATTCAACTCTTTAAATTCCCATGACCTGATTACATCAAACATTTCTTAGGAGATGACTTTAAGTAGCGGAGAATTCTATCAACATCTCGATGTCCAATGGTGGGAGCATTTACCCTTATGTGTATATTATTATTAAGAAGAGAAAATTAGGAAAGGGAGATTATAGAGATTGTGATTATGATTCACATCTCTCCTCTCCTTTATATATTATTATTAAAGTGGGGAATTGCACATTTACCCTTATGTGTATTACGTGTAATGACATGGCTTTACGCGTAATACACGCGGTATAATAACATGAAATACCATAAATACCCTTGTAACTCTCTTTCTTAAGATGGTGCATATATATCTATCATGCCTTTCAAACATTTCAAGTAACTGAGTACTAATTGCTTTTGTAAGAACATCGGATAGTTGATCATTAGTCTTCTTATACGGAGTGCACATTTTACCTTTGATGATCTTTTTTCTTATAAAGTGACGATCCATCTCAATGTGTTTGATTCTATCGTGTAAAACTAGATTATGAGCAATACTGATTGGTACCTTGTTGACACAGTTTAAACTCATAGGTCCTTCAAAAATCTCAATTCCTGAATTAGGATCTTTAACCACAACAACTTACATATACCATGTGCTATCAATTGAAATTCTGCCTCTGCAATCGAGTGAGCAATCATCGCTTGTTTTTTTACTTCATCATGTGACCAAATTGCCTCCAACGAATGTACAGTAACCGGATGTAGACTTTCTGTCATCTTTAGCACTTGCTTAGTTTGCATATGTATAGGCCTCAATTTGCATATGACCATATTTTCTAGAATAAGATTCCTCTACTTGGGGATGACTTGAGATACCTCAAAATGTTGTATGCTGCATCCAAGTGTGTGGAGATACCTCAAAATGTTGTATCTTGCTTCCAAGTGTGTGGACTTAGGAGCATGGTTTAAAATATCGATAAGTATCGACCGATACGGTTTGATACGTATCCTATTTGGAGCTACTCGATACACTGGTACGCTGGAGAAAACAAAATTCCATTGTATCGGGTCGATATAGGCCCGATACACTCGATACGGGGATTTTTCAGTTAATTTTTTTTCCTTCCATTTACACTACGATCCACAATACAGACCCGATACACACAACTAATTTACATAATATATTATTTACGTAAATGATTTTAACTTGATTTTACTTTCATTTACTTTAGATATTAATATGTAAATAAGGTTATCCCTCTGGTTATGATGCCCCAGCCTAACACTACTTCTCAGGAGCCACTGGTTATGATGCCCCAGCCCAACCTTACTTATGAGGAGCCAATGGTTATGATGCTCAGTCCCAGTCTTTAACTGACAGTTATGGACAGATCACAACTTAGCAGCAGGCATATGTATAAATGTACTTGGGCATGTATCGCACGATGATGACTTGGACACCGTGGTGTCATCATGTCTGAACCACTTATAATGTATCACTTTACTCAATTCCTGATCCACAATGATAGAATATGACCCGGCACGAAGCTCAATGTGGTATTGAGCTTCTATCATGTATGTAATTTGATTTGTGAATACAAGAGTCTATGTTTTTTCATATTTTTGATTTATGAATACAAGTGAGCTTTTATCACTTGGTTAAGTAACTATGGTTTGTATTTTCAAACATATTTGTCAACGCGCACGCCTTTTTAAACTTATAAATTTGTTAACTCTCATATATATGATAATAAATGTAGTTGGAGGTCTTCATTTAGTTTGTTTTTAACTTATATTTGTATTAAAAGAGGTTTTATGCAAGGTATACAAGTTTTTCCTTGCGTATCCAAACTTTTTTTAGCGTATCCTGAATTTTTCCGCCGTATCCAACCGATACGGTACCGATACACCGATACGTATCCTATTTTGGAGTACCCGTTACGGCGACCGATACCGATATTTTGAACCATGCTTGGGAGCATGTATAAGCCTATTCATTATGCTCACATCATAAGCCATATACGTCCTTGTGAGAGATAGATTAGCCACCCCACTTATTGCTGAAAACTACCAATGTCTTGCAAAAGAAATACCATCCATCTCATCCACTTTGTGATATTGTTCAATTGGGGTGTCAACCGGTTTAGCCCCAAGCCTTTTAGTTTAACGTAAGAGATCCAAGATATACTTTCTTTAGGATATAAAGATGTCATCATGAGATCTAGAAACCTCTATTTTCAAAAAAATATGTAAGAAGAACCAAATCTTTAATCTCATACTCACTTGCTAGTTGCTAGATACTTATTTAGTTGTTCAATCTCTGTTTTGTTGCTGTCTATCACAACTATATCATCTACATACACAATAAGGACACTATAATATCATCCTTGCTATGCTGACGAATAAGGTTTGATCAACTTGACTTTGTGAATATCCCATCTTTTTTATTGCCGCATTGAACCTTTTAAACCAGGTTTTGGGAGACTGTTCTAAGCCATACAATGCCTTCTTCAGTTTGCACACCTTCTTTTCACCCCTTCTAAGGTGGAATCCTAGAGGAGGAGCCATATAAACTGCATCCTTTAAAGTATTTTGAAGGAAAACATTTTTTTATTTCAAGTTGGTATAGTGGCCATGACTGATTAGCCGCCAATGATAAGATTACAGAGATTAAATTCATCTTTGCTTTGGGAGCAAACTTCTCCTGGTAGTCAATTCCATGTCATGAGTGTAACTCTTGACTAAAAATCTTGCCTTATACCTCTCAACTGATCCATCTACCTTGCACTTGACTGTGAACACCCATTTACACCCCACATGTGTTTTTTTTCCTTGAAACCATTTCCCAAGTATTATTATTATCTAGTGCAATCATCTCTTTTATCATTACATGCCTCCACATTGGTTGATTTAGAGCTTCAATTTTAGAGGATGGAATGGAAATGGATGATAACGAAGACACAAACGACTTGTAAGGAGACCACGCTTTGTATGATACAATGTTAGCAATGAGATGCTGAGTACATGACCGCTTACCCTTTCTGAGAGCAATATGAATATTAGATTTATCAATGGACACTAGAGAGGAAGATGAAGTACTTACAGGGAGGGTTTTACTTGGATCCAAGGAAATGATTTGGCTCGAGTCCGTGTTCGCTTTGGCCTTTAGTTGGTAGACTTGAATCTCCCATTGTTTCTTATTTGGGGTTGTTTCAAAAAGTCATGAATAATTTGTATTTAATTTGCGAAAAAAGAAGTCGTAAATACTTCATGAATTAATCGCTTAACTAAAAAGTTGCGTATTATTCAGTACTTGTTGAAAAAATGGAGAACTTTATTACTATGATCTTAACGAGTGCCTGCCTAGATCCAAATTAGGCGACAACGGTCTTGATTTTATGAGGTGGTGGCCTACGTGTTGCGTAGGCAATATTTTTACTACACCGTGCGTAAGATGATGTGGAGTAAGGGCTTTACTAGTTTGAAGAATCAAATTATGATGATGAGTTCGTTTATTGGAAGAAGGTTGCATGCGACAAGTGTTTTAAAAGGTGTGAGAGGCTTATGCCTAAGGTTCTAAATGTTGATATCGCTGGACATGTCGAGCCGCGGAAAAAAGATATATCGTTTTTCAGTGATTTTGGGAAAAATGACAAAAAAAAAAGGGGCAAAAAATAAAATTTTGCAGTGAAACTTCAGAAAATGTTAAAATAAATGTTAATACACCTTTAAGAATAAAAACATTAAAAAAATAACAATGTACATAAGAGATGCAATAAGAAGAGAGCAAAGATGTGCGTTGACGAGTGGCGATAATATATGATTGATTCATGTTTCATTCATTTCTCAATCAATCATAAATTTATAATTTATAAGATTCATAACAATACAAACATACATAATAATTCAACTCACCAAAAGAATTACAATTATAACCAGATTACTAATGGTTAATAATATTTCATATTTTTTAACAAATTATTACTATTTTGTTTTACTTTTAATATTATTAAATAATATATTTAAGTAATATTTAGTAATTTTATATATCATTTTTATTGGAATAAGTTATATTATTTGGTCGATGTTACTATGTATATTATTTAGAATTATTAGCTATTAATAATAATAATAGAACATTATTAAAATTCGTAATTAATTAAAATATCCATGAATTTTAAGTATAATCCTTAAAATAAAAAAGGCCTTATATTAGAATTTTAATATTTGTTTTTGACTTTGGCGTATAATACAAATCAATATTAGTTTTTAACATGTTATTTTTGTCATATAATATACTTTTTTTACATTACACATACTTTTTGGAATTTTTTTGTACTAAAAATATTATGTTAACCTATATAGTATAGCTAAGTGATTAGTTAAAGTGTTATATATTTTAAAAAAGACCTTATGAGCATAATCTTATTACGTATAAATAAATTTTAATTTATGAAATATTTTTATGAAATTATCAAATTTTTAATATTATAGACAAATGTCTTTCCTTATGTTTAATTCGCTAGAGACAAATGTCTTTCCTTATGTTTAAAGAGAGTGATTCTAGCATTACCCTTGTTAGGTTAAAATATTTAGGAGGGAAGTATGTTTAATGAGTTATGAGAGTGAAACTAGCATTACCCTTGTAAATGAGATTATGAGTGTGAAACTAGCATAACCCTTATAAATGATATTATGAGAGTGAAAGTGGCATTACCCTTATAAAGGAGGTCATGAGAGTGACATTAGCATAACCTTGTTAGGTTTCTCACATTTGTAAGTCTCAAAGCCCCTCACATTTGTAAGTCTCAAAGCAAACATGCAAGAAAAAAAACAGAGAAGTAAAGCTCGGGACGGAAGAGCTGAAGAGGGGAGACTCGGGAGAAGGATGATAACCAAAGACCTTGGCATCTCAATCGGCGACGACGATGCTCTTGGATTCTCTTTTTGAGGTATGTACCCTCTTCTTCTTTCTTCTCAAACCCCTTTTTTTTTTCTTCTAAATCAAAGATTCAACTTTCAAGATTGTTTGCAATTGATGACTCTTGGGCCATTGGGATTCTTCAAATTTTGAAGGAAAATTTGGGAAAAACAGCAATTTTACGGAAATCGGTCAATATCGGTGAGTTATTAACCATATATCGTTGATATATTAGCGATAACTCACGATACCATGTAAAAAATTGCTTACACCTTATAGATGTGTCGGTAAGTAGCGACACCAACAAATATCGATGATATATCGGTGATATTGTCAATATTGCGAACTTTGCTTACGCCTCAAGGTTTCCCTGAAGATGAGGTTGAAGGAAAACGCCTTGAGGCTTAAATCTCATTAAGTTATGCCTCAAACTGTGATACTCACTTTATGTGTTGTTCGTGTCTCATACATTAATCAAAAATAGGATTCTATCCACTTAACTGAGACTTGAACACTAAATATTTTTTTGATGGTGTACCTCATCCATTAATCAAAATAATGCAAGGTTTTGAATGTCAATATTGCACGATGTATTACACTGATGGGATAAAAAAATCATTTATCGGGGATATCGCATGCGCGCATGTGGCAGTAGAAAAATGGGAAAAATAGAGGAAAACATGGAATTTTGTAGCTAATCTATAAAAATGTTTAAATAATCGTTAATACACATTTAAGAATAAAAGAAAACAACAATGTACATAAGTGATACAATGCGTAGAGAGCAAAGATGTGTGTTGACGAGTGACAGTAATGCATGATTGATTAATATTGATATAATTTACTTAAAATATTTCATTCATAACCAAAAATATACAATCAGAGTTTCATACATAATACATCCATGATAGCATAATTCAACCTACCTCAAGAACTATAATCAGAGCCACACAGAGTTACACATAGACTCAATCATCTCTGTTTTGACTAGGCTAACAATAGTATTTGTTCTTCACATAAGTAAAAATTGTCTTCAATTCATTACATTATGGTACAATGATGTATACTCATGTACATAACGTTGGTAGTCATTTGGTCCAAGATATAGCAACACTCCCATTAGTGGATACTGTGGGTATTAATGCACAATTGTCACAGTCATTGACAAGGCCGTTGCCACTGCAACTGCCACTGCCACTGCCATATAAGGTTGTACACCTCCATATTCATATCCATACAACTCATACCTAGAAACATATCCATATGATTATTTTGGAATTTAAATTTGGGAGTATTATTAATAGAGGGTACCCATGATATGATTGAATTTTGTTTTGTAAATCTTGAATGTTTGTCTTTTTCTACTAAACTGTTAGTTGACTTTTTGATTTTGTAGATGAAAATATTTTTGAAGTCTATATGAGACTTTTTTCAATAGACTTTTGGGTTTTAATAATGTTTTGGTATAATTCATGAAATTTTAAGATTTGAAAAATACCTTAGCATTTGAAAGTTTAAATTTTGACCTAATCACTAAAAGATGCAAAAAATGGATTTTGTTCTTGAACTGGAAATTCGACTTTTTATTCTTCAGGAATTTGGATCTAAGATAATCTTTATTGAATTCAAATGAGGGGTATAAAATTATTTACATATAAATATCTTAAATAAATGAAGAAAATTAAAAGAAAACCATTTAATTAAATGATTTAAAAAAAAATGTAAATACGATTTTGTTGTGATTTATAGCTTAAAAACTAACATTCCCTAGAATGTTGCACGATATTGCATGAGATCATCTATATATCGTCGATATCGTGCGACATGGTGTAAAAATTATAATACCCTATGCATATATGTTGGGTGGGGGGTCCGCGGTTTAGTAGGAATGACTTTGGGGAAAGAGAATTGGGAGAGTGGTTGGAGCTGCAAAGACTTCTCACGGCGTGCGTGATTCATCAAGATTTGGAAGATAGAAGAAGATGGGAAGGGAGTGATGAGGAGGAGTTTTCAACAGTCCATTGTTACTCAATGCATTGGAAGGAGGGGGGGGGAGAGGAAAAACAATGCTTTTCAGAAGATCTGGAAACTTAAGATTCCCTCGAAGGTGCAGGCTTTCCTTTGGGCTGCCTCTTTAAACAAAGTTCTAATGGTTGATCACTTAGTGCATAGGGGAATGTCCATTCCCAATATATGTATAATGTGTAGGCAGGCTGAGGAGAATGTATAACGTCTTTTCCTTCATTGTTCGCAAGCGCAGGTAATTTGGAATCATTATGTGGGACTCTTTGGGATGAGCTGGGTCTCGTAAGGGGATGTGGGGGAGGTGGTGTTGGGATGACCGAAAGGTGTGTTCAGTAGGAAAGGGAATAAGGTTTGGAAGATGCTTCCGGCGGCGATTTGTCGGGGTTTACAGAGGGAACGGAATAGACGATTTTTTGAAGATAAGGAAGAGTCGATGCCCAAAGTCATTCTTAAGATTAGGTGGTTGTTATATTCTTGGTCTTCTATACTAACTGATTTTAAGAAGGTCCATTGGACTGATTTTCTGTATAGCTGGTCAAGTATCTTAGCTTGACTTTTTTGGGTTTTCTCTGGACGATGTTTCTTGCATCGTTTGTATATTCATTCCTCTTTAATAAAATTTTCTCATTATCTATAAATAAAAAAAAAAATGTTGGGGGGGGGGGGGGTACGATATTGACATATGTTGTCGACATTTCATTGCATGAAATAGGGTTCTAGCCACATAACTAAATCATGACTATTCTCAGGCTAATACATGATGGCAGTGGCTACTCTATATTATATTCTGTACAAGATGTACTTCTAGAGGAAGGCTTTGTATATTGATCATTGATAGGGTGATAGTGGGAGTTTTGAGAAATTTGTGGTGCAGTTCAGGGTGTCCTAGTAAACCAGGAGATGGGGATGATGTTGACCATCTGGCTCAGGTAGCTTTCTCTGGGAACATTGGGTGTTGAGAAAACTAATAGTAGGCCTAGTTTTATTGAGAAGCTTCTTTCTTTGTGAGAGGGCTTTGATGCTGGTTGAACACTATGTACCAATTATCATAAATAACCTGGGATAACTTTGAAATCACCCAGACCTATACATGTGGATGTTCCCCATTTCTTTATCATCTTGAGCTACATAAAAAATTGATGCATTTAAGTTCTTATTAGTATATTTTACTATTTTTCACTGAAGTTATTTACATTGGTTCAACAGAAACTTTTACATTTTTCTGTCTTTGCAGTTTTTTTTTTGATCAATTATTTCTTTCATGATTAGGTAGATGCATCAGAATCTTGACATGATAGTATATGATTTATTTTACTAATGTACACTGGTTGCTGGGTTGATTGTTGGAGTGTTTTTTATGTATCACAATGACTACATTCACAACTTTTTCTTGAATAAATATGTACTTTGAACTTATTTTAGGTTATAAGGACTGGAAAAAGGAAAAGGCCTTATTCACCACCAAATGAGGAAAGTACTGGAACGGAATATCTTTGCCCTCAATGCGGTAAAGCTAGTTGCCTACCAATCTCTTGTTGGGAGTTACTTCTTCGTACTTTATGCTGTTTTCCCTTTGTATGGCTTAAAATTAACGGTTGTCATTATTTATTACTAAAATCACCTGGAAAACTTGGTCTCCATCACTACTCTTTTTGGGGTAAATGTTATCAAAAAAATTATGATCTGCAGTTGCAAGTATGACGTATTTTTCAGAAAAGAGGAAGTGCAAATTTTTTTCCAAAAGAGATGAAAATTAAATGCTGAGAATGATTTTTTAGCACTATCCTGATTCCTTAGCTCACCTAAAGATGGGAGAAGTCATAAAATTCTTGATGACGACAAAACAGACACGTAGAACGTAAATTTCAGTGAGTAAGTATGCTTTTGTTGTCGTCGATATAAGTAAATGATAGTTCCCTCTCTCAAAAAGAAAAAAGAAAATTATAGTTGAGCTACATAGAGTAATATTGAAAGTAATGGATTTGTTAGTCTTTAACAGGACCACAACAGAGAGTCTTCACTGCTCCAAGTAAATCAGTGACCCAAAAATGCTTTCTTATGATAACCAAAGCTCTCTAATGACAATTATAACTTTCTTTGATTCATTGGTTTTGCCTTTTTTTACCAGTCTAAACTAGGGAGAAAGTCAGGATCGGGAGAGTTAACATGAAGTGTGTGCTGTAGAATTACTTATAAATCTAAAGGGAGAGTAAACATGAAGTGCGTGCCCTGTTTGGTTGCCAGGAAAAACAACAGAAGAAAATAACAGGGAGAGAATGCAAAGTTTTACGTGTTTTGTTGCCAGAATCCTAAATGTGGAAAAGTCAAGTGAGAAAATGGGACCTAAATTTTCTCCCAAAATGTGGATTTGAACTCCTTTTAAAAAGCTTGGAAAAGGTGTAGAAAAGAAAATAAAAAGTGGCGAAGAGAAAAAAATGTGCCTTCTAGTGTCTCTCTTTCTCAAGGCTCTTCTTCCTCCACCTTCTTCCAAATTATATGGAAACCCTTTTCGTTCCCAACCTCTATGAATCCAGGGATAGAAATGTTGGGATTGCTCCAAAGTTTTTTGGATCTGGATAATGGTTCTTTCGAAATGGAATCTGCCGCCATTATTTTCTGAACTGCCAAATCATGATGATGCCTAGAGAGATTACTTAGTCATTTGAAAGACCTCGATGTCTCTGCTCATAAAGACTTGATTTGAGTCATTGAACTTATAAAGTTCATCTAAATTATAGCTCTAACCATCAATAGATTATCTTTCTGTGAAGTTCTTGGATTGATTCCTATTAGTATGTCAACTTTATCATGGCAAACCATGGATTGTCCAGTTGTTGTCGGTTTCTTTCTTGTCTTTATTTGAAAAAGTGGAGGTAAGTGATATCACATCACTTTTAGATTTATAAGTGATTGAGAAGTTCATGTTTGGTAGCTTGATCGATTCAGAAAATGGAGGTGCTGCCAAGGTTTGAAAATTTGTGCTAATTATCGATAATTGAGCTGAATAATTGTTTATTTGCTCGCAGGTCAACGGAATATTGAGTTAGGATCATGGTTGTTAAATCCTTTCGATTTGCGATTCAAATCCTACGATTCGATTCGAATCCCAAGCAAAACGATTCAAATCGGAAGTGGAAATCTTAATTGGGTAAATCCTATTTGATTTACGATTCAGATTACGATTTGCAATTCAAATCGTACGATTCAGGCGATTCGAGCACGAAACCCCTTTTACGGACCAATACTTAAAAAATATTTTTACTCTTTTGATTTTCTAAATGTACTTTATGTCTGTTAAGAAAAGAGAAAAAACTGGAAAAACCTTATTAGGGACATGCCAAAACCCCTATTTGGGTTTTCTCTATGTTGCTAACATGTTGTTAAACGGGGAAAAAAAAGAGGAAAAAAAGAGAAGAAAGGAGGAAGAAGAAAGACGATGAAGTTGGATTTTGGAAAAATTTGATGGTTCATTTTATTAGTCTTTTTAATTGTACAAGTGTTTTGATACTTGATCTTATACAACATGATTATATGAGTTTACTTTCGTTGATTTATTTTTAATGATATTGAGTTATTATTCATTTTATGGAGTTCATTCACATTTTTTATAATGTATGCAATGAAATGTTCATTACTTTCTTTTATCAATAGATATAAGTAAAATCTTTTAGATAATAGATTATTCCATTTTTTTTATTGAGTAATTTTTGTATTTTTCAAAACAATTTTTTAAAAATGGATTGAATCTTACGATTTGAATCCCGATTTGAATCGAATCGGTCCTAAAACGATTTTACGATTTGATTACGATTTAACAACCTTGGTTAGGATAGTGTTGTTTTTGCGAAAATTAGTCAATTTTTGATACATTTTTTTGAATAATCGTAAATTCGTAAAATATAAGGAGAAATTGAGATTGTTTTAGCTATAAATAACTCAAAGTCTTGGGGCCAGCTTGGTGCTTTTGTTTGATTTTTTAGTTTCTAGCTTTGGTTCACGTTCGTGTGAACTATGTTTTCATGCGTTATGTTCTTGCTTTGGTTCCTTTTTTATAATTTTGCTTGATTACCGATCCAAAAAAAAACAAAATGTTTGATTTTATGGTAAGAAGAGGGAGTATGGTGATGGAAACCGAAGTATATCTAAGTATTATGTTTGAGAGCAACTCAAGTTATTGCTCTCCGTTTGATACGGTTGACATGGTAAGGTTGAAATTTAAGAAAGTTTTAGTACTTGGTAATATCTTATAGTTTCCCTCATACATATAACTTACATGTGTTGATACACACTATTTTATACAATGATAGATGCAATAGTATAGGAGAAAGGAGGTCATCGTTAAAGAAATTGCGTACCATAGGGGCAAAATACCCCATTGTTTCTAGTGGGGCATTAGTAGGTGGGAAAATGCTTAATGGTGATAATGGTGTAAGGTGTGCACAACAATGACTAATTTCAAATTCACTAATTTAGCAGGGTGTCAAAATGACATGTGTATCCAAGACTCCCAGTATCACGTAGTATGCTAATCCTTAATGTTTAGCCCACGACCGAGATCTGATCGTCATGTCCCTAAATTTCGATGGGCACTTCAGTATATCACACACTTGCCCAATTGTGTTGCCCAAGGTCCTTTAGCCATAACCCATGCGTATATAAATGAAGACTAGAACGTAGGACATTGTGTTTTGCATGTCCTCTCTCCTTTTGGGCCAAACCTTTGGATGCCCAAAAAGGTGCAACCTTTCATCATGGACCTGGGCGATCCATTTGGTGTAATGCCCTTGTGTTGTCTCAACTGAAAAGCATCCATCGAGAGTAGTCTCCAACAACAATAGGAAATAATTAGCATGTTGAGCTTGTGTTATGCATAGGTGAGCGTGTGTCGTACCGCAAAACCCCACCTAGGAGAATGTGAGATCTTGGCACGTGACTTACTTAACAAACCATCTGGTTAAAAGCATGTAAGGCAAACTAAAATATGAACCTAAAAATTTCTTCAATTAAAATTAAATTCATAATCCCTAACTGCAACTGAAATATAATAAATCCTGATCATCCATCATATTCATAGTCAAAACTAACTAAACATGAACCTCTATAAAGTCAATTAAAGTCTCCCTGAAATTTGACCACTAATAAATTAAATTCAATAGTAGGGCCAACGATCAAGATCCCGTTCTTCCTCGGGATAATCACCTTCCGGTTTCTCGAAATATTTCTTTTCTTCCCACGGTCCGGGCGCACAAATATCAAAACCTGAACTTGTCGACAACAAAAGTCATCGGCTGAATAACAAGTTACTCCGCGTATATAACAGACCATAATGAACAATATAATGAATATTAAATTGCATGCATTTTACAGATTCATACAATAATTCACATACATAATCAGAGTGCGGAAACAAACAGGTACATTACGTCAATTTCTTTCTTTCTTTTCTTATTTTCTTACTTTCTTACTTTTTATATTTCATACTTTATTGTTTAATGAACAACACATTCACATGAAATGGTAATAACTTAAAATACCACTTTACCGTATAAGAAAATGAGTTACTATACTTTACTTTACGAGATACCACCCTTCGTACATTACCCGGCATGGACGGCTTAGTACATTTCCGGTACGACGGCTTACTTTGGCATCCTTCTCGCCCTTTTGATGGTATTCAATGGTGCAAAATACAACATACATTATCACTTTCGTGAGTCTTTTTTCTTACTTAACTTTTGATCTTACTTCTAATCTTCTTAGTGTCTCTAATTCTCTCTTTATTCATATGCATACTTTTCATTCGTGAGTGCATAATGATTCACCTTTTGTTTAAATTACACCTAAAATTAACCATCAAGGGCCACATGACATCTCACCATAGCGTCCCATTCCACTATGTTAACCAGGCCTAGATAGCTTGACTTTCATCAAATGTTCATTTACCCAAATGTATATCACGTATAAAGAAACATAAAAGAAAACACTTAACCTTTCATATTTCCAATGATTCGACAATCTAAAATCACAGTTTATATTAAAATTCAGATAAATCACGATCAAATTTAAATATCAAAATCCCCTTTTTGTTTAATCAAGATCAATATCCTAATTATAACACCTTTCATCGATAATAGTTCTCATTAGTTATAAACATAAAATCAAACTCACATGTAATTAAAATCCCATAATAATTCATCCATTCAATTCCATCCATTCATCCCAATCTCTTCATAAATCCATACACTTCAATAAAATTTCCCAATCCCCTTGTTGAATCATAAATAATTTTAACATGGTTCTTCACATCCTAATTTAGCGATTCAAGAATAATGAAACTGAATCATAAATATGGTTATTCACATCCTATTTTAACGATTGAAGAGTAATGAAACGAAATCATAAATATGGTTATTCACATCCTATTTTAACGATTCAAGAGTAATGAAACAAAATCATAAACATGTTCATAAATCCTACATGTTCTTACATTCTTACTTAGGTTTACTCCTTTTAAATCATTCTTTTAGGTTAATATTCAAAATATGGATCACTAGATTTGTTATTTTACCTCACTTGATTGCTTCCCTACGATCTATCACTTGCGAATAAGGCTCTATAGTAGGCCCTCTTATAATTAATATTTTATAACTTAATAATCTCTAATAATTAATAAATTTGTAAGGAACCAACTTGGTTCTATAGTGTATAATTAATAATCTCTTATACTTGCTATCTAATAATCTTTTAAGAAAGTTCTAGCATATTATTAATTATAAGAGAGGTTTTTATTCTATATTAATACATAGTTATATGAATCTTATAAACAATTTATGATGGTTTAGGTATTAGGAAGAGAAAGGGAGAAATTATTTTAGATATTTTGGCTATGTATAATAAATTATGAAATTAGGAGAATGATTCTTTCAGCGGAAAGTGCATACAGACCCAAAGTACGTTTTAACACCTATTTAACTGGGATTAAAATTCACTCACCTCTAGGGTTCATCCAACTACCCTTGGTTTTAGGAAAAAAAAATAACCTTGGGTTGATTAACCAAAATTACAGTTAATGTGTGCGCCTACAGGTTGCCATGTATCCCTTTTAACACACTAATTGTGGTTAAGATACACTCACACTTAGGGTCATCCATCTACCCTTGGTTTTTAGAAAAAAAATTAACCTTGGGTTGACTAACCTAAATTACAGTTAGTGCACGCACCTACAGGTTGCCACGTGCCCCTTTTAAACATACTAATTGTGGTTAAGATCCACTCACCCCTAGAGTTCATCCATCTACCCTTGGTTTTTAGAATAAAAATTTGGAAAAAATATTGACCTTAGGTTGACTGACCTAAATCATAGTTAATGCGAGCACCCACAGGTTGCCATGTGTCTCTTTCATGAGCACCCACTGGTTGCCATGTGTCTCTTTCACACGCACTAACTGTTGTTAAGAATTACTCACCCCTAGGGTTCATCCATCTACCCTTGATTTATCATACTCATAATATAAAGTTTTAGATATTTTAGAAAGAAAAAACTAAAAAAATCATTGCACGGAGACTTCGAAATAATTAACAAAAGTTAAAAAGAGAATCACATGAAATGAAAAGTAGTGTTGAAAAGGAATTTTGTCTCTTCCTAACTTAAAAGATGTTTTTTCTTCTCTTTGAAAAAAGGGTTAACTTTACCAAACTGAAATTACCATATACTAGTTTTATACATTTGTATCTACATGAAGCTTATATGGAAAATATAATAAATTCAAAATAAAATATAAAAAGAAAATTTTTATGGACCACTATAGCGATTCTTGTACATAATATTCTCTTATAATTAATATAACTTCTTTCCACTAAGGCTATTAATTACAAGAGGGTCTACTGTATATCGATCTCCAAGCCTATTTTCTCATTTTTCTGCTCTAATATTTGAATTCCTTCAGTTTTCCCCCTTTGATCTCTCAGAAAGCTCTCCCTTTTCTCTTTTAGGTTTAGAAGCCTATAGAAACCCTAACTTTCGAGTTGGAGGGTTGTTTATAGAGTTTGGAGACCCCAGGCAATGTAGTAAGGCGTTTAGGCAATGCCTAGGCGATTAGCCCCAGCTAGGCGAGGCGTTGCCTAGGCGACGCCCAGGCGTTGCCTAGGTGATAAATTTAATATAAATATATATATAATTATATATATATCACATATATATATATATTATTATATATAACATCCAAAAGACCAAAACTCCACACCCACATTCCACAAAAACATAAAATAAAAAGTCTATTGCAATAATTCATTACATAATCGAAGACATGTTGACATAGTGGAGTATTAAACACTTCAAATCTGGGCCAAATACCCAAATTCGTGTCACTGTCCATGTATAATATTAGGCAGAGCCCCCCTGCGATTGCTCGGGGGGGGGGGGGGGTGGCAGGGGGCAAATATCCAAATTCATTACATGTTTTTATTTTTTTTATTTTTTTCCTATTTTTTGGGATTTTTGTAAAGCAAAATTTTTTTTTTTACTGGGTTCGACTGCCTAGAGGGGCGCCTAGGCGTTTGAGACCCAAAATCGCCTAGGCGACGCCTTGACTACATTGACCTCAGGGAGTAAAAAGAATCGGAAAATCATGCAACACAGCAAAAATCACCGCGTTGGGCGATCGATCGTCGTTGGTGGATGATCGATGGCCTCGCCTATCTCCATTTAAAAAAAAAAAGCCTTTTGCTACTTTTTATTCTTCTTTTAAATCATGCAATTTATTTATCTAAACTAGTTCAATTGAATGAAATAAATGGGTTTTCTGATTCGAGATTTTAAATAGATTAATTTCTTATAGGGTTGATGAATAATTCAAGCGTATTTATCTAGGGAATTAAATCATATTATCATGAAAACCAGTAAATTTAATTCGGGTTATTACAGCGTGACAGTGATGGGGATCATTATTGTGGATTTAGAGGTATTATCTTCTTTAGAAGGCTAGAGAGCTTAAAATGGTTTTCTTCATCCCGGAATCCTTGTCAAACACAAAATGGTCTAAGCTCGGATCTAATAAGGGTCAATGGGTGTTGTGTTAAAAGCTTAGTTACCAAAGTGAGAAACAAAACAAGAAGCGAAGCGAAAGCGAAAAGCGAGGCTAAAAAGATCCTTAGGAAATGGGAAGCGAGAAATGAGATATATGTTTCTCGTTTCCATTATATTAGGAGGGCCATCCATACCTTGAATTTTATCTTACATGATATATTTATGGAGAACTAGATACCTTAGGTTTTAATCCAATGATACTTGCTCAGGATCTACACCCTTGGCTTTAGATTTGGGTCTATCTTATCAATTCCTACATATATAACTCACATTATCACTTAATGAGACATGATGGAAGCTAGCTTCCCACCTTGTATATAGCTTACCTAAAACCATGGTTAAAAGAAATAACTTATTAGTGTTATGAGTATCACTAAAGGGAAGGTTCTAAATGTCGGTATCGCTCGACATGTTGAGCCGCGGAAAAAAGATGTATCGGAAGATATATTGTTTATTGGTGATTTTTGGAAAAAAATTGCAAAAAATAGGGCAAAACATGGAATTTTGCAGTGAAACTTAGGAAATGTTAAAATAGATTTAATACACCTTTTAGAATAAAAACATTAAAAAAATTCTAACCATAGTTAAAGAGAGTTAAAAGGGAACACGATAATTTTTTTTTTTCAAAAATTCTATAAACCAAGGTTAGATGCGTTAGTGAATCTTAAGCATCTAACATTGACTTTTAGAAAAAAAATTAGAAAAGATGAACATGTCCCTTTTTAATCTCTTTCATTGTGGTTAAGATTCACTCACTCTTAGGGTTAAAATATCTAACCTAGGGTTTTAGAAAAAAATAAATAAAAAATTTAATGTGTCTTGTATTTCCTTTTAATCGTGATTAAGGTTCACTAACCCATAAAATTAAAGCATTTAACCTTGATTTTAAAAAAAAATTTAACATGTCCCTTTTAACTCGCTTTAACTATGCTTAAGATTAACTAACCCTTAGGAGTAAAGTATCTAATATTGATTTGTTAAAAAGAAATGTTTAATGAGACTTTTGGAGTGACATTAGTATTACCATTTTAAGGGTTTAAAACATGAGTGACATTAACATTATCTTTTAAGGTTTTAAAAACGGAGTAACATTAGCATAACCTTTTTAAGGGTTTAAAATATAAAGATTCGATAATTTCTGATCTAACCCAAAGAACAAAAACGAAAGGAGCAGAGCTCCGAAAGGAAGAGGGGAGAGGGGTAACCGGTGATGGTGAAGGCGACGACGACAACAATCGGCACAGGTATATACCACGTCCACCTCTTCTTCCTTCTTTCTTCTCTATGCTTCTAAACCCTTTTTTTTTTAAAAATCAAACTTGGAATCAAGGGTTTTGCTCAATATCGGGAGATATCAGCGATATATCACCGATATCTCTCGACATAGTGTAAATTTTTGACGTCAGCATATAGATGCATCGGTCTCGACCGATACCGAAATATTATATCACCGATATTTTCGATATTTCGAACCTTGATTAAAAGAATCTATTCGGTCTAATCGACTGAGTCATTGTTTTTTTTTTCAGATGTGTAAAATGGATTAGAAGGGGATGAGGGCTGGAGTTGGAATTGTTTCCCTCCTCCAGTGCACCTTCTGGCTTCCTATCCGACCGAACGATGACTGGTATATCTTTCTCTCTCTCTGTCTCACGCTCTCTCTTTTAGTGGAGAAGAGAATGTATCTCTCATTCGATCTAAGGTTCGAAATATCGAAAATATTGGCGATATATCGCCGATATCTCCCGATATTGAGCAAAACCCTTGATTCCAAGTTTGATTTAAAAAAAAAAGGGGGTTTAGAAGCTTAAAGAAGAAAGAAGTAAGAAGAGGTGGTCATGGTACATACCTGTGCCGATTGCCGTCACCATAGCCTTTACCGTCGCCAGTTACCCCTCTCCCCTCTTCTTTTCGGAGCTCTGTTCATTTCGTTTTTGTTCTTTGGGTTTGATCAGAAATGATCGAATTCTTATGTTTTAAACCCTTAAAAGGGTTATGCTAATGTTACTCCGTTTTTAAAACCTTAAAAGATAATGTTAATGTCACTCCTATTTTAAACCCTTAAAAGGGTAATACTAATGTCACTCCAAAAGATTCATTAAACATTTTTTTAACAAATCAATGTTAGATGCTTTACTCCTAGGGGTTAGTTAATCTTAACCATAGTTAAAGCGAATTAAAAGGGACATGTGAATTTAAAAAAAAAATCAAGGTTAGATGCTTTAATTCTAAGGGTTAGTGAACCTTAATCACGATTAAAAAGAAATACAAGACACATTAAATTTTTTATTTATTTTTTTCTAAAACCCAAGGTTAGATATTTTAACCCTAAGAGTGAGTGAATCTTAACAACAATTAAAGAGGTTAAAAGCGACACGTTCATCTTTTCTAATTTTTTTTCTAAAAGCCACTGTTAGATGCTTAAGATTCACTAACACATCTAACCTTGGTTTTTAGAATTTTTGAAAAAAAAATTATCATGTTCTCTTTTAACTCCCTTTAACTATTATTAGATTTTTTTTCATGTTTTTATTCTAAAAGGTGTATTAACATCTATTTTAACATTTCCTGAGTTTCATTGCAAAATTCCATGTTTTGCCTTATTTTTTGCCTTATTTTTTCTTCCAAAAATCACCGATAAACAATATATCTTCCGATATATCTCCGATATATCTTTTTTCCGCGACTCGACATGTCGAGCGATATCGACATTTAGAACTTTGATTCGATCCCTCTCTCTCGTTCCTCTATGCCTCTCTTACTATCTGCTTCCCAACCACGCCATCTCTTTCTCCTCCCTCTATGCCGCTCTCGCTATCTACTTCCCTCTCACACCATTTCTCTCTCGTCTCTGTCTGCCTTTTTTCACACCCGGCTTCCTTCTCACGTCTCTCTCTCTCTCTCTCTCACTCTTTCTCTCTCATCCCTCTCTCTTTGCTCTCTAATTCCCTCACGCATCCTTTCTCTCTTAGTAACCCTTCACCTCTCTCGTTCTCTGCTCTTTCTCTCTAAATTCTATTTTTTTTTAAATTTTCTATTTAATGATTTTTTTCCTTTTATTGTTTAGCTTATAATATTTTCTAATTAAATCAAATGTTTATTCCTTTATTTTTGTTTATCTTCGGTTATTTCTTTTTCCCTAAGCTATGTAATTGTCTAATTACTTTATGTCTTCTAGTTTGATTACCTATCATAGGTTGATTAAGTGATTAAAAAATTTGCTTATTAATTTTATTTTATTATGAAAGGGTTAAAACTCATCGAGTCAACTAGAGTTTTAGGTGTCAATATAGAGTTTTTGAGTCGACTCGGCAAGGTTCTGAGTCGAGTTTTAAAACACTGATTTCATGAGTTGGGTACACTATACGGAGAGCCTATGATCGCCTCCCTTTTTGGAAAGAGATGACAATTTCAAGCTTCCAACTCTACGTGGATCTAGTTGTAGCTCTGGATATAGAATGGATGTCTTTTTTGAGTTTATGTAATTGGTCATTACTATTTGTGTTGTTTATTATTTTTTTAATGATTATTTGATGTATGAAACAATGTATGCATGTTATATTAACAAGAGACTCCGAGTCCAAAGCACGATTGAACGAGTTGAAGAAAGATTGCGTGCCACCTTAAGTCTTCTTGATATCATTGACGATCAAACAATGCAGTTAGCATGTATTTTAGCATCTCATGCGGACATCAGAGCTTCTAGTACTAGAGTTTACCAACGGAGGCAGAAGAGAGCCCCTACACAAGTCTCTTTATTGATGGATGAATTGTATATGGGCTTAGTTCGAGTTATTGATGGAGAACCACCACTGGATCATGTTTTCGAGAGGGATCCACAGTAGGGTCTTGTTTTCGAGAGACATCCACCGTTGGATCATGTTCGTAATAGAGATCCACCGTTGGATCGAGAGATGGAGATTCCAAAGGTCACGATTAGCCAATGGGGCTACTTGTATCTTGGTTTGTTTATATGTTTTAGTTAATTAGGGGCTATTTTATTAGTAATGACATTGTTTGTAATTAGAGGATTGTTTTAGTAGCAATTATGTTTTTGTAATTACTAGGATTAGGGTTTCTTTTTTTTTTTCTCTATAAATACTCCCTTTAGGAGTAGAGAATTTACAAATTTTTTATGAATGAAACATTTAAACTTTTTTGCTTTTGGAATCTCATGTGAATGGATGGTGTGAAGCTAGATCAATCCTTGGTGTGAAAAAGCCCATTTATCCTCTTTTTTTTTTTCTTCTTTTTGTTTATTCTTTGTTTTTTGTTACATTTTTTTTTTCTGTTCTTGCAAAACCCTAATCTACCAAAATCCTAGATCTCATTCAACCCTATTGTTGCTGCCCCAATCTCAGCCCATTCCCTAACTGCCACCAGCCTCCCTAATCCCTGCCCTTGTTGCCACCAGCATTTGGCTCCATCCCCAGCCCTGCCGCCAGCCTCCAGCCTCCAGCCTCCAGCTCCCTCTTGCTGTCAGCCCCGAGTCCTCCAGCTACTGCTGCAGCCTTTGTTTTCCAGCCCTATCTGCTGGTTGCCCGTTACAGCCCTTTCCCAACCTGTTCCACACTGCTACGCTTCCCTGCAGTCAGTCCCCTTGCTGCCTTATTCCCCAGCACAATTATGGACTGCCGCACCAATCCTGAGCCATACCCCTTTTTGCCGTAGCCTGTACAGTTTTTTTCTTACTGTTTCAGACTTCTTGACTTTTGTTTTGGTATATCAGCCTCCTAATTAATTCAGATCACAGCCACAACCGTATCGCCATATCAAAACCCTAAAAAGCCAATACCCCAAGCCCTAACTTCAGATATTAAAGAACCTTGATTACTATTGTTGCTGGTTTTCTTTGATATTCAATTACCTATTGTTGAAATACCTTACGTGCATGTTACACCCATTGACCCATGTTGAGCCTAGACCTATCTTTTGAAATCCTCAATTAAATAAGAAAATTATGTTGATTATTGAACTGAAATCCCTAAGCTAGTGGAAGTTCCAATTTCCATTACTATCAACCAAATCAATTTTGAGATTCATAATTGCGGGATTGTTACTTGACTTAAGATCTTAATAATTCCATTTTGGGCTTTCTTGACTATAATTGTGCTAATCTATATAATTTTATAAAGTTCATTATTTGCTGGAATTAATTTTTTGATCTCCTAATTACATCATCTTAGGTTAGGTGAATGATCCTGCTTCAGCATCTCTTATCATCAACCAAAATAAGTTAGTAGTTTTAAATCCAAGATAAGAAACAAGTGTTGCTTCTTTAGTATGCAACACATGGCATGTCTAATCAGAGGGATTCTTTAATAAATAGATTCTCTTGCACTAGTGCCATTATAATTTTAAGAGAAAAGACGGAGAAAATCATCATTTCTCTGTTGCATGATTTGATTTCGAATCTTAGTTATAGGGGGATCTTGGTGAGCTGTTTCATCGATAAATTCTTTATTTGTTTTGTAATACAGTTATTAATCGGTTTTCTACCCTTGTAAAAAAATGCTAATTTGTAGTGTTTTAATATCTCTCAAATTTCTAGAGTGGTTATGTGTTGCGAGTTCCTTGGATGACTATGTATCCCATGCACATGAGAAAAGGTTCGAGGATGCCTAGATGACGAGTTATTGTTAGAGATTGTGTCCTGCTATAGACTTACGTGGTAGCATGGTGTCAAAAATCAACTCAATTCGGTCAACTTCATCCGAATTGAGACAACTTCTGTAGTGTCCGAAGTGAAATCCATTTATATTTTAAAAATACTGAACTTTGTGGTAAACTTTGGCGGACTTCAGTAAACTTCGACCAAGAAAAAAAGTGTTGCAAAAATACAGAACTTTGGTGAAAGTTATCCAAAGTTTATAGAAAAAATCTGTAAAATTGAAGAGCTTTTAAGTTTGAACTTAAAATGGTAATGCTAGTTCCACTCTCTTTAAACTTACTTTCTTCATAAAGAAAGACATGTGCCCCTAACATTAACCTTATTATAATTATAATTAGCTTTGAAAGAGAGTGTTGCTAGCATAAACCTTATTATAAATTATAATTATATTATTCTAATAATTTATTATTAATATATTATGCCTATAGGGGCTTTATAATAATATTAAAAAATTTAATAATTTCCTAATAGTAATTCGTAAATTAAGAATTATTTAACTACCCATCTCCTCCTATTCACATATTGATTCAGTCCTGGAAAAACAATGAGCTCATCAATTGCAAATTGAAATAGATTTAGAAATTAAATTGAATTTCAATTATTTATCAACTTTAATGTGCATTCATAAGTTTTTCGGGTTTCTAAAATAATTAACATGGATGATCACTGAAAAATAAAGATAATAGAAAGACCTTACATATCCTCTTCACTTGACAAAGAGGATAAATTATAGTTAAAAATTTTTGACAATATAAAGAAATATCAAGAAGAAATTACAGCTCAAACAAGTAGACATCGCATGTCACTTGACATGAAAATTACATTTGAGTACTACATGTTTGCATTAGTAATATATTGAATTCTAGATGGTATCATGGTATTTATGCTTTTAAGTATTGAATCTTTAAAGTTTCATCATAGATTTCCAATTTTTCTTAAAGTTTCCGGACTTCTTTAAGTTTTACCTAGCTTCCTTGGACTTCCTTAAACTTCCTCGAAACCTGTCAACTTCCTTAGCGACTAGATTTTATACCAAAACCAAAGTTTAATACCTTGCGTGATAGATATTCTTATTGATAAAATGTCCTGATATGATATTTTTTTATATGGCTCCTTGTCCATGAGAAAACTTTCATTTATTTAAAAGAGTAAGCTTTCTAAATTATCTATGGTTTATGTCTTATCATCATACTCTCTCTCTCTCTCTCTCTCTCTCGACTTACTCTTGGAAGTGACATGCTTACAGGAATGCACCCTTTCTGCCTATGAATTATGAATGTAGTTTTTTACCTACGGATTTCTGACACTGTTTAGTCGTGGATTCTATATAATGATTCAGCTGTTTGAATTTCATTGTGTGCAATACTGTAGCTTTGCATCAAGAATATTGGTGTTGAGAATTCTTCACTTTCAATCTATGTTCTTTACATATCTTTGATTGTGCAACAGGGACTGAAATTTGTGGGTTCCAGTGCAACCAGACCACTGCCCATCTACAATGTCAAGCATGCGGGGGAATGATGCCATCCAGAACTGACATTCGTGTACCACAGCACTGTAAATCACTATCATATCAGAAGTAGCATTGTTGTAAATTTCAGTTTGGAAACTTGATTTTCTTTGTCATATTATACCCATTATGTTCAATTCAATATGACTAAGGACTAAAATATTCTATTTGTTTGTAGCTTCCATTTAAATTATTAATGATGCTTTTTCCCTTTTGTTTTGGATCTTAATGGATCTGTTTGTTTAGTTTCGTTTTCGGATGAGGTTGTCAAATAGATGCAATTGTTTGAAAACACCGCCACATTTTTGTCCCCTCTCTTGCAGGTTTAGGATGTGATAGAGCATTTTGCGGGCCTTATTGGTTGGCTGAAGGGGTAGTTGGAAATGACTCTCACCCAGTTTGCAGTCGTGAGACTTTCAAACCAGTATGCTCTGTTTCTGTTTTAGTAATTATTGTATATCTTTTGGAGTCTTTTCTTCTTCAGTTCTTTTAAGTGGTTCATTCTTTTGTCAACATCTTGTGGAGGAAAAGGTCCTAAAGAGATCCAAATAGTGGGCTTCAGCAAGATATTTTTTTGATAGGTAAAACAAAGTTATTCACAAAGAGGTGGATGTACAAAAGATTGATGGCTGAAACAAAAAAAGAGAGGAAAAAAAGCCATCACATCATAAAGGAAAGAGCACAACTGTACGATCAGCTACTATAGCTTCTTTATTAGCCGCCGAAGAATAGTTCAGTCTCAAAGACCTAGAATCACACCAAACATTATTCCAAAAACTAATCTCCTCCCCAACCCAACCTTAAAGATTAAAGATATTGTGTGAAAAAATTTCAGAATAAAGCCTCTTCCCTTCCAAACTTCCACCCCCTTAACTACCTTCCACCTTCCTACTAACCCAAGAGTACATGACGCCGAATTTCCTTACTGTTACCTTCCTCTACATCTCCCTCAATGGTCTCAAAGATGGTTGTTGTGGGCAGGCGCCTAGGCACCCCAAGCTGTTTTTTTTTCTCTTCACTATGGGCCTAATATCAATTATTGCAGATTTTCCCAAGCTCAATATATGGGTTTGAAGTTTAAATTGGCTAGGTTTGGGCTAATGCTGGCTAAATATAATTGGCCCAAGCTAAATTTTTGGCCAATAGAAGCCCTCTCTTGCCAGGTATGCCTCTCCTACCCCCCCCTCTCTCTCTCTTCTAATCTTACATGGACGAATGGCTCCTCTCTCTCTGTTCCTTCCCAAATTCAGTGGAGTTTTTTATTGTCGATGCTTTTGTTAAATTTATTGATAGTTCCTCACTTTACCAAATGAGGCAATGCTATTGTGGTGATTAAATGATGAAAATTCAACTGGAGACATTTTATTTTAACTTTTAAACAAATTTAAGAATTTTTAATTTTTCGGTGATAAAAATGGGCAGCAACCTTTTTTGGGGTTTCTCAAACAAATTAAGCAGACATTGAAAAAATGCAGGCATGTTCCTTACGTTGCATGACCGCCTTGGTGATTCAGGCGCCTAGGGGGTACGATGCTTCAGGGGGTCCTGTGCTTGGGTCACCTAACCATTTTTATAACCATTGTCTCAAACACGAACCTCCTTTTTCCTTAGTTCTGCAAATGTTATTTCATTTTACAAGATGAATCTTTCTAGTGTCGTCCTTACCATTCCCAAGAAACCCTGTTGGATCATTTCAATCTCATCATCTACCCGAGGCGGGATAGTCTAGATATATAGATGGTAGTCGAGAATACTAATAAATAGTTCCTCCCCTCTTTTGATGGTAATCTCAACTTCCATGATCCAGAATGCCATTCTTTCTCCTCTTTTGATGGTAATTCTGACCATTGTTAGTAAGCTAGAGTATTATTTGCAAATAATATGTATAATTAGTTATCCGTATAATCGTCTGTATTATTCAAAGATACGGAAAAAACCATGATTTTTTTTTGAGTAAGGTGAATCATTTGTGACTTGTTCATGAATTATAAGTATAAGATAAAGAATGCTTAAACTTGTAAGTTAAGCCTATAACTCTCTTTCTTCTTTCTCGCAGAGTCACAGGCACACACAACTCCCTTTCTCTCGATTGTTTCTCTCCCTTGAGCCCTGATCGTAAGCAAACTCCCTTTCTCTCCCTCGAGCTCTAATCGTAAGCATAGTGACAAATTCCGTAATTTTTTTTCAAAAATCCCTGAATAAGTCATGACTTTTTCGTTGAATGATTAATTCATGAAGTATTTACGACTTATTGAAAAAATTTTGACTTTCAAAAAGTTGTGAATTTTGAGAATTAAATGTGGATTATTCATTACTTTTTGAAAAATTACAGAATAAATATCTATTATATGGAATATATTTCTCATATGTTCTCATAATTAAAAATCTTATTCATTATTTATTTGTCTTTTGGTGGACATTTTGCCATTTTTTAAAATTTTACTGATTTATTCTCAAAATGTACCGATTTATTCTATTTTTTCCCTATCTGAATAGTTCTCAAATCCTGACTTGGTAACTATGATCATAAGTCCCTATCTCATTGGCCACAACGTCACTGAAAGTCGCTAGCCTTTCATCACTATCCAGCCACCACTAAATGCTCTCGTTTCTCTTGATCTCTTTGTATCGTTAACGCTATAACCCTAACTATTTCATAGTCGTCACTCATTACAACGACACCTCCATCAGTCATTGATTAATTCTCCGTCTCGCGGCTATACGGTCTTTGCACTGCCAACAGCCGCCACCTCTCAATCCCCTTCTCAGGTTTTGTCTCTCTCTCAATCCTTGTTGCACTTCTTCTTTTCCCTTCATTTATAGCAATGTAAGGTTAAAGATTTAACACCTTCGTTTAGGAATTCTATACTACAATTGTTTACATTCTTTGTTTCTGACATGCACCAGAAGGCAACGGGAATAATTTAGAAGATTTTCAATGATGGTTTGAGCTGGATGACTTATGCGAGTTGGAATATAGTCTTAGAAAGTAAATGTGGGTATCATTTCAAATGAATTTGGTTTGTAAAACCTAAATAAATAGTTAGCCTACAGATATCATACTTATGGAAGATCTCCTCACTGTCTGGAAAATCGTACTTATGGGAAAGTGCTGCCTCTAGTCTTGTTCTCTTAGCATAGCTCCCATTATAGATCCCTATGCGTTTACTTCATTGTAAACTATGTTTTCTCTCTTGTCTATTTGTAATAGTTGATGTAGTCGTCTTATATATATATATCATGTTTGATTCTCGATAAAAAAGATCTCCTGACTGGTATATTGGCTCAATAAAATAAAATTGAAAGAAAATCAAAAAAATAGATAAAAGATTTCAACGTCAGTTGTTACATCCTAAATATTTGGTATTCATTCTTCCTTTAAAAATCTTTGAATGTACTTGTTTTGTTCACGTGTTGGGTCGTAATCACTCTAAACTTAACTCAAAGTCAGTGAAGTGTCTTCTTTTATGTTACTCCTCTACTCAGAAAGTATGCAATTATTTTGATATTTTTATCGGAATGCATTTTGTTTCTAGGGTACAAGTGTTTCTTTTTTGGGTGTTCCTCTTCAGGGAGAGAATAGTACTATTGAAGAGGTCCACACTCTACTTCGGGTGATCCCTGGTATTTCTTTATCTTTGTTTGAACGAGACAGAGATGCAAATTTACTCTAGAAGCCCTAAAGTATAAGTTACATCAACTGACCAGCCACCTTAGCCTATAACAGTGAACTCAGAGATTACTACTTTGGATAACTCTATTTCTGAGCACTTTCTAGATATTTTTTGTCCTTGTTTGATCGAGAAAGAGCTGTAAACTTACTCTAGAAGCCGTAAGGTATAAGTTACATCAACTGACCAGCCACCTTAGCCTGCAATTGTGGATTCAGAGACTACTTATCCGGATAACTCTGTTCTTGAGCGCTTTTCAGTTATTTATAATCAAGGATCTGAAAATCGACAATATTGGCGATATATCGCTGATATTTGTCGGTATTGACCATTACCGACACATCTATACGTGGTAAGGAATTTTTTACATGTTTGGAGTTATCGATGATATATAGTCGATAACTCACCGATATCGACCAAGTAAGGCATCCATCCAAAAACAGTGGGGGAATCCCACAGATCATTCATGCAAATTGAAACACACTTTAAATATTTTTTATTTAGAAGAAGAAAATAAGAAAAAGGGGAAAATCTTGAGAGTACAGAAGATCAGAAAAGAAAGAAGAAGGTACCGTGGCCGTCACCGTTGCCAAGGGAAGGTTCCTCCCCCCTCTTCAGCTCTTCATCCTTTCCGAGCTTTGCTGCTCCTTTTTTTTTTTTGGTTTTGTTATTTTGATCTGAAGTCGTTGAGCCGAATAAGTAAAGGAGCTTGGTTTATACTTTAAACCCTAACAAGGGTTATGCTAACTTCAATAACTATTATGTTTACTTGTTTTAAACCTTTAAACCCTAACAAGGGTTATGCTAACTTCACTCACTGTTACGTTTATTTGTTATAACCTTGAAATGTTTTAAACCCCAAAAAGGTAATGCTAATTTCACTCTCTGTTACTAATATTTCCTTTTAATTGTTTTAACTTAACAAGGGTAATGCTAGGTTAAGGGTTTTAACCTAAACTTAAAAAGGAAATGCTACTTTCACTTTCTTTATAAATTATATGGAGACTTATATTAAAAAAAAGTTTCACTATGTTGAAACATAATTACTTCGTAATAATATTTTATAAATTAAAAATTATATATTGGTGATAAGATTATGCCCATAAGGGCTTTCTAGTAATATTAAAAAATTGATAATTTCTTAATAATATTTTATAAATTAAAAACTATTTATATGTAATAAGATTATGCTCATAAAGGATTTTTTAAAATATACTAACAATTTGACTAATAATTTATAAGCTAACATAATATTTATATTTTTAGTACATGTTCTAAAAAAAAATTATATTTCTAAAAATGATGTGCCATATAAGAAATTATATTATATGACAAAAGTTAATATGTTAAAAAGTAATATTGATTTATATTATACACCCAATTTAAAAAGTAATATTGATTAATATTAATTTTGACTTTTATAATTTTTTAAAACATCTTTTTAAAAAATACATTTTGACCCAATTATAATTTTGACTTTTATAATTTATTATGAATCTTAAAAATTATGAATTTATGATTAATTGAGAAATGAATGAAACATGAATCAATCATACATTATCGTCACTCGTTATTGCACATCTTTGTTATCTTCTCATTGCATCTCTTATGTACAGTGTTGTTTCTTAAAAATGTTTTTATTCTAAAAAAGTGTATTAACATCTATTTTAACATTTCTTGATGTTTCACTGCAAAATTTCATGTTTTGCCATTTTTTTTTGCTATTTTTCCAAAAATGCCGATAAACGATATATCTTTCGATATATCTTTTTTTTGCAGCTCGACATGTCAAGTGATAACGACATTCAGAACCTTGTTTATAATGATGATGCTCACATTTCCTACGCAAAGGGAAATGTATATCTACTACTGTTCATCCTATTTATAACTTTTTGTCATATCATTCACTTTCATCTCCTCTTCTAGCATTGTGTCTTCCTTGTCTTATGTCTATTCCTTTTAGTGTTGCGGAATTTTGGAAACAGAGCAAGGGAAAGACGCTATTTGGGAAGAAATAAAGGCTCTTACTAAAAATCATACATGAGAATTAGTTGACACTCTCACAGATAACAGTTTAGTAAGATGCAAGTGGGTGTACACTGTGAAGCATAATGCAAATGGAACAATGGGCTAGTACAAGGCCAGGCTAGTAGCAAAGGGTTTCGTCCAAACTTATGGTTTGGATTACATGGAGAATTTTGCTCCAATTACGAAGAGGAATTCTATTTGGGTGTTACTTTCTCTTGATGTGAATATATCTTGGCCTCTTATCAGTTGGATGTGAAGAATCAGTTTCTCCATGATGACTTGTAGGAAGAAGTGTAAATGAATCTTCCTCCAGGATTTTCAGCTCTAGGTTTAGAAGGAAAAGTTTATAAATTGAAGAAGGCAATCTACGGGTTAAAACTAGGGATGGCAATGGGGCGGATTTGGGCTGGGGCGCCCCCAACCCTACCCCAGCCCTAATGGTAAGACTCCTACCCCCTTCCCGTCCTAAACTCGGGTCGGAGCGGGGTTGCCTCGATGACCCCATCCCCGTTTATCAAAACCCTTTTTAGCCCCGTCCCCATCCCGTTAAGCACTATATTTCATATTACATGTAAGATATTAAGGTAATTTTAGGATTAATTGAAGGAAAAAATTGGCATTTAAATTATAAACGGGAAGGGGTGACTTAAGTCCATACTTGGTCTGAATTTGGGCCGAGTTTAGCCATCATTTCTCATCCATGACCCTACTTCGTTTATGAACCCCCCAAACCCGTCCCAATAGGGGCGGGCACCCGATTAACCTGGCTCATTGCCATCCCTTGTTAAAATAATCTCTGAGAGTAGTGTTTGAAAGATTCAGTGGTGCAGAGAGTCATGCAAATCAGACGCTATTTGTGAAGCATGTGAGTGACGCTACTACAATCTTGATCGTTAATGTTGACGATATTGTAGTAACAGGTGACAATCCCCAAGAAATTCGTAAACTGAAAGAATTGCTTGCAAATGAGTTTTAGATTAAAGATATAGAGATATTGAGGTACTTTCTTGGTATTGAGGTTGCCATATCCAAGTGAGAGATCTTCATATCCCAAAGAAAGTATGTGTTAGATTTTTTACAAGACACAGAGAAGTTGGGTTAAGGTAGCTGATACACCTATGCAGTTTATTCTCAAACTCGATAATGAGGGGGGAAAGCCACTAGAAGATGTTGGTATCTTCCAAAGACTAGTTGGGAAGTTGATTTACTTATCGCCAATTCTCTCTAAAATATCTTTCTCGGTTAGTGTAATCCGTAAATTCATGCATAAACCAAGGGCAATCCTTCTTAAGGCAGCTGAAAGGTACCGAGGTATCTAAAATCATCTCCTGGTAAGGGGTTGCTTTTTAAGGAGAATGAGCATTTACAAGTTGAAGGTTATAGCTCAATGATGGATAAAAGATCCACCTCAGAGTATTGTGCCCTTGTGGGTGGGAACTTAATTACATGGAGAAGCAAGAAACAAACAATTGTTGCACGGTCCAGAATAGAAGCAAAATACAAGACAATGACACATGGAGCATGTGAGTTGTTATGGAGTAGAAGGAGAATAGAAAGCAAGGGATAAATGAAAGATTATCATTCTTATGACAAAGCTTGGATTTCTAATTCAGTCAGAGTTGAAATTATTTTATTATAACAAGGCAATTATTAGTATTGCTTAAGAATATCGAAGTGGATAGACATTCATTAAAAAAAAGTGGCTTCAGGAACAACCCGTCTTCCATTTTCAAGACATATGATCAGTTAGTTGACATTCTCACAAAGGCAGTTGCATCTAATTGACATTACATCTTTTTTGGCAAGCTGGGCATGATATGCATCTTTGCCCTACTTGAGGGGGAGTTTCGTAATGGGCCTAAGTCAGTAAGCCCATTGTCTTCTTATGTTACTTATTAGTGTACCACATTAAGCAATGGGTTTTATTATATGACCAGTTAGGGGTGCACGTGCAAAGCACGTGGGTTGAATTATAATTTTATTAAATATAAGTTTGCATCTTGAAACCTTAATTTAAATTTAAAAAAATATAAAAAGTAATTTAGATAGTTAAAAAGAGAAAATAATCTTAAAAACTGAAGAGTTTGATATTATGCATGCAGAAATCCCAATATGCATGGAAAGAAGCATCCTTATGCGTTTAAGCTGGAGCACCCAATATAAAAACTTTTAGTAACTAATCAATTAAGTAAATAACTGATAAATTAACTAAAATCATTTGAGAATATAATAGGGTAGAGCAAGGGGAAGAAAAGTTACCTCCACAACATAAAGCATATAAGCTTTCCCAAAATAATATCAATGCACTTAATTTATTAAGACAAACTAACACGTATTAAGTTAGAAAAAATTATCCAAAAGAAAACAAAGATTATGAAGAACACTAAGCCCAAGATTATGAGGAACAAACTAACACAAATAAAAAGTAACACCAAGTAATATCTAGGCCAGGGGTATTTGCAGCAAAGAAGACAGTATCTTGCATTTCCCATGGCAAAGTTCCATATAAATTTCCAAATTGTCTATTGCTCTAATGTGAGGAACACTAAAAAAGTATTTCGCAATGATCAACTTTAACAAAGCAAGATAATTGTAGTTATAACTTGGAGGAACCCTTGGTTTTGTTTTCTTAAGTGCATACTAAAATGTATCTAATCTACCTGACAAAAGCACTGATCTGTAGATTTTGATGTTTGAGATCAGTTGGCAGATTTGGTACTTGATATTAAAGGATACCTGAATGTGAATTGATGCTGGCCGTAACCATTCCCCTTCTGACCTTCCATGTATATCAGTATATCTGGTTTGTGGTTTTAACATGTTTGGAGTTGAAATCAATGCATGTTGTATTGTGGGGTAGGCAATGGTATGCGAGGTGGTAGCTTCACTCATCGACAAACTCGCAAAGAAGGCATAAAAAATTCGAAGACCAATTGACTCGTGGTCATTTTTATCACCCACAGCATCATTTGAAGGAGGTCCAGGACGATATGTTTAAGAAATTACAAATAAACACAAATAGGAACAACAAAATAGATTAAGCCAAATCTCACTCAAAAATAAAGGAAAACAACTGACTATATTCACATAATCACATCGACAAATGCATTCTAAGAACAAAAAAACTATATTGTCCAAATCTCAATAGAACAAAGGGGAACAAGAGGAAAAGAGAGAAGTGTAGTCACTTTGCTACAGCGGCCCAGATCTTTAACTGATCCATTCAGCATGTCCTTTCCAGTTTCCACCCCAAAGTCCTAAAGTTTAAAAACAGAATAATCACAAAAATGGTTACGTTTTAAGGTTTTAGAAGTAACATATCCACGAGGACAGAGAAATAAAAATTGATACCCCAAAACAATGGCAACGAGGAGGAGGAGAATATAATATCCAGAGAAACCAATTCTAGGGTTTGTACGCAAATACATGATATGTATCCAAACCCTCTCTTTCAGATTCAGATTAAAAAAATAAAACCTATGAGGAAACATTAAGACAGCATAATTGGACCAGAAACAAAAAAAAATCTGGAGAAATGGACCCAAATCAAAAACAGGATGAGATCTCCAGGAGCCAAAAAAGGATTTGGTTTCATCTATTTTTGGATCAATACAGAAAGTTGAACTGGAGCGAAGTCGGTGGATCGATAGGAATCGGTGGGAAAACTGGAAGAACTTAATAGGAACAGAGAATGACGAGTTAAAAGAGGAGAAAGGAGTCAGTGACAAGAGGAATGGAGTGGAAGGATGATGAGTAGGAACAGAGCGGCAACGCGTGGAGAGGTTGATGACGAACAGAGAGGAGAAGACGAGCATGTGAGGATACAATTGGTCATGCGTAGCGTGCTGGCAGGCTGCTGAAAACAGGGGTGTTTTTGGAAGAAAATAATTGTATGTTGAAGACCTGCTGAATATTGCTGCTTATAGTGGCTGTTCAGTGTGGGACCCACACTAACATGATAAGCGTTGGAAATCTGAATGACTCGTCAGCGTGAAGTAGAACAGAAAAGGGGTATTTTGGGAAGTTAAAAGAGTATGTTGATAGACAAAATTGTCAGCATTTGACGCTCTTTTATTATAACGTTGCAGACTAGTGGAAACTGCACGTGCAAGGCACGTGCATGACATTTAAAATAATGATAAAAAATAACATAATATAAAAATATTTTGTATTTTATTATAACATATCATGCTTATATACTACATAGTGTGAAAAAAAAAATAGTACTATATTTTTATACTACATAATATATGTTATAAAATAAGAATATAAATATTAGGGACATAAGTTAAAACACTATAAACAATATAGACAACATATATTAGTATGTTTATTGTACTATGATAAAGAACTGAGCTGATATCGAAAAGAAACCAGTAAATGAGACTGTCTTGCTAGCAGATAATTTAAAGGAGCACCAGTTTAATCCAAAGGCCCACTGCCTTTTAGATATTTTAAGTGAAAATGATTACAAGGAATCCATATTTGGAATTCTAGGTTTGGCTATTAAGAATACAATACAAGGGTCGAACACAAATTCCCTTTGGAGCAATAGTCAGATTCAGTACCAGAGGTGCAGCATGTAGCTAATGTCCTATCACTGTCTCATTTTGTATATCAGAGGTCTAGAGCCAGTTTGGTGTGGTCTTACTTGACATCGTGGTCAAAGATGGACTGTCACAAACCTTGGCCAAAGAAGGATACTGCAATTTGACACTCTGTATTGTCCAATATCTTTACCACATACCTGTTGAACAGTTGGGATATCAAAGAGGAATCAATTATATTATTAACCACAGATCAGTTTCACAGAGAATTATGGGAAAGTCAAGGCATCTAATATCCAGAACAATGTATAAAAAAAGCCAGTGATCTCACTGATTGCTGAATTTGGTATCATTCTAAGGAGCAGGTGGAAACTGAATTTGCTGAGGCATATAAGCCACTTTATAGATGCGATTTGCTGCCGGTCCATCTTTAGGAAAGATAAAGATATCAACAACATACAGACACTAATGCCGACAAGAGTCCACATCAGCAGAATACAAAACTTATGTTATTCCTTGAAGTTTATAATTTCTATAGCACTCTCTGAAAGGAACGATGTATGAAGCCCAAAACCATCATCCCCTCTCTTTCACAATACTACACCAGCCTCTAAGAATGCAGCAATATAATATGACCTCCTTCAACTCATATTTACACTCAATTAATAATTTTCCTAGGATAGTAACAGCCTGATATACCTTATTTACCAACATCTTGCACAAGTAATGAAGTTTTGGGAATTTTCATCTTCATTAGGAATGACCAGAATGGGTCAGGCACAGGCCGCACAGCTTTCTAGTTCACTTGTAACAAAGTTTGGCAGACAATTTTTTTTAAAACTCAAACGCACTTTGGAAAGTGATATTAATGTACATATTTCTCATTTAGCAATCCATGAAAGTTAAAACAGAAAAAGATACCTAAAGCAACTATCAACAACTTTCTGCTACAAGCCTACAAGCAACAAAATGGGCTAAAAAGTTTGAAAATATAGAGAATAAACGGAAAAGAAAACACAAAATCTATGTTGAGAATGAATTTTTTTTAAAGAAAATCATCATTTAAACTCTTTAACAAAATTTACTTTTGAAAGCTAGTATTCAATTTTTATGAGTAGAAGAACTGGGAAGCAAAAATTCCAAAAGACTTGGGGGCTCAAATCCACTCTTATAGCAGGACACTGGTTTGTGATTAGACCCATCAAACCAGATAAGAAGTCTGTATAAGGAAGAGATCTGAAGAGGCAATTAAGGTCAGAAAATAAAACATGGCGCTAGGGTTGCAACATCAAAACGTAACATCAACTATACTATAATCATTTCTAACTTTGTTAGGCTTTGAATATTCAAATCAAGTAGTAAAAAATTTAAAAATTGCAATAATGGAATTCCAAGACACAATACCTCATTCTGGCATATGATCAAAAACCCATTATGCATCCAACAAATTAAGAGAAAAAGAAGTACCAATTCGTCCAAAGAAAATTATAGATCATAGGTGACACAAAACTAATGAATAGTTCAGATTAATATCGTTGTCAAACTCAACTCACCTTGCAAACATATACCGAACAAAAAAAATAAAAGAAATTAATTCCAAAGAAGAGCAACAAAAGTTGCCAAATAATCAAAACACAAGAACTTGTAATCATAAGCAAAAGAGAACAACGAAACATATGCACCTAAATAATGGAGAACTTATAGACTTCGTGATCCAGGCACAGAAAAAAAAAAATCAAAATTAGGAGGTGGCTGTGTAGCAGTGGGAGTCTTCAGTGGGGCTGTAGGCGGTGGGAGTGGTCAGGTGGTGGGAAGAAGATAAGAATGGAGAAGGAAATCGCAAACACGTGGGAAGGATAAGAAGCGAGAAGCAATCAAAGGATGGAGAAGCTATGGAAGAAAAAGAAAAAGAGTAAAGTGTTTTTAAGAGAAAGTTTTAAGATCTGAACTAAGGGTAATTTAGGTAAGAAAGTTCGACGAGAACTTTTGTCGCCCAGTGACGTTACGTTCTTTTTATATAGTTTAGAGTTTCTGTCCGAATATGTGATATTTATATTTTTATGGAATGTATTAGTATTAAAGCACTCGTTTATGTGCATAATTAGCTTTACAGTTTTAGACAATACATGCCCCTTGACATGATTCTTGTATTTTATACCCTACATGTTCTTATTTTGTTATGTAATGAGTTATGAATTTTTATTTTCTTAGTCAATTATTCCTTTTGTCATCCTAGATTTTCATTGTTATATTATCTTAATTTTCAATGTTTCCTTAGAATTCGTTAAACTTTGTCGAAACATTTTCATTTATTGACCGAAGTTTACACCGACACCAAAATTTAGAACCTTGGATATGAGTAATTGTAGTGGGAATTATCCTCGAGCAATATTACTAAAGTTTATTAGTTATACTCATGCAAATACTCTTGTTGTGTGTATTATTCATTACTTGTGATGTTTTGGAATATTGATATTGCATTTGCTTTGCAGATCTCGGAACATACTATCTCAAGGATTCCATTTTCGGCACATGAAAATAATCGACACGAGCAAGATGTAAGGACTTCTCTTATTCTTTATACTAGATATTAAACTATCTTAGTTGTAACACCTTTTAGATATTTTCATGCCTCACATCTTATCTTGGTTTCTTAGATCACAGAAAGGTGCATTAGTCGGACAGGAAAAACATTGAAGGATGTTATCTCAGAGTGGATTGTAAAGTTGAACAACAGAGAAGTTGGTAATTGTCGAGTGTTTTATATACTTTTTACATACTTAAACGACAGAGAATTGCTAATCATGGTAATTGATTAATCTATTTTTTATATGTCCTTTTAATTTGGGAGCTCATGCAATTTGTTGCATCTCTAGGAAACTCATACATCTGATACATAGATTATGATGTTGATTTCATCCATTAGCTGGATTGTTGATGCTAAAAGCACCTATTTTATGATTATTTTAGTGATTAGCTGACCCACCTTGATCTTAGTATTTTGCTTCTTGGTGGCTATGCATTCTAAATCCCTCCACCGAGTCATCTCTTTGCGCTCCATAGGGACTTGCAGTTTACAGTTTCCTACAATAGCCCCCAGCTGTTCATTATATCCTTACAGAAGTCTCCTATTGGATTAATCTTGGCCCTTGATTGACCTCACTTCCATTATATTAGTATGAGCTTTCATACCTTAGATTTTGTCTTACATGAGATATGTGTGGAGAAATAGGTGTCTGAGGTTCCAATCTAATGATACTTGCTTAGCATCTACATCTTAAGCTGTAGACTCAGGTTTATCCCATCACGTTCCATATACATAGTCCCTTTGACCTCTGAATGGGAAATGTAAAGGCGAGCTTCCTAGGAAGCAAGTTGGGGAAGTAAGCTTCTTGAGAAGTGAGCATCCCACACCTGGTACATAGCTTCCCCACAACTATGATCTCAAAAGTCACACCACACCACACCACAGTCCACTTAACAGCGAAAGGATCATGCCCATGAGATCTGTCAAAGATCTTTAATACCCATATAATTGTCACTAGCTAAAATTAAATGACTTTAGCACAAAGTAGTTTGTTGGAGCCTGTTGTATAAACTGATTACAGTAATGTAAAAAAATAAATAGCCAAATCCTTTGGAAGTCCACCTGAATTCTACATTAAAAGACTCAAACTCAAAAAAGCTTCTCTTTCTGACCAAAAAGATAATTTGTACCGCTTTCAAATGAGAAATGCAGAATGAGAAATGGGATCTAGAAACTATTTTTCAAGTAGAAACATATAGAAGTACAGAACTGGGGTTGGGATCTATGAAAACCTAGCTATAGTTTTTCTCCCAGCTCTATGGTTTGAGCACAATCTTATGCCAAAAGATTTCAATCAATTCTGGAGAGAGCATGTCAATCCACGAAGAATTAGCAATTTTCAAACCCTAGCTGTACAGCTCTGCCGTGAATTAATTTTGATGTTCCTCTTCAAGAATGTTGAATTGCTCTCATATCACGTTGTCTTCTATATCGATCATGGAATGACTCGATTGGAAGAAGCAGAAGAAGAAAAGAGAAATAAGGGACAATAAGTTTTTTCTAAAAGGTGTTAATATTACTAATAAAAAGTTTGGCAATGACTAAAAATACCCTTAAAACAGATAAAAGGACCACAATAACATAAAATAAGAAAAGACCGAAATACCCTTGCATTCTGTACGGTATCAACCACAGGTGGCAGCAACATGCAAAAATTCTATTTTGACTTCTTCTTGGTGGCTATAGTGGTACATTACAATATCACACTCATGGTGGTGTATTTTCTCCCTTTTTTCCCAGTGTAGTCAAGGCATCGCCTGGGCGTTGCCTAGGCGGGCGCCTACGCGGTTTTGGAATGTCACTACCTGGGCACCTCTCTAGGCGGGCAGTAGTCACCTAGACCCTTTAACAATTAGCTTGCTTTATAGTTTTACAACTTAATTAATTATAAATATCATTTAAGTAAATGGTTTTACACTTTACTTTCTTTTACTTAAGATATTTATATGCAAATAATGTTATACCCCGTCATTTGAATTCAATAAAAATTATCTTAGAATCAAAATCCTAAATAATAAAAATCAACTTTTCAGTTCAAGAACAAAATCCGCTTTTTACAACCTTTGTCAAAATTTCAACTTGCAAATGCTAATGTATGTCTTAAAATTTAAAATTTCATAAATTCTCTTATAACAAAATATTACTAAAACCCAATTTTCCGGTAAAAAAATGTTTTAGTCTTTAAAAAATTTCATTTACTGGTCAAAAATTCAACTAATAGTTTAGTAGAAAAGACTTACATTCAAGCATTACAACATTAAATATTAATTTGCCTAGATTATTGTCAACCCTAAGAGGTTTGAATTGTTATGTGTATATATATATATTATATATATATATGTATATTTAATATATATATAAATATAATTTAATTATTTTTATTGCCTAGGCATTGCCTGAATGTCGCCTAGCGAGGCCTAGACGCCTTGACTACACTGCTTTTTCCCCATCTCATGGGTCTCTTCTATGAGAAAATTCAAGCAGTTCATCTCTTCCATCACATTAGGATGTCTAATACAATCTCATGGGACTCTTCTATGAGAAAATTCAAGCAGCTAAGCTGTTTAACTTGGTTGAGCATCACAATTTCTGTCCCTGCTGACGCTGTAACTTAATTTTATCTAACGGTTATGTTTTTTCTTCTTTGCAGACCGAGCAAGGATGCCACTTAATCATGCGGAGATGATAACTGCTGGAACACACCTTTGCAAGTAGGTTCCAAGGATTTTTGTTTGTCAGGTCTACAAGTGATCAAATCCTCTATTTTTTTTTTCTAAACTTTGCTTTGAACTTTTTCTTAAAAATGATTTTAAGTTGCTGGTTGTTTCTTTTTAAAAAAAAAAATTCAAGGCCTTCTCTAACAAGTTAATTAGGTAACCCTTAAGAACCTTTTAGGTAACATGGGCTGTGAATGTCAATAGCATTGCTCACAAAAACCACACTTATATGCATGGTTGAAACTTCCAACAAAATAAATTGTTGTAGTGTTTATTTCTTCCTCATCTAGGGGTTTGGAAATGGTATCTCCATTTGAGGTATATATGTCGAACTTGAGGCTTCTAAAGCTCTTCTTAAATTCTTTTTCCTTCTTCCGCTTTTGTGTTAACAATTATCCTTTTTCTCTAGAACAATAAATGACCAATTTTTTTGGTCTATATCTCAATCTATTATGCATCAAATTGCAGACTTTAGGATCTCGATCAATTTGTTGGAAAGTAAACTTTGAAACTCTCTTCTCTGGCAGAAAATTTTGGGCATTGTTAAACGTGCGAAAATTGTTGCCACATCATAGATCTGTGATGGATCCATCAGGTCCATGAATCTGTGATCTATTAATTACAATATTTTCTTGTATTTTGAATTTAAGGATGGGTTTTCAGTACGGGTCGTCCATGCAAGAGTTCTGAAGTCCTTATTTCTTACACAATGCAGTTTAAGTGGCGATCTATAGGGGTCACATATTTGTTGCCTCATCCTCTCATGTAGCAACTCTTGGCCTAATTTTCCCCATGTGAAATGACCTTTTTTCTCAGCCATTTTCTATTTTGATTATATATACACAAGGTTCTGAATGTCGATATTGCATGCGTCGAAGGAAGTATGGAAAAAAAAAATAGAGGAAAACATGGAATTTGTAGTGAAATTTCCGGAAATGTTGAGGAAACACGTTACAGTTATATATATGTACTAGAATGCAGTCATGCACATAAATATGTGCATGACTAAGTCGTCCTGTTTGCCCTGTTGGTCCTTATAATTGTATTTCTGTTTCAAATAGTATGCTGAAACGTGAAAGTCATAAAAATTTAATTATTATTCACGGTGCAATAATGTTCAATGCAAACATCTAACAAAAATAAACTTACTAGTAGCATGAAGTGGATGCTCTAGTTACTTATTCCATCGATTATGGTAATCTTGTTGGCTCTTTTATTACTCACATCAATTCGTTCATAGAACCCATAGTCGACCACTAGTCTTTGTCTGCCACCCTTAGGACACGATAAATAAGCTCAAGTATGACAGTCACTTCACACACTTTGTCCCAAAATACGTTACTGAGGACGATGTCCTCAACTCTCTCCACCAAAACAGTGTGACTGTGTATATTCCATCCAAGCTTCGTCACTTAACAATGCCTTTAGTTCGGTTTTATATTTTAATAGACTCTCCAAGGAAATGAAATTGGTTGCGAAGTGTGTTTCCTAAAAGGCCCTCATCCTCGCCATAACCCAAAATTTGTTTGTTTATAAGTTTGTGATTGTCCTTGCCTCTTCAATAACCAAATTTCACACTACGCCTTTCTCCTATAGCTGTAACATGAAATCTATGCAATGGGTTGCGCATGGGGTCCAATACAAGTGATACCCCTTTATAAGCATCTTCCCGACCTATAAGAAGGTGCCACGATTATCAGGTAGCACCTGCACTACATTTTTCTTCCCCACCTCCTCTACAACACTTATCATGAACTCATATATATATTTGCATTCTTTATCTGATAAGATGTGTCCACAGACTTCAGAAATATCATCCTTCCCGTACAACATGCCATGAAGTTGATGATAGAAAGTCTAGTGGGCCTTTTTAACCGTCACACATAATATTAACCCCAAAAGTTTTCCATGACGGCTTGAAGGAGGCAATATATTCTCTCATCTCTTTCTCCTATGCATCTAAGTATTTATCTGTAATCTCATATGGAGAAGGAGGTTCTACCCTTGGAGTAATCCGTGCAGCCTCATTAATCATGTTATTAAACTATGGAGTTAAGGCGGAATTAACAGACACGTGACAATGTATAAAAAAACTTCGATACAATTTTTACAAGCGCCTCCACCAGATTTTTCCCACTCCACATCTCCTTCAACCGTTTCCACTTTGCGTTCTGGTTTTGTACATAAATGAATCATGCAGCGACTCTGGAACTCTTATGTTCTGAGTGCGGCTTAACATGCTTTTTGTCTTAGTATCAGATGACGACCAGCCGATGTGTCATCCCTAGACCCTGATTGTCCGACTCTCATGGTTTGAAATATCGACAATATATCGTTGATATGGGGTCGATATATTGATATTGCACCTAGGTGACATATGTACATAGCGTAAGGCAAGAAATACATGATATCACACGATATATCGCGATATCGTGCATATCGATCGATGAATTTTTTTTCTTTAGATAAAAGGTTTGGTAGTGAGGTGAAGCTCATTTCTTCACAACCTTTACTCTCTCTCTGTCTCTTCATGGAAAAGTGGGAAAGTAGGGATTTTGAGGGATTTGGAGTTTAGAAGAAAGATTTCAAAGTTTCTAGAGATTTGGGGGTTATTTCATCATTCACACTGAAATTCCTTCACATGTTGGCAAATTTTATGTGAAAAGGTACGAAATTTTTGAAATTTTTATGGGGTTTTGAGTAATTATTATGTTAATAGTCTTAAACTAATGCATTTGCACTACATTTTGAAATGAAAAATTTAAAATTCTCACTTTAGGGAGGTGAAATTGGAGAAAAGCTTAGATTTTTCAAAATTTTAACTTAATGCTAGTTTAATTGAAGTAATTTTTTTTTAATGTTTATTTTTATGGCCCGATCTATAAATTGACATCTTCTCTATAACAATAAATTTTTTTATATATATTTTTATAGAAAATAGATAAAAATTTAAAATTTGAAATCATTGTTTTAACCTCTTAAGCTTAATACTTAGAGTTAAGAATTAGGTTAATTATATAATGTACAATAAGGGCTGACATATAGATTGACCATTTTTTTCCTTGATCAATATTAGTTTATTTTGTAATTATTTTAATTTATAAAAAAATAATAAATTACGTATAACTTAAAATAAATAGATGTAATAGATGGGGTACCATTGTATAATTATGAGAAAAATATGTTTACTATTCTTTTAACTTAATTATGACAATAACCATAGTATTTTTTAATATTAATTTTTTTTAAATTAAAAAATATTATAATTGTCAAAAAATTAATGTGTGGTTAGATAAATGTGTTAGTTTCATCAATAGTTCCAAGGAAGATCGACTGTATGTTCCTAAGTAAGAGTAGAAAATTAGGAATAGTAAACTAGGGTTTATGGAAGAGTGAACGAAGAAGATTAGGGGAAAAAATTAGATTAGAGAGTGTCTCTCTCTAATCTCTTTGTATTTATATTAACCTTAATAGAAAAGTTACAAGTATACCCCTGAGGGGTGATTCGGTGTAACACACCTACATAATAGATGATATTTCAACACTACTCCTCAAGCTGAGCATAGATATTCAACATGCCAACTTGTTAAGAACACTATCTGGACGATCACTTATCGTTCCAGTTTCGTCGTGTATTGATTCGCGAGACTGCGGGAGTCTTAAATATAAGAAAATCGAGAAAACCAGGAAATTCCAGATTTTTCCGGAATTTAGTGGAACTCCATAATTATTGGAGATTCTAATAGAAATCCGTGCGGCTGATACCACAGCGTGCTGGTCGGTCGTGAGGACGACCGTTTGTCGTTTCAACAGTTAATTATCTCATATGAAGCAGTGTAGTCAAAATGTCGCCTAGGCAACGCTTAGGTAACGCCTAGGCCACCGCCTCGCCTACCCAGGACCCCTATCGCCTAGATCATGATTTAGGCGGGCACTCATTAATTCTTCTATAATATTATATAATATGAACAAAATAAATAAATTTTGGTCGCCTAGGCATCGCCTAAGCAACGCCTGGGCATCGCCTCGCCTAGGGAACCCCCTATCGCCCAGGCGTCGCCTGGATGCTTTAACTACACTGATATGAAGAAACGACAACATGTTTTGTGTCCGAAATCAGAAAATTAGTAGGTTTTGCAATTTTCTTCCCGACTAAAGTGTAGCTATCAAAACTCAGTATTTTTCTCCGAAATTTTTACAGTAGGTGTTGGACTGCCCCAAGTCCGATCACCTAAAGTTTCGTCAAAATCAGACTCTATGTAGTAAGGTTTCGGATACTGTAAATGCAAAAAAATTCAAAAATTGGTCAAACAGTCAACCGGTCAAATGAGTTGACCGGTCAACTCTCCACACCTTATTGGTCATGTGCTGTTGTACATGATCTCATTCTATTACTTATATAAAGAGGGTTAAAACCCTCATTCTCTCACAAATTCTGCAGAGACAGAAGGCTGTCAGAATCTTTTAAAGAGAAAGTGAGGAGAAAGGAAGAGAGAGAAAGAGGAGAGAGAAAAGAAGAGAGAGAAAGGAAAAGGGAGGTCCCCTTAGGGTTTTTCGACGTCCCCGACGTGTTGGCCGTGTCTGATTTCTTCCTGGCGCTTCAATTTGCGTGTAGAGAGAAAAAAATGTAGAGAAAGAAAGTGAAATTTAGAGAGGGAGGAGCTTTATCTTGGGGTTGATCGCCCTCCCGGACGTGTTGGCGGTGCCCCTTTTTGCACTAGCTGCCTCGAAAAGCATGAACCAGGTAAAACCCATTTCTTTTCTTCTCTTTTTTCCCTTATTTTGGTATATTCTTTTATCTGAAGTATATGCATGTCCTTTGGCGTGAATGAAAAAGGGTCGGAGCCCCTATGTGATGTGATTTAATGTGGTCCATCGGGGAGCCCAGATTGGGTCCCGGGTAAATTGTATCGTCACTCTAGGTTGACAAAAGGTTGTTTTGCAGGTCGTATAAGACTATGGAGACATCCATTAGCCTGGAAACGTTCCCTAACGGGACGGTGTGTTACCGGAGTTAGTTCATGGGCGCGAGGCCCAAGTATTTCAGTTATTCAAGTGAGACTTGGGTTAACTGGGGTTAACCTGTGGTTAGAAAATCTAACCAGGGTTAAATATAGTCCGTGGTTCCTCTTTGACTAGGTCAGGAGAGACGGTGTCCAGTAAGGCCCGGGGTTCCTCCGTGACTGATAGTCGGGAGATGTCGGTCTATTTGTCTAGGTTGTCCGTGGTGCCTCTTGGACTTGGTCAGGAGTGGCGGTGGCAGTGGCGGTGTTCTGCATGGCCCATGGTTCCTCCGTGACTGATAGTTAGGAGATGTCGGAGTCTTAGGGAGTTTAAAGTGGCTGAACATCAGATAGTGTATAGTCGGCACTGTGTCTATCGGGGTCCCTTCTTGGTGGAATGTCAGGAGATGACGACATTGGTAAAGATGTCGGGTTCCTCCGTAGATTAGCCAGAAGATGACGGTAGGCAGGTTGGTCGGGATTTCTTCATGACTGATACCCAGGGTGATGACGGCGAATACACGGTAAATGTTGCCAGTCAATTGAATAGAAAAGTATGTCCTTATTGGGCGAATGCCCATATTGTGTGTGTAAGCTTCGGATACGAAGTGGTCTGAGTCGGTATACTCAGAGTTGGTGTATTTGTCTGAGTTGGTGTACTCAGGGTTCGGTATGGAATAGTCAGATTCCAGGTGAGTTGGGTTGGTATACCCAAGGTTTTGTTGTGTTCGGGTGAAAGCCGGAACAGTGTGTGTGAGTCTAAATGGCTCTATATATGGTTATGATTTAGAGACTTTAAACTGAACATTTGTGGGCTGTGATCAGTTAATAGTCTCAGGACTCGAAATGAAACATGATTGAAATGATAACTTGGTAATATGAATACATTCATAACTGAACCCTATAAATGGAAAGTAATGTGAGGTTGGGAAACCTCGGTTAGGGTAACGTAACCCTAAGTGACATTGGGTCACAGTTTATTATATACTGTTCTATTTTACTGTAACATGCAAATTGATCTGTTTATTATATTATTATTGATGCGTGTTATTATATGGAAAATAGTTTAGAAATATTGTGGTTTTATTGGGCTTCATAGCTCACTGACTTTTTATGTCAGCAGATCTCGGAGCTGCTGACCAGTAAGTGAAAAGTCCAACTGGACAATTTGGAAGCTTGTACAAATTGTACCCGGCGTGATAGAGGCCCCTATTTTTGTAAAACAAACTTGATGTAAATAATACAGGTATATGGTTTGTATGATGGCTGTTGTGATGACAGATGTTATTTGATTTTTAGAAGCATCTGATAAATGTTTAAATTTCCCGTATTTTCGTGGATAAAGTCTTCCGCTTGCGTGATTTGACGAAAGGACACGTGTCTCGAAACTTGATTCCCTAGGCGCGGGTTCGGGGCGTCACAATTGGTATCAGAGCCTAGGAGCAATAACCATTATAACAAACCATACTTCTTCATGAAATACCGTAGATATGATTTTTAGTTGTATAGCTAGATGTATTATTGTACGTCACCTATTTCGAAAGCAGATAGTGATTTCAAAATTGTGTGTATGTGCAAGGATGCCGTTAATGCATAGAGTCTCCACCAAGGAGGATTGGCAGCATTATGAGCAGATGGCGGCCATATTGAGTCGCCGTTATCCAGAGCGGCTTGGGATGACTCAACGAATCATGGAGGCCATTAAGCCAATGGCTGTCCAGATAAATCTGGACAGAACTACCTGGATACCACCCCCGACTCCGATGAAGCTTGCGGTACCGGCTCAGGTACGTCGTGAGATTTTGAGGCAGGTCAAGAGGGTACTAGCAGACATCAGGCCTAGTCTGGATGAGACTGGTTGAATACCTCCACCCCTACCATCTAAGAGAATTACGGCACGAGAGTATCGTGCGATTTTGAACAACCGTAAGCAGAGTAAGAAGTCGGTGGAGGCGAGTAGTCCGTCTACCTCGACTGAGGTTTAGATGCAGGAGTAGGGAGTCAGGAGGGGAGACTGTAGCGCATCTGTATGGTTTTGGATTATAGTAGATGCCCTAGGCGGTCTTCTTATCACTCGACTCATAAATTTTTGGTGTATATACTTGTACATCAGATATGATGTTTTTTATACTATGATGTAGTATGTTAATGTATATGGTGTGGTGTGTATATATTAAAAGATGAAATGAATGAAATGTCTCTTTTTGGATATCGAATTTTCAGTGCATTTCAGTTTCATTTTATTATTAAAAGTTCGTTACTTTATAATTATAGATGAATCATGCCACCTCGACGAGCACCCGAGAATACCTTGGCTGGGGCATTCGAGGCTATTACAGCCCTAGCCAACCTAATTCAGCAACAACAAGCCCAGAATATGAATGGAAATGGGAATGGTAGTCGTATCCCCATTGCTACCATGCCAGAGCATGGGAATGTGACCCGATTGGAGAATTTTAAGAGGATTGGACCGTCGGCCTTTTCGGGCACTACCGATCCGCTGAAGGTAGAGAACTGGATCAGAAGTCTGGAAAAAGTTTTTAGGGCTATGTCCTTGTCAAAAAATGACAAGCCCGAGTTCGCTATCTTTTTACTTGAAGGAGAGGTAGAACATTGGTGGACCACAGTGAAAAGGACAGTTCCACCACATCAGATGCTCCTGACTTGGGCAAAATTTACCGAATTGTTTTATGAGCGCTATTTTTCAGTGTCGATGAAAAAGAGGAAGGAGATGGAGTTTCTCTAGCTAACCCAAGAAAATATGTTGGTCAACGAGTATGAACAGAAGTTTAATCAGCTCTCGAAGTTCGCTGCGAGATTTGTCGAGGATGAGCAGTGGAGGGTTGAGAAATTTGAAGAAGGATTGAAGCCGGCTATTTGAGGGAAGTTGGCAGCTCAACGATTTACCTCTTTCTCAGAGATATTAGACAGAGCACTCAGAGTAGAGCGAGTGCATGAAGAACTGGCACAGTCTAGTGTTGGCAAAGGCAAAGGGATAGTTGGGAAGCCCTGGATAAAGGAGAATAACCGGCAGTTTACTGGGAAAAGAAAGTTTGAGGACAGGAAAAGCCAAGGGTTTACAGGAAGATTGGGGCTTAAGTGCGAGAAATGCGGTCAGGGCCATTTGACCAAGGAGTGTGGAGCGAAGGTTTGCTTCCAGTGCGGAAGGCCTGGACACTTCAAGAAGGATTTCCCTAAGGCTCAACCACTAGTGTTGGAAGACGGAAAAGGAAGAGTGTTTGCAATTACCCTGGAAGAGGCACAGCAGGCCGAAGGTGTCATCGAAGGTAAACTTTTAGTATTTCAAGTACCTGCTTATGCTTTGATTGACACTAGTGCTACACATTCGTTTGTCTCTACTCGTTTTGCTACACACATAAGTTACAAGCCTGATACACTAAAAAACATGATGTCTATATCTACATCATCAGGGAAAGATCTGTACACAAAAACAGTCTATGATAGTTGTCCCATACTTATCAATAGTGTACGGATATTAGTAGATCTGATCGTGTTGGACATAAAGAATTATGATGTTATCCTTGGGATGGATTGGTTGGCTAATTACCATGCAGTGGTAGATTGTAATGCCAAGAAAGTGATATTTCGAATTCCGGCCATCTTAGAGTTCGAAATGCAGGGGCTTATCCGAGGTCAAGCACCGAAGCTAATATCAGCAATTAAAGCATGTCACCTTCTAAATAAGGGGTGTACTGGGTATTTAGTAGCAGTGGTGATCGATAAAGATGAAGATGACACTTTAGGGAATACCCCAGTGGTCAGAGAGTTTCTAGATGTGTTTCCTGATGAATTACCAGGACTCCCTCCTACTAGAGAAATCGATTTTACAATCGATGTTACTCCGGGTGTAGACTCGATATCTAAAACACCGTATCGGATGGCTCCGGCTGAGTTGCAAGAATTGAAGATTCAGTTGCAATACCTATCAGATAAGGGTTTGATCCGCCCTAGTGTTTCACCATGGGGAGCACCGGTGTTATTTGTCGGAAAGAAAGACGGGAGTCTGCGTCTGTGTATAGACTATCGTCTACTGAATCAAGTGACGGTCAAGAATACGTATCCTCTCCCCTGGATCGATGATCTATTTGATAAGTTGCAAGGCGCCTAAGTGTTTTCAAAGATTGATTTACAGTCCGGCTATCACCAATTGAGGGCCAAAGAAGAAGATATTCAGAAGACAGCATTCCGAACTCGGTATGGTCACTACGAGTTCTTGGTGATGCCTTTTGGACTGACAAATGCGCCTGCGGCCTTTATGGAGTTGATGAATCGTCTTTTCAGGCCGTACTTGGATCAGTTTATTGTGGTATTTATTGATGATATCTTGGTGTACTTACCTAGTCGTGAGAAACACGCTGAGCACTTGAGGATTACGCTACAGACATTGAGAAATAACCAGCTGTATGCTAAATTCTCAAAGTGTGAGTTTTGGATGGAAGAGGTCGCTTTTCTTGGGCACATTATGTCAAGAAATGGAATATCTGTTGATCCCTCCAAGATTTAGGCGGTAACCGATTGGGCAAGGCCATCCACTGTTACTGAAGTTCGAAGTTTTCTGGGATTGACTGAATACTACCGCAGATTTGTAGAAGGTTTCTCGAAGATAGTAGCTCCATTAACAGAATTGACTAAGAAAGATGTGAAGTTCGAATGGACGGCATCTCGGGAGCGAAGCTTTCAAGAATTAAAGAAGAGATTAACAACCACTCCAATATTGGCAACTCCCTCAGGATCTAGAGGATTTGAGGTGTATTGTGATGCTTCCAGTAAGGGACTCGGTTGTGTTTTAATACAAAACAAAAATGCATTGCTTCTGGTTCGAGACAACTCAAGATTCACGAACGGAATTATCCCACGCATGACCTGGAGTTAGCTGCGGTAGTGTTCGAACTAAAAATTTGGAGGCATTATCTTTATGGAGAGAAGTTGGTGATCTATAGTGATCACAAGAGTTTAAAGTATCTATTCTCCCAAAAGGAACTCAATATGCGACAGCGTAGATGGATGGAATTCTTGAAGGATTATGACTATGTAATCCAGTATCATCCTGGTAAGGGTAATGTGGTTGCTGATGCCCTGAGTAGAAAGACAGTTTGATCTGTAGCATATATGAGGGCAGAGCGATGGAAGATGATCGAAGAATTCAAGAGTTGGAATCTTAGTCTAGGATTCCAGGGTAATAGTGCCAAGGTTGCTAGTATTCAGGCCAAGCCAGTGTTATTACAAAAGATTCAAGAAGCACAGTTGGAAGATCAAGAGATCAAAGTTATCAGAGATAAGATTCTTCAAGGAAAAATGGGTGATTTTGAAGAATCTGAAGATGGAATACTTCGATTCAAAGGTCAAATTATTGTGCCTAGAAATCCTGAGTTGAAGAATGAACTGCTTAATGAGGCACATCGATCTCGTTTTGCGGTGCACCCTGGAAGTACAAAGATGTATCAGGATGTGAAGAATAACTACTGGTGGAACGGCATGAAGAGAGAAATTGCAGAGTATGTATCTCGATGCCTTGTTTGTCAGCAAGTCAAGGCAGAACATCAGAAACCACCTGGATTGTTAAATTCATTGCCTATTCCTGAGTGGAAATGGGAGCACCTTACGATGGATTTTGTGGTGGGGTTACCAAAAACAAGGAGTGGACACGACGCCGTTTGGGTGATAGTTGATCGATTGACGAAGTTAGCTCACTTTCTCGCTATCAAGGATACCATAACCCTGGAAAATTTATCAAAGTTGTACATCAAGGAGATTGTGAAGCTGTATGGTGTGCCGGTATCTATTGTGTCAAATCGTGATCCGCGATTTACTTCCCGATTTTGGAGGAGCTTGCAGGAAGCTTTAGGTACACAGCTAAACATAAGTACAGCTTATCATCCGCAAACCGATGGACAGTCTGAGCGCACAATACAAACTCTAGAAGATATGATGCGCACTTGCAGTCTGGACTTTCAGGGAAACTGGGATAATCACTTGCCATTGATCGAGTTTGCATATAATAACAGTTATCAGGCAAGTATTCAAATGGCTCCTTACGAGGCCTTGTACGGCAGGAGTTGTTGGTCACCAGTATATTGGACTGAAGTAGGGGAACGTAAACTACTGTGACCTGAGTTGGTGCAAGAAACAACAAAGAAGATCGAGTTGATTAGATCGAGGTTATTATCTGCACAAAGTCGACAGAAAAGCTATGCAGATGGAAAGCGCCGAGACTTAGAGTTTCAAGTCGGCAACCATGTCTTCTTGAAAATCTCTCCATCAAAAGGTATTGTACGATTCGGAAAGCGGGGAAAGTTAAGTTCGCGATTCATTGGACCTTTTGAGATTTTGGCTAAAATAGGTGTAGCCTACCGTTTGGCGTTACCACCAGAGCTGGAAAGGGTTCACAATGTATTCCACATATCCATGTTGAGAAAATATGTACCTAATCCCTCGCACGTGATACGATATGAACCAATTCAAATCCGAGAGGATTTAACTTTTGAAGAAAAACCAGTGATAATTTTGTACCGCAAGGAACAGGTGTTACGAAACAAAACGATTAAGCAAGTTAAAGTTTTATGGGAACACCATGGTATAAAGGAAGCCACATAGGAAATTGAAGATGTCATTAGGAGCAATCATCCTCAGTTATTTGATGACTAGTGTATATGTAAATTTCGAGGATGAAATTTTTGTAAGGAGCGGAGATTGTAACGACCCAGAATTTTAATATAATAAAATTATGAGTTTATGGGTCCTTAATGGAGGTTAATTAGTTAATTATTTGTTAAATTGGTAAAAAATGGGTTTTGTTCGGGATTAGATTGTGCTGGTAAAACTTCAGTGTTTTTCCTCGAAAATCGTACACAATATGCGGGTCGACTATTTGAACGATCACTTATCGTTCCAGTTCCGTCGCGTATCGATTCGCGAGACCGCGTGAGTCTTAACTGTAAGAAAATCGAGAAAACCAGGAAATTTCAGATTTTTCTGAAATTTAGTGGGACTCCATAATTATTGGAGATTCTAATAGAAATCCGTGCGGCTGATAGCACAGCGTGCCGGTCGGTCGTGAGGACGAGCTTCTGTCGTTTTAGCAGTTAATTATCTTATATGAAAAAACGACAACATGTTTTGTGTACAAAATCTCAAAATTAGTGGGTTTTACAATTTTCTTTCGGACTAAAGTGTAGCTGTCAAAACTCAGTATTTTTCTCCAAAATTTTTACAGTAGGTGTCGGACTGCCCCAAGTCCGGTCACCTAAAGTTTCGTCAAAATTGGACTCTATTTAGTAAGGTTCCGGATACCGTAAATGCAAAAAAATTCAAAAATTGATCAAACAGTCAGCCGGTCAAACGAGTTGACCGGTCAACTCTCCACACCTTATTGGTCATGTGCTGTTGCACATGATGTCATGATCCTATCCTATTACTTATACAAGGAGGGTTAAAACCCTCATTCTCTCAAATTCTGTAGAGACAAAATGCTGTCCGAATCTTTTAGAGAGAGAAAGTGAGGAGAGAGAGAAAGGAAAAGGGAGGTCCCCTTAGGGTTTTTCGACGTCCCCGACGTGTTGGCTGTGTCTGATTTCTTCCCCGGCGCTTCGATTTGCGTGTAGAGAGAAAAAAAGATAGAGAAAGTGAAAGTTAGAGGGAGGAGCTTTATCTCGGGGTTGATTGCCCTCCCGGACATGTTGACGGTGCCCTTTTTGCACTAGCTGCCTTGAAAAGCGTGAACCAGGTAAAACCCATTTCTTTTCTTCTCTTTTTTTTCCTTATTTTGGTATATTCTTTTATCTGAAGTATATGCATGTCTTTTGGCGTGAATGAAAAAGGGTCGGAGACCCCTATGTGATGTGATTTTATGTGGTCCATCAGGGAGCCTAGATCGGGTCCCGGGTAAATTGTATCGTCACTCTTGGGTGACAAAAAGTTATTTTACAGGTCGTATATGGCTATAGAGACATCCATTAGCCTGGAAACATTCCCTAACGGGACGGTGTGTTACCGGAGTTGTTTCACGGGCACGAGGCCCAAGCATTTCAGTTATTCAAGCGAGGCTTGGGTTAACTGGGGTTAACCTGTGGTTAGAAAATCTAACAAGGGTTAAATATAGTTCGTGGTTCCTCTTTGACTAGGTCAGGAGAGACGATGTCCAGTAAGGAGCGGGTTCCTCCGTGACTGATAGTCGAGAGATGTCGGTCTATTTGTCTAGGTCGTCCGTGGTGCCTCTTGGACTAGGTTAGGAGTGGTGGTGGCGGTGTCCTGCATGGCTCGTGGTTCCTCCATGACTGATAGTCAGGAGATGTTGGAGTCGTATGGAGTTTAAAGTGGCTGAACATCAGATAGTGTATAGTCCGGGGTTCCTCTTTGGGTGGGTCAGAAGATGTCGGCACCGTGTCTATCGGGGTCCTTTCTTGGTGGAACGTCAGGAGATGACGGCATTGGTAAAGATGTTGGGGTTCCTCCGTAGACTTGCCAGAAGGTGACGGTAGGCAGGTTGGTCGGGGTTCCTTTATGACTGATACCCAGGGCGATGACGGCGAATACACGGTAGATGTTGCCAGTCAATTGAATGGAAAAGTATGTCTTTATTGGGCGAATGCCCATGTTGTGTGTGTAAGCTTCTGATACGACGTGGTCTGAGTCGGTATACTCAGGGTTGATATATTTGTCTGAATTGGTGTACTCAGGGTTCGGTATGGAATCGTCAGATTCCAGGTGAGTTGGGTTGGTATACCCAAAGTTTGGTCGTGTTCGGGTGAAAGCTGGAACAGTGTGTGAGTCTAAATGACTCTATGTATGGTTATGATTTAGAGACTTTAAGCTGAACATTTATGTACTGTGGCCAGTTAATAGAGTCTCAGGACTCGAAATGAAACATGATTGATGATTGAAATGATAACTTGGTAATATGAATACATTCATAACTGAACCCCATAATTGGAAAGTAATGTGAGGTTGGGAAACCTCGGTTAGGGTGACGTAACCCTAAGTGACCTTGGGTCACAGTTTATTATATATTGTTCTATTTCACTGTAACATGCAAATTGAACTGTTTATTATATCATTATTGATGCGTGTTATTATGTGGAAAATAGTTTAGAAAGATTGTGGTTTTGTTGGGCTTAATAGCTCACTGACTTTTTATGTCAGCAGATCTCGGAGCTGCTGACCAGTAAGTGAAAAGTCCAACTGGACAATTTGGAAGCTTGTACGAATTGTACCCGGCGTGATAGAGGCGTCTACTTTTGTAAAACAAACTTGATGTAAATAATCAGGTATATGGTTTTTATGGTGGCTGTTGTGATGACATGTGTTATTTGCTTTTTAGAAGCATCTGATAAATAAATGTTTAAATTTCCTCCATTTTCGCGGGTAAAGTCTTCCGCTTGCGTGATTTGACGAACGGACGTGTGTCTCGGAACTTGATTCCCTAGGCGCGGGTGCGGGGCGTCACACTTTCTAAGCTAGCTTTAGTAATCCCCTTTGTGAGTACATCAGCTAGTTGATTTCTTGCTGTAACAAACGACAAACAAAGATTGCTTAAAGCAACTTGTTCTTAAATAAAGTGTGTCGATTTTAGTATGTTTAGTCCGATCATGCGTAATGATATTTTGGGCAATATTGATGGCCGCCTTGTTATCACAAAACAACTTCATAGGAACATCCATTTTAATCCCCAGATCTCATAGTAAAATCTTCATCCATATTAATTTTGCTACCCCATGATCCATTGCCTTATATTCTGCTTCAACATTTGACCTAGCAACTACACTTTACTTCTTGGTTATCTAAATGAAGAGGTTACCAACAGGAAACGTACACTACCTTGTGGTAGATCTCCTATCATCTATACTTTCAGCCCAATCAGCATCAGTGTAAGCTTCTAGCCGGAAATGAGCAATCCGAGGTTCATGCATGAATTGACTGACCACATTGATTGTATATGTGATGTTAGGTCTAGTGAGAGAGATAAATGAGACGACTTACCAGTCTTTGTTACATCTCTTTATCTTCTATTAATGGGCCCTCGCTCGTGCTTAACTTATGATCTTGCTCAATAGGAGTGTTTGCTGGTCGAGAACCCAACTTTCCAGTATCCTTAAGTAAGTCTAAGGTATACTTCAGTTGCGATATGAAGATGCCATTCTTTGATCGAGCTACTTCAATACCTAGAAAATACTTCAAATTGCCAAAATCCTTCATCTCAAATTCTGTAGCTCGGAATTTCTTTAGGTTTTGGATCTCTGACGAGTCATTTCCAGCTAGCATAATATCGTCAATGTAGACAATTGTAACTAACTGTAACCCATCCTCTTCACGGCTTGACTGAACCTCTCAAACGAAGCTTGTGGGGATTGTTTCATTCCATAGATAGATTTCTTTAGTCTGCAAACCCTTCATTCACTATTAGGATGCTTGAATCCAGAAGGAGGAGACATATACACTTCTTCTCGTAGATCTCTATGGAGGAACACATTTTTTTACATCTAACTGGTGTAGGGGCCACGAGTAATTCACAGGTAAAGACAGATCACTCGTATGGAGTTCATTTTTGCAACCGATGCAAATGTCTCCTTATAGTCTCCCTCATGTCTGTGTATACCCTTTAGCTACCAGTCTTGCCTTGTATCTCTCAATCGATTCATCTGCTTTATGTTTCACGGGAACACTCATTTGCAACCTAGTGTTCTTATTCCCTTGGGTAACTCAACCATTTCCCATGTACCATTCATTTCTTGCATCGTGCCACTTAGGATTGGAGACAACCTCCTGAAACCTGGAAGGTAAAGACAGAAAAAACAGATGGCAGGAAAGCCAAATAGGAGGGTGACATAAATGTATACGAGATAAAATTAGAGGTAGGATGAATCGTACATTGGCGCTTCCCTTTGTTTGTGGCAATGAGCAGTATCATTATCAGTATTAGGAACATAAATAGGAATCACAGAAGACAATAGAGCAATGTTAAATGGTTCAGAGGAGTCAGAGTTGGGAGATGTCCATAGCACAGCGGTCCCCTCCTTATCGCGTTTGATATATACTTGTAGGTCCTTCTCAACAGTAATCTTAGTATGAGCAACAAAATAGATATCATCAGGGACCAACGCCGAAAGTGAAACTGAAGACAAACTCTCTTCCAACAATTCACTATGCTCCCCCTGAAAATAGGTAGAGGAAAGAGCAAAAAATGGAACACTAAAAAAAAGGTGATGTCCATGGTAACAAACCATTTTTCTGATAAATGATCAAAACACTTGTATCCTTTTTGTGTAGAGGAATAACCCCAAAAGGACACCACGAATGGATTTTGGATCCAATTTGGTTCGATGAGGACTCAAAATATGAATGGAGTTGACACAACCAAAGACACGATGGGGGATAGTAAAGAGAGCTTGGTCTGTCCAGAGTAGTTGATAAGGAGTCTTCAACTCCAAGACCCTGAGATGACATGCGATTGATCAAATATGCGGATATGCATTGCTTCAGCCCAAAACTTCTTTGTGATATTTATTCCGGCCAGTAAGCTTCGAGCTACTTCTAAAAGATGAAGATTCTTACGCTCGGCCACCCAGTTTTGTTGAGGGGTATAGGCATGTGCTTTGATGGATCATCCCGTGCTTTACCAAATATTGTCGTAAATCTCCCTCGTGGTATTATTCTTTCGAGTTACTGGAGCGGAAAATTTTAATCTGCTTCTTAAATTGAGTGAACACCATCTTGTGAAATTTCTTGATGAGGTCCGGGATTTTAGCATGAGATTTCATTAAGTAAATCCAGGTATAATGGGAGAAGTCATCCACAAAATAAATAAAATATCGATAGTCATGCATGTCTAAAGTAGGGGCATGGCCTAGGCATCAGAATGAATCAACTGAAAAGACGACACACTTTTATTCATACTTAAAGATAAATTAGATCTATAATGTTTGGAGAGTTCACAGACTTCACACTGTAGATTATGACCAGGAAAAAATTTAAACAGGTCTGGAAGACCAACTTTGAGGACAAGATAAATGACCTAAACGACTGTGCCACAATTTGATTTGGACATCATTATTACTACTACTAGAACTACTGCTAATCTGTAATGTTGAAGGAGATCTATCCACGTCTAGGAGATAGAGGTCATCTGTTTCATGACCACTCCCAATCGTTTTCTTCGTTACTAAGTCCTGAAACACATAATAAGTAGGAAAAAATGTCACACAACAGTTAAGACTTTTGGTTAGACTGCTAATGGATAATAAATTTATTGATAAATTTGGAACATGAAGAACAGATGAAAGAGATAGGGCAGAGTAAGTTTGACATGACCCTTTCTAGAGATGGAGAAAAGAGATCCGTCAGCAACTGTGACTTTATCTCTTCCAGACAAGAGACTATGAAGAAAACGAAGTAGATATACTAGTTATATTATCTGCCGCACCTGAATCAATGATCCAGGTCGGGGCTAGACTGGGAATGAGAAACGAAATTAACAAATATGTGAGTACTTGATTGGGGAAACAAAGTAGAGGTAGAAGAACCTTCCATTTAACTCAAAAGTCGTCGAAGACGATCGATATCTGCATTAAGAAGCACTCGGAGGAAGATGGTTCGGTGGCAGAAGGCGTTGCGATTAAGGTACCTAAAGTAGGGGGTATGAAAGCGACAGTGTTGCCGCGAGGGGTGCCCATCTACTGTTTGGGACGAGAAAACTTTACGGGCCGGCCAATGAGATCTCAACAAGTTTCAGTATGTCTGGTCTTCCCACAATCCTCATACTTCAACTTATCTTTGTCATCAGGAGGCCTATTTTTCCATGTAGGGTTTTCCCACCTCGAGGAGCATTAGGAGATGCAGCAAGGACGAGATGATCGCTGGTTGGAGTAGGTACCATTGCATTTTTCCTGCTTTCCTTACCTTGGATTAGAGAATAAACTTGGTCCAAAGAAGGAAGTTTATCTTTCCCTAAAATTTGAACCTGAATGACTTCAAATTCTAGATCCCAAGCCTGCCAACAAATAAATTTTTTTTGCTCATTTCCACCTGTTTACTGTTCCTATCTTTGTCTTTATTAGTGTCCCACTGGATGACCTGAAAATGGTCCAACTCTTCCCAAAGATCCTAAAGAGTGGAGTTATAGGTAGATAGACTCCTCTTCCCATGACGAAAAGTAGTTTTCGCTTACCTCAATTAGTATACTCTAGCAATGTTCTGACGTTGGGAATAGATTTGAATTGCCTTGTCCCAAATCCCGCCGATATACATCTTAGCGGATTGAGACCACTCAAAGAAGTTGGTGCTTTCAAACTTTATGGTTATGATTAACATACTAGGGTTATCACCATAGCTACTAGTGATGGGCGAAGTGATATTGTTGTTTGGACCCTTCGATGTAGCATCCGAAATTCCACCATCATTGGCCATTTTTGTAGTATTTCTTTGTTTCCAATCAACTCAAATCAGAAGAAAAAATCACTGATCTGCAAAAAACAACCCCAACAATTCCAGCACTTCAAAAGGATACACCTCTTTTACAAAAAGACCAATTAGGTCAATAACAATTTTTTCAGCACAAAAACAACGATAAACACTATCAACGCCTCTTACAGAGGTTAAATATGGTTTTTTTTTCCATAAAAACAGCTTACGGAATAACTTTAGTGTTCCCAGAATCACACCCTTTCACCAAACAAAACTCCAAACAACCATTGCTTTGTTAAAATTAATGAATCCACACATTTTATAACTTTAGATCTAATGATTCATAGTAGATCTAGATGTCCATCAACATCACCAAAAAACTTTTAAATTCGAATAATGTAAATCTTATTTTTTTTCCTTAAGATCATTCAAGAGTATGAAACATCAACTTGGATACTCCAAAAACTCAGAATAAAATCAATCCGAATTCCAAAAATATTAAACCATACCAGATTCTTGCAGCACTATTCATAAAATTCATGCCATTAAAAAAATAAAAAAAAAAAAAAAAATGCAGGCCTTGATTTCTTACTCTGATACCAAGTAGAAAATTAGAAATAATAAACTAGGGTTTATGTAAGAGAGAAAGAAGAATAAGGGAAAAATTAAATTAGAGAGCACCTCTCTCTAATCTCTTTGTATTTATAATGACCCTAATAGAAAAGTTACAAATATACCCTTGACGGGTGATTCGGTGTAACACACCTACGTAATAGATCATATCTCAACAGTAAGCAAGCGGAAAGCAAAGCAACATGTTGGACAGTCGGATTCACATCTCTGACTACCCATCCTTTACCTCTCGGAGTAGGAAAATCACGGCATCTATTTTTATTGTTCAACTCTTTGACACTTAATCCTTCAATAAAATATTCGTTGTATCGAGAATTGGTCCTAGTTACTCTTCGGGATGGAGTGGTATCCGATTGAAACAGAGAAACCATAGATTTGCATCGCCTACTTGCATGTCTATGTATCGTTCCATTCGATCCTTCAGGTCCCCACCTCATTTTTAGCTATTATCAATGAAGGCAATAGCTGAATGGTTAAGGCGCCAAAAAATAAATATTTTATTAAAAAAGTAAATAAAATGAAAAAATCAATTTAGTTAGAGAAGAGTGTCTAACTGTCAATGAAAATTTGCACTTTTTGTAAGCATACATAGTGGTGGAGCTAGAATTCTCTTGCAGGGGGTAACAATGGGGGTTCGTGGACGCTCGAAAATTTTTTTTTGAAGGCCAAGTTCAGAGGCCATTGTGTCTGTCTCCGTTTGTAAAGAATATATTTTTTTCCCAAAAGTTTAGGGGGGCTAGAGCCTCCCATCCCCCTGGTCCGCCTCTCTCCCAGACTATTAATACAATAAGAATTTTTTCCCAAAATTTCAGGGAGGGGCTTCGCCCTTGAGCATACGCTGGTTTTGGCACTTGATTATATCAAGTGTTTGGCATTATTATTCCTTATCCACTATGCACCATTTTTTTCATTATGGCGTTGGACATGGGTTGATCTCATGGAAGACCAATTGACGGAAACAAAAATGGGGCAATATGTAATTATTGTGGCAAAATAATAAAGAATGGTGGATTTACCCAGCTAAAGCATCATCTTGCCGGGGGTGATTGTAATGGGAAAGTGTCATGCCACAAAACTCAAAACTCCCGCGTCTTAGGGCGAGAGTTCTCATTCAATCACTTTTGATCATAATATATAAATTTAATCATTCTTCATAACACATAGTAAAGATTTGAACTTCCAAATTCACATGGATAATATGATTTATTAGAGCAACTATTTACAAATGTACAATCTACTATAGATACCTCAAAATTTTGATCACTATCTATTAAAGTTTGTAGTACAATGTTGACCTGAAACCCAAAACATACCTATGATGAAATCTTCTCTTTCACTAATTATATCTATAGACACCACACCCTAAAAAGAAACAACAACGTGTTTTTCCCTTTGTCGGTTCACCCTGCAAGATTAACATAGGATTGGGTGAGTTGGAAAGCTCAATAAGTAATTCCTATATACGTAGGATTCAATGTTTGTAAAAGAATTACAGCGGAAACATATACAATTCTCAATATAGTAATTAATTCTCATATGTTCGTTTTTAACTCAATATATAACAATTATTTTTCCAATCTATGCGTGAGACCATAATAATCATTCTGCTGAAAATAATGAATTTTAATTGTTAATAAATACAAAATCTCCTATCAAATCATAATTCCAAGTATCAATAAGCCCCGAAACAAAATCCTAAAAACTTAGGATTAACAACTCACAAAATAACTGGATATATCATATAACTATCAAGATTATTATATAAGTACATCAGCATCAAATACTAGGGTGCTATCCTTTACTGACTCACATATTTTTCATCGGTCTTGTTAGCATAGTCACCTATAAGAGATCACGATAGAATGACCCTCTTAAAGGCTCTCTCGAAATGGGACAAAACTGAATTGGTACATCGGATTCACCCGATCGTTCCTACGCAGCCGCCTGAGACCACCTTAATACGTCGGGGTCTACCGGACGTCCCGTACTGTTGGATATTTTAAAGAAAACAATGGTGTTTTGTTTTTGGAGTTGTTTTTTCAAAGCAAAATTTTTAGTTCCTCATTGGAAAACTACTAATACTTTGATAAGTATATATAAGGTAGTGTTGGAAGAAGGCTTGGGCCTTCAGGAGCATTGGAATTTATTACCCATACCCACTATGCTTTTATGCCACCATTATGCTCAAACCACACACACGAGCGGCAATTTACTATTCTTTAAGAGGCTTGATGAGGTTCCTCTATGCCTAGGACACACCAGAATATCGAACCATATAGTAAGTAGTCAGTTGTAGTAGAATTTCTAGGGATTTCCATCTTGGGATTTATGGTATATTCTACTTGGTCATCGACTTTATGGTGTACTATGCAGGAAATACAATATTTTTAAAGTTTGTGAATGCATCTAATCAGATAAATGATTCAAAGTAGATATATGGGTTGATGAAGGGTGTTGTATAGGAGGTGGGAAAGAAAAATGTAGTGCAGGTGGTGATTGATAATGGGAGAGCCTTCGTGAAGGCTGGGAAGATTACTATGAAGAAGTATCACCTGTATTGGACCCCGTGAGCAGCCCATTGCATAGACTTGATGTTATAGACTATAGGATAAAGGCGTATTGTGAAGGAGGCTATTGAAGAGACAAAGACAATCACCAACTTATATACAACCACAGTTGGGTTTTGGCGTTGATGAGGGCCTTGTGTGGTGGTGAAATAATATGGCTAGGGGCGACTTGCTTTGGGACCAATTGCATTGCCTTGGAGAGTCTGTTGAAACACAAAATCAGACTGAAGGCATTGTTTTTACTGGGAATAATTGGGCAAAGTATTCATACATTGCATTGTTTTGGCAAAGAGAGTTAAAATATGTCCTTAGCAACGTATTTTAGGATAAAGAATGTGTCCCCTCGTGGATATAAGTGGGTCCATAAGGAGAAGACATTAGTGCTTCCACTTCATTCTGTTGATAAGTTTTATTTTTATTAGATATTTGCATTGAATGTTATTGTACACCGTTAATAATAATTACATTTTTTTTTAACTTTCACGTTTCAGCATATTATTTGAACCCAAAAACTATAAAAGTCTAACATATGAGATCAGGAGTAAATACTTAGATGCAGAGGATGACATGAATCACTATATTGCAACCCTCAAGCCATTGTGGGAAACTTATAGAATCACTATTATGTGTGATGGGTGGATAGGGACTACTAGGCTTTTAATCATCAAGTTTATGGTGTACTGTGCGGGAAAGAAGATATTTTAAAAGTTTGTGGATAGATAAAGGATTCAAAGTATATATATGGGTTGATGAGAAGGGTGTTGTGGAGGAGGTGATAAAGAAAAATATAGTGCAGGTGGTGACTGATAATGAGAGCGCCTTCGTGAAGGCTTGGAAGATGGTTATAAAGAAGTATCACCTGTATTGGACCTCGTGAACAACCCGTTGCATACACTTGATGTTATAGGTTATAGGGTAAAGGGGTATTGTAAAGTAGGTTATTGAAGAGGTAAGGACAATCACTAACTTTATATACAACCACAGTTGGGTTTTGGCGAAGATCAGGGCCTTGTGTGGTGGTGAAATAGTACAGCTAGGGGCAATGTGCTTTGCAACCAATTACATTGCCTTGGAGAGTGTTGAAACACAAAATTAGACTGAAGGCATTGTTTACTGGGAATGATTGGGCAGAGTATGCATACATTGCACTGTTTTGGCAAAGAGAGTTACGGATATGTCCTTAGCAATTTATTTTAGGACAAAGTGCATGAAGTGACTGCCATACTAGAGCCTATTTATCGTGTCCTAAGTGATACACATAGATAAGTGGTTGATTATAGATTCTATGTACGAATGATGCGGTTAATGAAGGCGACGATAAAGAATGTTTCCCCTTGTGGATAAAATTGGGTTCATAAGATCATCAATGATCGATGATGGGATAAGACATTAGTGCTTCCACTTCATTCTGCTGGTAAGTTTTATTTTTATTAGATATTTGCATTGAATGTTATTGTACACTGTTAATAGTAATTACATTTTTTTATAACTTTCATGTTTCAGCATATTATGTGAACCCAAAATACCAATATAAGGGCTAATTGGGGAATCAGGACGACTTAATAAAGGTTGTTCATGATTGTAATCTAGTAAAAGAAGACTTTGGGAATGAGGTGAAATGTATTTGGTTATAGTGTATTTATGTGCATGATTGTAATCTAGTACATTATATCTAATTGAAACGTGTTTCTTGAAACTATATAGCTAGTTATCTTTAGAGATGCGCGGGGGGGGGGGGGGGGGGCGGATTTGTAGTTTTGTACATAAGGAACTATTGCTTTGCATGAAATGTATCTATAAAACTAATGGATAATTTGTTTAATTGCTAGCTAATTGGGGGACAATGTACGGAACCGACTGCTCGACCAAACCTCAAAAAGATGGTGGCTCGCGTGCTAGCAAAGACAGATTCATCTTTTGCATGCGAGCGAAACTAGAGTATAATTGCCCTCATCCACACAGAGCAGTGGAACCAACTAGGCTATGAGTAAGTTGAAAAAGTTGGTGTTATATAACTATAATATGAGGTTGCAACTAAGGCAACTGCAAAACGTGACTGGGAGAAAAGCTGAGCAGGATCCCTTAGACTTGATGACAGTCAGTGCCATTGATGATCCGGATAGCCCACTTTCTGAGTGGGTTAAGGTCTCATCTCTTGATGAGGATTACGGACGTCCGAACGCACCTATATCTAGGGCTGCCATTGAGATGGGCATTGATGTGGACAGGGTAGTAGCTACAGAAGTGGGGTCTAACACCAGCAAGAGCAACTGTAGCGTAGATTCATTTGATGAGAAATTCTGGGACTTCGGTGTTGTTGCCACTGTGCTGGATGGATTGTCCGATACCCATTCCGATAGCAATTGTGACAGTGGTGATGACCACGACACCGATGATGAGAGCAACGGAGGTAAACGGTCCTAGGGATGGAGGTAACGTTGGACAGAAGGAAAGCCTGGTCGGCCATTCATCGTAGAGGCTGCCTTCAACCATTCTACACAACACTCGGATCATGGAGCCCCTTCTCATCCAAAAGTGAGCCAACTGAGACATTACATCTTTTGTCGGCTGAGCCTGAGCAAGGGCAAGGCCAAAACCAATGAGTGAGATGTGTGCCACGAGGAAATCGACCAGAGGCAGACCATTCATTAGCTTTATGGATTGACAAATGCTTGGTTTGAGGCCAAGGGATATTCAGGCTATAGTTCCAAAGGGACTCACTGTATAGGATCCTCCAACCATGACTAGGACACAGTCTCAGGCATTGGGTTCTCAGAAACATAGTTATGCACAACCAGATGGCCAATATCCATATGAATGTGTTTCTGGGTATGAGCGACTTCCATTGGTATGGAGGTGCATAGATCCATATGCCAATACCAGTGGCAGTTATGCCCCAATACATAGTATGCACCAATGGGCATGTTGCTACATCTTGGACTAGATGACTACTTGCATTATGTACATGAGTATACATTCATGTACCATAATGTAATGAGCTGGGTACAATATTGTATGTATGTAGAGGATGAATACTATCGCCTGCCTAGTCAAGACACCTCCGCTTAACTCATTGTTCTGATTTTAGTTCTTTTGGTGGGTTGGATTATTATTGTGTTTTTGTATTGTTATGAATCTTATGAAGTTTGAATTTATGATTAATTGAAAAATGAATGAAACATTTTATGTAAGTTAGTTACTTAGTTATGATTTATGAATATGAATCATTCTTATATCGTCGTCAGCGAACATCTTTGTCCATTTTCCAACTCATATCTTATGTAAATTGTGTTTTTTAATGTTTTTATTCTCAAATATGTATTAATCTATTTTAAAATTTTCTAAGAGAGAAATTGTGAATGTGGGTGAGGTCTCGAATTTAGAAGAATTAGCTTGTTGCATAGAGTGTAAGATGGGCTTTTTACCTTCGGTGTATCTTTGGATGCTTCTAGGGTCAGGTCAAAGTCAAATTGGTGTGGAACCCAGTGCTAGTGACTAGAGAGGGTAGCTAGTAGACTAGTAGTGTGGAAATTGCTGTTTTTTATCAAAAGGGGAGGGGCGGGGCGGGGAGGGGAGGGGAGGGGGGGGGGGGGGTGGATTAACACTCATTAGAAGTCCCTTGATTAGTTTATACCTTATGTCCAACCTTACTATCCCAATCTCAATGGCTGCTAAAATTGAGTGATTACAAAGGGAGTTTCTCTAGAATGAGAAAGTGGATAAATTTAAATACCATTTGGTAGCATGGGATTGATATGTCGACCTAAGGGAGGAGGTGGCTTGAATTTGCTGCCCCTAGTACAAATGAACAAGGCCCTACTAGGGAAATGAGTTTTGAAGAATTTTGGAGGAAAGAGAGCATATGGCGAGTTGTGACAGGTGCCAAATATGGGAAGTCCTCTATTTGAACTCGTAAGGATGCCAAACGTTTTCATGGTTTAGGGTTGTGGAAAGGCATTATGGCTGTGACGTTATGTTTCAAGTGGGTAGAGGGTCAGAGGCTAAGTTCTAGAAGGATTTATGGTGTGGGGTACAAAATTAAAGGATGATGTCTGTAACATTTTCATTTTAGCACTCAATTGGGATGTATCTATGTTGATTATTTCGAGTTGAGGAAGGATGGGGTGGATTGGTGCCCAAGAATTAGGGAAGATTTGAATGATTGGGAAATAGACAACATAGGCTGCATGTTGGAGCATGTTAGTGTTGCCTCTCCGTGTTCTGAACACGGGTTGTAAGTTATGGGCTAAAGGCCAATAAGTTATGGGCTAAAGGCCAATGGTTGATTCTCAATTAGACCAATGCTATAGTCATCCGGTTTGATACCTTTAGTCCCATTTCCTTATAGGATTGTGTGGAATCCAGGCATTCCCTTAAAGGTATCTTTATTCATATGGAATTCTTCTTTGAATAAAATTCTCACTTGTAATCACTTAAAGATAAGGGGTTGGCTAACCGTTGTTTTTTGAGCATGCACGAGGAAGAGGCAATGGATGACTTGTTCAATTGTCTTTTGTTTGGAATTTGGAGGTTTTTTCTTTCTCGAGTTGGCGTGGATTGGATCTGTCCTTCCTTCCTGGACTTCTTATCTTACTGGTCTCTGGTTAGTGTGGATAGTGCTAGAGAATTAATTTGGTTGCTTCTTCCTGGAGCAATGGCATGGTGGTTTGTAAGAGAGGAACAAGAGAGTGTTTGTGAACTTCATCTCTAATCCTTCTGGCCTTTACTCACATATAAGACAGTTCATCATAGACTGGAGCTCGATAAGGCGAACTGGTGAGGACGTGGCTGAAGTGATGGGTGAGATTTGGGTCCTTTGTGTAAAGTGGGTTGCATCTATCGCATTGTTCTTTCTCTTTCAGAGTTCACATACATGTAAACTCCTAGTTAACTATAGCTTGGCTTCTTAGCATATTTCCAAAACAATATTTGATTACCAATAATAAAAAAAAGTGTGTGTTCTCAGTGTTATCCTTTTTCTGCATTACTAGTTCTTTTTTATATGAGTTGCACTGTTATCAAGAGGATTATTATATTGTGGTTCAGTTCAATTTGAATATTGATCGTATTTCAACATATTTCCTATTTGGGAATGAACCTCCTGATTAAGCTAATTTGGGATTGATCATGCTACTTTTAGTGGTAATGTTTTTTTTATTCGATGTACAACTGAGTGTCTTTATTTGAATGCAGTGATTGTTATGATAAATTGGTCTCGTATTTCCTGTACTGGTTTCGGATTTCGATGCCCAAATACGTAAGTATTTTCAACTCCACTCACTATTAAATAAAAATTATGTATGAACTTCTTGAATATCTAATTATGACTTTGTTTTGGGTGTGTAGAATTAGGCCTGCAAAATTTTCTTCATTAAACTATCATGTTCAGTGCTTTTCTAGCTTTTTCTTTATATCGTGGTTTCTAATTTTTTTTCTCAAAAGCATATAAGTTTATGCTTTACTAAAACTGGAACATAACCAAATGGGTCATAAGGAAGCCCCCAATAGAAATTGAACATATGAAGAATAGAAAGGTATTCCAGTATTTCTAATGGTTGTAATTCCAAAGAATACAGTCCATAACATTATAGCAAGCCTAAACTAACAACCACATGTTTCATATACGTTGGTGAGACAATTGTACGACACTGAGGTATTAATCTTAAAATCCTTGTCCTGGAAAAGTATATTGTATCCCTAACAAGAACAAAACTTTTATGTTTTTTATGTTACAGAACTTAATGTTATACCGATAACATGTTTGGACCATCCCTCCTTTTAGGCCATTAAGTAAAGTAGTGTAGTCAAGGATATTATGCCTGGCTAGGTGAGGCGTTACCCAGGCGATGCCTGAGCGATAATAATATTAATAAAATTATATATATATATATATATATATATATATATATATATATACACGTAGCTATTCAAACCTCCTAGGGTTGACAATAATATAGACAAACATTTAACATTAGAAAGCTTGAATGTAAGTCTTTTTCTGGTGCAGCCGGGTCCCATGCTTGTTGTACAGCCATTAGTTGAAGTTTTTGACTATGTAGATGAAAATATTTTTGAAGACTAAAATATGACATTTTTTAACGGACTTTTGGGTTTTAGTAATATTTGAATTTATAAAATTTTAGGATTTGAGAAATAATTTAGCATTTGCATTTTCAAATTTTAACCTAATCCCTAAAAAGCGGATTTGGTTTTTGAACTGGAAAGTTGACCTTTTATCCTCTAGGAATTTGGATTTAGGATAATTTTTATTAAATCCACTTGGAGATTAAATCCTAGAAAAGATGATGAAGAAAGAGAGAGAGAAAGAATTGAGAGAAACGTTGATTAAAGAGTTATTCTCTCTAATCCCTTCACCTTTATATTATAATAACCTAATGGTGGAAATTACAAAAATACCCTTAATGAAGGATATGGTGTATCACACCTACATAATGAATCATATCTCAACACTCCCCCTCAAGATGGGCATAGATATTCAACATGCCCAGCTTGTTAAGAGCACCTTCTAAACTACCCCTGGTAACTCCCTTTGTGAGTACATCAGTCAATTGGTTTCCCGTTGTAACAAATAGTAAACAAAGATTTCCTAAAGCAACTTGCTCTTTGATAAAGTGCCTATCAATTTCAATGTGTTTAGTTCGGTCATGTTGAATAGGATTCTGGGCAATATTGATGGCCGCTTTGTTATCACAAAACAACTTCATAGGAACATCTACCTTTATCCCCAGATCTTGTAGTAAAATCTTCAGCCACAATAATTCTGCTACTCCATGAGTCATTGCCCATACTCCGCTTTCAACACTTGACCTAGCAACTACACTTTGCTTCTTGCTTCTCCAAGTGATTAGGTTATCACCAAGGAAAGTACAATATCATGTGGTAGATCTCCTGTCATTTACACTTCTAGCCCAATCAGTATCAGTATAAGCTTCCAGTCGAGAGTGACCATGGTTAGGAAATAGAAGACCCTTCCCTGGAGTAGCCTTCAAGTACCTCAAGATTATCTCATAATGAGCAATTCGAAGTTCATGCATGAATTGATTGGCAACACTGAATGCATATGCGATATCAGGTCTAATAAGAGAGAAATAGATGAGACGACTAACTAGTCTTTGGTATATCTCTTTGTCATTTAGTATCGGGCCATCACTCGAGCTCAGCTTATGATTCTACTCAATAGGAGTGTTTGCTGGTCTAGAACCCAATTTTCCAATATCCTTAAGTAAGTCTAAGGTATACTTCCACTGCGATATGAAGATGCCCCTCTTTGATCGAGCAACCTCAATTCCCAGAAAATATTTCAAACTACTCAAATCCTTGATCTCAAACTCTGTTGCTAGGAACTTCTTCAGGTTTTGAATCTCTAGTGAGTCATTTCTAGTCACTACAATGTCGTCTACAGTGACAATTAATGCTGTAAGTAATTGCCCATTTTTCTTGACAAAAAGAATGTGATCAGCATGACTGCAGATAACCCATCATCTTTACTGCTTGACCGAACCTCTCAAACCAAGCCCGAGGGGATGTTTCAGTCCATAAATAGATTTCTTTAGTTTGCAGACTTTTCCTTCACTGTTAGGTAGCTTGAACCCAGGAGGAGGGGACATATACACTTCTTCTTGTAGGTCTCCATGAAGGAATGTATTTTTTTATGGCTAATTGGTGTAGGGGCCACGATCGATTAGCTTCCAAAGACAAGAGAACTCGTATGGAGTTTATTCTAGCAACTGGTGCAAATGTCTCCTTGTAGTCGATCTCGTAAGTCTGAGCATACTTCTTAGTTACCAGTCTTGCCTTGTACCTCTCAATTGATCCATTTTCCTTATGTTTAACAGTGAACACCCATTTACAGCCTACTGTCCTTTTTTCTTTGGGAACTCAACCATTTCCCATGTGTCATTCTTGATTAGAGCTCTCATTAATTCTTCCATCATAGCATCGCGCCACTTAGGATCAGATATAACCTCTTGAAACCTGGAAGGTAAAGACACAAAAGAAACAGAGGACAAGAAAGTAGAATAGGATAGTGATAAAGATACATATGAGATGAAGTTAGAGATAGGATGAACTGTACACTGGCGCTTCCCTTTGCGTATGGCATTGAGAGCAGTATCATTATCAATATCAGCATCAGAAATAGAAACCAAAGGAGGTAATGAAACATTGTTACCTGGTTCAGAGGGGTCAGAATGGGGAGATAGCCTTATCACAGTGGTACCCTCCTTTTCGCGTTTGGTATAAACCTGTAGATCCTTCGTAGTAGTAGTCTCAGTAGTTACAACAAAAACAGAAGAGATAATATCAGGAACCATCGCCGAAAGTGGTACCGAAGGCAAACTCTCTTCCAACAATGCACTATGCTCCCCCTGAAGAGAGGTAGAGGAACGAGGAAAAAATGGAACACTAAAAAAAAGTGACATCCATGGTCATAAACCATTTTCCCGAACTGGGATCAAAGCATTGATATCCCTTTTGTATTGAGGAATATCCTAAGAGAACACCCCGAAGGGATTTGGGATCCAATTTGGTTCGATTAGGACCCAAAATATGAATAAAGCAGACACAACCAAAGACACGTGGGGGGATAGGAAACAGAGGTTGGGCTGGACAGAGTAGTTGATACGGAGACTTCAACTTTAGTACCCCAGACGACATTCGATTAATCAAATAGGCGGATGTGTGCACTACTTCAGCCCAAAACTTCTGTGAGATATTCATACCTGTTAGTAAGTTGCGAGCCTCCTCCAACAGATGACGGTTCTTACGCTCTGCCACCCCATTTTGTTGGGGAGTATAAGGACATGTGCTTTGATGGATCATGTCATGATCAACCAAATATTGCCTTAAATTTCCCTCGAGGTACTCCGCGTTATCGGATCTGAAAATTTTAATCTGCTTCTCGAATTGGGTCAATACCATTTTATGAAACCGCTTGATGATGTTCGGGACTTCAGCACGAAACTTCATCAAGTAAATCTAGGTATGACAAGAAAAATCTTCCACAAAGGAAATAAAATACTGATAGCCATGCACAGATAAAGCAGGGGCAGGACCCTATATTTCAGAATGAATCAACTGAAATAGAGACATTTTTATTCATACTTGGAGAAAAAGTAGTTCTACAATGTTTGGAGAGTTCACACACTTCACATTGTAGATTATGACCAGGAACAAACTTAAACAAGTCCAGGAAGACTAACTGCAAAGACTTAAAAGATAAATGACCTCGACGACTGTGCCACATTCTGATTTTGGCATCATTATTACTACTACTAGGACGACTACTACTCTGTAATGCTGAAGGAGGACCAGCTACATCCAGGAGATAGAGACCATCCGCTTTACGACAATTCCCAATCATTTTCCTCGTCACCAAGTCCTGAAATACACAATGAGTAGGAAAAAAGGTCACACAACAGTTAAGACTTTTGGTTAGACTGTTAATTGATAATAAATTGGTGGATAAATTGGGAACATGAAGAACAGATGAAAGACATAAGACATTTATAAAGTTAACACACCATTTCCAGAGATGGAGGAAAGAGATCTATCAGTCACCCTAGCTTTATCTCTCCCAGACAAGAAACTATAGGAAGAAAACACAGTGGAGAGACTAGTTATATGATCTAACGCACCTGAATCAATGATCCTGGTCGGACTGGACTGGGAATGCGAAACGAAATTAGCAGATGCAAGATTACCTGTTTGGGGAAAGGAAGTAGAGGCTGAAGAATCTTCCATCTGGCTCAAGAGACGTCGAAGATGATCAATATCTGCATTAGAGAAGCTCTCGAAGGAGGATGATCTGATGGGAGAAGCCGACGCAGTAGAAGTACCCAAGGAAGGAGGCATGAAGGTAGCAGAGTTGCCTCGAGGGAGTGCCCATTTGCTGATCAGGACGAGAAAACTTTGCGGGACGGCCAATGAGATCCTAACAAGTTTCTCGAGTGTGTCTAGTCTTCCTACAATGCTCACACTTCAACTTATCTTTCTCATCAAGAGGCCTATTCTTCCGAGAAGGGTATTTTCCACCTCGAGGAGCACTAGAAGCTGTCGCAAGGGCGAGATGATCGCTGGTAGGAGTAATTGTCATTGCCTTTTTCCTGCTTTCCTCACTTTGGACTAGGGAATAAACGTGGTCCAAAGAGGGGAGATCTTTCCTTAAAATTTGGACTTGAGTGACTTCAAAGTCCGGATTCAAACCCACCAAGAAGTCAAATTTTTTTTTCCGTTCCACCTGTTTACTGTATCAATCGCTATCTTGATCAGTGTCCCACTTGATGACCTGAAAGTGATCCAATTCTTCCCAAAGACCCTGAAGAGTGGAGTAATAGGTAGAGAGGCTTCGCTCTCCCTAATGAAAAGTAACTATATCTTGCCTAAACTGATAAATTCTGGCGATGTTCTGACGCTGGGAATAGGTTCTAGTCGCCTTATCCCAAATTTCATTCGATGTCCGAAGGGACAAGAAGCCTCTACTAATGGAAGGTTGCATGGAGTGCAATAACCACGACATAACCATAAGGTTCTCTTGCTCCCACTTGTCATATGCCTCGGCCTCTATAACTGGCTCCTTTACTCGGCCTGTCAAGTAGCCTAACTTCCCTCTTCTGCCAATATACATCTTAGCGGATTGAGACCACTTAAGGAAATTGGTGCCATCCAAATTTATGGTTGTAATTAACACCCGGGGGTTATCACCATAGCCATTCGTGACGGGTTGAGTGACCTTACTACTTGATACCGTCGATGTAGCTTCGGATATCCCTTCAGACCCACTATCATTGGCCATATTTGATGCTGCTCTATTTCAATCAATTTAAAAAAAAAAAAAAGGAGTAAACAACTGCTGATCCACACAAACCAGCCCCAACAACCAATGTTGGGAGTCACCAAAGTCGACAAGTCAAAGGAAAAATGGCTTCTTCACATTAGAAGCATCTAGATGCAGATCCACAATAAGAACCAGTCATCAAATAAACCCCAAACAATGATTGGAAGGGTAAAAAGAATCCAAAAACAGCACTAACTGAAGTGTAGGAGCAGCACGACCAGGCATCCATGGAGAAACCGTGGATTATAGGGATGATAAAGTCTTCATAAAACTCTCAAATCTGATCCAAATCATGGGAGATCACTTCCAAATGGTAGGAATACAAATTTCGACCCAAACCCTTTGGTAGGAATACAACATTTTTTCAGAAAAAAAGAGAATAAATTCTGAAAAATACATCCAGGTTGCCAAAAAAATTTCAGAAAAATCACCGCATACCTCTACAAAAGAAGAGCAACATGCGGCAACATTACCCAACATCTAGGGTTGTACGGATGCTGATGTCAGCATGACATCATGCTGACATCAGCACTGTGCATGGAGAAAACCAGAGAAAAAATTGTAGTAAAAATAAAATAAAATTCTCCTTCCCTCTTTTGTTCTCTAAACCTTGCTCTGATATCAACTTGGAGATTAAACCCTAAAGGAGATAATGAAGAAAGAGAGAGAGAGAGAGAATTGGGGGAAAAGTTGATTAGAGAGTTATTCTCACTAATCCCTTCATCTTTATATTATAATGACCTAATGATGGCAATTACAAAAATACCCTTAATGAAGGATATGGTGTATCACACCTACATAATGAATCATATCTCAACAAATTCAAATGGGGAGTATAACCTTATTTATAGATAAATACCGTAAATAAATGGAATTGTTTACTTAAATGATATTTATATGTAAATAAGTTGTAAAACAAACTAACAGTTGGAGAAGCCAGGTGACTTCCGCCACCTAGAGAAGCACCCATGCAATGCTAATCCAAAACTGCCTAGGAAACGCCTTGACTATACTGAAGTCAAGTTAGCTCTTAACATAAGTACAAATTGTATGATACTAATTGTACTATCTTGACCTTTTTTTTCTTCCAAATGTTAACATATACTTTCCCTATCCAATTTTAATATATGCATTGAGTGGTTAGTATCTTCCGTTTGATGAAATATCTTTTTATGGCCCATCAATGAGGTTACAATACTTTCTAAATGAAAGGTCGTCAATGTGTAGGGTGGCCGACTGGTATTTCTCTCCTTCACGTCATAAATATCCTAATTCAACATGGAAGCATTGCATATAAGGTTGCATAAATGTTCTACCCAATTATTTTCCCTGCAAAAATTTATTCCATCTTTTTTCAAAATTTTCTTTTTAAAGCTTCCTTTCAAATAACCACCACTCAAGCTAGCCTTATGTCACGAAGTCCAACTTGGGATGGAGAGTTGAGGTAACCACGTTCATTATTATTGCAGTGCTTGTTTATGAAATTGATATCATAGTTTAAAAAATGAAGTCCAACTTAGGATGGAGGGTTGAGGTAACCACGTTCATTATTATTGCAGTGCTTGTTTATGAAATTGGTATCATAGTTTAAAAAATAACCAAAATCATTACGTAATGGTTTTGGATGTACTTGCATCGATACCTTTGCCAAAACTTACAGAAACCCTAAAATCTTCATAACTTTCGTAATGCTGTTACGTGACGGAATTTCCGTTATGTTACGAAATAATTGGCACTAAATGGATATAAATGGGTTTTTTTTCATCAAGAAATGGGTTCTGAAATCCTGGGAACTCACCTATTTTCTCTCTCTATTCAACTTCTCTTCCTAAAACCTGGAGATCCTTTTGTTTTTTGTTGATAAAAAATAAAGATTGAAGGTTGAATCTTAGAGTCAAAGTTTTGAACCACCAAATTTCAAAAACCAAATTGGGGTTTTTCTATTCAGATAAGTATTTATTCTGAATTATGCCCTCATCGAGATGCCAAAAATGGAGGATAAAAATAAAAAATAAATTGTAAGACAAACAAAACAACAATTTATTTGGTTCACCGAATGTGTGCTACGTCCACGGAGATTCACGCAAGTCACTATTGCTCAAACTAGGAGAATAAGCCTCGAAAATGAGAGCAACAGCCCTCCTCATTTTGTACAAGAAAATCCTGTTTCTCCTTTGTCTTTGGAATTTACATTAACCCTAATACAAAACGTACTGACGAGATGGACCCCATACCCCTAGACTTAGAATATTTTGTACTCGATTAATCATTCTCCACAAACCCATCGTTCTCCCACTTAGAGATTGAGTAAAGGCAACTCTGCTGCAAAATTGTATCTCTAGGGTTACGTCACCGTCTTGGATGAACTCGGCTAGAATCTCATCTTCAAGCTTCATGGGGGAAGACCGATGGAAACTTAACAAGTGTTCAATTTCTCTATACTAACCACTGTGGTTAAAATCTCTACAGGGTTCTGACTCATAATCCATCCTCCAAAAGTGATCGTATGAAGTGGTACTTCATGCCTATATGCTTGGTCCTGGAGTGAGAAGTTGAATTCGTTGCAAGATAAATTTCACTTTGAACAATTGTTCAATGAGTGAAGACCGCCAAAAACTGAACAAGTGTTCAATTTCTCTATACTAACCACCATGGTTAATATCTCTATAGGATTCTGACTCATAATCCATCCTCCGAAAGCGATGGTGTGAAGTGGTACCTCATGTCTATATGTTTGGTCCTAGAGTGAAAAGGTGAATTTGTTGCCAGATGAATTGCACTTTGACTATCACTGTATGACTTGGTGTTCTTTGCTTTTTATCTAATTCCTCCATAAAACTCTTGAACCACACCATTTCCTTGCATGCTTCTGTTGCAACAACAAACTCTGCTTTCTTCTTATATATAACAACTATCTTCTGTAACTGTGAGACCCAACTAAATGTTGCACTGCCTAAAGTGAACACATCTTTTAGGGCTCTTCCTGCTATCAATATTTCATGCTAGATTTGAATCAACATATCTTTGTAATGTGATATTTGATCCTCCATAGCATAATGTTGCATCGATTGTTCCTTTCAAATATCTGAGAATCCACTTTACCATCTGCCAATGTACCTTTCCTGGGTGGTTCATAAACCTGCTGACAACTCTCACTGCATGTGCAGTGTCTGGTCTACAGACCATGGCGTACTTCAAGCTACCAATTGCTAAAATGTATGGAACCTTCAATATATCTTTTGTTCCTCCTGTTTCACTTCACATTATTCTTTTGTAAGGCTGAAGTGGCCAGCCAAAGGGGTGGTGATTGGCTTAGCATCTTCCATGCTAAATCTCGAGTACCCTTTTTATGTACTCAAACTGGGATAATTTGAGAATGTGACTCACCCTATCCCCCCGCTCTCGATCTGATGGCGGATCTCCCTCCACATCACAAACGGTAGATCTCTGTCAATGAAATGATCCAATGGTGGATCTCCATCAAGAACACGATCTAAGCCTCTGATGTAGTATGAGTGTTCCAAAAACATTTTTTGTCTTTTATTGTTCAAACTTCAAACATGTTATCTAATTAATCGCATGCCTTCTAAAGTACGTGGATATAACTCATTTAGTATTTGTGTGTGATGATAGATACTGTTGCTTATTCCGTTTTTGTATGCCCTCTTCATTTTCGATGATATCGGTTTTTGATTTGATGTTATTCGGACTGATTCATGTTACTGCTCACTAAATTGCCATGAATGGTGAAACGTGTGACTGATTCATGTGCCTTTAAATGGATTATGAGTTTAGAAATAAAATGTTATTCTGCTGCCCATCTTTGTAAATTTTTTAGCTTCTTCCACCTGATGCATCTAAAAGGGAAGATTGCTGGTATGGTAGTGCATGTCGTACGCAGCATCACAGTGAAGAACATGCTCGGAAAAGAAATCATGTTTGCCGTCCAACCAGAGGCAGTAATATGTAATGATTCTATGTATATGTAATAGTCATCGTAATGAAGAATCGTTTAAGACTTAACGCAGCCACTTTAAACTCCCCTTTATGCATCTCATTTAAACATGCAACTAATTTAATTTCTTCCTCATTTGAGGTTTCATTCTGTGGATGTGCTACAGAGCTTGCTATTTAAGTGTTTCATTGTAATGGGAGTCTGAGTGACACATTAGGAGATTGGAAATTCATCAAATCTCCTTGTTATTTATGAGATATCTATGATAATTATATGGCTTGTGTTCTGATCATACTGAGTTCCCGTCATGCCCGACTCATTAAGTCATTTGCGGTATCCGACTCTTCTGCAGTTATTTCCACACAAAAACTACGAAGAAAAAGATTTTTCTAGAATGTTATGCACTGCAAATGAAAATAGGATTAACTGTCTGAGCTCTTCAATTCTCAACTAGCAATGATAATCAACCTGGACAATCTGTTTGCCAATCTTGTGTTTACAGGCCTGAGGAACTTGGTCCTAGTTTATGGGTCCACTTGACTCTTAGAATGCCATAACCAGATTAAGTTTGATGGATCCACCCGTTTTTTTTTGGCTCATCTCACTATATATTGAAGAGTATATACCATTAAAAAAATATTAAGGTGTTCTTTTCTGCTATTTCACATTGATATAGTAAATGCCAGTTTTCTAACCAGTGTTGTTTTTCTGCCTGATAAATACCCCTATATACATTTCTGAGATGTTTTGAATTTTCGAAGTCAAATACAGAAGGGATGCAATTTTATTAGACAGACAACTTTGACCAAAATTTTATTGTGATTTTTCTGTTCAAATAGGAGGGAAAGATGAGTCTGCTGTTGGTTCCATTCCAACATTGCATGAATTTTGTGGGATCTGACAGAAGTGATATATATATATAAGCTTATCCATATGTACCTACCATTGACAGATCATATGTACATATAAAAACACCAAGTCACATAAATAATTGACATTCTCCACAGAAGCCATGGTCCATGAGGTTGTGGGTTTGACCCTAACCCAATAAAGAGTGTAACAAGCCAGGGCCTTGGTTTACTCTATTTTGCAAATACACTGGTTTGGAAAACCTGTTTGTTAAAAAAACTCATAATTAGTAAGGGGTGGCAATTGGCAGGGTTGGATCCGTTCCATGTTGAGCAGTACTTTACCCGAATCCGCCAATTTATAAATGGGTTTGAAAGACAATTAGAAACCGACCCACTAAGAGACCCTCAACTCAAACCCCTATACAAATAAATAAATTATTTACTAAATAACAATAAATTAAATTTAAATTGGCATATATATATATGTGTGTGTACTTGACTTTTTTTTGTACTAAGGTATGGGAAATGATAGGAATGAAGTAGAATAATAGTAGATAATGACATAAAAGTAAATACTTTCGTGATTAAGTGAATTAATGTCAATTAAAATAGTGTTGGTGATTAACATTATTAATGTTTATGCACGCCAAGTAGGATTGAAGAAAACATTAAGAATAAGTTTTTGGAAGAAATTACCTTTAAAAAAAAAAGGTTTTTGGAGGAAATTGATGGATTAATTCAAGAGATCCTTGAATGTGAAAGGATGTTTATAGAAAGGGACTTAAATAGTCATGTAAAAAAAAGAACATTATGATAAGGTGCATGGTGGGCAGCAATATGGTGATAGAAAAGACAATGGAGATGCGATTTTTGAGTCCGTGATAGTAAATACAAACTTTAAAGGAGAGATAAGTATTTAGTGACTTTAAGTGGAATAAATTGCATTCTGATTGATTTTTACTATTTAGGAAAAATGAGTTATAAATATATAGATCTAAGGTTCTTCCATGAGAGAATCTAGCCACACAACATAGATTAGTGGTCATGAATCTTTATATTAATGGTTAGAAGAGAATGAAATAAAATTTGGAAAAAATTAAAGTGGTGGGTTAATTTAAAAGAATACAAGGTCATTGCTTCTACAGATAGATTAATAAGGGAATGAATATATAACTTAAAAGCGGAAACTATAAAAATTTGGGATGAAATGACCTTATAATATTGAAAACAATTAGAAAAAGGAGATTTATGTGAAATTAAAATGAAAATCAATCAGATAAAAAATAGAAACGATCCCAAGAGGAGTCTGAGTATTTATAATTGGTCGACTTGAAGAATAAATCGAATTACTCAAAGAAGATGCCAAAATGGTCCTGTTCATGGAGTTGAAGTTGCTCTTCCCTTTGCAGGAGAAGTGTTAGGTGAGGGACCAAACTTACCATGGTAATGGTAAGTTAGGTCTGTTTGGCTACTGGCCCTGTATGTGAACTTATTCTCACTTCAGAGATCAAGCATCAAACCCTCAAAATATATATAGAGGGTCAGTCCGAGGCTTCAATCAACCAAGCCCTAACCCGGTCCTAAGTTATGAAGGCTTCCACTTATCAAGCCCAACACTACTTCTTAGGGCTTAAAAATTAGGCAATTTTTGGCAAATACCAGGCCAGGCCTGGGCTTCAATCAACCAGGCCCTAGCCTGGTCCTAAATTATGCAGGCTTTCACATATTGGGACTAACCCAACTTCTTAGGGCTTAAAAATTGGGCAATTTTGGGGCTAATTCCGAGTGGGTCAGGCCTGCAGGGTCCATTAACATCCTTGACCATCAGCTGAAACACAAATATCAAATGTATCTTTATTTGAAAAGCAGATGCCTGCCATGCCAGATGTTATTGTACACAAAACCAGACTTTCAACCAAATCCTACAATGATAAAAATGGCTACAAATTATTTTTGTAAATAAAAGATATTTTTTTTTTCGTCATCGTTTGTATTAGGCATCAGCAAGTCCAAGAGTGGGATCTCTTCATGGCAGGCTTCATCTGTTTGTCCTCTTCAAGGGAGATCATCCCCAGGTGTGAGGGATCTTCCAGCATCATCTTTGCTACCAGATAGCCGGCAATTGACCATGTCTGATACTTCCTAGCTTGTTTACCAACATATCTCCCTAGTTTTCCATCATAATATTCCGGCCAGCTGTCCTTTAGCAGCCGGCTCTCAGCAAGATCAATTGCCCGTCTTGCGATTTGTGGTCGTCCCGTTTTGATGCAGGCAGCCGTTAGCATCCACAAGAGCACTGTTTTCAAGACAATAGTACAAAGAATGCAAAATTGATGGGTTATGCACATTGAAAAACAATTTCCGTCTATACCATAATATATTTCATGGAACAAATTGTGATGCTTCTGGTATAATACAATTTCAAACGAATATTCCAAAAAAAAAAGGAAAATCTGTTTTTCTAAGTAGGAACTTAAATTAGCACTTGAAAATTTTGGCTAATTAGAAATGGCAACAAATATTCCTTGTTGCAGAAGAGCAATTTTCTCTGGTCCTTAATGAAAACAAGTATTAAAGTATAAAGAGGTGACAATTGAGTAATTTCAATCTCTAAGGGATGGTAATAAATAAATTCACGAATTTTCTGGCAGAGGATTTCAGAACATAGTTACCAAAGAGAGAAGAAAGAAGCAAAGCGGAGCCTACCCCGTACATAGCTTCCCTGCAACTATGTTTTACACAATATATGTAAATTTAATTGCACGAGACGTGGCTGAGATTGAGTAAATAAAATTTGACTCTTAACAGTCTCTGCATGGACTTGCATGGAGCATGTGATCCTCTTTATCATAGTTATAAACGATATTTCTTTTAATTTTTTTTTCAAAAGGGGTCGTGCTCTGTATCCATGATAAACAAATCTTGCTTCCTTCGTCCATACTGATGATACCATACATATGAAGGACAACCATAGATCCAAACTAATAAATCAGGGGGCTACCTCTTAGGTCGGCCACAGCCCATATATCATACCAAGCATAAGATACCATCTTGTGAAACTGTTCAACCGAAACTTAACCCTACCTTTGCAAACCATTCCATTAGATCAGACGGTTAAGATTGTCAAAATGGTATTCTTTTTGGCTTTGACATGTAGAGTGATGATAGCCCCACCAGCTTAATGGTTTGGTTTAATGCCCGCCAAGTTTTTGTTACTAATGTGAGCACCAAAGTCTAGTCCTAATCAAAAGACCAGACTGCATATTGTGCTCATAGCACTAAAGCTGTATTGATATTTACTCACAATTGATATCAGAAGTCACTGAGAGTCTGAGATAAGAGGGACTAACCTGGCCAAGATCCTCCATTATGGTAACTCCATCTGGTATTCTTGGGGTCACAACCAGTTACAATTCTCCATTCATGGCTTTCTATAGTAGGATAACATATTTTCAAAGGCATTTCTCCAACCAACTCCTCCCATCGTGATTCAATAAGATCCATTATAGCTATAGATTGCTCAGGAGTTGCAAGAGAAGATAGAATAGCAATACAGTTAGCTAAAGCAAACCATCTGAAGTCCATCCTTGCAGGACTAACATTTCCGATAAAGTAACCGCCACGTGTTGGCATAAAGTCAAATATCCAGTCTGGAATTGAATCAGGAATAACATTAAACTTGTTTACTGCTGTGTGAGAATACTCCTCTGTCTTATAACGATATATGTCGTTAAGTTGCTGGAAGTCAAGCCAGAAGTAATTTCGCATGTGATAACTTAAGGCATGCAAGCGTTTCCCAATTCTATCCACACAATCTTTCCCTTCCGCATCATCTTTAAGCAATGCTAATGCACACCTCAACGCCATAAAGAAAAGAGCTTGAATTTCAATAGGGTATCCATATATACCCTGTAAACAGTATCACGCCAAAAATAACATGTAAACTTTTAGTGTCTAGAGGTCAAAACCAAACTGTTGAAAAATTACATGAATTTTTACAAAGTAAAAAGGAGAATATATTGCTTTGTAAACATATACTGAAACTACATGAAGAGAAACTATAGATGGCCATTTAATAACTGAGTTTCATACAATACTCTCTGGAGTCAACCAAGTCAGCACTAAATGCACATTGTATGTACCATAAATGGGCCTGCAACTGACCAATAATTATAATGACTTTATACAAAAAGGGGTAGGAAAAAAGAGATCTAAGACGATCACAATAAGTGGCTCCATTGATCTAGGGATCCAAGAGAATAAGATATTACCTTGGTCTCCTGACTCGCGAACTTCCCTAATGATATGACAATAGTGCCAAGGACCACTAGCATCTCCATTCGCCCATTGAATAGCCACTCTCAAGTCTTCCTCCACAGTAAGCAGGTAAAGACCAAGTTTCCTAGCAATAGACAACCCTTTCTTGACCACCAAAAAAAATCCGCGTCATTTGATCCTAGCTGGACCTAAAACTATAACCATCACTGAGGACTTGGAATCTCTGATGACCCCTCCCAAACTTGCCTTAAGCAGTTAGCCAAGGAACTTCCATCAAAATTAACCTTAAACACTCCGCACTTGGGGAGAATCCAACCGGGTTTACGTAGGAATCAAAACAAGCTACTTCCTTTACTTGGTAGCTAATTACAAGTCAACACTTACACTTGTCTAGCAATGTTACTAACTCTATGCACATGTTAGGCGCCTCATAATGCAGATGCTAGCTTTACCCTTTCGTAATCCATGCAATTAACCATCTTTGTGTCATCGAATGTGGTATTGTAATAATGTGAATGAGATATAACCATGGTTGTTAAATTCTTGTGATTTGCGATTCAAATCCTACAATGTGAATCAGATCTAGGCAAAACGATTCAAATCACAGGTGAAAATCTATATTGGGTAAATCTCATTCGATTTGCAATTCAAATCTTACGATTTATGCGATTTGAACATGAAACCCCTATTACAGACCGATACTTAAAACAAATATTTTTTTAAAATGTTTTTTATTTTTTCAATTTTATGAAAATACTTTATATCTTTTAAGAAGAGAGAAGAAACGGGAAAACCCCTATTATGGACATGCCAAAACTCCTAGTTGGGTTTTCATTTTATAGAGTTCATTCACGTTTTGTATAGTGTATGCAATGAAATGTTTAGTACTTTATTTTATCAATAGATATGAATGAAATTTTTTGGATAATGGATTATTTCATTTTTCTGATTTATTAAATATATTTTTTTAAAAATGAATTGAATCTTACAATTTGAATCGAATCGGTCCTAAAACGATGTTATGATTTAACAACCTTGGATACAACAAGCTATCCCGTGTTTAGTAATCCATGCAACTTACAATATTTGATTAGCATCAATCAAGTTTAGATTAGACTTGACCAACATAAATAAGATATGATATATTATCAATATCAGCATTTAATAACTGAGTTTCATACAATACTCTCCGAAGTCAACCAAGTCAGCACTAAATGCATTGTACGTACCACAAATTGGCCTGCACCTGACCAATAATTATAATGACTTTATACAAAAAGGGGTAGGAAAAAAGAGATCTAAGACGATCACAATAAGTGGCTCCATTGATCTAGGGACCCAAGAGAATAAGATATTACCTTGGGCTCCCAACTCACGAACTTCCCTAATGATATGACAATAGTGCCAAGGACCACAAGCATCTCCATTAGCCCATTGCATAGCCATGCTCGAGTCTTCCTGCACATTAAGCAGGTAAAGACCAAGTTTCCTGGCAATAGACAACCCTTTCTTGACCACCAAAAAAGCTCTGTGTCATTTGATCCTAGCTGGACCTAAAACTATAACATCACTAAGGACTTGGAATCTCTGATGATCCCTCCCAAACTTGCATTAAGTAGTTAGCCAAGGAACTTCCATCAAAATTAAGCTTAAACACTCCGTACTTGGGGAGAATCCAATTGGGCTACATTCTTCTTACGCAAGAATCAAAACAAGCTACTTCCTTTGCTTGGTAGCTACTTACAAGTCAACACTTACACTTGTCTAGCAATGTTACTAACTGTATGCACATGTTAGACTCCTTATAAAGCAGATGCAAGTTGTACCCTTTCGTAATCCATGCAATTTACCATCTTTGTGTTAGCGAATGTAGTATTGTAATAATGCGACTGAGATACAACCATAATTATTAAATCCTTGCGATATGTGATTCAAATCCTATGATGTGAATTGGATCCTAGACAAAACGATTCAAATCACAGGTGAAAATCTTAATTGGGCAAATCTCATTCAATTCGAACATGAAACCCCTGTTATGGGCCGATACTTAAAAAATATATTTTTTTTAATGTTTTTTATTTTTTCAATTTTCTAAAAGTTCCTGTGTCTTTTAAGAAGAGAGAAGAAATAGGAAACCCTCTATTACGGACATGCCAAAACAAAAAAGAAGAAATGAGGATTTATCTTTGATGATAATGAGCGTTATGTTTCGTTTTATGGAGTTCATTCGTGTTTTGTATAGTGTATGCCATGAAATGTTCAGTACTTTATTTTGTTAGTAGATATGAATGAAATCTTTTGGATAATGGATTATTTTAATTTTCTGATTAATTAAATATTTTTTTTGTATTTTTTAATAACTTTTACACAAATCAAATGAATCTTACAATTTACGATTTGAATCAAATCTATATCCTAAAATGATTTTACTATTTGATTACAATTTAACAACCTTGGATACAACAAGTGTATCACGTATTTCGTAATCCATGCAACTTACAATATTTGATTAGCATCAATCAAGTTTAGATTAGACTTGATCAACATAAATAAGATACGATAGACTATCTTTTATTTTATCTAATATGGGAAATTGTTATGTTGCGTGGATTCTTAAAGACAACAACCGTGTCCCATGTCAAAAAGTGTGGAGACGAACACTCCTGTTGGGACTCATATAGGAGAATCTATGCATTTTGAACACAGACATGACTGATACCCATTAACTTTTAGTGTTTATTAAACAGAAAAAGACTTACAAATATAAAATTGCTTATAATTAGCATAAATTTTAACAAATTCTTTCTAAAAAAAGAAGTTGATAGAAAAACAGGGGAAGAAGCCCGATCAATTTGTTTTCAGCAAAAAAATAACAAAGAAAGAATAGGAGGAATTACATATTCCTATAACAGAAAAGAAAGGAGAGAGAGAGAGAGAGGGTGGGAGGAATAGGGGTCGTAATGGGCTAAATTTAGGGCAAGAAAATCTCTTTTAAATTAATTATCTTTGAGATTAGCATTAAAATTTAGAATTGATATATGTTTAGTAGTTCATTTGTTTATTTGCTTTAATTCGTGTCTTATTTATATTGTTTAATGAATTGTAATTTGTACTACATTACTTAGTGTTGTTTGCAAATATTTTATTTAATTTATTTTCCTGTAATCTTATAGTATTATTCATACATGTATAGGGGCTTGGTCAATGACAAGGATGTTGTTAACCCTAACCTGCAGATGCTCGTAAATATGTTCCTATACAAAAAAACCCAATCTGTAAGGCACCGATCTAATCCGATCAGTATGCATCTTTCATTTACTAGCAAAAATGGGGAGAGAGAGAGAGAGAAATCCGTATCTTATTCTTACATAATTGGAGTGAATTTTCAAGCTCCAAATCAGGCCTATATCTTCAATCTAAAGCTGAATGTGTCAAACTTGTGTAATTGAGTTTTACTTCGGAGAGATACATCACTATGTGTATGATGATAGGATCCTTGCAAGTCCATCACTAGATTACACAAAAACATACAAAACATGATTGATTGGCATGATGGCCATATCCTACTTATTAAACTCAATCGAACCAATAATGATTCCGGCAGGATAAATATCTACTTATTTGTGTTTATCACAACACAACTAGATATCTATAGCTATCTCAAAGCTATTGACTCTCGTGCAAAGGCCACTAAGGTCTTCTAACTTGAATTGGAATTTGGAATCTTCAGCAATGCAGTCTCTTGTTAGTAGATTGATACAAGTTGCAGCTATATGATGGATAAAGTATGCCTCCTGGCTGCACCTACATCCATACATCTAGGTTTCATAAACCACATTAAGACCTGATTCAACTGACATTAGACTCAAACTATGAAGATAAAGATTCGTCAGAGGTCTAGTAATACAGTTGCAAGCGGCTGGCTTATCATCCGGTACTCATTATCATTATCCTCCTCTTGAAGTCATCATTACATTCTAAAAGCCAAGAACTTAAGTGAATTATGTAGGCATAAGAACCATCCAGCAGTTACGTGTTGAAATATATAAAGTAGATCTCATCTCGAAAACCAGGTGCCAATGCTCTCAACCAATTTTGGAATGAAGATCCCTTCTGAAACGTTTCAATAATGTACCTAGATGCACCAAAGTCTATCTCATTCCTGTTCCTTATGTTTGCGTTACTTGTACACCTAAATGACATTTGGGCTAATTGACTAACCAAAGATTGGTACTAATGTGTTAATTCTTCCCCATCTACTGTGTTCTGTAGGATCATTCCAGTTCATTGTTCAGTTTTTTCTACTCATCAAACATTCAAACTGGTGAAGTTCATTCTATGAAATCCAGTTGGAAGTGTTCCATTTACGTCTTGGACATGAACACAATATAACTGTCTTCTTGTTGATTAATCAATTGTTTTATACATCTAACAGTAGATTATTCTCCGTTCCCTTGCATCAGTCAATCATTGATTGGAACAAAAATGGTTCGTGGAAGGAAACTGAAAATTAAGAAGGGAATAGAAGATACTAGCAGAATCCTGAGCAACTAATGTATTGTGTTGGCCGTAGAGAGATCCCAAAATAAGAGGAAGAAAATGGAAGTTGAACCCAATGTAAAATAGTCTGACATTAGTCTCTTCAGCTTGCTAAAATGGAAGATGTCTTTGACTATTAATACCACAGACCAGGGTTCAAAATTCGTATTCATCTACCCCTCTTACCAAAATTAAGAAAAAGTTTGGGGTTTGTAGATAAGTAGTTTATGCAGTTTCATTATTTAAGATCCTGTCGAGACGGGCATATCCTGTGGTTCTGGTCAAGTTGCACACCAAATCCGTTCCTTATGTGCTAAGATGAAATGAAGATAAAATTCAAGGCGACTTTCTAGAGTTCCATGAAAGATAACAGCTGGAAGATATGTTTGATTAGACACGTGATATGAGTGAGATTCCCCAATGCAAAAAGTATACTAGATCATAGGAAAATCAATGTTGCCGACATATTCTTGCTGATGCAAATTTGAAGGAATGTGGTTCCATTTCATGAGATCAATTTCAAATTACTAGTCAAACAAAAATCTCACCACCGTATTTGGCTAATTGCAAGATTTGTACTGGCAATAACAGACTGGGTTGACTAAAGAAAGGAATGCTTGAGCTTGAAAACTTCTGGCCCAGTTTGTTTTATATCTCAGTTTGGAATGGGTTTAGAAGATTCATATGAAATCATAGTTTCTTTATCCACAACCTCAATTTATGACCAAGATGAGATTGTGATGCATCGTACTTGGAATTTGCCTGTCACTGAAGGCTGAAGGGTAGTCAAGGAGATTATTCACTCATCTGATTATGGTAGAGTCGATGACCACCAATAGATCATAGTTCTAGTCCACATCATGGGCTGCAACAACGGGGTAGAAATCAAGAGAAACTTACCTACCTCCTAACCCAATAAAGCCTCGTTACAGGGTTGGGTATTTTTGAGATATATTATTAGTGTAGGTGTAAATACACCCTAACATGTTGGTAAAGGCATTATTGTAATCTTCTTTTATAAATAATAAGAAAGGGGAATCAGCTCCTAACCTTTCTCTCCTCTTCTTTTCATCCAGAGTTTCTCTTTCTACTTGGTATCAGAGCAAGAAGGCAAGACTTACTTTTTTTTAAAGAGAGTGTTCGAAAATAGTGCTATGGATAGTGTAAGTGAATAGTGCCATGAGTAGTGCATATTCAAGGGTATGTGATTCTGATTTTTTTGAGAATGATTTTGGATTTTTGGATGATGTTTAGAGGCTTGTTTCTTACCTGTGTTGTTTTGCAAGAAAAAATAATTCAAAATTTGAACATCTGATTGGTGCAATCTGCTTGGGCTATTTTTTGCGGGGAAAAATTGGTAGTTTCAAAAATTTTGAAACTCGTTTGGGGGCGTTCCGTGAATAGTTGAAGCCGGGGTGATATTTTGAGCCCTCTTTAGGGCTGTTTTTTTGCTTTTTTGAGATTTTTCAGCTTCAAACCTCATAAATTTGAGATTTACAGAATCTTTGGAGATTCAAAAAATATTTAAAAGATATTATCACCAATATCGGCTGAAAGGGGGTCTAAAGAAACTGAAGTGATTTCTAGGATATCTAGGAATCCAGTTCAATGTCTATCACAAGTAACTATGGTGATAATTCAAGTATGAATATCACAACTGTAAAGTTGAATAAACTAAATTTTCTGGAATGGTCCTAATCCTTGAAGATGTATAGGCGGAAGATGAAAACTTGGTTTTACTTGAATGGTAGGGTGAAGGAACCTTCTATGGAAGATGTGTCGTATGTAAAATGAGAACAAGAAAACCTTATGATAATGTAATGGTTACTTAATTTCATGCAATCACACATTAATAGAGGGTTTTTTGTTCCTTGGGACAGTAAAAGAGGTTTGGGACAAATTTACCAAAACTTATTCCCAATGTCAGCATATTGCCAAGATGTATTAGTTGAGGCAAGAAATAACTACTAATTGACAAGGGGGGAAGAGTTTAGCTACTGACTATTCTACTCTCCGAGGTCTTTGGAAAGAGTCTGATTATTACAAGGTCATACATACAGTGGGGCATTGATAAAGACGGAGATAATCATCACAATAGGTGTAGCAGAATAAGGTCCTCGACTTCATAGTTGGCTTGAACTCTGGGTTTGAGTTAACTAGGGTTCAGATTTTGGGGAGAGATGAACTTCCTACTTTGGACCACGTCTATTATATGGTATAAAGTGAGGAAAGCCACAATGAGGCTATGCAGCCCACTCCAACTAGCAATCATTCAGCCATCGCTGCATCTTTTAATGATCCGAGAGGGGGGAAATGCCCATACAAGAAAAACATACCTTCAAATTATAAGAACAAGCTGAAGTGTGATCATTGTGGGAAGACTCGACATACTCGGGAGACTTGTTGGGATCTTCATGTAGATTGATGAGATATAATCGTCATGGGCAACAAATGAACGCCCCTACTGGCCACACCATAGCGACTATGACCCCTTCCTTGGGTACCCCTTCATCAGCCCCTTCCTATACAAAGTGTCTCATTAGCCTTAGATACTTTTTCTAGGATTGACGTCGATCGTCTTCGTGGCCTTCTAAACTAGTTGGCAGGTCCGCCTGCCTCCACATCCTTTACACAATTAGGTACTCATACGTCTGTTAACTTTGTAAGTCATTTCTCGTCCACTCCAGCCTAGATTATCGATTCAAGTGCATTTGATCACTTGAGTAGTTTATCCTCTAATTTTTCTATATATACTTCATCGTCAGGAAGAGATAAGGTAAGGATTGCTAACGGATTTCTTTCCTCTATCTCTAGAAAGAGACATGTTAACCTTTCCAATAATTTATCTCTTTCATTTGTCCTTCATGTTCCAAAGTTATTGACAAACTTGTTATCCATCAGTAGTATTACTAATGTTGTGTAACTTTTGTCCTACACATTGTCTTCTAAGACTTGGCGATAAGAAAAACGATTAGAAATGATCGTGAAGTAGATGGTCTTTACCTCCTCGATATAACTGGATCTCCTTCAGCTTTATAGTCTAGTAGTATTCTTGTTAAAAGTAATAAAAATGCCCAAATTAGATTGTGGGACAATCGTCTAGGTCATTTATCTTTTCAGTCTTTAAAGATAAGTTGATTTTTCTTAACTTATTTTAGTCTGGGTCGAATCGTCTCCAATGTGAAGTGTGTGAATTGTCTAAGCATTATAAAACTACTTTTTTCACAAAGTATGAATGGGAGTTCCTTTCCATTCCAACTTGCTTATTCTGATATCTAGGGACCTACTCCTATAATGTCAGTATTTTGTTACCTAAGTGGATGATTTCTCTCGTTGTACTTGGTTCTACTTGATAAAGACCCGTGATGAAGTTCCAACTTCCAAGTATCATAAGATAATATTAACCTAGTTTGAGAAGCAAATCAAGGTCTTCTGATCTGATAATGCAAGCGAATACTTTGAACTTTGAAAGTGAACTTCAAACATACTTGAAAAATTATGGTATGATTTATCAGAGTACCTATCCATATACTCAATAAAATGGAATAGTAGAGAGAGAAAAGTGTTACCTTATGGAAGTTGCTCGCAGCATCTTCATATGAATTAATGTACCGAAGAAGTTACGGGCAAAAGCAGTCTTTACAACGACCTACCTTATCAATCGTATGCCATCTCAAGTGTTGAAGTTGAAGTCTCCTCATAATATTCTTTGTCCAGATCAGTCCACATTCGTTGTTCCTCCTCGAGTCTTATGTTGTGTGTTTTATTCATCTCTTGGACTAGGACTAAATTGGATCCTAAATCCAGTTGATGTGTTCTCTTAGGGTATTCCTCCACTCAAAAGAGATACAAGTGTTCTGATTTAGTGTCACAAAAATGATTTGTTACCATTGACGTCACTTTCTTTGAGTCAAAGCCCTTTTTTTCTCATCATCCTACCTTTCTTCAATGGGAACATAGGTGAGTTAGAGGAGAGCTCAACCAATTATTGATGTTCCTTTCCAGTAAATTGATCCAAGGCACTTAGCTCCTACTAATATTATTACTGAGCATGAATTACAAGTTTACACCAGATGCAAGAAGGGAGAAGGGACCACTGTGATAAGGCCAGCTACCAATTCAAATTCTTTTGAACCAAGCTCTAATTCAGATTCAAGAAATCCTACTCCTTCCTTTTTTGGTGTTTATGCTATATATGATAGTGCTACCATTGCCTTGTGCAAAGGGAAATGCCAGTGTACTATGCTTCTTATTTCTAATTATGTCTCCTATACATCCTTGTCCCCTACCTATTCTAATTTTTTTTATCCTATGTTTCTTTTGTCTTTGTCTTTCAAATTTCAAGAGGCAATCTGCGATTCTAAGTGGCGTGAGGTTATAATGGAAGAGATAATGGCTTTAATCAACAATTAGTACACGAAAAATAGTGGATTTACCCAAAAGAATGGAGGCAGTTGGTTACAAGTGGGTGTCCACTGTGAAACACAAGGTTGACGGGTTGATTCAGAGATATAGTGTGAGGTTAATTGCTAAGGGATACACACGGACATATGAGATTGACTATAGGAAAAGTTTTGCTCCGATTGCAAAGAAGAATTCATACAGTTTTGTTATCATCAAGGTTCTAAATGTCGATATCGCTCGACATGTCGAGTCGTGGAAAAAAGATATATCGGAGATATATTGGAAGATATATCGTTTATCGGTGATTTTTGAAAAAATTGTAAAAAAAAAATGGTACAAAACATGAAATTTTGTAGTGAAACTTCAGGAAATATTAAAATAGATGTTAATACACTTTTTAGAATAAAAACATTTTAAAAAATGACAATGTACATAAGAGATGCAATGAGAATAGAGCAAAGATGTGCGTTGACAAGTGACAATAATGTATGATTGATTCATGTTTCATTCATTATTGAATAGCATGTGTTAGTGAATCTTAACCATAGTCAAAGGGAATTAAAAGGGTTAATTTTTTAATTTTTTTTTCTAAAAACCAAGATTAAATGCTTTAACCCTAAGGATTTAGTGAATCTTAGTCACAATTAAAGGGAGTTAAAAGAGACTTTTAATTTTCTATTTTTTTATTTTCTAATAAATGCTTTAACCATAAGGGTTAGTGAATCTTAACCATGGTTAAAGGGAGTTGAAAGAGATGTTACTTTTTTTTTAAATCAAGGGTAGATGCTTTAACCTTAAGGGTTAGTGAATCTTAACCACAATTAAAAGAGTTAAAAGGAGATAAATTAACCATATGGGCTAAAACTTGTTAACCATAGTTCAAGGACAGTTAAAGGGGCTTTATGAGTTTATGAAATATCTTAAGGGCATAATAGTCATTTTACTAAAAATTACAAACAAAAGTCTAACAGAACCAAGGGTTTATTGTTGGAAAACCATGAGCTAATTTGCAAAATGTTTACATATAAAAGTATATTTGCAAATTAGGAAGAACCTAGCAGTTAATATGTAAAAACCCAGTTAAAATTAAATAAAACCTGATAACTCATATGAAGAAGGCAGACTCAGACTCGACTCCGACTCAAAGGAGAATGGAGACCTAGGGCATGCCGGCTAGGGCGATCGGCGACGGTGAGAGACGGCGACGGCAACCTCCATGCTCCGGGTATGTTCTTCTTCCTTCATCCTCTCTTTTTCTTCCTCCTTTTTCCTCTTCTTCCTTCTTTCTCCTCTCTTCTCTTTTTCCTCTCTTCTTCCTTCTTTCTCCTCTCATCTTTTTATTTTTTTCATTTTTTGTTTCAAACAAGGTGAATCCTAACAGGGTTTCACGAAAAAAATATTCCACAAAAAAAAAAGAAAAAAAAAAGGGTTTTCTGTTTGGGCGATATCGGAAGATATCGCCGATATATCTCCGATATTTCCGATATATCGCCGATATCTTCTGATATGCTGTATTTTTTTTAAAACATCATATAGATGTGTCGGTGATGGGCGATATCGAAATATATCGGCGATATATCACCGATATTATCGATATTTCGAACCTTGGTTATCATTGGCAGCAAGATTTGTTTGGCCTTTACATCAATTGGATGTAAAAATGTCTGCCTTCATGGAGATTTGCGGGAGGAAGTGTGCATGCCACCAAGGTTCAAGCTTTCCAACAATACTAAAAAAGTTTAAAAATTAAAGAAGTTAATCTATGGTCTGAAGCAGTAGTATATACTCACCTTTCACTCACATCGATAATGTACGCAGAAGCATGAAAAAAATCACTATCACAAGTAAGTATTGCACAAGTATGATTGCATGATTGAGTTTTGTATGGCCCGAGTACCAACAGCATAAGATCAAGAGAGGCATGGATGCCCATGTAAGTGAATCAAAAGTAAGCCCAAGCGCACCGGAGAACGTGCCAAGCGGTAACTTGGTAAAGAATGCATAGTTAATCTCTATCCATAGATGATGTGAGTTATTTTAACTTATTGCACAATGCATATAGGTTGATGTATGTAAGTCATTGTCACTCATAGGAAAAAATAAGAAAAGTGAGAAAAGTAAGCACAAGTGAGCACAAGTAAGAATTGAAAAGAAAATATGTTTCTGCACTCTGATTTATGTATGTATGTTTGGATTAATGTATGCATGACTATTCTGTTAAAACATGACATATGCTTTATATTAATGCTTATAACATTGTTAGCTATGAGTTCATATTCGTTGAGCATTTTCATTGCTTAGTCGAACTGTTATTATCGGAAGGTTCAGGTTTCGACATTTGCGCAGAGGAACCTTGGATTGAAAAGGAATATATCGAAGAACTGGAAAGTGATCATCCCGAAGAAGAGAGGGATCTTGATCGATGGCCTTATTATTGATTTTCAGCTATATCGAAGAACCGCACTCTGATTTTCAACTATTTAGACTTTTAAATTCATGGCCCTATTACTGATTTTCAGCTATTTACTAGTGTAGTCAAAGTGTTCAAGCAACGCCTAGGCGATAGGGGGTTCCCTGGGCGAGGCGAGGCCTAGGCGTTGCTTAGGCAATGCCTAGGCGACCAAAATTTATTTATTCTATTTATATTATATAATGTTATGTAAGAGTTAATGAGTGTCTGCCTATATCATGATCTAGGCGATAGGGGTCCTGGCTAGGTGAGGCGGTGGCCTAAGCGTTGCCTAGGCGACATTTTGACTACACTGCTATTTATTGAATTGGTGTGGGACCCCAATTCAGGTAATCCTACTCCTTCCTTTTTGGTGTTTTTCCTATAGATGATAACGCTATCATTGCCTTGTGCAAAGGGAAACCCCAGTGTACTATGCATCTTATTTCTAATTGCGTCTCCTATACATCCTTGTCCCCTACCTATTCTAACTTTTTTATCCTATGTTTCTTTTATGTATTTGTCTTTCAAATTTCAAGAGGCAGTCTGCGATCCTAAGTGGCGTGAGGCTATAATGGAAGAGACAATGGCTTTAATCAAGAATGGTACACGAAAAATAGTGGACTTACCTAAAAGAAAGGAGGCAATTGGTTACAAGTGGGTGTTCACTGTGAAACACAAGGTTGATGAATCAATTGAGAGATATAATATGAGGTTGGTTGCTAAGGGATACACAGACATACGAAATTGACTATAGGGAAACGTTTGCTCTGATTGCAAAGATGAATTCCTAGAGTTTTGTTATCATTGGCAGCAAGATTTTTTTTGGCCATTACATCAGTTGGATGTGTAAAATGTTTGCCTTCAGGAAGATTTGCGGGAGGAAGTGTGTATGTCTCCTCCACCAGGGTTCAAGCTTTCCAACAATGCTAAAAACATTTAAAAATTAAAGAAGTCAATCTATGGTCTGAAGTAGTCGTTCAGGGATTAGTTCGAGAGGTTCAATCAGGTTGTGATGGGGATGGATTATTGACACTTCACAATGTCATGCAGATCACACTCGCTTCGTAAGACGTCATGGAGAGCTAATTGCATCTCTAGTCATTTATGTTAATGACATTGTGATGATAGATAATGATTTGTTAGAGGTCAAAAAATTGGAAGTTTCTAACACAGGAGTTTGAAATCAAGGACCTAGGAAATTTTGAGTATTTTCTGGGTATAGAAGATGCTCGCTCTATGAAGGGTATCTTTATATCATAAAAGAAGTATACCTTAGACTTAAGGAAACTAGAAAACTAGGTGCTTGATGTACTAAGACCATCTCAGGTAGCATTCAAAGTAGCAAAGGACACTAGCTATGCAACCTCAGCTATTTTGTGCTCCAACAGACACAGCAAATCAAAAGGTAAGTTTGCTACCTCTCTTCCTTCACGGAAAATTTGCAGTGAAAGAAGAGACATGACAAATGTGTTTTTTTATTTTAATATTTGTGGGCCCCATAGATGTTTATATACAGCCTGCCATATACTACCATATACATAATGTCTCTCCCATTGCCAATGGTCATAGACAATGGTCACAACTCTTTCTCAACGGCTATTTTTTGAGTATCAATGGCTATAAAAGCCAGACCACCCATATGTGAATTCTCACTTCTTTCCTTTGTTCTTTTAATATTTTGTTTTTTAAAATAATTTCGATATGGATTCTTAATTTTCTTCTCAATCTAGTGTCCGGCCCGAGAGTGCAAAAAAAAACGAGGCTCCAGCTTCAACACACAAGAAGACATTCTTCTTGTGACGGCATGGCTCAGCATCAGTACGGATGGAGTGCACGGGAATGATCAAAGTAAAAACGGTTTCTGGGCGTGAGTGTGGCAGTATTTTCACTACTACAAGAAAATTGATAGCGATCGGGATGAAAAGTCACTACAACAGCGGTGGACGACTATTCAACATGCAACCAATAAATTTTGTGGTTATCTTACTCAAATTGAAAATATACGCCAAAGTGGAAAAAATGAGCAAGACAAGGTAAACCTAAATATATAAATGTAAATTTTATAATTGATTATTGTGATTTTGCACGTATTTAATTAAGATTTGTATTTTTCAGATTGCGGATGTAAAAACACTATACGAACAAACGGTTGGAAAAAAATTCATGTTTGACTATTGTTGGAATCTATTAAGACTCTAGCCAAAGTGGATAGATGACATTAGCAAGCACAAATCATCATTTAAAAGCAAGGCTACGAAATCCTTTTTTGACATGTCATCACCTTCTACTCCAGATAGTCTTATAAATCTTACGGAGGACGACGTCCCAAACACTGATTTTATGCAAAGACCACCAGGTAGGAATGCTGAGAAGTGAAAGATGCGAGATTGTGAAAAAAACATCATCGAAACGCCTATTGTTGTAGATCTTTTGAAAAAAGTGATGGAAGCGAGAAAGAAAACTGATGCAGCATACTTGGAGGCAATTGAAGAAAAAAGTCATACAAATGCAAAAAAATTAGAGCTGGCCGAAATGCAGCTAAACCTGAAAGCAAATAAACAACGATAAAAACAAATAGCTGAAGAGGAGAGAATAATGACGATGGATACAAGTGGAATGACTCCTGATGCCCAAGAATATTATAGGCGCTTTAAGATGCAAATTCTTCAGAGAGGTTTGGGTGGTGTTTGAAGAGTAGTTGTTTCTTTTCATTATTTGCTATCATTATTGTATTTTGGCATTCATATGAACCCCCTGAAGTGCTCAACAAGATCTGCTTGGAGTTGAGAATGTATTCCTCTATCTCGAATGTGACAGTGATTTTGAATGATTTGTGATAGTTCTACCGTACGCTCGTGCGACACTATAATATTTTCTTCAATTACATCGTAATTGAGGTTAGGTATGTAAACATCGCGTTCATCTTCAACTATCATGTTGTGTATTATAATGCACGCCTTCATGATATCTCTGAGCGTTGGAAGATCCCAAAAACGAGAAGGTCCATGAACAATTGCAAATCGCGCTTGGAGCACTCCAAATGCTCGCTCGACATCCTTCCTTGCTGATTCTTGAGCTGCAGCAAAATGTTTATCCTTATTCTCTTATGGACATGGAATTGTTTTTACGAATGTTAACCATGGGGGATATATGCCATCAGCAAGATAATACCCCATTGTATAGTCATGACCATTAATTGAATAATTGACTGGAGGTGCTGCTCCTTGGATGAGGTTGGTAAATAAAGAAGATCGTTCTAACACATTGATATCATTGTGGGATTCCGGGAACCCAAAGAAAGCATGTCATATCCAAAGATCATACGAAGCCATGGCTTCAAGAATAATCAATGGATCGTGGTGGCCTCCCCTTTTATACTGACCTTTCCATGCAACTGGACAATTCTTTCACTTCCAATGCATGCAATCGATACTCCCCAACATCCCAGGAAACCCACGGGCCTCACCTTGAGCTAGCAGTCTAGAAATATCGTCGTTGTTTGGTGATCTCAAGTACTCCTCACCAAAAACCTCAACCACTGCCCTAACAAATCTTCTTACATTTTTGATTGAGGTACTTTCACCGATCCTCACATAGTCGTCCACAGCATCTGCCGCTACTACATACGCAAGCATCCTCATTGCAGCAGTGACCTTTTAAAGAGATGATAAACCAAGGGTTCCAGCTGCATATCTTTTTAGGATAAAGTATGGGTTATGGGCCTCAATTACAGACTGTATTCGAAAAAAAAGAGGTCGGCTCATTCGAAACCTCCTTCAAAATTGAATAGAAGAGTACACAGGGTTTTCAGCAAAATAGGCGTTGTAGAGTCTTTCGTGACCTTGAACTCAATCACGCCGAATAGTTGAGTGACCTTGAATGAAACTGCGACGTGGTCTCGTTCTTCTCTCTGCATTAGATTGTTCTTGTTGTAGAGCAACTACAACTAACATCTCCAATTCATAGTCGGGAGCAGGGGTGGGGCAGAGTCCGAGTCGGAGAGAAGTAGATCCATCAAAAGTAGAGATTATGGGGTTGAGAAGTTGGTGAAAATGAGAAATGTTTGTGAGAATGAGTGACGAAGTTGTTGAATTTATAAAGAAAATAGTCGAAAATTCAAATTTGAATTGCAACGGTCATAAATGGCAATAAACGGTCATAAACAGCAATAAACGGCCATAAACGGTTATAATAGGTAAAAGATAAAAAAATAAAAAAATAACATTTGTTACCTACATTTGCTACCCTCTCTTGGATTGACACTTTTGAAAAAGTGTAAATGGAGGTAGCAAATATGTAAATGAGGTAGCAAAGGACACATTTGCTACCTCAATTTGCTACCCTCTCTTGGAGATGGTCTAATACTCCGATTGAGTCAAATCATAATGATGGAAAATTACTTAAAGATAAAGAGATGTATTGAAGATTAGTCAGTCGTCTTCCTTATCTCTCTCACTAGGCCAGACATTGCATATTTTGTTAATATGGTGAGTTAGTTTATGCATGAACCTCAAATCCCGCATTATGAAGCGATTGAGAGGATATTGTGGTATTTGAAGACTACTCTAGGAAAAGGTATACTATTTGCTAATCATGGACATCTCCATCTATAAGCTTACACTGATGTTAACTGGTCTTGAAATGTTGATGATAGAAAGTCCACTGCGAGGTACTATACCTTTCTTGGAGGTAATCTAATAACTTGGAGCATAGTCACAAAAATCGGTAATTTTTTCAAAAAATTGCATTTAAATCGCGAATTAAAGCATCATCAATTAAATCACATTTAATTGAGTAAGTTTACGATTCGCGATTTAAACGCGAAAATCGTGTTGTTAAAGTTCATCCTTCCCACGGGGTGTTTGCTAATATCCAAATTTAGGGTTGAAGGGGTTTGGAAGGAGGGGAAAAGCGAGATTGACGCCAATGTGGTCTCATATTACAAGGAATTGTATCATGAGAGAGAAGGGTGGCATCCACAGCTGGATGGGCTTTCTTTTGATGAGCTGTCCCCGGACCAAAGGGCGGCCCTAGAGGCTCCGTTTGAGGAAGAGGAGGTGCTACGTTCCATCCGAGGTATGGACAGTGATAAGACACCTAGGCGGCTTTACCATAGAATTTTTTTGGGTGTATTGGGAGATAGTGGGGGCGGGATTTCATGGAAGTGATGCAGGAGTTATTTGACACGGGTCGATTTGATAGAGTGATTAATAGCACGTTCCTTGTCTTGATTCCGAAAAAAGAGGGTGTTGTGGACCTCAAAGACTTCCGTCCCATTAGCCTAGTGAGTAGCACGTACAAAATTCATTCTAAGGTGTTGGCTACCCGCCTCAAGGGGGTGATGGCTTCACTAATTTCCTCCCAGCAAAGTACATTTGTTGAAAGAGCGCCAGATTTTAGATGAGATTCTCATTGCCAATGAATGCATCGATACCAAGGTCCGTACTAAGAAACCTGGCATCCTTTGCAAGGTCGACATGGAGAAGGCCTACGATCATGTCAATTGGGAGTTCGTCATTTATGTTCTAGGCAAGATGGGTTTTGGGTTAAAGTGGAGGCAATGGATGTGGTCCTGGATGTCTCTTGTATTCTTCTTTATTCTAGTTAATGGTAGCTCAATGGGTTACTTCCCTAGTTCAAGGGGCTTGAGACAAGGGGATCCGCTCTCCCCCTTTCTTTTTGTGATCGCCTTGGAGGCTCTGAGTAAAATGATGTCTAGAACAGAGGGGGTTTACTTTGAAGGATTTTCGATTGGTCCAAACAGGCTGAGGATTTCCACCTTCAATTTGCAGATGACACTCTTATCTTCAATCGTTCATTGCGTAGGAATCTTCTTTATCTCAGATGTCTTCTTAGATGTTTTGAAGCAGTGTCTGGATTACGAGTCAATTTAGCCAAATCAGAGCTCCTCAGGATAGGTGAGGTCCCCATCTTAGGCCATCTAGCCATCCAGGGGCGGAGCCAGGATTCTCTTGTAAAGGGGGCTAACAATGGGGGTTCGGGGGCGTAGGCCCCGAAATTTTTTTGGGGGCCAAGTTCATTGGACATCGCCTCTGTTTGTGTCCGTTTTGTAAAGAAAATCTTTTTTCTCAAAAATTCAGGGGGGCTAGAGCTCCCCGTCCTCCAGCTCCGCCCCTTTCCCAGGCTACACCCTTATTATTGCTATAGTAAAAAAAAAATTCAAAATTTTAGGGGGGGCTGAAGCCCCCTCTGAGCCCCATGTGGCTCTGCCAGTGTAGCCATCTGTCTAGGCTGCCAAGTGGGATCTCTTCCTTCGGTGTACCTAGACATGCCTTTAGGTGCTAGCTATAAAGTGAAATCAGTGTGGAATCCAGTGCTAGACCGATTTGTCAAACAATTATCAAGGTGAAAATCATCATATTTATCGAAAGGGGGGAAATTGACTCTTATCTGGTACACTTTACGAAGCCTCCCCACTTTCTTCATGTTTACTTTCACAATTCCACGTTATGTAGTATCTTTGATAGAGAAACTCTAGAGGGTGTTTTATGGATTGAGCGAGGGGATAAAGCCAAATACCACTTAGTTGTCTGGAACCAAATTTGTTGCCCTACAGAAAAAGGGGGTTTGAATCTTAAGTCGCTCATCCAAGTGAATAAAGCTTTGTTAGGCAAATGGGTATGAAGATTTGGAGTGGAGAGGGAGAGTTTGTGGCGAGTTATGATAGTAGCTAAGTATAGGGAAACATCGTGTCGGATTTTGTGGGAGGTTAGAGGTCCTCTTGGTCTAGGGTTTTGGAAGGGATAATGGCGAATGCCAACTTGGTGGTGCCTCACTTTAGGTTTCGGGCATGGAGAGGGTCGAAGATTAGGTTCTGGAAGGATGTATGAGCTGGGAGCCTGGGTCTACTAGACTTATGGATGATTTTGGCAATCTCTTCATCCTAGCTTCCAATAGGAATGCCCAGAGGTTAGGGCTTGCAGGATGTGGTCTAGAAGTAACCATGGTCGATTCTCAATAAGAGCATTGCTACAAACATTGTTACCTATCCCGAGTGAGTTGTTTCCTTACAGGGTTGTGTGCAAGGTTCTAAAAATCGATAGTATCGGCGATATATTGCCGATATTTGTCGGTGTCGGTCATGGCCGACACATCGATACCCTGTAAGGATATTTTTACATGTTGTCGGGAGTTATCGGAGATATATCTCCGATAACGGCGATATATCTCCGATAACTCCCTGATATCGAGCAAATTCCTTGGATTCAAGCTTGATTTAGGAAAAATAATAATTCAGAAGTGTAGAGAAGAGAGAAGGAAGAAGAGGTGGCCGTGGGTACATACCTGAGCCGATTGTCGTCATCGTAGCCTTCATCGTCGCCTTCATCGTAGACTTTGCCGGCTACCCCTCTCCCCTCTTCCTTTCGGAGCTCTGTTCCTTTCTTTTTTTCTTTGGGTTTGATCAGAAATGATCGAATGTTTATGTTTTAAACCCTTAAAAGGGTTATGCTAATGTTACTCCATTTTTATAACCTTAAAGGATAATGCTAATGTCACTCCTGTTTTAAACCCTTAAAAGGGTAATGCTAATGTCACTCCAAAAGTCTCATTAAACATATTTCCATACCCTAAAAAGGGTTAGATTCTTTAACCCTAAGGGTTAGTGAACCCTAACCACAATTAAATGGAGTTAAAAGATAGGTTTAATTTTTTTTTTTTAACAAATCAATGTTAGATGCTTTACTCCTAGGGGTTAGTTAATCTTAACCATAGTTATAGCGAGTTAAAAGGGACACGTTAACCTTTTTTTAAAATCAAGGTTAGATGCTTTAATTCTAAGGGTTAATGAACCTTAATCACAATTAAAAGGAAATACGAGACACATTAAATTTTTTATTTATTTTTTTCTAAAACCCAAGGTTAGATATTTTAACCCTAAGAGTGAGTGAATCTTAACCACAGTTAAAGAGGTTAAAAGGGACACACTCATCTTTTCTAATTTTTTTTTCTAAAAGCCAATGTTAGATGCTTAAGATTCACTAACTCATCTAACATTGGTTTTTAGAATTTTTGAAAAAAAAAATTATCGTGTTTCCTTTTAACTCCCTTTGACTATGGTTAGAATTTTTTTAATGTTTTTATTTTAAAAAGTGTATTAACATCTATTTTAACATTTCCTGAATTTCACTGCAAAATTCCATGTTTTGTCCTATTTTTTGCCATTTTTTCCAAAAATCACCGATAAACAATATATCTTTTTTCCGCGGCTCGACATGTTGAGCGATATCAACATTCAAAACCTTAGTTGTGTGGAACCCTAGAATTCCATCCAAAGTATCTTTCTTTTTATGGTCTGCAACATTGAATAAAATTCTAACATGTGATCACTTGCAACACAGAGGATGGAGTATGGCTAATCGTTGCTTTTGTGCTTCCAAGCGGAAGAGACAGTGGATCATCTCCTTTTGTATTGCCCTATTATGCAGGAGGTGTGGGGATTTTCCCTCTCTCGAATGGGGTTAGCCTAGGTCTTTCTCTCATCCTTTCACAATTTCTTATCTTGTTGGCCCTTTGAGAGGAGAGGGTGCTTGGGCGGTTCTACCTGTGGCTATTTCTTGGTCGTTTTGGAAATAGAGAAATCTCAGAGTATTTGAGGGTGTCTCTTCTACTGTTCCCCGGATTTGTGATCGCATCTGATTGGTGGTCATGGAGTGGGAGGGCTACATTTTACAGGGGTAGGAATGTGAGGGGTGTTACAATGATATGTTTATGTATAGGGGAGTAAGAAGAAGAAGGAGAAGGAGAAGTAGAAGTAGAAGTAGAAGGAGAAGAAGAAGAAGAAGAGGAAGAAGAAGAAGAGGTTTCTCCTCAGTCCTCAGTCCTCTCTCCTCTTGCCTCTTGACTATTCCGAAAGAAACGAAGCCTCCAATTATTTTCTCCTCTTGACTCTCTACTGCCACAGTGCCACTAGTAGGCCCTCTCTCTCACTCATTGTCGGTGCTTGGATTCAAGGCATCTTCTTTCTTCCCGTTTCTTCAAGGGGAAAAATGGCTTTCAAGGTTCTATAAGCAATGATGTGGATTGTTCTTGATGGAGCCTAGATTGATTCCATCCCTTTCTATGTATCCAACTCTCGATGTGGGAGACTGCATATTAGCAGAGAAGGTAAGCACATTTACATTATCTTAGCTGATTTCTAATCTGATCTTTAATTCACAGCTTAGGTACTACTCTTACTCATTGATGAAGTTATTTGAGTAAATTCTTTAGCAAGAATTTTGAAAGAGCTATGTTACAAAGTAGAACATGAGGTAGGTAGACATTCTCTATTGCAGTATTGCTTGCTTTTGGATCTTGTAACAAGCAATTTCTATTTCCTATTGCTTGAAACAAACTAATGTTTGAATGCTAAAAAAATCAATTTCGAAAGAACGAAGCCCCAAACTAATGTTAGATATATTAATTAGTATTATTTATCTATTTATAATCATTATTAAAAAAAATTAATTATCCCGAATTTTTCCCAAATTTTTCGAATTTTTCCGAACTTGAACCCTGCTAAATTATTCCCAAATCTCGACTTTGTGACTATGACTTGGAGAAGTAAGATTTGGTGGTTAAATCTAATGCAGAAGCTGAGTGTAGGGCAATGGCCCAAGGGTTGGCTGAATTGTTGTGGTTAAAAATCTTACTCCATGATTTGGGGATTAAGATAAATATTCCTATGAAGTTGTTATGTGACAACAAGGCAGCCATTAACATTACTCGTAATCCAATTCAGCATGATTGTACTAAACACATAGAGATCGACCAACACTTCATCAAAGAGCAAACCATTTATCAGAATTTGTGTTTACTATTTGTTACATCCCAAACTAGCTTGTTGATATTTTTATTAAAGGTGTAGTCAAGACAACCTTAACATCGATTCTTAGCAAGCTAGGCATGATGGATATCTATCCACACTCCACAGTTTGAGGAGAGTGTTGATATATTATTAGTATCGTGTAAATACACCATAACATGTTAATAAGGGCATTATTGTAATCTTCTTTCAGAAGTAGTATATATAATAAGAAAGGGGAATCAGCCCCTAATATTTTTCTCCTCTTCTTTTCTTCTTCCTCTTTTCATCTAGGGTTTCTCTTTCTATTGGCATTAATGTGGGGCTGTTTCTACCAGAAAAGTTCAAGAAAACAATTCAGCATCTAGAACGTACTATGTCCAAGTATATCCCATTTAACCCAAACAATAAGGCCTTTAGTGGAAGCATCTATTGATATTGGACATGCTTTCTGTGATAAAGATGGAGAAGATATTGAGGTTGACCATCAGCACAACTTGGTGAAAGAATGATTTAGTATTTGCAGAGAAGAATGTTTAGGGTTTCATACAAACTTGCTTGAAGCTTGACAAAAATTTGTGCAAGTTGGACTAAAATTGATTTTCTTGTCCATTTGATTTTCTTGTGACTTCAACTCTTACCTTCCAAAAAAACAAAAGGTTTTCGTTTACATTAATAATGTATTGGGATATCAGGTTGTCAAAGTCAAAGAGCTTGAATTCATGTTTGGCAAAGACTAGTGTTTCTGCGGCAAGTAACATAGTGTTAATAACAAGAGGTAAACATTTTTTTTTCCTTCATACATGGGTCGTTACAGTTCTCCAATGAGTAAATGAAACCATTGTAACCATAGTGACAAAGTCGGGGTGTCGGGAATAATTCGGCAAGGGTCAAGTTCGGAAAATTCCGGGAAATATTCGGGATCAATTCAGGGAAAATAATTATTATTATAAAAAGATATCCAATAATTTGATTAGATAATATACAAAATAAACAGTTTGCTTTGTTTCACTAAACAAATTATTGCAAAATTCGTGAATAAATCCGGAATAATTCATGAAATTCAGGAATAATTCGCAACATCCGCTAATAATTCGACAAACCTAAAATTCGTGAATAATTCGGCACAACTAAAATTCATGATTTTTTCAAAAATTATGAGAACTTTGTTACTATGATTGTCACAAGATAGCGTTCTCAGGACTGGACGTTTCTAAAACTGGATCAAGATAAGTTGGAGCAAAGCTCACGAACTTTGAAATTAGCTATTGTCATCCAAAGTCTGATATTCAGGTTAGCTGCTTAGTTCAGTAAAATTCGGAGAACAGGCACATTGGAAAGCTGAGTGGGTTTGCGTGCCCAATAACAGATATATGCTTCTTGGGGAGTAACTAGTGGCCTATTCCAGTCGATTGTAGAAAACAGAGTTGAAGTCACCAATCTAGCTTGGTTTTAAGACATCTATTAAGAACCCAGAAGGCAACCCCTTAGTTCATGGCGATGAAACAAAAGTACCCAGATGAAGGTTTCTGGCTTCAATTTTACTTGCAAAGGAGTATATATGGAAACATAACTAAATATAGGATATATATATTTTTTTTCGTTCCAGAAAAGTTTAATTATAATAAAACCTGTATCTCTCAAGCAGGATCTGAAATCACAATCATCCATAAAGTAACACTCTGGTAGTACATAGTACGATGCACAAATATGCAAAGGAATGAATCCAAAGCACAAGGATAATGAACAACTTTCACAAAGAACACTAGGTGTAGATAAACATACTTATATACCTACATACACACACACACACATACATACATACATACATACATATATAATTACTTATGGTATAAAAACATAATATGATAGTGTTTATACTTTATAACATATGAGAAGAAGTATAATAACTAGAAAGAGAAACAATAAAAACTTTCAGAAGCATGGGCCAACCCCGTGCCCACAGGTGTACAATAATACATTATAGTTTCGTATGAGGCGTCCTTCTGACTTAAGTGATACTTAACTCTTCCGATATCTCACTGTACTAGTTTCAATCTAAATTATTCCTTTTGCACCAAAAACTTGCTGACAGAGATCAACACTTTCTCATATGTTGATTGAATCAATCAACTGCTTCCAAACATGTTTGTGTTGCACAATCATCAATTCAGCATAATTCATAAATTTGATAGATCCAATATGCCATGAATGGAATTAGGCCAACAGGTGTTCCTAGTTGATTTCTCCTTATTCAAGACAAGTAAATATACTCATTAAAGCAGAGAGATCTTTTCAATGAAGAGAGAACTTATATGAATAAGTATGTATAGGTTGTACCCTGGACATTTCATTAAATGCATAATCTTGAGTCACTCCAAAGCAGCACACATCTGAAACAAACCCAAGCATTCAAAATCCTGAAGAAAAATCAAATTGCATCTTGCAATCAAGAGGACCCAGATAATGCTTTGTTAAAAGGAAAAATTCAATAAATTTTGTTTAGGAGTAAATATACAAAGACAAGACAATCAAAATAGGATAAAAAAAGGATTGTCCTATTCTTCGTCAAAATTAATTGAAAAGGATCAATGACGTGTACTCGCTTCACATTCTCAAGTTCAATATTCAACCCCACTTCCAAATCTCATTAAACAAACAAATGAACAGGAGTAGCTTTTGATTAAGTTATTTCTCGGTGGTGTCAATTACTTTGTTTCCATAAAAGAGAAATAGCATATCAAGTAACTTAATTTAAATGATATGAAAGTTAGGAATAGTCTTTGGTTTGCATGCTCCTTTTGATTATCACTTTGTCAAATTTAGATCACATTCGGGAAAGAGTGTCTTAGAGATTAGATGGGAAAAGCTAACAAGGAAAGTACATTAAAAATGTAATCAACACTTGACAATATGGTGTAAAATTTAAATAGAAGACAAGGGCAATCTTACCATTCTTCGATCTACCATTGAGCATCCGTCAGCACAGAGAAGGGTGGGAAATGTGTCAAACCCCTCCGAGAGACATAGAGTCAGTATAAGCCTCATCCCCTTTTGACATTCGGGTGTTTCTGCCAGAGATAAATCCCCAGTAGACTTGGTATAGGCACGGAGCAAAATAATCCACCAGAAGCCAGAGTCAACTGGAGCAACTCTTCCAATTGCACTCTCTCCGAAATCTGCAATCAAAGTATCGGTTTTCCGAGTAGGATCATGAAGAACTTTGAAACTGGCTGGCATTACGCCTTCCCCAAGCTTGAATCTGTCTATTCTTTTTTCCCACCCTTGAAGGTGGAGAGTCTTCAGGAGAAAGTTTTTAACTATCTCAGGCTCTCCATTCATTAGAAAAGCCATAGCACTCGGTACAAAGTCTCGTACAAAGACCTGAACAGAATTTAAAAAAAATTTGGTCAAATTTCCTACTTCAAGCACAAGCTGTCTGCCCGAACACAGATCTCAAAATGGCTATACCCAAAACAAAATGCTTACACACTTATACCTGATCATAGTTTAGAGCTTCCGCTGAGTGGTCATAGGCGGCAATAGTTCCTACCGGTTGGCCCCGGAAGGAGACTATCGATCGCCGAAGAGCATCCCAGGCGTCGGCAACCATTGGATGGGGCTCGAACGAGTTACGAGCTGATGATGTTGGGGTGTTCAGGGTAGACCTTCCGGGTGAGCACATCATATCCAAGTTTTCTAGGCCTCGGGCAAGGCCAATTGATAACTCACTAAGAGACCTCTCATCGAAGGATCTTTGTCTTTCAATGTTCAGCTTAGGCTTATCGAGAAGCCGCGAGAGGTCATAATCATCCATTTCTGAGATTGAGCAATGTGAACTTACCTTCCTAAGGCTCATCTCTCGAATTCCATCCATAACTCCCTAGCACTTCCGAAGTACAGATACTTATAATCTGAAGAAATTAAGATCTACAGTTGAAGAAACTGAATTACATAAAAATCAAACAACCAAAAATCCATAAAAATTCAAAATAAGGAAAGAGCAATAAGATAAATTTAGAATAGAAATTGCATTTCAAAGACAGGTAATTTTCCAATCTCTTACATGATTACTAAAAAAAACCTTTTAATTTATCAACAAACATTTTCAAATAAAGAAAGAAATCCTCTATTTTTTAATATTTTATAAGACAAACTACGTTTTCAAATCAAGAAACATTAAACCTCCCAGATTCAACAAGATTAATCCCAGAAAAACCCCAGATCAAGATCAACCCATTAAGAAAAAAAACAACTAACACCAAAAAATCTCAACAGAAACTAAAAAAAAATATATCAAATTTCTGCATTTCAACGAACAGCTCCACAAAACTAGGTGGATTTTTGCAAACAAAAGCATATGTGCATCATCAGAAGATGGGCAAAGAAAGCTAACCGTGGAAGAGAGCTGGAAGGGAGGGAGAGGATTGTCTCCGGCGGAATCAACGGTGGGGTCCCGACGATTCGCCGGAAAACGGACGGAGAAGAGAATGGGAGGAAGAAGAAGAAGAGAAAAAAAAAGAGCACGGTGGAGGGAGCAGAGAATATATAGTAAGAGAAAGAAAGGACCGTCTCTGTCGGGTTCAAATCTAGACAAGATGTTAGAGAGTTAACAGGGAATAGCCGGTGAGAGCACGAGGAAATTACCGGCTATTCTACGTGGACTTAAAGGACACAGACTCTGACCTGACACGCCCTCTGATCTTTCTATTGGATTTTCTACTGTTTTGTTTGTTAGAGGATTTTCAAACCATACTCTTATTTCGGAACCATACCGTCTGTCGGTGAATTATTTCCTTTACACGAGTTTTTGAAGGTTAGGATCTCTTAAAATGTTTAAAATGTTTACAGTTGTTCTATACAAAAGAAAAATTGATCCTCCCCTTCCAACACGCATGACCAAAGGAAGAACAAATGATTTGCTTCATACTCTCTCACCCTTTTTTTTTATAATAAAACAAATTACTTTTTATTTCGGGCCACTAAGTTTTTTTTCTTTTGTTTTTAATGGTAAACATGGGTACCCTCACAGACTCAGACTAGTCTCACATGATTAAAAATAAACCCTCAACGTATAAATCCGGTATTGAGGATAACCCAGATTTGAACTCGAGACTTTTGAGTTTACGGTACATCCTTAAACAGTAGGCTACACCCCAAGGGTTTGGGGCCACAAGTAGGCTGACCAAAAAAAAACTTTTGTTTTATTATCAAAACTAGCGGGTGGCACGTGCGATGCACGTGAGAGCGAGGGGAAGGAGTTAACCATAGTTAATAGGAGTTAAAAGGGGCATGTGTTAACCCGTGGGTGCGATTGAACTCTCCCCGAGTTCAATCGCGATTGACTGTGATTCTATTCTTTAAATAGATAGATGAGGGTAGTTTGGGAATTAAATTAGAACATTAAATTAAAGTTTTATTTTATATAAGGGTAGTTTAGGAATTTGGGAAAATTCAGGCTACGCTTGCCTCTCCCATTATAATAGTAAAGAAAGATAAGGACATAATGGATATTGTGAGAGTATGCTTAGCATTCCTCTTTCTTAACTAAGGATTTCTGCATTAATTAATCTTGATTAGTTGAGTTTAATGAAGTCTGAATCACCTATGACATAAGCCTGACAATGTTTTTGGCTTTCACCAGGATTGACACTTTTTATTTTTTTAATTTTTAAATTTTTTATTTCAAAAATTAGATGTATAACCCTAGGAATTAAAGAGAGTTAAAAAAGAAGTGTACTCTCTATTATGATAGAGATTACATTTCTTTATTGCAATTATATTCTGTTAGGCAATTTATGACCTGATCCGTCGGATTTGGGCTGAGGTTTTGGACCCGGCTTGGTTTGATTTTTTTTTTTTTAGAACCTAATTAAAATGGGTTGAGCTGTGTGTTTGGCTCCCCGAATCCGAGCAGAGGATTTGCGTTCTATGTTTTTCTATTCCAATGCGTGTATGAACAATTTGAGGAGATTTTAGCGAATCCAACCCGACCCATCACCACCCCTTACTTCCCCCACTTTTTTTTCTTTTTTCTTTTTAAGTGTGGTATAATTTCCCCAGGTTGTTGGATGGTAAAACTTATCCATTGTTGAGAATTATAGATAGGAACGACAGTCTATGTTAAGTGGTGTCAAAGCACCAGGTTGGCTCTCTTATTTTAAATAGGGTTTAACTATGAATCAGAGTTCTGGATTTTAAAACTCCCAAAAGATGGGTAAATATAAAATTGTATGGACAGAAATATCCTTACATTATTTCAATATTTACCAAAACTTGGTGTCCCAAAACATGTTTTAGGAGCTTCAAGAATCCACAGCTCCATTTCGTAGATAAACTCTTTTAAATACATCATAGTATTGAGAGGAGCGAGACGGTTGTGCTTAAAGTCAACTTGATCCCATTTGTTATTGGATTATCCTAAAGAGTGCAATTACCTGGCAGCCATTATGGTTCAATTTTGACCTAAGGCCATAATCCACTTGACAAGGGATCTCTTCATGGTTGTTACAAGGAGCATTGTCATTGAGTAAATTTACATAAACTAAAAAACAAATGTTATATTGTATTTGGCTGTCGAGAATATTTGGAAGAGAATAGAAAAGGAAATCTTCAGATTTTATACTTTTGGTTGCACAATGGAAATTAACGATAAAGTTACTAAGAAAATAATTTTCTATTAGATTGCTGAGAAAGTTTGTGATAATAGAGAAAGAGAGCATTATCAAAGACTATCTGGCATGGGTATGAAGTGCCAACCTAGAGATAATCAATCCGCCGAAAATAATAATAATAATAATAATAATATATATATATATATATATATATATATACAAGACAGAAAGAGAGAGTGCACCGAATTCCATGAGGGTTGAACCTTTCTTCTTGCGGAAATTTCAAATTACAGCATCATAAGGAAATAGCAAAAAGATCCAACCCCGTGCTTCCTATTTGCATTATATAACCAAATAGGAACCCTAATTTTGTGGGTTTGAGTCATATAATTTGAGGGCAAATCTTCTAGGTATAACTGGTTAAAGTATTTTTCTACGCGGATCCACACAGTTAAAAAAGACTCACCACCTATCACATTTTCAGTATAATCGTCAGCATTGACCCCTAGGCAGGGTGTATTCAAGTCAGGCTCGGTCCAACTCGGCTTGAGGCTTAAGTCAAAAAGTTAGGCTTGAATAGAATGGTGAGCCTTGAGCTCGAATCAGGGCTTGATTTATTATCAAATAATTTTTTATTAATAATTATAATATGATATGCATTATAAATAACTTTTATATTTATAATTATCTTTATTTTTTCAATAATCAAGCCAAGATTGAGCTTAATTTATTAAAAATAATTTTTTTAAATATGATTAGGATTATAAGTAAAATACTATTATATATTCATGCAATAGCCTTTGCTCGAGCTCGACTTCAACACACTCATAAAAGTTGGTCTACGATCGATGGAGTCAAAAAAAAAAAATGTCACCATTGAATTACTGGCCTCAGGATTGAAAGGAGACAACTAGGCATAATTGGGTAGAGGATTTTCCTATGCAGGATCACGTAATCAATAAATACTCAGCAATGAATTTCCTTTGGTAGATGCCGAGTATGGCACTCGGGCATAGCCTCTTCACTTGACATGTTGCGAGAATCGCATCACGTATTAGCTAAAGAGGCTATGCCACAAGGAAAACCGTTGCCTAGATACTCAAGACCTATCTAATTTCAGTACCGTCGTCAGCATTGACCTCTAGGCTTAATACATCCCCTTTAAAATTCTAGAAATTCTAAAAAATGAAACCCAATTATTGTAAGGAGACAGGTGTTGGGTCTTTAGCGAGTGTGTGGGCCCAGGTAAAAAAACCTACTGGCCAGTTCCTTACTCCATCAACCGGCAAAGGATTGTCTCTGCGATGTTAGAAAGAAATTTTCTACACTACAAATCAGTGGACATGTGGTGATACAAAAAGGGGAGAGATATCAAGTGGGGATAAGTCAAAATCATGGGGAGAAAATGAAATGACTTCTTCCTTTTTAGTGCCACATGTCCGCTGATTAGTGAATTGTCAGAAAATTCTTTCTGGCATCGCCAGAGACAATCCTTTGCCCCATCAACCAATCCGACATCTTCAAAGGTTAGATTTCCATTTCATCCTCTTCATAAATTGGCATGTTAAATTGGAGGTCTGCTCTCTGAGTCAGTGTTTTACCTGCATGCAAGATAGGTTAAGAGAGAGAGAGAGAGTTAGGGTTGGTGAGGGAGAGATGAGGAATCTAATTCAGCGTTTGTTCCGGCTAGAATAATGGTCCCTTTTACACTCTTCATTTTGTTCTTTTTTAAACCAAGATTATTCAAATAAATCATGTGTTTTCGGGTTCTTTTGTTTTTGTTTTTATAATTTAAAAAATTGGTTAGTTGTGAGGGGAGAGCTATTCCACTATTGCACTCTCGCCACTTTGTGGCAAGAAGACAGAATGTTGTACGAGGCAGTTGTCTCAAGAGAGAAGAGTGCAATAGAAGAAAGGAGGCGTGCAAAATCATGTCGGATAAAATATTTGGTCTAGTTAGGAAATGGAAAATAATCACCTCCTAAACCGGTGACGTGAGGAGGAGTGTCTCGGCTCTCTTTTTTCTTGCCATGTGTCTCTCTTTTAACTCTATTTAAATGTGGTTAAGATTCACTCATCCCTAGGGTTCACCCATTACCCTTAGTTGTTTTTAAAATAAAATAAAAAAAATTAATTACAGGGTTAAAAAAATTAACCTGAGTCTATAGCAGTTAAAGCGGCAGGTTTTGTAGCATTAGTTCCTCGCCTGTGGAGCCAGGCAGGCTTTGTAGCAATAGTTCCTCGCCGGTGGAGCCAACTATTGCTCCTTGCATACATAAGAAGTTTACTTTTTTTTCATAATTTAATTAGTATTTTAACCTGTTTTTGTGTTATTATTTTAATTATAATGTCATATTGACATCATAATTCCACCATTGACCCTAATGGTTGACCGCCTTCTTTTATGGTGGATCTTAATTTTGCTAGCCCAGTCGCAAGCCTCTCACAGACCTAACTTGGTGGCCACAAATGGTAATCTTTTTCTGTTTTCAAATTTTTTTAATGCATTTAAATATGAAACATTTCTACGTGATAGGCTAATCTTATGTCGGTGGAACCTTTTGGAGTAAATGTGATTAGCACTCTAAAATATTTAGGTTATTAAATTCGTTGGAATTTTTTGGTAATTGGTGGCGAAAACCACCACGCCCGGGATTGCAAAATCCAAGCACATCATTTTCAACTAATCCACTAACCATCATGCTTGCTTAACGCGGCCGCGGGGGGGGGGGGAATTAAAATAAAACAAAACAAGGGAAGTGATAAAATAAAAAAAAACTTTTTGATAATAAGTACTATCGGGAGTTGGACCGTCCGATTTAATATCTAATGGCCTCAAGACTTATATGCATTAGTGATGGACCCCACTTTATATTTGGTACCGTTTAGATTTAAATCTAACGGCCCAACTCTCCATAGTGCATTCTATCAATAATTTTTAATCACTTCCCATTAAATAATATAGTATTATTTAATTTTATATACACGTTAAAATGCACGCCTTGTAATATAATAAGTTTACTTTCGTTTCACGCCTCGAATTAACTAAACGGACAAGAGCAACTTTGGAGGTCGTCCTCCATGGTTTCAAACCCCTAATTTTAAGAGAAGGATCAAGTACTACACATTCATACCATATGCTTCACTTATCTGTGCTCACAAGCGTTAGATCTCTACCATCTAATCAACTTTGATCAACGCCATTGAAACAATGGGACTGGTCTTTGATTGTCAGATTGTCCATGCAAGAGATGTGGTGAAGAGGATAGCAATATGTTGTTGAGATACACCATAAAACTAAGAGGTTGATATAAAAATAAAATAAATAAAAATAATACGTGGCAAAATCCCATTTAATGTTGCATGGTCGTACTTCTTGGCATGAATCACGTTCGTTGCATTTTTTTATATGAAAGTGGCAATTTAAATGAAGTCTATTAATTTTTTAATTATTATTATTATAGTAAATGGAAATAGTCAAGGTTCTTACTTCTAAGGGAGCTTTATATCTAGTTGGTGAGCAAGCCTAGAAAGGAGGACACTACACGTGTAAAACGTGGGTGGAATCTGCAATCATTTCAACCCATTTTGTCTAGCTTGGCCCCACTCGTCCATGTCCATCATTCGAGTGGAAATGGGTTGGGTCGGGTCGGGTCGGTTTGATTAGAGGATGGTTGATGATCAAAACAGATAGAAAATCTTCAACCTACAACCCTACTCATTTATAAATAAATTGAAAATACAAGTCCAAACTCAGCCTAAAAGAAATCCCTGTAATACCATAACAAGCCTGATTGAATAAATAAATAAATAAATTATATTTTACACTCTAGTAAAATATAAGCTTAGGCAATATATATCATAATTCACATATATATATATATATATATATCTTATAGTTGCCGATAAATTAATCAGGTATGACAAAAGGGAGTCTAAACAAAACCCTTTCTTGCTTAAACGACACTAAGGCTCAAACATCTAACCCTAAATGTGCAAATGGGTGTGTTAACGGGTTGGGCCATAAAATTTCACCCTTGTATGTTAACTCATTTAGCAAGGAGGGTGTTTGGTGCTCCTCATTAGGACGAGGTTCTAGATTTAATTTTGATATGGGGGAATCCTCAATAGACGGGTCATCCTCTCACCTCACTAACACCAACAACTAGTGGGCCTATAGAAAAAAATTGAAATTAAGGAGGACAGAATCAAATGCAATTCCTCCTTCACATCTCTCAATGTGGTTGCTTTGAAGGTCTAGATATTTTAACCACATAAAGGATGGTAGGTCCAGCCTAATAATTGGACGATGATGCTATAAAAAAATCAAAGGATCGGTGATCTAGATCTTTGAGAAGAGACAATCGTGAATGTAAACCAATGATTCATGGTCAACTCCCTTAAGCTAAATTCGAGTGATATAAACCTTTGTTAATCATAAATTAGTTTCCATGTTATGTCCGTTTATAGCAATAGTCACTCTTTAATGGAGAGTTAATGTCCTGTAACCGATGCTTTTATGGCTACTGTTACATACAATCTGGCTAAGAATTTTGAACCCTTCTTAACAATCATATTCAATGATTATTACAGCTAATAATTCTAATAGATGCGGTGCGTATAACTACTGAATTTGTTGTAGCTTAGAAGTATATTAACATTTCCTCCTCTAAATATTGACAAACCTAATTTATCCACTAAAGATTAATTACAATGGAGCAAGGAAATGGACCCCACAACCCTAAATTATTTAAATGACCATTGAGACATCTTTGTCACCCCCATAAATGTGAAAATGTGTTGTCCTTTCTCTGTTAGCTTTTAAACAAAATCATGTAGTCCCTTTATTGCTTATTAAAGACTTCTGAGATCTTTTCCACAGATGCATCAACCATCATTTTAATGAAGCTTCCAAGAAGAGTCTTTGTTAGTCTTCTAACAAGCAACCAAAAACTTTTATTTCTTCCTCAATGATGAAATCAAATTGGCATTTCTCTTGTGTAAATTTTGCATAAACTGAAAAAATGCTATTTGATTATAGTTCATTTGATTGATGGGCATTTCTTAGGTGGACCTTAACCCAAAATTTGCACTAATCAGCCGAGTCGGGCATAATTTCGTTGACTGCCTAAAAGCCGAGAATTGATTTGATCGCTTGGATCATACCGATCAAACGGTGACGGATCAATGTATGAAGGGTAGAAATGTGGTTTATACAAATTGTATATTGATATATATTCTACATGGGATCATTACTAATGGAAATAGATGGGAAGATTACATAGAATCCAGGTAGGCCTTGCTTTATTAGAATATTTGATACTTTTAATGAGCTGAAGTGGAGATCTTATCCACTTGGAGACAAGCCTACATGATTTGTGGAAAGCATGTTTAGGTGACTGCTATAGAGGTCAAAAGGTTTTTTAAAAGAGAGTTGTATTGACTTGAAGAAAGGGAAATGTGGAAAGTGCCTTTTGCATGCATATATATATATATATATATATATATATATATATATATGTATGTTTGTATGTATGGGGAGTGTTTTCCTTGGCAGAGATAAAGGGGAGTGTAGTTTGGTGGGGGGGGTGGGTGGGGGGGGGGGGGGGGATGAAGAAATAGGTGGGTAGGTATAGATGGATAGGAATGTTGAAGTATCTCTCCTGTTGTGCATCCCTTTCCTTTAGTTTGACTCAATTGAAGTTATACTCATCTTTTACCTTTACATGAGGGAATGCAACAGGGTTAGGTGCACATGGCTCCAGCCCAAATCCACTTCCTTGTTATGACCATTAATCTCTCTCTCTCTAGTCAAAAGCATTTATGGCAATACCTGCGTACCGTAAGGAAGAAGATACCTCTTATACCAACTCTAAATTCTCGTAGATGGCCAATTAATGACTTCAACTGCCGATCTGTGTATAGGCATGACTCTCCTAATAATAAAAAGGAATGCTATGCCCACTTTTGTTTTTTCATCTATCTTTAAACAAGAAAACAAAAATATATGATAGCTTTATGTAGAGTCCACATTTTTTTTGTCTTCTAATATCGCGACTTCCATGATGAATTGATTAAGACCATATCCAACCTAGCCCAAATACAGCTCCAACCCCCAAACCCAGCCAATCAACATCCATAGTTGTATGCATTATATGAACTATGAACGGAAAGCAACCGACGGGATTCATTCAAAAAATGAAAAAAAAGAAGGAAAATAGACCTAACATTATCCATCTAATAATAAAAGAGTTGTGATGGTATAAACCAGGGTCCCAAAAATTAGGACCATGCTTGGATTACCTTTTCTTCTGGGATACCCAATAATGACTTGTTATTAAAAGCAAATTATTAGTGGAAAGGAAAATGATATTTTCAAACGACTCAAGAGATGTGTATTTATTTTTTTGATTGGGACGTTCGAGACGTGTATTAGTTAGCATTCCTTAATAATTGAGCAAATTTATAAGTGGGTTCTAAATGAACAAGTAGTTATCGGCCTCTCGACTAACCTCTTTTGGGTCGATTCCCGAGATCTTTCCCATAGGGAAATCCTTAGATAAAGACAATCCAACGGATTCCCAGATTTAAAAAAAAAAATCTAAAATCTAAACACTATTGAATTCAAAACCCACATTACATGACTAGCTTGATTTAGATCTTTTTCTTATCCAAAAATCTTAACATTTTTTCTCTCATACGGAAAATTTTGTTTCTATTCAAAGTGATCTTAGCAAGAAAGTGAGCTCCCCCATTCAAAGCTCTAGGAATAAAAATTAACTGAACACTTCTTGTAGATTGCAGAAGATCAATGCTATCTAAAACTGGAGTTTGTGCCTCTACTGCAATTGTGCTTATGGACCCAACTTTGATACCTTCAAGAATCACTTTTGCATCAGATAGGGATTCTCCCATCTATGCTGGAGAATGATAGAAATACTGATTTTAATTGCTTGAGCTTCCGCCAATGTTGATTCCGGTTAGGGTTCAAGGATCTAATTCTTGCATCCTACTCTATACCATCTCATCCTATCATAGAAAGAGAATAGTTACAAACAGAACACAAAGTTTTGTCGAAACTGAAACTAAAATGACTTTTAACGTGGATAATCTCAATCCAATATTAATATCTGATTTTGGCTTGAGTTCATGACTCTCATTATTAACCACATTAAGGCATTTTTACCCCTATATTAATTATCAAACTCACTAAATTAGAGGATAGTTTAATCTTTTCACATGAAACTGTCATTAAATGTAAGAGAGAATAAATATAATTTGAATTTTCTTGTAATTCTTCTTCTCTCTCCTATTTAATGAATTATTTCCTATAAAAATACCGAAATGCTCTTACATTTAATAGAATGGTATTCAATACATAGGGGTAAAAAAGTTTGGTGAATGTTAACAAGTTTACACATTGAGTGAAGATAGCATGCCCCATATTTTAAATGATTAGCAATTCACCTAATTAATATTGATGACAAAGCAGCGATTAGAAAGAAAAGGCCTTGCTTATCTTACATAGAAACTAGACTTAGAGAGGATTATTGCGCCAATGAATTTTCCATATAGTTTTCTTCTTCTTGGGTTAGGCTCTTTCTAAAGGTTTTTTCTTTTCTTTTTTCTGTTGGAGGGAAAATAGGAACACTGAATTGAGAAAAGCTCATTTTTGTATTTTGGAATGCTGCAAAATAATTCTGCAAAATGAGCTTTTTAATTAAATAATTCTCTAGTTTTACTTTATATTTAAGGAAAAAATTCTCTATAAAAATTATTTTTGAGAATTGTTTTTCCCACAACGTTTTCCCTAAAACGAACAAAGCCTTAGGATTTTACACAATAAACACTAGAAGATATCAACCACCTGTAGCTCAGATGGTCCTTGCCATTCTAATGAGGAGTCCATGGGAGGGAATATATCCCTCAGTAATGTAATGTGACACAAGACACCGTCACCGCTAACACCTGAAAAACCCTAGATAAATGATGGCCTGTAAGTTGCACCCCACCAAGAAAAAGAAAAGAAAAAACTCCTGATTAGAAGCTGGTAGAAAATAGTTTACAGATAACATTGCAAGATGAAGTGGGCAAGGCCCAGAGCTTAATTCTGAAAAGCTTCAATTCTGCACAGCTTTACATTATGGCACGACATTAATGAATATACTACAACATAAGAGGATGAACAAGAAATAGATTCCTGAATACTTAATGGGTTACGTTCTTATTACTAGGGGGGCTATTTCTTAAGAGGCTTCAACTCCATCCATATCATTTGTGAAATTTTCTGTAATGTAATTTGCATGTATTTCACAAAATCAATACTTAGCATATACTGTGTTGGTCTCAGGAGCCTACTGCTTTAATTTGAGCCCAGCCTAACTTAGAGTCTGTTAGTGAACTTCCCAACCAAAGCCCAGCCCATTGTTCAATGAATCCTAATTCCTACCATAAATTTCAGGTTCGGTCAGTCGAGTTAGAGCCGAACCCAACCTATCACACCTAGCTTACACAAATTTATTATTTTGGACTCATTGGTGTCGTCATTAATCTTGGCTAAATGTATCCAAATCATCTCAGTCGACCCTTTCTTTAGTATCATCTGTTGGAGTTACCTTTAATTCGTATTACAGACTCCATATAAAAGAAGGCATTGGTGATGATCTCCTAACACTGCAATTTGATGATGACCATTGGTACAGGAATAGTATTAGACATCTATGTTATTTTGTTGCATGTCAGAAAGATGTGATGTTAATCCACCCATATTATATCCTTCTTTTCCCAGGTAAGACATTCTCTTCAGCTCGAGAAAAATCTTTAAAATGCTGATTTACCAGAGAACAGTTCCAAGTAAAATTTTCATTCATGCTCAGACAACAGGCTAGGAGAGAATTCCCAGAAAAATGAAATCGATCAAAACCCTAATCAGACAAAAAATATATATATTGCAAAGGGAAAATAGAAAACAGACCACAGGGTCCTCTTCCAAACTGACCACCCACTGTGTTCAAATTTGATTGGTGTGGTCAGCTTGGAAGAGGACCTTGGGGTCTTCTAATCAGAATTGAAAAAAATCGAAATGCAGATCTTAGAAACTCACCACCGGGATTAAAATTACAACCACGCCACCACCACCACCAAGATTCTCAGCTGGGAATACCGAATACCCATCTCATTTTTCAGCATGAAAAATAAGTGCCACATCCACCACAAGTTCCCAAAGATTCGGCAACATTCTCTAATCCCATCATTACATCAATTTCTATCAATTTCCCCCTATCTGCTGTACCATCTATGGCTGTGTAGCCTATGTTCAATCCCTTCAACCAGAGATCATAGTCCACAGGGTATGGGGTCCCACAAAGGCTATCCACGTAATCAGCAAACGCTTTCAAGAGAGCTGAAACCTCAGCAAGCTGCTGCTGAATTAAAACACCTGCCCCAGCATCTATCCCTCCACTGCAGCGCAGATTCAATGGATTCCAGTTGCTGCAATCCACCCCCCCCAAGACAAAATAGAGTAGATAAATGGGGCTCTCAGAATCAATGTCAAACACAGCTTCCCCTATTGAAGCGCATGAGTTGAGAACTGCAAGTTTACTTCTGGGTTGTCTTTATCTTCCAGAACTGCATGCCTCCAAGATATAGGCACATATAATATAAGAATCTGGTTTTTGCACCATGGGTGTTGACAACACGTATTATGTTCTCGGAATAGAGGTCTCCATTCTGGATTTTGGCCATTGTTGCACCTCTCAGAGCTGTAAAGCGGTCATGGCAGCAGTGTAGTGCCTCTTCACATGAAAATGGGCCATCCCGAGCAACAATGGATGACAGTGGCTCACCAACGGGTGATGTCACAAGCATGCATGATCACATCGACCCCCTGGGCTCTGCTTCTTGCAAGGACAGAATGCAAATTTCGACCAGAGGCAATGATTTCTGGCAAATACTTGCTTGAGATTCCCTGCTGCTTCAAGATGTTCAGTACTTTAGTCTGCCTCTGTACTTGGTACCACAGACTCATATCTTCCCAAGATGGTTGAAGCCTAGATGGATGAATTTCCACATATACAGCCAACAAGTCACCAGGATATTCTAGAGAAACTAAACTTGTAAATTGCTCACAGTTTTTTCTTATCAAAGCTGCTCCAGAGAGCCCTCCAAGCCTACCCCTCGGTATTTCCCTTTCTGCAGTATAGAACTTGGATCCAGGATGATGGGGACAAGATACGAAGAATGGCAGTGGTCCATTTTTGTGCCAGGATGTACGCCCCAAGCCATCCACGGTAGCGTGAAGGAAATCTTTCAGGGAAAGATACTCATCTTCTTTCAGACCATCAGAAGCATAGTGTGAGTAAGGCATACGGAAGAGTTGTTCAAATAAGACCCCCTCTGCATAATCAAGTTTGTGCAGTTCGTCAATCAGAAAGGGAATCTGAACCATTGCTTCCTATTGGCAGAATCAATACATGCCTTCTCCATCATCCAATCTTCAAGACCTTGTGTAAATGATTCAAGGTCAACAACTTTCCTTGCATAGTCTTTTAGCCCCTTGGAAGACTTTTCTAGTGGTAGGATGAACTTGCTTGAAGTTGAACTTCTGGACTTTCTATCCGGGGAGACACCTGCATTGCATAGAATTCATAATTATCGACAATGATAGTATATATGTGATGTAGCCCAGGCCCCAGGGGTAGTTAAGGTTTAGTTGATTCCCAAACTAGAAGCAACTAACTTTCAATTTTAACCTCCATGAATCTAGAGTTCAAAAGTGCAAAAAATAAAATCTTAAATTAATCAATTCCAATATTCAAACTCAATCCCCCTCTTTAAAGTACCGAATCAATTCCAAAATTCTCAATTTCTATCAAAGACCAAAATATCCAAAATAGGTATTTGTCAATTGATCAGTCCTGGGTTAGAACCAAAAATCAACATGAATACTCCAAGTAAGGTCCAAAACACATGTCCGAAATCAACTCTAGGCACAAGAGTTTCAAAAATTGATCTATATTGACAGTCATAGATTTTGGTTATAAGGGAAAATTGCTCTCTCTTGAAAAGTCAGAAATAGAACTAGCTAATAATTCAATAAGATAAACTAGTAGGCAGTGATAAACCAAACTAGTTTGTATAAAAGGCGAAGTAAAATTACCTCGATTGATGGATGAAGCGAAGAACAATGAATATTGTTCTACGAGAAATCAAAGACCTCTTCCTAAGGATAATAAGATATAAACTGCTCTTCTAATTCAGCAGTAGAAAGCTTGGAGAGAATTCTCTACAGAAATTTCTTTAATAATAATCTTCTTTTTTTCTCAATGAGCAACATGCCTATTTATAAGGAAAGAAAGCTAAAAGTCCTAATTAGAAACAAACTAGAATAAAGAAACTACTAATCCTAATAGCCACCGTTTAAAACATCAACAAATTTCCTAATGTTTCCAAAATGCTTCTATTTCCTAGGTACCGACACAAAATCTCCACGTGACATCAAAATTCCAGTATTTTTCAACACATTTCCTATTGTTTCCTACGAAACTCTTCCTTTCCATGGGTACCGGCATAAAACCTACTTATGTGGTTTACAAAAGTTCATTTTTGTTTGAAAATGTGCATTCAGATGTATGAGGACTCTTTCACTCTATCCTTGTTTGGATATCTGTATTTGATTTCGTTTATTGCTGATTATTGTTATTGCACTTGGTTGTACCTGTTGAAAACTCGAGATGAGGTGCCCAATACCATAAGATATTTTGCTCTAATCATGGTCACAAATACCTTGAGGGATCACTCGGAAAGCAGGACATGGAATTATTCACCAGAAAAGTTGTGTATAATGTATACATGCCACATCAGAATGGAGTGGTAAAACGAAAGAATCGTTACTTGCTTAAGGTTTGCTCGAATCATCAATTTTGACTGTGTCTGACTTCAGTTCATTTGCAAGAGCGCTTTATAAGTAGCTTTTAATGGTGGAGACAATAGTTTATGATAACAAAAATAGTTTAGTAAAAATGAAGAGATAGGTCATTTAGTAAAAAAAATGAAGAGAGAGAGAGAGAGATAGGTCATTTAGTAAAAATAGTTTATGATAACAAACCAGATCTAGATTTCCTAAAAGTTCCATCCAAACTTTGCCCAGGGGTGAGTCCAAATCTTTTTGTTGGAAACCTGAACCATATGATTTGTAAGAAACCTGTCTTACCTTAATTTTGATAGTATGATTTATAATTGATATTTTTGCAGAAGTTGTCATTGATCATGAAGGCAATCCAAAAGGAACTCGAGTTTTTGGTGCGATCACCTGGGAATTGAGACAGTTAAATTTTACTAAATTAGTTTCATTAGCTCCTAAGGTATTATAAGATGAGACCATGATATAGTAGGGTATCTGAAATAGATTCATTAGTAGATTGTGTCTCACGCATATACCTTTAATAATTCATATTTAAAAATGCATAAATAAAAAAATAAAATAAAAAGAGTATGATTTCAGAATCCAGTTAAAAAAAACTTGCATGTGTAAAGCCCGAGACTTCTATCAAGCAGGTTCAATCTACCAATTCTATGCCATATTAAGGCAAATGACATATAACTAGGGCAAGGACAGACACTTAACTCCTAAGAAATTAAGGAAGAAAGATGTAAGAATAGAAGAACAATACAGAAAATACAACATAAGCACTGATTCAAAATTATACATGCTCTTCCTGATAAAAGGCATATGAGTCGAATAGCATTACTAGAAGAATGTAGATGCTCAAATGTAGAAGAATAGGGAAAAAGTAAAAATTGAGGGGCACAAACACTAATTTCAACATGTATACTGACATAGTTCTAGAAGTACCATAAAGACATCATTTGGTACAGCGTTTCTGTTTTCCCAATAGTCAACGATGCTATCCTTTTCTTCTCAAGTAAAATTATGCTGTCCTCCCATGATGTAATCTAACAGCTCTCCCGGGAAAATAAAAAAAGAGGCAGTGCATCTAAATAGCACGTCAGCAAACGAATAGAAGAACAACACAGGAAAATGTAAAACATTTTGGGGGTCATTAACACTAGTTTTTGACATCTATACCCATATAATTGTGGGAGTAACATAGAGTTAGCATTTGGCATGACGTTTCAGTTTTCTCCAACATACAAAGATGCTGTCTCTTCTTCTCAATTAAAAGTATGCAATCATGAGTCATGACGTGTTGATGTATCATCTAACTTAAAATATCGATGTGTATCCCTCAGGATAAAGACATATCCTTATTGCAAGGAACTGATAAGATATGCAAAGGGAAGTTTAAAATATCCTACGTGTTGCGGTGTACCTTCAAGTATCAGAGTGCATTAGTCTGTATCGAGTTATACATCAGGATCAATGTGGTTAAGTTCAAGAGCTTGTCTTGGTGCAATTAATTTTCTTTCAACCATAGTTGCCAAGAGTTGGTATGGGCAGGGGTGGAGTCAGGGGTGTAGTTGCCCACAAAGAAGAATACTAGACGAGTCACAAGACTACTTGAATATGAAGGACACTAATGACAAAGCATAAGATACACGTCTTGAATATGCAAGACACTAATGAAAAAGCATAAGATATACGTCAGTGAGCATGATTAAGAGGTCAGGAAATGCATAAGGTCTACGTTCTTGTTGATCATTCACCATATGTTGTGATGATAGTTAAGAAAATATAAACAATAGATTAGGTGATGATTACCATGTTTATAACAGGTTCTCTCTATCTATCTCTTTCTATCTATCTATTTATCTCTTTCTATCTATTTATCTATCTAGTTAAGGTTAGTGGGTTAGTAAAGCATTACCTTATTTTTGATAAATGTGGATAAACCAGAAGGATGCGATACCATTAGGTCCATTACAAAAGCAACCTTGGCAACTAAATGAAATATCTATAAGGATATATTTCATCACAGAAAAAACATATGGTGGCCCCCGATATGTGCACATGAGCCCACCAACTCATTAATTTAGCCAATCAGCTGGAGGACCACAGTTTTGATAGGTCCTCCTAGGAGACCTCCCCAACCCGTCCCTTACAAAAATTCTTGTAATATTAGATAAAGACAACTAGGGGTGATAAGGATGCTGATGGAAATATATGCAACTAAAAAAGAAAGACCTTCATATCATCCTGAAATGCATGGATGAAGACCTTATAATTCTAAAGCAATCTCAACCACTCATCTAGGTTCGCATATGGGACTCAATAAAGCCATTTGAATGAGTCACAATTTCCAATCAGAAGACCTAAAGTTGAAATGCAAAAAAGATCTAAAGAAATGTCTAGGAAGGATCCACTTGAGGGTCATGGAACATGCTGAAATTCTAACTCTCGTAATCCAAAAGTTCTAATCAATTCCAGGACATCAAGTTTCATCAAACATGAACATTCCAATCACACTCACACATACCCATACCTTAAAAAGTTTCTAATCATACCTCTAGTATAGAAACAGGTCGCTTGTTATATGGATAAACAATGATTGGCTGGTGATCTTGTATAAGTATTAGGATCACAGAACAAAATAAGAAACAACCTTCCATTCATCAACTTATGGTGATAATTATGACTAACCATCAAAGATTCTCCACCAAGAGTAAATCATCAATTTCTGTTGGAAACATGCTACATAACAGTGCTATCAAAAGTTTCAAGATATAGAGTCAACTTCCAGTAGTTGCAATGTAAAAAAATGTACAAATCATTCCAATGAAAACAAAGACTTTCAATAATGCTAGGTCACGTGCACCTAGAAGGTAAAAATTCTCATTGTATCACATCTTGAGCAATTAATGGAAAATTAAGTAACAAACAACTCTAATCAACAGAAGTATTTATATCGTGGTAGATCTTTAATTAACTGATCAAGACAATGAAGCACCAAGAAAAATGACGATAAAAAATGGATGAAATCGATTATTCAAAATGGAAATTCCAAAAGCAAACAAGATACGTTACTCATTCAGGCAAAAATGGATCTCCGGTCTATCCCAAGCATAGGTTGACGTTGCAAAGCCAGCCATGACCGGTCAACCTGCAACAAAAGGACCCTAATAACTGTAAATAAATTCTATATAATCACCATAGGCCAAATTTACAAAACGTAAACTATCATAATCCATGCTCATTAGGAGTGTAACATTAACACCTGGTAAGAATCCAATAAAAGGAAACATATGCAGCTAGTCCTTGGCTCGAAGGCTTTGGAACACCCTCCATTACCCCTAAAAAAAAGATTGGCCATGTTTACCTTTCTGTTCTAATTAAAGACATGCAGTATAGATTAATAGGGAGTATAATAACAATCAAATAGTCTCGTTGAAAAAAACTCCATTTATCATTTAGGTGAAGAATAATAACCATACCTGAGCATGTGGAGTTACACATAATACATAAACTAGAGGCTGTTTATTAAATGAATACTCATGAGAAATTCTTTGAAGGATGAATATATCAGATAACGAGAAAATTCTGGAATATAGAATCACTCAGGGAGAACAGAAAGGAAAACATAGGAATATATAAATGTCAAAAATCAAATGCACAAATTATAATCTGAAAACAAACCACCCATTTCGTCTGTAGTATATTAACAAACCTACATTAAAATCTATAATGTATGCAAACAACACAAAGTAATCTACAGCAATTAGATATAAGGAAGTGCCCAATTAAAATACATTAAATGTACTGCCTCTTGATTGTACAAGATCCCAACTGAGGAAAATAAAAGGAAAGGGAACTAGAAAAGGAACAAAAAAGTGAAGTATATGAATTACCCATGTGAAATCAATTTAAGCAAGGTGCTCAAATATAAAAGAAATCAATTTAAGCAAGGTGTCCACCTGTTCTACTGCTCCCTATCTCCGCGTGACAAGTTTCAGCCCAACAAAGAATATTAAATGTCAGAGATACAGAAAAATCAAGTATATATTCAAGAACTATGAAAAATGGAATTTACTCCTTTACTGAAGTCCATAACCCATGTCCATTGTAAGGAATTAACCCGAATGAACTATGGCTTGATAGGGGTAATAACCTTTCTTCCAAGCATTGATTTCAAATCTAGTGTAATTAAACTTTACTACACATCACCTAATTGTTGGAATAGAATAAGAAGTAAAGGATGCTTCACTTATAGGTTTGAAAAGCCCATTTCAAAAATCTACAAATTAGAGCTAATTCACTTATTTCTAAAGGGTGCTTCCCACTAGTTAGAAAAATTCCATTGTTCAAGCAAATATTAGTGACATATGCTTTGACCATTGAGATCTCTCTCGACCCAACAAAGAGTCTGTCTCCCATAAAGGAGTACTTCCAAGGGTGTTCTGCAACCCACTGCACTACAAAAGTACCCCACTCCAGATTTATCCGTTTCAAGGCCTCGTTCATACAATAGATACATTGGCGGTTAAAAACCATGTTCATGCACCTCATTTGGTAGATTTCCCCAAAGAAATTGATGTCTAATATCATTCTTCTACAAATCAAAAGAAAAATCCTAACATAGAACAAATCTAATCCATGACCTATTTGGTATTGAGTGCGGAACAACAACCAACTTAAGTATGGATTAGTTAACATTCTTAGATAATGTATCCATCTAACCTGCCATGCCAAACAAAAGCAATGGATAAACACTTCACAAATATTGTAAAGTCTACAAAGTCACTGGTTGTTATCAAACCATTGATACGTAACATATATTCTCCTAAAACTGAAAACCAAAAGGCCAAAAAATGGTTTATGATGGAGGATCCAAGAACAAAACATATTAGACTGTGACAAGAAACGGTGGGGATCAACATCAACTTTGGCTACTTGAAGCCTCCAGAGGTGCAAAGCCTGTCAGTTAGAGATGGTCCAAATAAATCAAAATGATAAAATCTATGTAATCCGGTTTGTAATCAAAGAGAACCAGATAGACAGAGAGAGAGATGGTCCTATTGTACCAAACAGATAGGCAATTTCCCCTGTTTCTTCTCCTTTCTTTTTCTATTTCTACTAATTGTTCTTCCCTTTCTCCTCTATATTGAATTGATCTTCATCAAATCTGTCTTTTTCTCAAACAATAGTCTTAATAAAAATTTTTTTGATAAGCAGCCAATTAATTGAATACTTGCAAATGAATCCAGTAAAGTTCTTTCATAAAATTTAGTGATACCCAAATTTAAAAAATCTGGTGTTTCTATGTTGTACACTTGAAGAAAAAAGATATTTTTGAGAAATTTTCTGAATGCAGCACTAATTTAAACACCAGAGAAGAGAAGAAATCAAGAAAATCAAATCAACGGTTACTTCAAATGAATTGAAAAGTGACGGTTGAAAGAACTCACCCTGAAAACCATTAAAGAAACTCTTCACATCATCGTCATCATTTCCTTCTGAAAATCCCCGAAAAGATGATGATGTGAAGAATTTCCTGAAAGGTTTTCAATCGTGTACACCAAATGCTGCCGGATGACAATGGTTTTCAATTTTGACAAGAGAATGTCTGAAACGCTTCCGCCATGGAGTGAGCTCCAAGTCTCTGAAACTGTGGTTTTAAAGAAGTGCAATTACCCGCAGCTTTCTGTTGATCCGAATCCTATTGTAGATCCGTCCGATCGGGTTTGGATCTACAATAATCTAATTAATTATATATAATTGTACTGCAGTTCTAATCATAATTTTTTATTTTTTTAATTAAAATATATTTTCGGATTTATAGGATTCATAATCTCATCGAATTCAGATTTAGCCAGATCCGATCCATTTACAGTCCTACCAAGCTCGCCACATGTCTTCTTTGACATTTATTAACCCCGGTTAAGATTCACTCATCTTTAAAGTTAAATAATCGAACTTTAGTTTTTAGAAAAAAATATTTAAAAAAATTAAACACATGAGTAAGTGAATGGTAAGCAAAGTTATTTTTTTCCAAAAAAATAAGATTAGATTATTTAACTTTAGGGATAAGTGAATCTTAACCCCAGTTAATGGATGGCAAAGAGAATATGTAGCAAACTTGGAAGATGTGCGTGTACCACCCAACAGAGTGTGCAATGCATGCTATCGCTCCCCTAGTTAAAGACCTGCCCATACGTCATGCAAACACTGGTGCGAGAGCTAATTCTGGGCATTCGCCAAAGAGAATCTGTTGCCGAGCTCCACGCCTCCTTAAAACTGGCATAAGTGCCCCTTTTAACGGACCATATATTCTGTTTTCTTCCTTGTGGCCATAGGAATTGAAGGCCAGGATTAAAATTTTTTAACCTAGATTAAAAAAAATCGATTTTTTTTGGCTAAAAATTAAGGATAGGTAGGTGAACCCTAGGGGTAGGTGAATCTTAACCATAGTTAAGGGAAGTCAATATAGATATGTTGCAACGACAGGGGCATAACTAGACTCCAAGGAATCCTGTTACAACTTGAGAGAATTTCAAGTCTAAAAAAATTACAAGAAACGCCGCTAGAGCCAAAGAAAAGACAATGTTTTTTAATATAAGGTTAGGTTGCAACCCGACAAGTATGATTAGTATATGTTCTAAGTTAACTAAGTAGATATCCAAAACCATCATGTCTTGGGACTTGATCCCGGATATATCGAGTGATGGTATAAATCCCTACCAGTTGGGTTGATGGTTGGTTTAGGGCTGCTCAAAGCCTGATCGGCCCGTTGGTGCGGCTCAGCTCGGCCCGATTTGGCCCAAGATTGGCCCGAATTTTAGGCTCGAACGGGCCAAGCCAAGCCTAAAAAAAAGCTCGAAAATTCAATCAAGCCGAGCTCGGGCCAACCCCTGTGCGGCTCGGCCCGACTCGAAGCCTGGCTCGATTGAGGTTCGGTTTGGCTCGAACTCAGCTCGGCTCGGCTCGAATATTATTAAAAAAATAAAATAAAAATAAAAATATTATTTATATATATCATTATTATATATATAAATAATATAAAATATTATTATTAAAAAAAAAGGATTCAAGTCGAGCTCGAGCCAAGCCAAGCCCAACTCGAGCTTCAATCAATTTGGGCCGAGCTGAGCTTCGAGCCATGATTTTGAATTCGGGTCAAGTTCGGGCCGCACTTTCAAGCTCAATTTCAGGCCGAGCTGGGCTTCGGGCCTCGATCAAATTCATTCAAGCCGAGCTGGGCATGGCCAAGCCCGGCTCGAATACAGCCCTTGCAAAGAGTCACAATCGGTTCAGGTTTGAACTTAAGAGGACCTTTGAAGTTCAACACACTACAAGAAATGTACCGGTTAGCGACGGAAAATATTTCTGTATCAAATACATCACTTTTAGAGACAGAAATTATTTCCGTCGCTACTGTTCCATTTTTAACATTAAAAAACCATCAGAGACAAAAATATTTCCGTGTCTAATAGTAAAAGACCATTAGTGACGGAATATTTCCGTCTTTGATGATTATTTTGTCATTTATTTTAAAAAAAAAAAAATTTACTATTAGAGACGGAAATATTTCTGTCTCTAATAGTAAAATACCATTAGAAACGGAATATTTCCATCTCTAAACATGCGAAATGAATTTGCGAATACTCACCCCATTTTTTTCATTTTCCCTCCTTTTTTCCTTTTTACCGCTCTTAAGCTTCCATTAATGGCGGACCTGAAGTTGCAGACTTTAAAACTTACACCAAGAACCTCAGCATCTTCTCAACCTTCCGCCCGGAAATTCCCAAAGTTCTCCATGATGCGCTGATGAGATCTTCCTGCTCATGATCTTCCTGTTCGTGTATCCCTCAACGATATTTGAATTTGGAGCAAATTCTTTCTTGTAAGTTTTTTTTTCATCTTTCATGTTTCAATTTTGATTTCCCTTGGTGTTTGTCTAACATATCTTTCCTTTGATTCTTGTGAAATTATGGTTTTTTTTTTTTTTTTGTAGGTTTTTCTGATGAAAAAATAAAACCTAAGGATCAAGGTTCTAATTTGAAAAAAATGGTTCAAATTATAGAGAATCCAGATCTATTTGTGTTGGAAGATTTAAGGAAGTTGCTTAAGAATCAAGGTTCTAATTTGATGGAGGAGTATGTGGTTGGGGTTCGATCCAAATCGCCATCAAGAAATCCCTCGCTACCTCCATCTTCTCCGATCATCCTTTCCGGCAACTAATTTTTTTTTGTTTTAAATAATTAGTTTTAGAGACAGAAATATTTTTATCTCTAAAAGTATTTACTTTTAGAGACGGAAATAATCCGTCTCTAATTCTCTAAACCATTAGCCACGGAAGCATCTGTCATGGAATAGCAACGGACGATATTTCCGTCTCTAATACTCTTTGGTAACAGAAATCGATTATTAGAGACGGAAATGTTCCGTCACTATTTTGTATATTTCTTGTAGTGACACCATTGCACCAAGTGTCCCATTTTGACAAGAGAATGTCTAAAACGCTTCCGCCATAAGGTGCTTTTGCAAAGAGTCAGAATCGGTTCAGGTTTGATAATTATGACTAACCATTATATATATATAATGGTTGGTTGTCATAACAATAGTTTTCAATTTTGACAAGAGAATGTCTAAAACGCTTCCGCCATGGAAATGGCCTGATAATGAGCTCCAAGTCTCTGAAACTTGTTTTAAAGAAGTGTAATTACCCATTGTCGGGTGTCGTGAGCTCCACGGCAATGGATTCTATCTCTCTGGCACCACCTTTCTGTTGATCCGAATCTGGATCCGAATCCTATTATAGATCCGTCCGATTGAGTTTGGATCTATAATAATCTAATTCGATTAAAATCCAATCTGATTATATATATATACTAGTAAAAATGCACGTGCGTTGCACATATAATATATTAAGTAATTTTAATCTGTAAATTTTTTTACAAACAATAGAATAGAAAATAAAATAGCTATTTAAGATGAGTGATATCATGAAATTTTTTAAAAGTAGGATACATTTAAGAAGACAATAACAGAACTTAAAGTGTGTATAATCAACAACATATTACTAATTTATAATTAAACAAAATTGATGTCACTTTGGTGACATATACACGCGATCCTTTTAATTCAGTTGCCTCCTTGTAAATGAGTGCCTTTATTTAAATATTTAACATTTTTTTAATACCTTAATTTATGTAATTTATCAGGGTGTAATTAATTTGATTTCAATTATTTTCTTAGTTGTAATTTTACTCTTTTATAAAAGAGTTTAATTAATTAGTTATCAATTATTTTCTTAAATTTTAATTAATTCTTTGTTAAGTAATACAACTATTTAAGATTTCAATTATTTTCTAATCTATAATATTTTTAAGAGATTATTTTACATATTCGGAAAAGTATTGAAATTATTTAAATATTTATGGCATCTACACATGTATAAATTTATTTAAATAAATAAATAGTATATTTAGAGGTTTTCATTTTTAAAACTACTTAAATATTTCTTAATAGAATGCATTTAATATTTTAAGTATCTCTTATTTAGATTACTTTTGTAATTTTTTATTTTCTTTAATTTTAATTAAATCTTATTTGAATAATTTTACAATTTTTTAATACCCTAATTTTTGTAAAATATAAGAGTGTAATTGATTTGTTGTTGGTTATTTTCTTAATTGTAATTTTACTATTTTTAAAAAAGGTTTAATTAATTAGCTATCAATTATTTTCTTAATTTTTCAAATTAATTCTTAGTTATGTAATAAAATTATTTAAGATTTCAATTATTTTGTAATCTATAATTTTTTTTAAGAGGTTACTTTACATATTCGAAAAATATTGAAAATAATTCAGTTATATGTAGTAATTTATATAAATATTTATGATGTTTACAAGCATATAAATTTATTTAAATACATAAATAGTCTATTTAGAGGTATATTTTCATAAAATAGACCCAATAATTAGATTTTAGATGAAAATTTGGGTTCTAGTAGTATCGGACACACGCCCATGGGGACACCCAGATGTTTGCAGGCACATTGAGGTCATAATTACAGTTAAATTTGCAGTTCCCGCGTGGCACGTGCAGATTAGTGTGTGTAATTCACGTAAGATTTTGCACGTGACATGTAGATGGCGTTACCGGTTCTCATCTTCGGGTTCAATTTGGTTATTTTAAATTAGGGAAGTGATTTAAAACTCTCGATTGTAGGTACTATCAAGAGGCAAAGCCACACGATTGAGAATCCAAATTGGGGCCCACCATTTAAAGAATGTGCAATTTTGTCACCGTCAGATTTTTAAACAGGCTATCGAGAATTTTCTATCAATTTCATTTAAATTAACCTGTTTCTTTTTAAGAGTTGCTCTGGTCTAAATTAAATGTCTTAACGGATTTGGATTTTCGGATCAAAACCGGATCCGTTACTATCCATCTTCTCTACCCGTTTTTTGTTTTTTTTTTCTTGGAGAAATTGACGCCCAGCTGTCACCGTTCTGGTCGAGAGGGGTGCTGTTAGAACCAAATTTGGACGGAGATTCCATCTGTTCAATCCAAAGCTTCGGCACATCACGTATTCCGGTGATATCGCCGGAAAACTCAATTTGATTTCTTTATTCGGGATGTCAACTGTAGGCCCCCTTCTCGGTCATCGTTTCAGTTGAGAGGGGTGCTGCTAGAGCCTAAATTGGACGGAGAATCCATCTAACGCATCTAAATCTCCGGTAGGCCACATTTTCCGGCGATATCGCCAGAAAACTCAAAAAAAAAAAAAATTTCTTCGTTTTAACAGAGTTTTTTTTCTTTTCTTTTAACAACATCTTTTTAATAGATCCAGAATTGTTTTTAAAGCACAGAAATAATCTTCAAGAACATAGAGTAAAATCTTCAAGAACATATAAATTTGAAATAAAAAATGACTTAACCGTTTGAACTTTGAAGGAAGATTTTCAACAATCTTCAAGAACAAAAACTATTACTGAAGCTGGATCTTCAAGAACCGAAGGAATAGAGGCTAATTTTTTTTTTTCTTCAAGAACCGAAAGAATACATATTGAATATATTTTCTTCAGAAAACCTATATCAGAAGTTCTTCTGGAGCTCGAAAGTGTTTTTGTATATCCTCCTTGAATATAATAAAGAACCTATATTTCTATCTGATTCTTCACAAGCACAAGTCTAAATGCAATTCGGGTCTCTTGAGTTTTCTGGATTGTTTTGGTAGCAATTGCTTACTGTTTGAGTTGCTTTTCTTTGTATATATAATGAGGGAAGATACCTTCGATACAAGGAGATCTTGAGATATACAGTTATACAATAGATGAGAAGATTCTCAATTGAAAGAAATTTAAACTATATAGGAAACTATCCTTGGATAGATATCTTACGATGTCGGTCCATGATTTGTTTTCCTAATAGTAGCATGTAGGACTCCAACATCTCTTGACTAATAGAGTCCTTCTCGATAACAACACATATACTTTGTATATACTTTGGCCAATTATATTTGCACTAATAAAAATTTGATTATAATTTAACATTTTTATTAAATAAAGGTATTTATGTCCAAGTAAAGTTTAGATTACTCCTTATATATATATATATAAAACTGTGTTGCAGTACTAATCATAATTTTTTATTTTTTTAATTAAAATATATTTTCTGATCTATAGGATTCTTAATCTCATCGAATTCGGATTTAGCCAGATCCAATCCAAATCCGATCCGTTTACAGTCTTACCAAGCTTGCCACATGTCCTCTTTGACATTTATTAATTGTGGTTAAGATTCACTCATCCTTAAAGTTAAATAATCGAACTTTAGTTTTTAGAAAAAAATTAACCACATGAGTAAGTGAATGATAAGCAAGGTAAATTTTTTAAAAAAATTCCCAAAAAATAAGATTAGATTATTTAACTAGGGATAAGTGAATCTTAACCCCGGTTAATGGATGCCAAAGAGGATATATGGCAAACTTGGAAGTTGTGTGTACCACCCAACAGAGTGTGCAATGCATGCTATCACTACCCTACTTAAAGGCTTGCCGTCATGCAAACACTGGTGCCCGAGAGCTAATTTTGGGCATCCGCCAGAGAGAATCTGTTGCTGGGCTCCATGCCTCCTTAAAACTGGCTTAAGTGCCCCTTTTAATGGAACCATATATTTTGTTTTCTTCTCTTCTGTTTTCTTCCTTGTGACCATAGGAATTGAAGGTCAGGATTAAAATTTTTTAATCCAGATTAAAAAATTTTGATTCTTTTTTAGCTAAAAACTAAGGATAGGTAGGTGAACCCTAGGGGTAGGTGAATCCTAACCACAGTTAAAGGAAGTCAATATAGACATGTTGCAACGACTGGGGAATAACTAGACTCCAAGAAGTCCTGTTATAACTTTAGAGAATTTCAAGTCTAAAAAAATTACAAGAAATGCCGCTAGAGCTAAAGAAAGACTGTTTTTTTTAATATAAGGCTAGGCTACAACCCGACAAGTATGATTAGTATTTGTTCTAAGTTAACTAAGTAGATATCCAAAACCATCATGTCCCTGGGACTTGATCTCGGATATATCGAGTGATGGCTAAATCCCTACCAGTTGGGTTGACGGTTGGTTGTCCTAAGTAGATATTCAACACCATTGCACCAATTGTCCCATTCCATGGTCGAGTGGGTTCGATACAAAATTCTCTACCCAATTTTTAGGTGGGGGATTTTCGATCCCCCCAACAAGGGAAGCTTTCCTCTGCTGATGTGGCAAGCAAGAGATCGGAGTCAACTCATTGTTGTTGTAGGTAAGTTAGTGGGATGTCGCTTCTCAAGAATCTCATCTCCCATAATCGCTTTTCAGGAAGCTCACTTTTGTCCCATTTTAATTAGTGGTCAAAGAGGGCTATGTACTTGGGACGTGGTAGGAAACCTAATTCCATAGCCTAAGATTTGGATCTTGAGCAAATATCATTGGACTGGAACCTAATGCTGCTTCTTTACAAATATCTCATGCAAAATAAAATCTAAGGTATGTCTGTCTATACTAATATAATAGAAATAAAGCACTTATATCTCATTTCTCACTTGACCAAATTTTTTCTAGTAGATGCTTGAGTATTATACTTGGGCATAGCCCCCTTTACCTGACACGTGAACACTGAAAGCAGAGCGTTATTAGGATTTTCTGGTAGTAGAGGCACAAATGTTTGGTGGAAAATAGTAGCAATTATTTATGGTTTTTGTATAGAAAGATTAGGCTGGTCCGAAAAATTCTGGGTGTAGGAGAATGTGGGCTCGGGCCCCCCATTTTTTTTCTTAAAAGATTAAATTCTTGGGCCCTTTCATCCATACATTTTGTACATATCTTATGAGTATTGTTTCTTCTTATTTACTTATGGGGCAGCCGTCTCTTTGCCGCATGATTATGTTAGTTAAATAATTAAATGAAATTGTATAAAAGATCTATTTTGTTTTCAAAAGTTCAAGAGATAGTTGTCCCCTGCCCCCATAGCTATGCCATATTAAATAATATAGTATAATTTTTTTTTGGGGGGCAGGGGAACAATTATCCCATTGTCGCATGATTATGCCCAATTAAATACTTAAACAACTTAGTATAAAAAATTACAAGCCCGGATCCTATCCAATTGCGATTGGGACAGTTCAATCACATTCACATACCCCTTTTTAACTTTGGTTAAGAACTTTTAACCCTTAGGGTTAATTTTTTTCTAAAAATAAAGGTTAGATTGTTGAACCATAAGGGTTAGTGAATCTTAACCATAGTTAATGGGGGTTAAAAGAGACATGTGTTGACTTGTGGGTGTGATTGAATTTGGGGAGAGTTCAATCACGATTGAATATGATCCCAACTCAACTTTTTTTTAAAAAAAGTTTAGGGAGAGCTACCCCTATTCCCATGGCTATGCCCTAAAATTTCAGAAAAAAATAGTTCAATAGTTCAGTTGGGGCACGTGCCCCCACAGGCCCCCACTTGGCTCTGCCCCTAACTGAAAGGAAACATCACAAGCAATTAAAAAAATGTGATGATTAACAAAAAGTATTAATGAAAAGTGATGACAAAATTGTTTGCGTGTCGGCAAAGAGGCCATGCCCGAGAAGAATACTCGGTCATATGCTAGATTGCCTTCTTGCTTTTGGTTTCCTAAGAATTTTTTTGAGTCTTGCTTCCCCACTTCTCGTTTCACTTCTTATCCCAGTAACTATGGAATAACCTAAAAAGGATTATAAGTTACAAATTAATTAAACATAATTTATAATTATACTCAATATTTAAAATATTGAAGTATTTTTAGCTAATTAAAAGTCTATTTTTTTTACTTTTCTTATAATACCATTGATTACAATTAATTAAAATTCTCTAATTAATACCTTGAGCGAGTGTTATCTAGAGAACTAGCTAATAACAGCACACCAAGGTTGGCCAAGTTTTTTTTTGTGGTGAATGGTCATAGGGAAATTCTTCCACCTAAGTTCGTTATTAAAATCAAATAATTCTAGGTAAAAAAATTATAGTTATAAGATAATGCCCACTAGACCACAGAGGAGACTTCCATGCTTGAAATGTATATGGAGGTGTGCCTATAGCCATTAGTCCATTCTTTTGTATAAGGAAGTGCTAGTTCCAATCGTGTCAACCACTGTTCACCCGGAAAAAAATAGTCACACTTTTGGACTGGAACCATAAAAAACTGTTGACGGCTGTTAGTGAGGAATTTGAGTTTACAAATTCTTTATCAGTACACTTAAACTGGGTGAGTTGTCAATTTGAAGAACTTTTCGTCACATTAGAGCATTCCAAAACACTAAAATTTGCAAAAACCAGTCTCCAGCTGTCATGACCCAAAATTCCACCTAGGAGTTATGAGACTCTGGTGTCGTGACTAACATACAAACCATCCTGTGAAGAAAGCATACAAGGCATTGCAAATAGCGAACCTGAAAATTTCTTATAACATTAATTATATTCCAAGTACAAGAGTCAACTAAAACTGAAATATAAAATTACATATTTACATATGCTGATAACTCAGGTTACCTAACCAAAGTTTAACAAAACCCAACATGATAACCCAAAATACATGTCACTCTCTCTCTCAAAACGCAACCATAAGGCCACATGTCGAGGCCCCTATCATCTGCATACTAATCCCCAGCAAGCTCTTACTGGACCCTTGGATCCGGAGCACGATCATCCCACCTGAAACTTACCGAAATAATAGTTCGGCTGAGTATTGAATACTCAACGTATACAAACTACCAACTAACCATGTTAGAATACATTAATATGCCATACATGATACAGTTCATCATAACATATACATAATCAGAGTGCGAAGTTAAAGACATAACAAATGCATAATCTTGAAAATCATACTTTAAGTTCATGCTTTAACAAAACGTATTTCAAATATCTTGTGAGTTCCTTATGCATCTTATGAGATTCTTAGCTTATGAGATCATTCATTTCACTTATCTTGTACTTACTTTGAAACAGATGCTAGTACTCGTACCTGGTCATAGTATATTAGCATCCTTTCATGCTTTACATTTCTTATTTCTTTTCTTGTGAGCTTGCATTTCCTTTCTTATGGATTTTATTTTCATTCCTTACAATTTATTTCTCATTTCTTATAAACATTTTTTATGATCATTTTTCTTATGAGTCGATTGGTACTTATGAGTTCCTTATAAATCTTATTAGTCTTGTGAGACTTATGAGTTCCTTATGAGCATCAAGCTTCACTTATCTCATTTGGCTAGCACCCGAACAATGAGATGGATAGACATGCCTAGCATTCTTCATTTTCATTAACTAGTACCCGAATTATGAAATGGACGGACATATTAGCATCTTTACTTTTCTTTACTAGTACCCGAACTATGAAATGAACGGACATACTAGCATCTTTACTTTTCTTAACTAGTACCCGAACTATGAAATAGACGGACATACTAACATCTTTACTTTTCTTAACTAGTACCCGAACTATGAAATAGACGGACAAACTAGCATCTTTACTTTCATTAACTAGTACCCGAAATATGAAATGAACAGACATACTAGCATATTTACTTTCATTGACTTGTACTCGAACTATGAAATGGACAAACATATTAGCTTCTTATGAATTTTCCTTTGAAAAACCTTTCTTCTGATTCTTAAAATACATGCTTATGAGAAAGCATCGGTCATGTAAAACATAGAGTGCGTGGAGTGCTTGTGAGCATAACAATATACTTAGGAAAACTTAAACATCCCATACATGTTCATACAAGGCATATTAATATCCTAGTATACTTGGAAAAATCCTAAAAACATGAAACATCTTCCTTCATGGCATTACATCGTAATAATCTTGCCCATTAAGCCTATTTCATCAACATCATGTCCACATCACATTTTCTTTAAAGATAATAAACCCAAAAATAGATTTATCATTGACCTTGAGAAATCCCCCAATTTAAAACCCTTATTGCTAGGTTGAATCCTAGCAAGATTAGAGAATATGTGTATTTACTTATGAAATTACAACAAGCTAGTTAATAGAGTGTAGCTACCTTCTAAGACAAAAACCCACTTTGGTTGAAGCTTGAGAATTGCCTTGGATGCATGATCCAAGATTGAGAAGGCTTGAGGAAGAAGATCAAGCCTTGAGGAAGCTTGATGATGCTTGTAGAAGCTAACTCCAAGCTTCAACGACAAAACAGAAGGTAGATCCGAGGAAGGAAGATCCGAGCTTGGAGATGAAGATCCAAGCTTCTAGGGCAAGAAATCGAGCTCCTCCTTGATCTTAAATGAAAACCTCTTTTGGAAAACCTAGCTCTCTCTCTTTTCCTCTCAAAATATGTTTCTCAAAGTGTTAAAATCCTTAATCCCACAAAAATTAGGTATTTATAGGGTTTAGGGTTGTCAAAATCACACTTGTACCCTTTAAAAGCTTCTTTTCGTGATCCCCGCATATAGGCATCGATGTTTGGGTTCCAGACGTCGATGTATGGGAATTTCGAGCATTCTGTTCGTCCCAAACATCGACGTCTCCATGGCCTTCTGGTGCACACGTTGACGTCTGGGTGCTCTGACTGTGTTGAGTTTTTCTAGCTTTGGTATTTCGACCATAACTTTTGACTCGTTTATCGGATTTTGACGATTCAACTTGTGTTGGACTCATCATTCAACGTAGAACAATTTTGTGTCTAATGGATAAATCCTAATGCTGATTTATTAATGGCCTAAATGGGCTCTAAAGCAGACTGGTCTTAGGATGAATTACAGCAGATCAGAATTTCAGCTAAACAAACTTCGGAAATCTAACATTTAACCTAATTTCAACTAAAAATCTGAAAAAAGGATGACATGGATATCGAAGAGGGTTTCGATATCTTTCTAATGGCTCAAGAATCACTCGATTCCGATCAGCCATGACAAAATTAAGGCTCCCTAAAGTTAAGGTTATGTCAAGACATCCCTCATCTTTTCAACTTTGATCATACTTTGATCACTTAGAGTGTTTCACACTCTTGTTTTAACGCCCTGAAGCTATTCATAAAGGTCCTTAGGATCCTGAACATGTACCCTAACACACTAGGGTCATTCAAGAACCCTCATTTCATCTCCCCACACTAAATCATAATTATAACAAGGCCTTTAGGCCTTTACAAGATTGGTGCCAATGACACTATTCACACTACAGTACTACAAAGTTTCGGGGTTCTACAAAATTAATACCATAACACTCATTCTAAAATGAGATACCTCATTCCCATTTAAACCAACACCAAGGTCACATGGAAGACCTTGGTCCATGAATGGAGATTGTTGGAGGACTTGTCCAACATTGAAGCAAACATCAGTATTGGCACATCAGGAGCCTTAATGGCTAACATCACAGTTAGGCCAATGTTATTGGACAAGATCAAGGATCTTCAAGCCACAGATGAAGAACTATGAGAATATTTCAGCAAGATGATTAACAAGGGCAACAAAGACTTCAATATGAAGGGTGAAGGAATACTTTTATTTGATGGAAGAATGTGTGTTCCAGCTAATGAGGATTTGAGAAGAGAAATTCTCGATGAAACACATAAGTAAAAATATACCGTTCATCCCGGAAGCACCAAAATGTACCAAAACTTGAAGAAGTATTTCTGGTGGAGAAATATGAAAAGAAATGTGACAGCATATGTGTCTAAGTGTTTGGTTTGCCAACAAGTATAGGCCGAACACCAAAGAGCAGTAGGACTCCTTCAGTTGCTCCCTATTCCGGAATGGAAATGGGAAAACATCTCGATGGATTTTATTGTGGGTTTGCCAAGGATTGCGAAATTTTTTGGTGCAATATGGGTTGTAGTTGATCGATTGACCAAGTCAGCCCACTTTCTACCATATTGCACTACATTTAACTCAAACAAGCTGGCAGAGCTGTATATAAAAGAAGTGGTTCATTTGCATGGAGTGCCGGTTAGTATTGTGTCAGTTAGAGATCTGAGATTTACTTCGAGATTTTGGAAAAGCTTTCAACAAGCTATGGGTTCTCGATTGGATTTCAGCACAACCTTTCATCCTCAAACTGATAGACAAACTGAAAGGGTGAATCTGATAATTGAAGATATGCTACGGTCATGCATGTTAGACTTCAAGAGTAGTTGGGATGATCACTTGTCATTGGTAGAGTTTGCATACAACAACAGTTATCAGGCAAGCATTCAAATGACACCTTTTGAGGCACTTTATGGTAGGAGTTGTCTTTCACCTCTATGTTAGGATGAACTGGGTGAAAGAAAGATATTGGGTCCTGAAATCATTGAGAAAATATTAAATAGGATTCAGTTGATCAGAGATATGTTGAAGACTGCACAAAGTCAGCAAAAGAGTTATGCTGATACTCGCCGATGGGATTTGGAATTTCAGATTGGAGACCAAGTGTTTGTGAAGATTTTTCCAACATAAGGAGTGATGAGATTTGGTAAAAGGGGAAAACTCAATCCAAGATATGTGGGCCCCTTTGAAATCATCACAAAGGTAGGAGAATTCGCTTATAGGGTTGTTTTACCTCCTCACATGGCGGCTATCTATAATGTGTTTCATATTTTCATGTTGAGAAAATACATTCCAGATCCATTTCATATGATTGATCTATAACCATTAGAGATTTGAGAGGATTTGACTCTAATTGAGCAATCGACTCAAATTCTGGATCGAAAGTGTAGAGCCCCGAAACTTTTGCCCATGTATTGGAACTTGTGCCAAGGCTTTAAGCCTTTGTAATTTTCCATTTTCTATGAAATGAGAATTTGAAACTCTTGTGTTGTCTTAATTAATTATTAAGATAATGTATTATAGCATTAAAAATGTCTTAGGAATGTTCATGGGTGTCAAAATGGAAGTGATAAAGGTCGAAGGATGAAAAAAAAAAAAAAAACAAACAAAACGCGAATTCTCGCGAGGGCAACTTGGGGATTTCACCCTAGCCCTATCTAAAAGCCTTCCTGAGGGTTGAAACCCCATTTTCGACTGAGAGAGAGAGATTGAGAGAGAAATAGGGTTTCCAAGAGAGGGTTCTCATTCTTGAGTGGGAGATTGAACATGGGGTGACCTAGATCATCCCCAAATCTAAGGTAAGGCAGCACCTCCATGCACCCCCTCCAAGTAAAGCAGCACCTCCACACACCCCCTCCAAACTCGGCAGCACCTCCACGCACCTCCTCTAAGCAAGGCAGCACCTCCACGCACCTCCTCCAAGCTCGGTAGCAACTCCATGCACGATTTTGAGGATTTTCCCTCATCTATTGAAGGTCGGTTTCCCTATTTCTCCAACTGGTCACGTTCTCTCCTCTTCCTTATTATGTTTTCTCTATTTTCCCTAAATTTTTACATGATATCAGAGGGATTTCGTGAATGGATGATGGACTTGGGCGATGGATGCCATGGATGGTTGAGATGTGATGAGAAAATGGGAGGGGAATTGTACACATAATAAGTACACCTGATATGTGGGATGAAATGAGCTTTACTCACTTTCTGGATCAACATGATTGTGGATTTACTCACTTTCTAGAATTGCATGTTGTAGGTTTACTTGCTTCAATTGATTGTTGTCTTGAAATGCTATGTTCATCTAATTCATAAGCTGAATTGTACATGATCCAGAATTGCATGCTTGTAGAATTACTTGCCTTTAATTAATTGTTGCCTTGAAATGTTATGTTCATTTATTTAATATGCTGAATTGTACATAATCCACGAGCATGACATGTAGATCATGAATTAGGGTTTTCAAGCATGAACACCGAATTTTGATTTCAAGAAAGACAAGAATAAAATGACTCGATTCATGAACACCATGACAAGGTAAAACGTAAGGGTTGGTAAAAGAAAAAAAAAGTAGGGTATATCATTGGGTATGTCTCACCTCATTTTTCACAAGGACAAGCAAGATGTTAGTGCACTTCCAAGCATGGATGTTGTTAGCCTTAAGGTTACAACCATATGACCCTCAATTAGTTTTAATGATGATATAAATAATGAAATGAATCTTGTAATACTAATATCTTCCATGAGCAATTTATTTTACAGCATTTATGAATTAGAAAAGGGATTTCAAGCATATTCAAGATCTTTCATTGAATAGACCAAGTCAAGACATGATAAAAATTCCAAATCAAAGCTTCAAAAAGATGTTCAACTATCAACAAAAAGAATTTTGGAAGATTGCCTAGAAGACACTGCTACTGAAGACCATTGAAGCAGATCATCTCCATCAAGGTCTTAGTCTAGGTAGTAAGTGTGGTCTGTCTACGATTTCTTGTAAAAATCCTCAACTGGTTGATTTGGTGAAAAAGCTCAAAATACCTTAGATTGACCATAGGTCCCTTGAACAAATATTAAAAAATGACTAAGGACCTTAAAACATGTTCATAATACTCATAAAGGTTAAGAACAAAACCTTGGAATCAAATTATATCTTAAAGGTTTGAAAATGGATTCTGCAAATAAAATTAGCCTATCCAGTTGATCAGATAGGCCATCTAGCCGATTAGGTAGACCATCCAGTCGATCAGGTAAGCCCTGTGATCGACTGGATAGAACAAATTTTTTCAAAATTTATCTGCATGTGTTGATCATGTTGGTTCTCTTTGCTAATCCATCTTAAATCTTTCAAAACACCAATATGAGTTGTTAATCATGTTTCACTAACATAATTAAAGACTTTGGAATTCGTGCAAATCATTAAAGTTAAAGAAAAAGCCTTGACAATGAGAAAAACCAAGAACTGGAAGTTTTTTGGTCTATTCAGCCGATCAGGAGGACCATCCAGTCGATTAGATGGTCCATCCAGCCGATCACTCCCACCTCTAATCGACTGGATAGAACAAAACTCTCCAAAGCGTGTTTTTATGATCCAGCCGATTAGGAAACTGATCCAGGCGATCAGGCAACCATCCAGTCGATTAGGAGGCTCCTCTAATCGACTAGATAGTTCAGAAAAATTCTGATAAACCGTTTTTTATTGCCAACGGCTATATTTATAACGGGAATTTCGCATTTAATGATCATCAAACGGTAATACATTTCAGATCACTATAAATATAAGTGATCTTTGAATGATCCAACAACAATAACACTCACTCCTACACTGTTATATTGAAAATCACTCTCTTGAGCATAAAAATCTCAAATATGCAAAACGATACTCTGTTTTTCTCTCTGAGCTAAAATCCAATCTTCCACTTGAGAGATTTTATAGAGCTTGTTATTTCATTCATATCTAACTCTTAAAGGAGTTTATCTTTCGGATCTAAGATCCAAAATCTGTTATCATCATCCAAGAACCTGCGTGTTCTGTGAAGTTGTTGCTTCGTGTAAACCAGAGAGGGTTGTGCTCTGGGTGCTGTACGGTTCACCTCAACCATAAGAGAGGTTGTAAAGGGTTTAGAATTCACCAGATTAAGAAGTCTGTGTAGTCATGGACTGTAGTGGAATCCTCCAAGCTAGTGTTGCTTGAGGCGGGGAGTAGGCTGGGTCTGCCGAACCTCGAAAACAACTCTGTGTTTGCACTCCTTTACTCTTTCTCCTTTTTCTTGTGCATTTAAATTATTTTATCTAGTTTGTGCTTAGTTGCATTCCTTTTAGCTTTTATTTTCTGCATTTAAAAGGAATAATTTTTTATTTTTCCATTGACTCTATTCACCCCCCTCTAGGATCCATATCTGGGCAACAAGTGGTATCGGAGCCTGTAACTCTTAGCTGATCTAAAAAATCTTAGAGTTTAAAGATCTTAATGGCAAATAATAGTTTTTCAGCTGGCCTAGGAGATGGACAATCCACAACTAGACCACTCTTATTTAATGGAGAACACTATAATTATTGGAAGACCAGAATGATGTATTATCTTCAATCCTTAGATTATCAATGCTGGAAGGTAATCATCAACGGTCCCCATCTTCCTTGCAAGACCATTAATGATGTTAGAGTTCCTAAGGTTGAGGAAGAATGTGATGAAAATGATATTAAATTTATCCAGATAAATGCTAAAGCTATTAGCAACCTCTATTGTGCCCTTAGTCCCCAAGAGTTCAACCGTGTTTCTAGCTGTGATTCAGCCAAAGAGATTTGGGATAAACTACAGGTTACATATGAGGGAACTAATCAAGTAAAAGATGAGAAAATAAATATATTAGTTCATAAATATGAACTGTTCAAAATGGAGAAGGATGAGTCCATTGTTGATATGTTTACACGTTTTACTAACATTACTAATGGTTTAAAATCTCTTGGTAAATCATATACAAATACATAAACAATAAGGAAGATACTAAGATCTCTGCCAAAGGACTGGTCTCCAAAGGTAATGGCCATTCAAAAAGCCAAAGACCTCACTAAGCTAACAATGGATGAGCTGCTGGTTCATTGATGACTCATGAAGTCATTATGAAGGAGCATCAATCAGATGAACCTAGACCGAAAAGAGGACTGATACTAAAGCCTCTTAAATTATTGAGAGTGAGGAAGAAGAGGAAAGTGAAGAAGATGAAGACTTCTCACTAATGGTCAGGAAGTTCAAAATATTCCTAAAACATAAGAAGAACTTCAAGAAGAGGTCATTCAAGAAGGAATTCTCCAAAGAAATAGCTAAGGGAGAATCAGGCAAGAAGGATCCGATCACCTGCTTTGAATGCAAAAAACCAGGCTATATCAGATCGGAGTGTCCTCAACTTGCCAAGAGCAAGAAATACAAGAAGAGAGCCATGAAGGTCACTTGGGATGACTTAGAAGAAAGCAACTCTGAAGCATCAAGTGATGAAGAAACAACCAATCTATGCCTCATGGAACTCGACAATGATGAGGTAAACCCTTCCCCCATTGACTCTCTTTCCTATGATGATATAAGAGAAGCTTTTGATGATTTATATTATGAATTTACAAAACTTGCTTCTAAAAATAAGTCTCTTAAAAAGGAAAATCTTTTGCTTCTCACATCACAAGAAAACCTTCAAATGGAAATTGAAGAATTGAAGATGAAAGAAAAATCATCTCCAATTCACACTTGCAATTGTGATGAGAATGAGGCAAAAATTAAGGATTTAACTGAAATTGCCTTTAAACTTTCAACTGGAGAAAAGAATTTACTAGAATTTTGGGACAACAAACTTGTGTTTTTAGAAAAGCTGGTTTGGGGTATAACCCTTTGTCAAAACAAAAAGACTATCAAAAATTCTTTTCAAAACCCCCTAGTAGTTCAACTACACCTTCAACTGCCTTTTATAATTTCAATAAAAAGATTGTAGTTAGGAAAGTTCGGGTTCCAAAAGAGACTTCCACTCCCAAAACTAAGGAGGACCCAAGATGATTTGGGTACCAAAGAAAGTTACTTGAACTTATCTTATAGTTACGCTTCAAGTCAAATTCCTCTAAAACAGTATGGTTTTTGGATAGTGGCTTCTCGAGGCACATGAGTGGGAACAAAGATCTATTCATTTCTATCTCTCCCAAGGATGGAGGGCATGTGACCTTCGGGGACAACTCGAAGGGTAAGATCATTGGCATCAGAAATGCTGGTAAGAATTCTTCTACTCTAATTGAAAATGTTTCATTAGTTTAAAGACTTAAACATAATCTAATTAGTATAAGCCAACTTTTGCGATAAATGTTTAAATGTTTATTTTAAATCAAATCTATGCATGATTAATGATAAGGATCATGTTAATACCTTGTTTATTGCTCATAGAAATCAGAATGTTTATACTCTTGAATTTGATGATTTAATTGCTCAAAACATGATGTGTATATCCGCTGTTAAGGAAGCCAGTTGGCTGTGGCATAGATGTTTAGGTCATGTTAGTATGGAATTGCTTTCTAAACTATTTAAAAATGACTTAGTAAAGGGTCTCCCAAAGATCACTTTTAAAAAAGATAAAATATGTGATGCATACCAACTTGGAAAACAAATAAAATCCTCATTTAAGAATAAAAAATTTATCTCAACCTCTAGGCCCTTAGAACTTCTTCATATGGACCTATTTGGACCCAATGAAGTAGTTAGCCTAAGTGGTAAAACATATACCTTTGTGATTGTTGATGATTATTCTAGATATACTTGAGTATTATTTTTATCACACAAAACTGAAGCACCTAATCTATTTAAGAAATTCTTTAATAGAGTACAAAATGAAAAAGGATACACGATTAACAACATAAGAAGTGATAGATGTGGTGAATTCAAAAATAAGGAGCTTGAGCTTTATTGTGAAGAAAATGGTTTTAACCATAACTTCTCAGCTCCAAGAATTCTTCAACAAAATGAAGTTGTTGAAAGGAAGAATAGATCTCTTCAAGAGATGGCTAGAACAATGCTAAATGAGCATAAACTTCCTAATTATTTTTGGACTGAAGCTATCAATATCTCTTGTTATGTTATTAATAGGGTATAATAATAAGAAAGAAATTAATAAAAATCCTTATGAACTTTAGAAAGGAAGATCCCTTAATATTGGTTACTTTAAAGTGTTTGGATGTAAATGTTTTATTTTAAATGACAAACACCATTTAAAGAAATTTGATCCTAAAGCTAATGAAGGAATCTTCCTAGGCTACTCTAATAATAGCAACGCTTATAGAGTTTATAATAAAAAATCTTTAAATGTTAAAGAATTAATACATGTAGTCTTTGATGAAACTAATCCATTTGAAAAGACTAACCCAATTGAAGAAGATGAAGATACACATGTTGATAAAATTTCTAAAGGAATATCTAATGTTGAACTAACTAATCAAGAAAAAGAGCAACAAGAATCAAATGACACTTTTTATGAAAATCTTGTTGAAAATGAAGATGAAGAAGAATTGATATTGAGGAATCAATCAAATTACCTAAAGCTTGGAAATCAAATAAAGATCATCCTAAAAACCTAATTCTTGGTGACTTAAAAAAGGGAGTTAGAACAAGAAGAAATATATGTAATAATCTAGCTTTCCTTTATCAAATTGAATTTAAAAATGCCTTTGAAGCCATTGAAGATGAATCTTGGGGTATTGCAATGCAAGAAGAACTTAACTAATTTGAAAGAAACCAAGTATGAGATTTAGTACCTAGACCAAAAGATAAATCTGTTATTGGTACTAAATGGGTATTTAGAAATAAAAATGATGAATCCGAAAATATAATTAAAAACAAAGCTAAGTTGGTATCTTAAGATTACAACCAAGAAGAGTGGATAGATTATGAGGAAACCTTTGTCCCGGTTGCTAGACTTGAAGCCATTAGAATGGTACTTGCTTTTGCAAGTCATAAAGACTTTAAGCTATTTCAAATGAATGTAAAAAGTGTATTTCTAAATGGATTTATTTCTGAAGAAGTCTATAAAGAGCAACCTCCTTGCTTTGAAAACCATAATCTACCTAATCATGTGTTTAAATTGACAAAAACTTTATACGGATTAAAACAGGCTCCTAGAGTTTGGTATGAAAGACTAAGTAACTTTTTGATTGATAATGAGTTTATAAGAGGAAAACTTGATACAACTTTGTTTGTGAAAAAAAAATCACAGGATATGCTAATAGTTCAAATATATGTTGATGATATTATGTTTGGTTCCACCAATGAATGTTTATGTAATGAGTTTGCTAATATTATGCAAAAAGAATTTGAAATGAGCATGATAGGAGAATTGACATTCTTTCTTGGACTTCAAATAAAGCAAATTAAGCAAGGAACCTTTATAAATCAAAGCAAATATACTAAAGAACTTCTTAAGAAATTTGTTATGGAAAACACTAAAATAAGGAATACACCTATGAATCCATCAATCAAACTAGATAAAGATAAAAATGGTAAAAGTGTTGATGAAAAGAAGTATAGAGGCATGATTGGAAGTCTGCTGTACCTAACTGCTAGCAGACCTGACATAATGTTCAGTGTATGCTTATGTGCTAGATTCCAATCTTGTTCAAAAGAATCTCACCTAACTATTGTTAAAAGAATCTTTAGATACTTGTTAGGTTCAACTGATCTAAGACTTTGGTATCCTAAGAATACATCTTTAGAATTAATAAGCTACTCAGATGTTGACTTTGCCGGATGTAAAATTGATAGAAAGGGTACTAGTGACACTTATCATTTCCTAGGGTATTCCCTTGTTTCATGGTTTAGTAAGAAACATAATTCTGTAGCTTTGTCCACAACTGAGGTTGAATACATAGCTGCTGGAAGCTGTTGTGCCCAAAATCTCTATATGAAACAACTCTTGGAAGATTATAAATTGTTCTATTCTAACATTTCAATTAAATGTGACAATACTAGTGCCATTTGTATGACTAAAAATCCTATTCAACACTCAAGAACTAAACATATAGAAATAAGATATCATTTCATTAGGGATCATGTACAGAATGAGGATGTTGTGTTGGAGTTTGTAGATACAAACAACCAACTTGCTGATATATTCCCAAAACCCCTTCAACATGAAAGGTTTAGTACCTTGAGAAGAGAATTAGGCTTAAGTAAGCTATCTGAAATTTTATAATCTCAAAATGTTCAAAATCTCAGCTTAAAACATGAAAGAATTTACCTTAAAGGTAAAAACTTAATAATCTGCAAAAATTAGTAAAAATTGCTAAAATATATTTTCTTTTGATAAAAAATGATTTATGTTGGTTTGCAATGATTAATTGATGTTTTGAATTGAATATGTTATGATCATTGTATAGAAAATTGGTTTTTGATGAAATCTACAAATTTTCAAATTTTTTCTTCTATCCAGTTGATCACCCTAGTGATCTAATCAACTGGATGATGGATCCAGCCGATCAGACAGAGTCTCTAATTGACTGGATAGTGTTAAAATGAATGTTATGTTGAATTTCTTTAATTTTTGTGTTTTTCTTCTATCCAGCTGATCATTTGACTGTCCTAATCGATTAGATGGACAATCCACCCAATTAGACCATTCATGTAATCGACTGGATAGTGAAAAATGTTAAAAATCTCTTTTTTAAAACCCGAAATCCCCAAATTCCCATTCACTTTAAACATTTCATATTCACTATTCCCTTCCATCTCTTCCCTCCAAAAACAAATTTCACTCCATTTCTCATCTCTAAACCCTAAAATCTCATTAAATCCTTCTGTAATCCACTCTTTTTCACTCCTTATTTAAGATGGTGAGGACGAAGAACACAGAAGAAGGCTCTAGCCCTAAAAGACAGGGAAGATCAGAGAAAGCCCCTATTGAGATTGAAGAAGCTCCAACCTCATGTTGACCAGAAAGGCTACCAAAAAGTACAGAGACATCATTCATTCTAGACCCATCGTCTATGGTAAGATCTTAAGACTCTTCTGTTCTTTCTGAGTGAGGCCAAGGTCACATCTGCGAGCTCTTTAAAGCTCTAGGATGACTCCAACTCCTTCAATTCAAGGAACCAATGTTTCCTGAATTAGTTAAACTTTTATACTCTCATCTTCACTTCAGTCCCTCCACCAACACATTCACCTCCTTTGTCTGTGGCAAGGACATTACCTTGTCTATAGAAATTCTCACTTCCAGTCTTTCTATCCCTGTTGGAAGCATAGAGATGTTTGCTTCCAAAGATTGACCAAATTATCCTGGATTTGAGCCAATTGAAGCTCTCAATCTCATCTTTACTAAAGAAATCACCCAAGTTTCTATACCCACTCTTTACAGTTTGACTTTGGATACCAGACTAGTTCATCACATCATCTCCTATAACATTTTACCTAGAAAAGGTAGTAGAAATTACCTTTCATATTTTGATGTCTTTCTTCTCTGGTGTGTTTTGATCACCAAACCCCTTGATCTCTGCTACTCATTTTTCACAATATGGTAGAGTGTGTTCCCAAAAAGAATGCTTGTCTTCCATATGGACAACTTCTTACCAAAATTTTCAAACACTTTGAACTTTCTTTTGACTCCACCCTTGAAGTAATTCAACCTGCACACTATGATATCTACAGCTCAAATACATTGGTTAGAATGGGATATCAGTGGAATCGGAAACTCCAGAAATGGTTTCCAAAAAATTCTGGCACTCAGCCTTTCTCCTCCTCTACTCAGCCCTCTTCATCAGCTGATCCTACACCTCCTCTTGCTCCTTCTATTTCTGATCCTCCTACTGATCCACCTCTTGATCAGTCCCTCCTTTCTCCATCTCCTGCTAGAGCAGCTTTCTCTCCTCCCTCTTCTCCTCTCAGAGCCCCCACTCCTCATTTTGAGGTTGGTGGTTCTTCTGCTCAACCCGAGCACCCATTCAGACTCTCTCTTTCTGATGATGCTCTCAACCTCCTATTGGGCAAAGTAGACTCCATTAACATTGGAATGATTGGCTTTCAAGCTGAAGTCAAAGAAAGGTTGGAGAACCAAGAGGCCCAGGCCACTAGATTGTAGATAGAGATCAGAGACAGAATAGCCTATTTAGAGGGATCCTCTGCAGACTTCAAAAGTGAAATAAGAGAGAGAATATCCTCCCTAGAAGCCTCCATTGCTGCTGTGCATGAAGACTTGAAGGAGAGAGTTGATGCAGCCTACTCATTCCTAGGGACTGTCAATATGGATACTTCAGTCACTAAGAACAGAGTGGATATAGTGACATCCTTGCTCCATAGGCTGGAAGGAGATCAAATGGAGAAGCTTATAAAATTGGATAAAGTGACAAAAGTGATTCAAGGCCAAATGGACTCTTCAGCACTTCAATTGAAGACTCATGGGCAGCTGCTCCTGGATATGGCTGAACATGATTCTTTGTCAGCCACCATTACCCTTAGAGTCACTATTGAGCTGAAAAAGATTAATAACTTCCTAGTCAGTTTGGGTTCTGGAGCCCCTTCCTCTCTGCCCTCTACTTCAGCTCCTTCCCTCTCAAAAGGCAAGAGGCCAATGAAGCAAACACCTTCCAGAAGGGGTCAACCCAAGGATGATCCTATCATCTCCCTTCTCTCTTCTGATGAAGACTCAGCTCAGTTCTCATCTACTGACTCTCCTGATGACCCCCAAGCTCCTTCCTCCAGTGAAGAAGACCTCAAGACTCCAGCTCCTGAAGATGCAGCTCCTCAAGAAGACATTTTTTCCAAGGTTGCTGATCTTATCAAGAAACAAAAGAAGGATGGGCTGTAGCTTATGTGTTTTCTTGCTCTTTTTTTTTTTTTGGATGTTGACGATGGGGAGAAGACAAATGAAATGAAATGTAGAACTTGAAATATAGAACTTGATTTTTTTTATGACTACTGTGTATGTATGGATGTTTTTTTGAAAACATATGAAATACATAATTTTTTTGCTATCTTACTTGAATTACAATCTCATGGAACTTCTCTTGATTCTTGAAATAAATATAAATTCTATTATGGAACTTTTCTTGGTATTAAATAGAAAATTTCTTAGAATCCATTTTGTGGAAGTTTTCTTGGTTTCAAATTAATAATTTTTTCTTATATGCACTTGCTTAGGGGGAGCTCTCCTCATATCTTTTATAAAAAGTATCTGTTGAGGGTGAGTTTAACCCATTTCATTCCATTATGTGTGTCATCATCAAAAAGGGGGAGATTGTTAGCCTTAAGGTTACAACCATATGACCTTCAATTAGTTTTAATGATGACATAAATAATGAAATGAATCCTGTAATACTAATCTCTTTCATGAGCAATTTGTTTTACAACATTCATGAATTAGAAAAGGGATTTCAAGCATATTCAAGATCTTTCAATGAATGGACCAAGTCAAGACATGATGAAAATTCTAAATCAAAGCTTCAAGAAGATGTTCAACTATCAACAAAAAGAATTTTGGAAGATTGCCTAGAAGACACTACTACTGAAGACCATTGAAGCACAAAGATCATCTCCATCAAGGTCTTAGTCTAGGTAGTAAGTGTGATCTGTCTAGGATTTCTTGTAAAAATCCTCAAGTGGTTGATTTGGCGAAAAAGCTCAAAATACCTTAGATTGACCATAGGTCCCTTGAACAAATATTAAAAAATGACTAAGGACCTTAAAACATGTTCATAATACTCATAAAGGTTAAGAACAAAACCTTGGAATCAAATCATATCTTAAAGGTTTTGAAAATAGATTCTGTAAATAAAATTAGCCTATCCAGTTGATTAGATAGGCCATCCAGCCGATTAGGCAGACCATCCAGTCGATCAGGTAAGCCATGTGATCGACTGGATAGAACAAATTTTTTCAAAATTTGTCTGCATGTGCTGATCGTGTTGGTTCTCTTTGCTAATCCATCTTAAATCTTTCAAAACACCAATATGAGTTGTTAATCATGTTTCACTAACATAATTAAAGACTTTGGAATTCGTGCAAATCATTAAAGTCAAAGAAAAAGCCTTGATAATGAGAAAAACCAAGAACTAGAAGTTTTTTGGTCTATCCAGCCGATCAGATGGACCATCCAGTCGATTAGATGGTCCATCCAGTCGATCACTCCCACCTCTAAACGACTGGATAGAACAAAACTCTCCAAAGCATGTTTTTATGATCTAGCCGATCAGGAAATTGATCCAGGCAATCAGGAACCATCCAGCTGATTAGGAGGCTCCCTAATTGATTGGATAGTTCAGAAATTTTTTGATAAACAGTTCTTTATTGCCAACGGCTATATTTATAACGGGTATTTCGCATTTAATGATCATCAAACGGTAATAAATTTTAGATCACTATAAATATAAGTGATCTTTGAACGATCCAACAACAATAATACTCACTCTTACACTGTTACATTGAAAATCACTCTCTTGAGCTTAAAAATCCCAAATTTGCAAAACGATACTCTGTTTTTCTCTTTGAGCTAAAATCCAATCTTCCACTTGAGAGATTTTATAAAGCTTGTTATTCCATTCATATCTAACTCTTAAAGGAGTTTATCTTTCGGATCTAAGATCCAAAATCTGTTATCATCATCCAAGAACCTGCGTGTTCTATGAAGCTGTTGCTTCATGTAAACTAGAGAGGGTTGTGCTTTGGGTGCTATACGGTTCACCTCAACCAGAAGAGAGGTTGTAAAGGGTTTAGGCTTCACCAGATTAAGAAGTTTGTGCAGTCATGGACTGTAGTGGAATCCTCCAAGCTGGTGTTGCTTCAGGCGGGGAGTAGGCTGGGTCTGCCGAACCTCGAAAACAACTCTGTGTTTGCACTCCTTTATTCTTTCTCCTTCTTCTTGTGCATTTAAATTATTTTATCTAGTTTGTGCTTAGTTGCATTCCTTTTAGCTTTTATTTTCTGCATTTAAAAGGAATAATTTTTTATTTTGCCACTAACCCTATTCACCCCCCCTCTAGGGTCCATATCTGGGCAACACATGTTGCCATGTAGGGTGCTTGCACCTGACTTCAAGTTACTTCTATTGCATTTTCGCTGAAGGGAGTTTATACTCCCAACTTCAAGTAGTTTGAAATGTTTCACTGAAGGGAGTTTACACTCCCGACTTCAAGTCGTTCAAGGGCACTAACATCCCAAGCATGCATGGCAAACAAGCATGTTTAATTTCAAGAAAGCAAGCAAGCATGTGCACACTCATGTCATGACAAGCATACATGCAATTACATCTGCATTCAAGCAAGTTTTTCACAAGAATCCAAACATGACAAGACAAGTTTTCACAAGCACGAAAACTAGTTTTAAAAATTAAGAAAACAAGTCAAGAAAAGAATACGACACCTGACTTCAAGTTACTTCTATTGCATTTTCGCTGAAGGGAGTTTATACTCCCAACTTCAAGTAGTTTGAAATGTTTCACTGAAGGGAGTTTACACTCCCGACTTCAAGTCGTTCAAGGGCACTAACATCCCAAGCATGCATGGCAAACAAGCATGTTTAATTTCAAGAAAGCAAGCAAGCATGTGCACACTCATGTCATGACAAGCATACATGCAATTACATCTGCATTCAAGCAAGTTTTTCACAAGAATCCAAACATGACAAGACAAGTTTTCACAAGCACGAAAACTAGTTTTAAAAATTAAGAAAACAAGTCAAGAAAAGAATACGATGATTTATCGAGGTTTTACCGTTAGTATTCAAGAATGCATAAATATCTACTGCTTATGGCTTTATTATTGTTACGTATTGTTTGTTGATCGGCTTATTGTTCTTATTATGGTCTGCTTCTATGACTTGTTGGTTAGTAGTAAGTACCCACTGAGTGTTTCAATACTCAGCCGTACATTGATGTCGGCAGATGCTAGTGGAGCGACTACTCCTTTTGATATACAGTATGTGCTCCCAGTCCATAGGAGAAAGAAGAGTACGTAGAGGAGATTCTAGCTTGGGAGCCTCATGGTGAGGAGGGGGGAGAAATGGCCTTATCTAAATTATGTTTATTGAACATTGAGATTTGGCAAGGGAGAGATACTTGTATATTTTGCGGTGGGCATGTCCACCCTGTCTTTTGTGTGTTGTACATAACTTGTGATACTTGTTTATATATATATATATATATATATATGTGTGAAATAGATATTTTTCTTCCACTGTGTCATGTATTCGATTCTGTTATTGCATGCTCTGACTTTCTTTTGTAGGATGGTTGTCAAGTCATGTCAGTCTCATCCAAGATTCACTCTAACTCTTAGGGTGAGTTTTGGGGCATGACAGGTTTGGTATCAGAGCCTAGGCCTTAGGTCACTAGGGTCAGGAAGAGAGTCGTATCCCATGTATAGATTAACTCTTAGTCTTGGTCCAAATTGGTGAAGTCCAACTAAGTATGTGTTTAGAAACGCTAGAACACTAAGTGTATTATAAATACTCTGATGGCTTGATGTGATGTATATGATATTACTATACCATAATAGTAATACTTGAACTATTGTGAAGTTTTGAATCTTATAATTTGTGGTTCCAAGTTAGACTCATGTGTGCTATTGTTCTCAGGACACTAGTCATGAGACGTGGCTCGCGGGGTCGTGGATACCACACTCGTGGATCTTCTCCATCTCTATTTGGGGATGAGCAGCTTGACCTCACACAGGTCTTAGGCTCGATAGAAGATACACTGACCATACTGGCAGCCAGGCAGGCTACTCCACTGCCTGCAGCACCTACACCTCCCCTTGCTACTACACCCGTGCCTACTTCGGCACCTCGCTCAGCAGGAGTGGAGGCATTTAGGAGGATGAGGCCTCTTGCATTTCATGGGAGTAGTGATCCACTGGCAGCAAAGTTGTGGATTCGACAGTTAGAGAAGATCTTTTCAGTGTTATCTCCTACTGAGGAGGAGAGAGTGGCATGAGCCACTTTCATGTTGGAAGGAGAAGCAGGTCATTGGTGGAGATCTGTGGAGAGGACTAGGGAGCTGACCAGACAGCCATGGACTTGGGGAGAGTTCATGGATGTATTCTTCAAGAAGTATTTCCTGGTGGGAGCCCGAGAGAAGAAGGAAAGGGAATTCATCACCCTTGAATATGATTTGATGTCGATGGCCGAGTATGAGGCCAAGTTCACAGAGCTTTCACACTTTACGCTTCACATGATTGCCACGGAGGCAATGAAGGCGAGGAGGTTTGAGCAGGACCTCAAGGACTTCATCATAGACAGGGTCTCTGTATTCAGGCACGCCACCTATGCAAAGGTGGTGGATAAGGCCTTGTTAGTTAAGACCAACTTAGAGGCGTTTATGAGGAAGAGGGATTTGGTGAGAGGCCAATCTAGCAATTCAGCACTGCCAGAGAAGAGGGCAAGGACTGCCCCATATCGGTATTCATGGCCAGTGTCACCTCAGAGGCCACCATTTGCGCCACCTGCTCCATGGCATTACATGCCCTAGGCACCAGGCTCCACGTCCATCATTTACTAAGGCTACACGACCTATTCCTCCAGTAGCCCCAGCGTTCACATATGAAATCTGCCCTCTTGTGGCAGAAGGCATCCGGCTGGAGATTGCAGGAAGGCTTCAGGAGGATGCTTTCATTGTGGTCACCAGGGCCACATGATCTAGGAGTGCTTGAGCAGGCACTTGTTAGGCCAGTCTCAGGGGAGTAGGCCCCCAGCTTGACCAACAGCATCCTACCAGGGTCCTCCCAGCCCGCAAGGTCTGCATCGCCACCTCGTCAGGCGAACCAGGGGTGAGTCTTCGCCTTGACAGAGGGAGATGCACGGGCATCAGATGATGTTGTGCAAGGTATGTGTTTAATGCTTATTTAAATTATTGATGATTGTTGTTATGTTTTACTTGCATGTTGTATATTGCATGCTATATATATAATTGTTGCATAGATTGACTTTATCTAGTTATAAATTTCAGGAGCGTTATTAGTCAATGAGTATTTGACTCGGGTGTTGATTGACACCGAGTTGACACATTCATTCGTCTCACCGAGTTTCTCTCGAGGCTTTTTTGCAGAGCCTAGTCAGTTGGAACCGGAGTTGTTCATCTCGACTCCGCTTGGCAAGACTGTTATAGCAAGCAGAGTGTATAGAGGTAGTGTGATTCAAGTTGGGAGCCACGAGCTTGCAATCGATCTTATCATCCTTGGATTTCAAGACTTTGATGTCATTTTGGGGATGGATTGACTAGCTGTTCACCATGGGCATGTGGCTTGCTTTGAGAAGACGGTGCATTTCAAGCCAGTGGAAGGAAAGCCATTCCATTTCAGGGGATTGAGGAGTAGAGCCATCGTCCGTTTTATAGTGTTCAGTCTAGCAAACCTGGAGGTAAAAGACTCATCTACCATTCCGGTGGTGAGTGAGTTCCTGGATGTATTTCCAGAGGAGTTACCTGGGTTGCCTCTAACTAGAGAGATTGAGTTCATGATAGGGCTTGCACCCGACACTGCTCCGATCTCTAGGGCTCCTTATAGGATGGCCTTGATTGAACTCAAGGAGTTAAAGGTGCAGTTGGAAGAACTGCAAAGCCTGAGATTCATTAGATTGAGTGCCTCACCATGGGGTGCCCCAGTGCTATTTGTGAAGAAGAAAGATGACTCAATTCGTATGTGTATTGATTATAGGCAGTTGAACAAGGTCACGGTGAAGAACCGTTATCCATTGCCTAGAATTGATGACTTGTTCGACCAGTTAAAGGGAGCAAGGTATTTCTCCAAGATCGACCTTCGATCCGGCTACCACCAGTTGAGGACCAGGGCGGAAGATGTTCCTAAAACTGCATTCAGGACTCGATATGGGCACTACGAGTTCTTAGTGATGCCTTTCGGTCTCACGAACGTGTCGACAGGCTTTATAAATTTGATGAACCGAGTGTTCCGATCGTACTTGGATTGATGCGTGATTGTGTTCGTCGACGACATCTTGGTGTATTTCCAGACACGGGAAGATTATGCTCGAGACCTCCGCCTTGCTCTGGAGATGTTGAGAGAGCATGGGCTATATGCCAAATTAAGTAATTGTGAATTCTGGCTAGAGAAGGTGGCATTCCTTGGCCACGTCGTATTTACGGAGGGTATCTCAGTTGACCCGTTGAAGATTGAGGTAGTCATGAGTTGGGCGAGGCCTAAGAATGTCACATAGATCAACAGCTTCCTTGGGTTAGCCGGCTATTACCGAAGATTCATAGAATGTTCTCCAGTCTAGTGGCACCACTCACATATTTGACCAGGAAGAATGCCAAGTTTGTGTGGAGTGATAAGTGTGGGGCAAGTTTCAGCGAGTTGAAGAAGCGACTTACTATGGCTCCCGTCCTGGCAGTGCCATCAGGGTGTGGTGGATTCATAGTATATAGTGATGCCTCCCACGTGGGGTTGGGATGTGTGCTCATGTAGCATGGTAAAGTCATTGCCTATGCCTCAAGCCAATTGAAGGAACATGAGAAGAATTATCTCACTCACGATTTGGAACTCGCCTCGATTGTTTTTGCCTTGAAGATTTGGCGGCACTATCTCTATAGGGAGCATTTTGAAGTGTTCACAGACCACAAAAGTTTGAAGTATTTTTTTTCCCAGAAAGAGCTGAATCTGAGGCAAAGAAGATGGGTAGAATTTTTGAAAGACTATGAGTGCTCCATGTAATTTCACCCGGGTAAAGCAAACGTGGTGGCAGATGCTTTGAGTAGGAAGTCACATGGGCTTGTTCCACAGATGATGGTTCGAGAGTGGAAGTTGTTGGAGGATGCCTCCAACCTCAACATCAGTTTCAGTCCTCCTACTCAGGGCCATTGATGGAAAATATCACGGTGAAGCCATGCATCATAGATCTGATACGGGAGTTCCAAGTAGCGGATACCGAGTTGGTTGCTTTCCGTGACAAGGCAGTTAGCAAAGGAAGTAATGAATTCACCATGAACAGTGATGGGGCAATCACATTCAAGGGTAGGCTTTGTGTCCCGACCGATGTAGATCTCCAGAGAGAGATTCTGGATGAAGCCCATTGTTCCAAGTATACAATGCACCCTGGTGGTACGAAGATGTATCGGAACCTCAACGGGCACTTTTGGTGGCGAAAAATGAAAAGGGATGTTGCAAAGTATGTATCTCGGTGCTTGGTGTGTCAGCAAGTAAAGGCAGAGCATATGAGACCGGCAGGTCTATTACAGTCTCTCCCTATTCTCGAGTGAAAATGAGAGCACATGTCCATGGACTTCATTGTTGGCTTGCCATGGACGGCAAGGAACTCTGATGTAATATGGGTTGTGGTGGACTGTTTGACGAAGTTTGCGAATTTCTTGCCTTATCGGACTACGTTCAACTCGAACCAGTTAGCGGCATTGTATCAGATCGGGATCCAAGATTCACATCCAGGTTCTGGAAGAGCTTTCAGAGCGCCATAGGTTCTTGACTAGATTTTAGCACCGCCTTTCATCCCTAGATGGATGGGCAGACCGAGAGGGTGAATCAAATCATCGAGGACATACTTCGGGTATGCATGTTAGATTTCAAGGGCAGCTGAGAAGAGCATTTTCCTTTGGTGGAGTTCGCCTACAATAATAGCTACCAGACGAGCATTCAGATGGCACCATTTGAGGCATTGTATAGGGGAAGCTGCAGGTCTCCTCTCTACTGGGATGAAGTAGGAGAGAGAAAAGTGATGGGTCTTGAGTTGATTGAGCAGAGCACAAATAGGGTCAAGATCATTCGGGATTGGTTGAAAGTTGCCCAAGATCGTTAAAAGAGTTATGCGGACACTCGCCGAAGAGATTTGGAGTTCCAAGTGGGGGACCAAGTCTTTGTGAAGATATCTCCTAGTAAGGGGATCATGAGGTTCAGCAAGAGGAGCAAGTTCAATCCTCGGTATGTTGGGCCGTTTGAAATTATCACTAGAGTTGGTGAAGTTGCGTATCGGGTAGCTCTTCCAACTCATATGGCCTCAATCCACAATGTGTTCTATGTATCGATGCTCCGGAAATACATCTCCGATCCTTCGCACAAGATCGACCATGAGCTGTTGGAAATACTAGAGGATCTCACACTAATAGAGAAGCTGATTCAAGTCTTGGATCAGAGAGATCAAGTATTGCGCAACAAAACAATTCCATTGGTCCTTATTCAATGACAACATCAGGTTAGAGAAGAGGCCACATGGGAGCGCGAGGCCGAAGTCAAAGAAAAATACCTAGTGTTGTTTGCATAGGGTATTATGTATTGCCATGAAAATTTTTGTTGTTGTTGTTTTGTACATGTATGTATCATCCAATTTTTGAGGACAAAATTTTTATAAGGGGGGGAGGATGTAGAGCCCCAAAACTTTTGTCATGTATTGGAACTTGTGCCAAGGCTTTAAGCCTTTGTAATTTTCCATTTTCTATGAAATGAGAATTTGGAACTCTTGTGCTGTCTTAATTAATTATTAAGATGATGTATTATAGCATTAAAAAGGTCTTAGGAATGTTCATGGGTGTCAAAATGGAAGTGAGAAAGGTCAAAGGATAAAAAAAAACACGAATTCTCGCAGGGGCAACTTGGGGATTTCACCCTAGCCCTATCTAAAGGCCATCCCGAGGGTTGAAACCCCATTTTCGACTGAGAGAGAGAGATTGAGAGAGAAAGAGGGTTTCCAAGAGAGGGTTCTCATTCTTGAGTAAGAGATTGAACATGGGGTGACCTAGATCATCCCCAAATCGAAGGCAAGCAGCACCTCCACGCACCCCCTCCAAGCTCGGTAGCACCTCCACGCACCTCCTCCAAGCAAGGCAGCACCTCCACGCACCTCCTCCAAGCTCGGCAACAACTCCACGCACAATTTTGAGGATTTTTCCTCATCTATTGAAGGTCGGTTCCCCTCTTTCTCCAACTGGTCACGTTCTCTCATCTTCTTTATTATGTTTTCTCTATTTTCTTGCTTTTCCCTAAATTTTTACATGATATGAGAGGGATTTCGTGAATGGATGATGGACTTGGGCGATGATGCCATGGATAGTTGAGATGTGATGAGAAAATGGGAGGGGTATTGTACACATAATAAATACACCTGATATGTGGGATGAAATGAGCTTTACTTGCTTTCTGGATCAGCATGATTGTGCGTTTACTCGCTTTCTAGAATTGCTTGCTGTAGGTTTACTTGCTTCAATTAATTGTTGCCTTGAAATGCTATGTTCATCTAATTCATATGCTGAATTGTACATGATCCAGAATTGCATGCTTGTAGAATTACTTGCTTTCAATTAATTGTTGCCTTGAAATGCTATGTTCATTTATTTAATACACTGATTATACATAATCCACGAGCACGACATGTAGATCGTGAATTAGGGTTTTCAAGCATGAACACCAAATTTTGATTTCAAGAAAAACAAGAATAAAATGACTCGATTCACGAACACCATGACAAGGCCAAACGTAAGAGTTGGTTAAAAAAAAGAAGAAGGTAGGGTATATCCTCGGGTATGTCTCACCTCATTTTTCACAAGGACAAGCAAGATGTTAATGCGCCTTTCAAGCATGCATATTTCCATTTAGGGTGCTTGCACCTAACTTCAAGTTACGTCTATTGCATTTTTGCTGAAGGGAGTTTATACTCCTAACTTCAAGTCGTTCAAGGGCACTAACATCCCAAAAATGCATGGCAAGCAAGCACGTTTAATTTCAAGCAAGCAAGCAAGCATGTGCACACTCATGTCATGACAAGCATACATGCAATTGCATCTGCATTCAAGCAAGTTTTTCACAAGAATCCAAACATGACAAGACAAGGGACAAGACAAGTTTTCACAAGCACGAAAACTAGTTTTAAAAATTAAGAAAACAAGTCAAGGCAAGAATACGATGATTTATCGAGGTTTTACCATCAGGATTCAAGCATGCATGAATATCCACTGCTTATGGCTTTATTATTGTTGCGTATTGTTTGTTGTTCGGCTTATGACTTGTTGGTTAGTAGTGAGTACCCGCTGAGTGTTTCAATACTCAGTCGTACATTGATGTCGGCAGGTACTAGTGGAGCGATTGCTCCTTTTGATATATATGCTCTCGGTCTATGGGAGGAAGAGGAGTACGTAGAGGAGATTCTAGCTGGTTAGCCTCATGGTGAGGAGGGGGAGAAATGGTCCTATCTAAATTATGTCAAGTGAACATTGAGATTTGGCAAGGGAGAGATACTTGTATATTTTGTGGTGGACATGTCCACCCTGTCTTTTGTGTGTTGTACATAACTTGGGATACTTGTTTATATATATATATAAAATAGATATTTTGCTTCTGCTGTGTCATGTATTCGCTTCCGCTATTGCATGCTCTGACTCTCTTTTGCAGGATGGTTGTCAAGTCATGTCAGTCTCGTACAAGATTCACTCTAACTCCTAGGGTGGGTTTTGGGGCGTGACAGAAAGGAGCAAGTTTTTCGCACGAAGACTATTCAATTGGTTCTCCTTCGATGGAAACATCATTCTGTTGAGGAAGCCATTTGATAAAGTCAGAGAAAAATATTCTCACCTTTTCATGTAATTTGGTTTATACAAGTCCTTAATTTCGAGGATGAAATTCTAATAAGGAGGGGAGGATGTAGAGACCCAAAACTTGTTTTTCTTGAAACTAGTGCACATTGAATGAAAATATGAAAATTTTGCTTAAAACGTTTCAATTAATGCTAATTGATGTCCAAGAATGTTTAATTGATGTTAATTAATTATTAACTATGTCTAAATATATTTATGTAAAGTTTTAACTAAAGTTATAAGTATTGAATAATCAATGGTTAGAGTTTAAAGCAAAGAAAATGATCAAACTAGGTGAAATTGCCTCTTTCATAAGAGGGGTATTTTAGTTATTTTCCATCAACCAAAATTTATGAAAATTTTAGGGTAGATTCTATATGACCTAAAGTATCTATGGTTCCAATTTCAGGTTAATCCGATAAGAATTGAGTTCTGTACAATTATTCAAATTTCAATGACAAAACTGTAAATGTGGTGAATAGTATCATATGAATAGTGTTTTTAGCAGTTCTAAACACTTTCCAACTCAGTTATTGCTTATATAAGGACCTTAATTTGTGGGTTTTATTCTAAAACTTATTAAAGAGAAAAAGGGAAGAAAAACCTAGGGTTTCTCAAGGAGTTCTCATTAGAGAAGAAGAGAGAGTTTGAAGATCTCATCTAAGGCAATTCTCAGGCGAGGGATTGTAGGAAAATGATTAAGGAATGTACTATACACTGTCCTAGTTAAGAATTGTTATGAAATAAGTACTTTCAAGATCTGGATATGTTTTTATGTGTATTATGATTTAAATGGATATGTTGAAAGTATGAGTTACATGATTTAAAGAAGGTTTGATGTTAAGATGTGTAAGGGTATGGATGATTAGGTATCACACACTGTTCTAGCCTAATAAAATGTATTCTATTATGATTTTAAGATCTGAGAATTATGATTTCATGCTTTTATTTGTATGATTTCAAGAAGATTTTGTATTAATGATCATGAAAATAGGGATAAGGTTTTATGTCCCCCCCTATTTTCTTCGCTTTATTAATAAATAGGTAGGGGTCCGCCAGACCCCCCAATACTCCTTCTGAGTGGCTTTTGTTTAAAAAAAAAAAATCATGAATGGAATAAGTTATATGGGATTTGATATGCTATTGATGTTGTGATGATGAATTATAGATTATATTGAGGTTTGGGCATGATATTATGATTGTTTTAGGAACTCTCATGCACATATGTATTAATCTTAATGAATGTGTGATTTTTAGGGGTTGCACATGAATGAGATCGTAAGGGAGAGACTATGGTTGAAAGATGATTCTATATGAAATTCTATGATGTTAACTGTGATTATATTCTATGTAGATAAACTCTTCTTCTATGACTTTTATGTTGGATTGGTTAAATTTTAGATAGGTAAATACTTAGAAGATGATCTCAAAGCCCAGAATTCATTAACCTTAGTTATATGGGTGGTTTTGGTGGAATTCTATGTTTTGATGTTGGAATATAAGAGATAACCTAGATGAAAGTTAACTATGACACTCAAGCACATGTCGCACCATATGATAAGTATTATAACCATATGTTTCACAAGTCCAAGCTCAAGTACAAATCCATGCAGAAGAACTTTCATGTTACAGGCATTGAGAAACTTTCATGTCACAGGTATTAGGAACTTTCATGTTACAGGCATAATCAGATTATCTTACTTGCATTGATACACATACTTGCATGAATTTTCAAGATTTCGCACAAATCTTACATGTCTACACAAGTCACGAGTCTTACATGCAATAGATGATGTTATGTTTACATGTTTCCGCACATGAACTGTAAGATATGTTTATTTATGATAAAGCATGACCATAATTATAAGTTATGATATTTTTAACTAGATTTTGCGTGCACAGAGCTTTCGTTTGCTCAACCATACTTTTTATGTCGGTAGTTTCAGAAAGGTTCAATATTTATACTTCAGGACCTTGGATAGAAGAGGAGTACAAGGAAGAGCAGGAAGGTAATTATCTCGAGGGAAAGATCAATCTGAACTACTATCCATATTATTGAGCTTTTAGTTAGTTATTTTATTTCAGTTGAAAAGAATGTAATAAGACAAAGTTAAAGATATTGCTTTAGTTTTAAATTCAGTATTTGAGACCATATGGGTAATTGGATTATTATTTTGTTAGTTGGTCGACAATTGATTTATATTATTAGATTGAAGTTTTATTTGATATGGAGGAAGTTTTAAAACTTATAGTGAGTTTGTCTTGCATGTTATACGGATGAAGATATGGAATGTAGTATCACGGGTCCAAAGTTTTTATTTAGGCCAACATGAGATTTTGGAGCGTTACACCATGCGTGACAAGTTTCTGCCTAACTGAGAATATTAAATGTCAGAGATACAGAAAAATCAAGTATATATTCAAGAACTATAAAAAATGGAATTTATTCCTTTAATTAAGTCCATATCTCATGGTCACTGTAAAGAATTAAACTAAGTGAACTATGGCTTGATACTATAAATAGGGGGTAATAACCTTTCTTCCTAGCATTGATTTCAAATCTCGTGTGTAATTACAAGTTTACTACACATCACCAAATTGTTGGAATAGAATACGGAATAGGAGCCAAATCATCTTCGGTGATAACTGGATTTGGCAAATCCAGTTATCACCCCTAGAGGTCACCACGTGTCTCCTTTGACAGCCCTTAACCGTGGGTAAGGTTCACCCACCCCTAGGGTTCACCCACCAAATTTTTTTTTTTTTTAAAAAATATTAATTCTTTTTTTTTTAAATTAAAAACTGTTTTTAATATTAAAAAAAATCTAAAAACAGTTTTTTAATTTTAAAAAAAGAATTCATATTTAAAAAAAAACCCAAAAATGGGTGGGTGAACCTTACCCAAGGGGTGTCAAAGGAGATACGTGGCGATCTCTAGTGGTGATAACCAGATTTGCCAAATCCGATTTTCACCGTAGAGGATTTGACTCCTAAGGAATAAAGGGTGCTTCACTTAGAGCATTCCTAGCAGCCTCACCAAAAGATTATTTTGGTGAGCCAAATGGCTAAAAAGGGTTAAAAACTATCTCCAGCAACCTCACCAAAACTTAGCAAAATAAAGATTTGGGGTTGGTGAGTGTACAATAATCACCAAGTTTGGTGAGTATGCACTCACCAAAGCTAAAATTTCACCTTCCCTCTTTTTTGTGGGCCCACACAAATAATAAAATAAAGGTTTCTCTCTCCCTTCCTTCATTTTGGTCCCACACAAACAATAAAATAATGTTTATCTTTCCCTTTCTTTTTTGTTTTCCCACACAAATAATAAATTATTATTTCTCTCTTTCACTTTTTTTGTTAAAATGGTGAGGCTGCTACCAGTGTTTTAAAAAAATGACTCACCAAAATAACTTTTTGACTATTTTGGTAAGGCTGCTGGGAATGCACCTTTAGGTTTGGAAAGCCCATTTGAATACTCTACAAATTAGAGCTAAATCGATCTCTCTTGACCTTACAAAGAGTCTGTTACCAGATGACAAACTTCCAACTAGAGAACAAAAGAAATTAAGAAAATGTCAGCTGCAACACACGGTTACCTCAAATTAATTGAAAAGTGACGGTTGAAAGAACTCACCCAATTTCATGGCAATGTTCCAACCAGCGTCCGGAAGAGGACTCAGCATCGAGGTCACGAAAACTCACCCAAGAATCCTGTTGAAGAATGCCATATTTTCCAAACAAATTGCATAAAACCCAAAATGTTACCCGACAACATGTGGTAGTACACAAAATCTCCTTTTGAAAAACCATTGAAGAATTTAATAGAAAATCAAAAACCAAGTGACCCATTAACGTAAACCTATTAAAAAAATCTCATACATATTCAATTAAAAACAAGAAAAAAAAAAGATGCAATTGGTTGATCAAATAAAAAGAGAACAAGATAAGTAGTGGTTAGAATAAAATGGAGAAAAAAAAACAAAGATATAGATCCAAGAGAGAGAAAGTACATGTTCTTGAATCGAAAGATTGCTCTACCTCCACCGAAATGATGATTTGAAGGTAGGGAAAAGAAGAGTTTCTTGGATGGTTTTTGAAATTTGATTGAATTCTTGAAGGGTTTTGGTGGTTTTCAGAAGGAGATTGTGTAAGCTTTCAAGGTGGTCGGACAACAATGGGGTTATGTGCCATTTGCTTGGATAAAGACAGCATTATTCAACAACGGCAATGCCAACTCCCTGAGAAGAGAAGATGGAAGCTCGTCTGAAACGCTTCCGCCATGGAAATGGCCCGATAGTGAGCTCCAAGTCTCTGAAACCTTAATCGGGAAACCTGTTTTAAAGCTTCGATTAAAGAAAGTGCAATAACCCGAAATTACCTTCGGGTGCCTTGAGCTCCACGGCAACGGATTCTCTATTGCGGATGCCCGAAATTAGCGTCGGGCATCAGTCTTTGAATGACGCGTGTGAGCAGGTCTTTAAGTGGGGGGAGTGATAGCATGCAATATTGCACAATCCGTTGGAGTGGTACAAGCACACCTCCCAAGCCTGCCACATGTCCTTTTGACATTCATCAACTGTGATTAATATTTATTCATCCTTAAAGTTAAATAAATTAACTTTAGTTTTTTCTTAAAAAAATTTAACCACATGAGTAAGTGAATCATAAGCAAAGTTAATTTATTTAAAAATATTTTCTCCAAAAACTAAGATTCGATTATTTAACTTTAGGGATAAGTGAATCTTAACCACGGTTAATGGATGCCAAAGAGGATATGTGGCAAGCTTGGAAGTTGGTGTGGGTGTACTACCTAACATAGTGTCCAATGCATGCTATCACTCCCCTATTTAAAGGCCTGCCCACGCATCATGCAAAGATTGGTGCCTGAGAGCTAATTTCGGGCATCCACCAGAGAGAATCCATTGTCGAGCTCCTCGCCTACTTAAAACTTGCTTAAGTGTTCTTTTAACTGAATCATATCTTCTGTTTTCTTCCCTATGGCTATAGGAATTGAAGGTTAGGATTAAAATTTTCTAACCAGGATTAAAAATAAATTTTTTTTTCTAAGAACCAAGGATAGGTAGGTGAACCCTAGGGGTAGGTGAATCTTAACCACAATTAAGGGCTGTCAATAGGGACATGTGGTGACGATAGGGGCATAACTAGACTCCAGGGAGTCTTGTTACAACTTTCGAGAATTTCAAGTCTAACAAAATTATAAGAAACGCCGCTAGCACCAAAGAAAAGCCAGTTTTATTTAATATAAGGTTAGACTGCAACCCGGCAAGTATGATTAGTATACGTTCTAAGTTAACTAAGCAGATATCCAAAAAAATCATGTCCCTGGGACTTGATCCCGGATATATCGAGTGATGACATCAATCCCTATCAGTTGGCTTGATTTTTGGTTGTTATAAGGTGTTTTTGCAAAGAGTCTGAATCGGCCCAGGTTTGAACTTAAGAGGACCTCTAAATTTCAACACCATAGCGCCAAGTGTCCCATTCCATGGTCGCATGGGTTTGCTATAAAATTCTCTACCCAATTTTTAGGTGGTGGATTTTTGATCTCATTAAGGGAAGCTTACCTTTATTGATGTGGCAAGCAAGAGATCGGAGTCAACTCACTAGTGTTGTAGGTAAGCTAGTGGGATGTCGTGTCTCAAGAATCTCAACTCCCATACTCGTTTTTCAGGAAGCTCACTTTCATCCTATTTTAATTAGTTGTTAAAGAGGGCTAAGTCTGTGGGACGTGGTAGGATAAACTCAATTCCATAGCCTAAGTGTAACACCCCAAAATCTCATGTTGGCCTAAATAGGACTTTGGACCCGTGATATTGCATTCCATATCCATATCCGTATAACATGCAAGGCAAATATGAGTTTGTAAATTTCTTCTATATTAAACCAATAGAACTCCCATCTAACAATATAAATCAACTGTCAACCATCTCACAAATAATAATCCGATCACCCAAATGATCTCAATACTGAATTTAAAACCTAAGCACCATCTTTAATCTTGTCTTATTACATTCTTCTCAACTGAATTAAAAAAAAACTATCTAAAGATCAATTATATGGATAATAATCCAGATTGATTTTCTCCCCGAGATAATCACCCTCCTGTTCTTCTTGGTACTCTTCTTCAATCCAAGGTCTTGGAGCATATATATCGAACCCTCCTGAAACTACTGACATAAAGTTAAAGCTAAGTAAACGAAAGCTCAGTGTATGTAAAGTACAATTAACAATATAACATATCATGCAGTTACATACATATCCATAGTATATATAATCAATGTGCGGAAACATAAACGCAATGTCCATACCATCATTTCATGCAAGATTTGTGAGACATGTGCATATGCATGAAAGTCATAACAGTAACAGTCAGTTTCCATGTCCATACCAGGGTTCAAGGTCCATGTCAGTCTTGATTTTATACCAGTTTTTCCCATACTTGGAACGAGCACTGTGTTTAGAATGTGCTGCAGGTTAATGTGCAACTGTATCTAAAACGTGCATCCATATTCATGTCCATGTACATACTAGATTTCAAGGTCCATACCAGTATCCATGCGTGATCATGTGAGACTCGTGTCCTTAACAACTTATCATGCCGTGAAAAATGTGCTTGAGTGTCATGGTCAACTTTAATTAGGGTTATCCCTTAGATTCCGATATCAGTACACCGAATTCCACCAAAGTCACTCATATAACTAAGGATCAATATTTAAAGTTTTGATATCATCTTCCAAGTATTTACCCTTTTGAAATTCTATCATGCATCATAATGCATAATTACTTATAATTTACATCTCAATAATATAACAATAATACTTATAATATACTATCACAATCAATTCATATAAACATGGTTATCAACATTAAAGTATATCCATTGGTATAACCATTATTCTAAAATTGTAGTTCTATAACCTTAATTCTATCATCATAAGTCTATAATCCAAATTCGATAATCATCATTCAATTTTCATATAATAATTACCGTGTTCATTATTAATCAAAAAATCATAAAACAATAATATATCATTATATTCTTCCAATATCAATAACAAATCATGAATCACATCCCTTTTTTTTTTTTTTATCATGAAAGATCATTATCCATCATGAAAGATCAAGTCATATTATTTAACAAAGCATGAGAATAACATACAAGCATATCTAGATCTTATACTTATCATAGTATCATTAAAAATATAGTACATGGTACATTCCTTGATCGTTTCCCTAAGACCTTTCGCTTTACAATGACCTTGGAGTGATCTTCAAGCTCTCCTCTAATGTGAATTCCTTGAGAAACCCTAGGTTTTTCTTTTCTTTTTCTTTCTAATAAGTTTTAGAATGATAGAATACCTAAAATCCATGAGTTAAGATCTTTATATAGGCAATAGTAGAGTTGGAAAGTGATTAAAATTGCTAAAAACACTATTCACGAAATACTATTCATCCTATTTACAGTTTTACCACTAAACTTTGAATAATTCTATAGTGCTCAATTATTATCGGATTAACCTGAAATTTGAGAACCACAGCTACTTTAGGTCATATGTAATCTATCTAAAAATTTTCATTAATTTTGAATTAAGGGAAATGACCAAAATCCCCTCTTATGATATAGGCAATTTTGCTCATTTTGACCATTTTCTTTGCTTTAAACCTTAACCCTTGATCATGCAATACTTATAACTTTAGTTAAAACTTTATATTGACATATTTAGACATAGTTAATCATCAATTAAATATTCTTGAGCATCAATTAACATTAATTGCAATGTTTTAATCAAAATCTCCATATTTTCATTCAATGTGTACTAGTTTCAAGAAAAACAAGTTTTGGGTCTCTACATCCTCCCCTCCTTATTAGAATTTCGTCCTCGAAATTAAGAACTTGCATAAACCAGATTACATGAAAAGGTGAGGATATTTTTCTCTAATTTCATCTTCTCTTGCCCAAGTGGCTTCCTCAACAGAATGATTTTGTCATTGAAGAAGAACCAATGGTATAATCTTCGTGCGAAGAACTTGGTCCTTTCGATTCAGAATTTAGTCGGTTGCTCAACTAGACTCAAATCCTCTCGAATCTTTAATAGTTCAAGATCAATCACATGAGATGGATATGGAATGTATTCCTCAACATGAAATATAAAACACATTATGGACAGCCGTCATGTGAGGAGATAAAACAACCCTATAAGCGACTTCTCCTACCCTTGTGATGATTTCAAAGGGGCCCACATACCAAGGAGGGTCAATTGCAAGGTATTCAAGCCCGGTAGGCTTAGGGGGTAGTCCGGTAGACTAGGATGGAGTCCGGCCTACGTTAGGGTTGCTAACTGGGGTTAGGCCGAATTAACTATGGTTAGGGTTGCTAACCACAGTTAAGGGGATGTGGTGAGTAGCCCGGTAGGCTAAGGGGAGGCCTGGTAGGTTGAGGTAAGTCCTATAGACTTGGTTTTTAGGCCCGGCAGGCTATAAACTGAAGTTAACTACGATTAGGGTTGCTAACCGCAGTTAAGGGGGGTCTAATTGTGGTTAGGGTTGCTAACCAGGGTTATGGAGAGGGCTAAAGTCAGTATTATGGTCCAATTAATTTTAGAAATTTATGTTTAATTTCCCAAAGTTGGTAGGGTTAAGGGGTGCTTAACCGTGGTTAAATGTTAGCCAGAGGTGGATTTAGCCACGGTTAAGGGTCTGGTACAGTCTGAGGTGGGCCCAGGGGGCTAGGCAGAGCCTAAAGTGGCCTCCTACCAGGCCTGGGCCCCTACGAAAGCCCAGAATTTAAAAAATTAATGTCGGTAATTAGATTACCGACATTAATAACAGTGTTTTTAGGCTGTGCTTTTACCACTGTTAACTAGGGTTAAGATATAACCCGAAGTGAACCAAGGGTAGGGGAGTGTAGAGGGGAGTCCTCGGAAGCTTTTGAGTCCGGTGTGGGCCCCAGGGGATGCCTGATGTGGGCCCCACAAGGCTGTAAAGCCACTGTGATAGAAAGTTCACATTAGGGGTAGTTATTCTACCGCCAATCTGAAAAAAAGCTAAAAACAGAATGTCGGTAGACATTTCAGCGACATTCTAGAAATAGTGAAAAGAGGAATGGCGGTACTGAGTTTACCGCCATTCCTGGATTTCTCCAAAATCGGGTTTGTGCTCACTAGGACTGTGCACAGAGATGTCCAGGGGTTCCCTCATGATCTGAGGGACCCCCAGAGGGCCCGTGAAGGATTTGTCATACCTCATGGAGGTGCTATACCCATAGGGGTTCACCACACCTGTGGTTTAGGTGGATGAACACCCTGTGAGGGTTTGTCTACAAACTAACACCATAGGAAAAAGCAAATAAACCCCCTTCACATGGATGATAAACAAAATAAAAGGGGGTAGGGAGTCCCCTACCCGAGTACTCTGTTTTCCTGAAAAGGAATGGTGGTCTGTGCGTGAGGTGGTGGTGCACTGAGGTGGTGCTGCAGTGACTGGGATCCTTAGGCCAGGCCAATAGAGGTCCTGGGATGAGGTACAGAACGCTGAAGAGGTTGTAGGATAAGGTTTCGGAGCAGGGATTCCCATTGGCAATTTTTGCAGACCGTTTAAACCGTAGGGGTGGTTTGGTTTTATAGGGAAAGATCTAAGGACCTAAAGGGGATTAAGGAGAAGGGGGAAGAAGGCATTGGACCAAGGGGAGGTCGACTAAAAGGCCGGACGGGAGAGATCGAGGTGAGGGTTGAGTGTGCAGGGGTGTTCACAGACTGAAACTCGGGACTTGCATATTGTCGGTAGAAGGTCTATCGACAATATGAAAATAGGCTTTTCTTATAATGTCGATAGATCTTCTACCTACATTATGAGTTTTGCCTGAAATGGGCCTGGGCCCTGCATGCATGGGTTTGGGGCTTATGTTTAAGGTTTTTTGGGGCCTTAAGTGCCCAAACTAGGGGTTAGGCCCTATAGGCCAAGGGTTTTAGGGTTTAAGCCCTAAGGACTCTAAGGTTATGCTAGGGTCACCTAAGGCTAGGATTTTGTAGGGTTTGACTTAGGGTGAGTCCTAAGGTTTTAATTGGGGTAAAACTAGGGATAGGTCCTAGGGTTTTAACTAGGGTTGAGTCTAGGGTTTACCTAGGGTTTAGGTAGGATTTAGCTGGGGTTTACCTAGGGTTAGGGTTTTGGTTCTAGGGTTTTCTAGGGTTTGACTTAGGGTGAGTCCTAAGGCTAACTAAAGGCTTACCTAGGGTGGATGGGACTTGGAAGGGGGTAACTATAGTTAAAAGGTTTTAACTATAGTTAGATGGGGCGTAAAAATTGGGTGCTTACAGCTGCCCCTCTTTGCTGGAGAATGCCAAAGTTGGCGATTTGAACGGCAAAGACTGGAATCATCCTATTTTTACACCAAGCTCGGATAACAGGGTTGCAGAATGATGACATGTATGCATGCAATGCAAATGGTGAGTGCAATGTAGTGGCATAGCCATTGCTGGGGAGAGCGAGTAATTCAAACTACTCACTGGGGAGTGATGGATGCAGGGATGACATAGCCCAGAGGCGTCGGTCGGAGGGATTTGATCGAGTTTGATCGAAAAGATACACAGGATGTCGAAGGGGTGACATGCGGGTTGAGTACGCTATAAAGGTACACACGAGATGTCGAGGACACATGAGGTGTTGAAAGAGAGGACATGCCGGTGGTATATGCTGTAAAGGTATACACGGGATGTCGAGGACACACGGGGTGTTGAAAGAGGAGGACATGCTGGTGGTATACACTGTAAAGTTATACATGGGATTTCGAGGACACATGGGGGTGTCAAAAAACGAGGACATATAGGTGGTATACACTGTAATGGTATACACGGGATGTCGAGGACACACGGGGGTGTCGAAAGAGGAGGACATGCATGTGGTATACACTGTAAAGGTATACACGAGATGTTGAGGACGCACGGGGTGTCGAAGGAAGTGCGGCATGTCCAAGAGGCGCTAGCTGGATGATTGAAATGACCGAAAGGCGCTGGATTTCGATCAAAGATGATGTTGAGGAGTTTGGTCACACAGGGTGTGGTGCTATGCAGGGGCGTCATGCAGGGGACAAAGGCAAGGATGCTCTCCCATGACTCTGCTGATTGTGACTTGCGTGGATGCATGGTGTCGGCTTCTTTTGCTTTGTTCTGCTGGGGCTGCTTAGTGCAGGCTGGTATGATCTGGTCAGGATACCAAAGAGGAGCTGATTTTGAAAACATTTTATAAAGGGTTTGGACATTTGTTTTGATTTCAACAGAAAGAATGTTCAACTAGCTATCAGTTTTGCCAGGAAAGTGCCTTAGTCAGGGCTTGGGGATCATGTATTCTGCCTTTCGCTCTTTGAGAGTGGAGTATGACCCAAAAGAGGTTTTGTCACCGCTGGGGAAGTTCGTAGATAGACCTGTTTGTCTTGTCATTACTGGAGATTAGACTCTGACTGGGGAGAAACTTGCTGGGGAGCAAATTGGATGCCTTTGCTTGGGGATCCGTAGGAGAATGTAATACCGTTGTAGACTGCTACTGGGGATCTGGTAGGGGACATAACACTGTCGTAGATAACTGCTAGAGATCTGAACTCTGCTGGAGACTAGTGTCAGGGAAGCTGCTCTTTCATGCCATCTGCTGGGGACTGTTGTAGGGGATTTATCTGGCTAGAACGATTACTGCCGGATTCTATTGCCAAACTGCTCTTTAACTTTTTCTCCCTTTTTTACCCTTGGAATGGCCAAGTTATGGGGTTCGCATAATTTTTAAGCGATGAGGCCGTTGCCAGTTTTCCTCATGCTTGCGAAGTTGATTGATTTTTGTCCCTTTTTTGCCCCTAGTCACAAGACTAGGCCTGGGGATCACGTGATTTTTGTGTAATGAGGCCGTTGCTGATTTTAACTCATGCCCGCGACTTACTGGGGAAGCTTTGTTCGTGTTGGGGAAAATAGGTTTTCCCCTGTCATTGCCCTGAATGGCGCTCCTCTGGGGATTTGAGGATGATATTTCCGCTAAGGACACAGATGTGATATTGCGCCTGCACTCGTAATTCCTAAGGGATCAAGAAGGACTTAGAGTAGGATGAAATGTAGGCTGAGGGACCGATGTTTGGGGACACCCTGAGATTTCTCCTGTTTGTTGTTGATTTGCACTCCCTTGGAGGTTTTGGTTTTGATATAATTGATTTCCACTCTCCGGAGAGGTTGTCTCTATCCAAGGATTGTTTTTTAGGAGAGATTGTCTCTGAAAGGCTCTTCTGTTGGATAAAGAGTTCGGAGAGATTGCCTCTGTGGGGAGTCTCTGACTGTTGAAATGTTTCGACTTCTATTTTGGGTTTTCTTTTGATAGAAATTTTGTCCAATTGAGAATCGATTCATCTGGGAAGTCGGGAGAGTTTGTCTCTGCTTAGGGAGTGAGGAACTCTGTTTGGGGAGAGTCGGGGAGTGGACACCCCTTTTATGACTGTACCTGATTTGACAGGTTGCCTACGTACCTTTTGTAGGATCAAGTCATGATGTAGTTTCCGGGCCAATACCGCAAAGGGCGAGGGAGGGTGTCCCTGAATAAGTGTAATGAAAGAAGGTCTGTCAGGCTCGAGAGGCTAACTAGGAAATTTTATTTGATTTGTAAACGAGTTACAGGAAAGAGGGATGAAAAGTGTGCCAAGGATGACTTCTTGTTATTTCCCGGAGAAACTACAGGTGCAAAACACCTATCAGATTTAGACCCTAAGCGTAGTATCTTTCGACTTTGTCCAAGTTGACGGGCTCTGGGAGGTTTTCGTCATCCATACGTCCGAGTTGAAGGGCACCACCTGAGAATTTATCTCGGACGACGTATGGGCCTTTATAGTTGGGAGTGAACTTGTCCCTTGGGTCAGGGCGGTTTGGCAGCATTTTCCGGAGAACCAGGTCAATGCCCCAAACTGAGAATGGCCAAGGAGCAGTGAGATTGTGCAGCCTGTTTGGCGGTGCATTTACCCTATCGGCATAAATTTGGCATTGGTGGTACTTCTGTACATGCTTGCAACAGTCTGATTCTATGGTAGACCAATAGTAGCCTAGTCTGAGTATCTTTTTAGACAACATCTATCCGTTCATGTGCGGGCCTTCTTCGACTACCTGTGCTGCTTCACTGGTATCAAGGTATCTAAACCAAAGTAAGTTCGGCGACCTTTTGTACAAGATGCCCCCTGATAGGACAAACTGGATGGCCAGTCTTCTGATTGCCTGGCGGTCTGTTTTGGTAGCATCGAGTTGAAAGGTCCCGTCCTCGAGATACTGCTTGATGTCTGCATACCAAGGCTTATTGTCCGATACTTCCTCGATCTGGAGGCAGTAGGCAGGCTGATCCTGTTGCTGAATTTCGATTGGCCAGAGCATGATGTTTGTAGGGATCCGTACCATAGAAGCAAGAGTGGCCAGTGCGTCGGCGAATCTGTTCTGGTTCTTGGACTGGTGGCTGAAGCTGATTCTTCTGAATTGACTGATTAGCAGATTAAGGTAGGCCAAGAACGGGACTAGCCTTACTTCTCGGATGGCCCAAGATTCATTCGCCTGACAGATTACCAAAGATGAGTCACCGTAGACGTCTACCTCTTTAATCTCGATGTTCAGGGCTTCTTTCAGTTCGGCTATGCACGTCTAGTATTCTGCCTCATTGTTGGAGCATCTGAACTTCAACTTGACTGAGATAGGGAGGTGTGCTCCCTTAGGTGAGATCAGGACTGCTCCTGCCCCATGCCCATGGCTGTTGGCAACCCCGTCAAAGTACAACTCCCAGCCGGAGTACTCTTGTTTGTCCGCTTCTGCGTACAAGTTGGCTTCGTCTAGAAACCGATCATGTACAGACACATACTCCTGTGCTGGACTGTGAGCAAGGTGATCTGCTATCGCCTACCCCTTGATTGACTTCTGTGTCATGTACGTGATGTCGAATTCAGACAACATCATGAGCCATCGGGCAGTTCTTTCAGTGGTGGCTGGCTTTTCTAGCAAGTACTTGAGTGGGTCCATCCGGGAGATCAGAATTACCGGGTAGGAAAGTAGATAGTGCCGAAGGCGCTGAGTAGCGCAGACCAGTGCTAGACAAGTTTTCTCAAGAGGGCTGTACCGCTCTTCATACTCAAGTAGATGCTTACTGATGTAGTAGATGACTTGTTATGTTCTGCCTATCTCGTCATGTTATGCCAGGATGCACCCCATGGAGGTTTCTTGTATAGAGATATAGAGTAACAGTGGCCGTCCTGGTGTAGGAGGCACAAGTATTGGAGGATTCAAGAGATACTGCTTTATTCTGTCAAAGGCTTCTTGGCATTCTGCTGTCCAGACTGTCGGTGTGTTCTTCCGGAGAAGTTTGAAGATTAGCTCGCATATCGGAGTGAGCTGCGAAATGAATCTATTGATGTACTAAATTCTACCTAGGAAACCATGGATCTCCTTTTCAGTTTGGGGTGCTGGCATTTCGATGATAGCTCTGGCTTTAGCTTGATCGATCTCAATGCCTCTCTTGTTGACTATGAAGCCAAGAAATTTTTCTGATGAGGCTCCAAAGACACACTTGGCTCGATTCAGTCTCAAGCCATACTCTCGGAGTCTGTCGTAGAGTCTCTTCAGGTCTTCCGGATGCTGCGTAGCTGTAGGAGACTTGACGATCATGTCATCCACATAAATTTCAGTGGACTTGTGGATCATGTCATGGAACAAGGCTGTCATGGCCCTCTGGTAGGTGGCCCCTGCGTTCTTGAGTCCGAAGGGCATGGCCTTGTAGCAAAATGTACCCCAAGGTGTGATAAAGGAGGTTTTCTCCATGTCTTCTTCTGCCATCCTGATCTGGTTGTATCTGGGGAAACCATCCATAAATGAGAGTCTCATGCCCAGCAGTATTGTCGACCAGAATGTCAATGTGCGGGAGAGGAAAGTTGTCTTTGGGGTTTGCCATGTGCATATTTCGGTAGTCAATACACATTTGGACTTTACCATCCTTTTTGGGTACCGACACGATGTTTGCTAACCACTCAGGGTAGGTTACAACTACCAGGAAGCCTGCGCTGATCTGCTGCTCAACTTCTTCCTTGACCTTCTGTGACAGTTCAGGCCTCATCCGCCTCAGTTTCTGCTTTACTGGTTTGACGTCAGGGTTCAGGGGCAGTCTGTGTACTACCAATACTGGATCTAAGCCTGACATGTCTGCATATGACCAGGTGAAGACATCACTGTAGCTTCTCAGGAAACTGATCATATCTGCTCTCTGTTGCGGGTTCACGCTCGTGCCGATCTTGACTAACCGGGGGTTTCTGCAGATCCCAGATTGACTGTTTCAGTATCTTCCCTGTTAGACTGTAGAAGTCCTTCGCTGTGCTCAAGGAGGTCCAGAATTTCCTGAGGCGGTTTCTCTTCCTGTTCTGAGTCATACTCTACTTCGGAGAGTTCAAGGAGGGTTTGAGGGGTAGCCCTGTCAGAGGTAATTTCTTGGCAAATCAATTAGCTTCAGTTTAGCATGCTTTAATGATGATGATTTTGTTGGCTTCAGGACACTAGGCCTTCCAGGGGAAGAGTCCATTTGATTTCGTCATCAGCAGATATGAAATGTTTTTTCGAAAACATGATTTTTGAGTCGAAACAATCTGATTTTCATTTAAATGATGACTTGTTACAAAAAGACTCAAACCAAAAAAGACCGATAGTGGCCTGACTTTTGGATTTTACAAATGGGAGCAAAAGAGATATAGATGAAGGAGAAGGGTGATGCTTGGTCACTGCTGTCTCGGACCAATCTGTCATGCACTGTGCTTGCCCCAATCTTGGCTGGCCATGATAGTGAGAGCCTCAGTCCACCAACGGATCAGTGGCTGGCGACTGGATGATGCTTCGGCACTGTTGGAGAGGGTGCAGACCTAATCTCCCACTGGATATTCTGCTTCAGTAGCATCTTCGATAGTCAGCTCATCGAACATCTGGGCCATGGTGAATACTTCTGGATCTGGAATCCCTGAAGACTTGTCACTGGGCTGGGATGTTAAGGCAACGGGTGCAATAGAGGTTTCTGGGTAGGTTTCGAAGATTCCCACGGGGAAGGTTACAGAGATGTGTGGTCTGGGCTCAGGTTTCGCCGACTGTCTGCTCCTCTTAGTCAATTTTGAGAGATAATCCTCGTATCTGGGCTTGTATCCTAAGCCATAGGGAGGTGTATAGCGAGGGGGTGTGTATCTCTTCTTCATGCCCTGATTCCTGGTACCGAGACCATTTCCGGGTTGGTAGTTCATTCTGGCCATCATTCTGACAAATGGTGGCACTGTCCGCTTGCTTTGCTGTTCTACGTGGGCGATAGAACTAACTTGCTCGAACTGGAATGTCATGAAGGCGGTGCCTTGCCCAACTCTTGGATGTCTCCAAAGGAACTTGCCAATTCTTCAGAACGAATGACAACTAGACGGTCATCTTGGATGAATTTGATTCTTTGGTGCAGAGAGGAGGGAATGGCTCCGGCCGCATGGATCCATGGCCTCCCTAGGAGCAGAGTGAAAGAGGCTAGCACGTTCACAACCTGGAAGTTTGTTGAGAATTGAGCTGGTCCGACCCCGATGGTTAGATCGATGTCACCTAGGTTCTGCCTGGTGGTGTTATCGAAAGCCCTGATGGTCATGGGTCTCTTCTTCACTTGACTGAGGCTCAGGCCAAGGTTCTGTAGCATGAAAAGTGTGTAGACATTCAGGCCGGAGCCATTGTCGATGAGCACTGATGATAGTGTTCGGTCCATGCACTGTACTGCAATGTACAAAGCTCGGGTGTGGTCCCTGTCACTGTCCGGTATCTCCTCTTCAGTGAAGGAGATGACTTTGGGTTCGAGGATTTACCCTACCATTTGCCCTAGTTTCTTGGGCGTCATGTCTGGTGTTACATGGGCATTGCCGAATACTCGGAGCAGTTGCCTCTTGTGATGCTCTGAAGTGAGAAGAAGACCCAAGATGGATATCTGTGCTGGGACCTTGCTCAGTTGCTGAGTGATATTGAACTCCTTTGCTTTTTCTAGGATTTTCAATAAAATTGCTGAATCAGCTGCTTCCTTCTGCGGGTCTGACACCCTTGCTTTCTCTTTCTCTTTCTCTGCACTCTTCACCTTTGCCGGTTCAGTTACAGGAGGTTGATATACCCGGTCAGATCGGGTTAAGTTGGCAATGCTCTCGCTCTCAAGGATGAGAGAGCGGGGAGCGGGTACTCGGTTGAGGTTGAAGGGAGGCTCTAGGATGTAAGAGATTTGGACAGGGCCTAAAAAGGTTGGGGCTTGAGCCGGAGCTGTGGGCCATTTTGCAGGGCAAGGAATTGTGTAGATGATCTGTTCGGGGACAGGTATCTGGGTTGGAGACTGAATAGTCTGTATGTTTGACTGGGGGAAGGGGATTATGACAGGTGATCGGTAAGAGGGCCTGATGATGCCGTCATTCACTGCGGGTGTGCTGGGTCCTGGCTGCCCTGCCCCGGGCTCTTCCCACTAAATAAAGTTGACTTGATTGTTATGTGGGGGCAGTGGCACCTGATTGATGTTGGTGTTGCTGGGAGCCAGCTCAACCCTTCTGTCAGGCCTATGCAATAGTCTGTAGCATGGCCTGGGCCTCTGTGAAAGGCGCAGTGATGATCGGCATTGTAATTCTTGCTCTGTTTATCTGGAGGCAAGAGAGGTATAGGACCTCTCAACTTGAGAAAGTCCTACTTGGTGAGGAATTCCAACAACTGGCTGAGTATGTATGGAAGGGGGGTAAAGTTTCTGGGAGGACGGTCTTGCCCCTAGGCTGGTCGGGCTGGCTGGATATTCCTGATAACTGACTGTTGCTGAGCTGCTGGAGCTAGTAGTCAGATGGGTGCTGTAGAAGCAACCATATGTACATCTTCCTTTTTTCTGTGGTCCCTGGGACCGATGTTTCTGCTGGACGAGACTGTCGCCTTGGGGGGATCAAGTCCTAGACTGAAATGAATGACCCCGCTTTTGATAGCAGTCTCGATACGGGCACCTGTCTTGACAATGGTGCCGAAGTCCACCACTGGTAAGGCCACCATGAGTGTAGAGTAGGGCTGTTTTAGAGCGCCTATGAACATGCCTGCCATCTCTTCCTTAGGGATAGGAGTTGGGATCTTTGCTGCCATTTCCCTCCAACGGGTGGCGTACTTCAGAAATGATTCATTGTTACGCTGGCTTAACTGCTCAAGCTAGCTTCTCTGAGGGCGGAGCTCCTGGTTAAAGTAGTACTGCTCCACGAAGCTATCCAAGACATCTTGTCAAGTCTTGACCTTCTGCTTGTCCACAGATATCCACCATGTAAGGGCTGCTCCCTTCAGACTCTTCTGGAAGTACGGGATGAGCAAGGGCTGGTTTCTGTTATGCTGAAGCATGTCCCCCAGGTATAACTGTAGATGTTATTTTGGACATCCCGAGCCGTCGTATTTGTCAAAGTCTGGGACCTTGAAACCTGTGGGAACAATATCCTCTGATGAGAAAGTTAAGTCTTCCAGTGATAGACTTGTACTGGTGGATGCACCCCTCATTCTTCTCATCTCTTCTTTTATCTGCTTGATCTCATCTTGTAAGGAAGGGGTAGGATCTGAGGATGAAGGCCGGTCCTGATTGACGTGTGAGGCCTTGGGCTGCTCTTCGTACTGGTCATACTCCTCTCCTCCGCCTGTTGCGGGTATGGGGTCAGGTATAATGAAGGGGGGAGGGCAAGGCTCAGATATAGGTTGCTTGGCTGGTTCTTCGGTTGGGATTTAGGTGGAGGGTTCTTCGGTTCGGGTACCAATTAGAATCTTCAGGGATTCCAGAACACTGTCAAGCTTTGTCTCATGGCTGCTATGTCCCTGTCATGTGACTGTAGGATCTCACTGGTTCATTGGTGCTGATCTGCAGGTTCCGCCATCAACCCTGTATTGCTTTCTGATTGTGCTGTGTAAGAGCCGCTCTCTGATTGGACTATGTAAGGGAGTATCTCTGTAATTGGTACTTCCGTCAAGACTGCGTCTGCGACTGCTGCTTCTGCGAGAATCGCAGTCAGATAACGAATCACAGGTCGGCTCATGCAACTGAAAAGAATGCAACGGCTAAACATGATTATACATGATGACAAAAAGCAGATGCTAGAAAGAGGATTTTCATTGATGCATGAAGAGTGCAGTGAGTATAGGGATATTGTGACTCAACAAAAAAAGAAGAAAAGACTCGATCCTAGGCAGGCCCTTCAGGGATTGTAAAGTCAATTGGCTGGGGCACACCCTTGAGATCCATGATCTGTTGTTGGAGGGATGTGACTTCAACCTCTATGTGTGTAAGTGTTTCTGTAGCGTTGAACATACGGTATCCAAATTGTTGGATACAGGAAGTCATCTTCACCTTTGCACTATCAAGCTGTTCTTGGTGGAAGTGAAGTTTGGCCCGGATGACGGCTGTTTCCCTGGCGTCGCCTTTGCGTCTCCTATGAAGAGACTGGATTGTCTACTCCAATTGTTCAACCTGTTCTTTTACGATTTGGAGTTCACGATCTTGTTTTGCTTCCTGCTGCCTGAATGCACGCTGGGCTTTCCGTAGCCTTTTTCATTTCTGTTGGATCTGGAGCTGTCTCTCCAGGAAGAAGTCTGTCCAGGGAACCACCATTTCTGCTAGGTTTATGGTTCCTTGTGATGGAGCTGCGACTGGTGTGGGCAGTTCCCTGGGTGCAGGCATGCCGGGTAGAATGTCAGGATTATCTACCCACTGACGGTATGCTGAGTTGGTGGTGGTCTTGATGTAACCATGAAGTCCGATCATTGGTCTCGTCTGGAGCTGCGCCAAGCTGGCTGGAAGCATCGGGTGAGGTTGTCAGAGTGCACTGTGAAAGTGATCCAATCATTTTCCTGCTGGTCTATCACTAGGATACGCTAAGGGAGTCCAAATTGTCGGAGGACTCGGAGTGGTGTATAGACTGCGGAGCCTATTAGACCAGCAAGAATCATGCATCGTCTGCCGGTGATGACAACACGGGGTAGCCTATTTAGTACAAGCCAATCGCATTGCCAAGTGATTTCTTCCTCTAATAGGTCTTGGAGGAGCTGGTAGAGCTCTCCAATGTCTGTAGTTACTATCGGCCCTTGATTCTGAGAAATCTTCTGAGGTAGACTGTAGGCATCGCGGATGCCATCCGGTACAGATATGATTGTATGCAAATGACTCACTAATCAAAGGTGTAGGAGAGGTGTACTGGCATGGAAGATGCCCTTTCTGCGTTCTGCCAACTGGTTGAGAGCCCTGAGAAGCTCGACTAGGATGACTGGTACAACTGAGTAGGAGTTGTGCATGTCCTCGACGATCCCGACCAGAACTACTTCGACAAGTGATCGACACCTTCGGAATACCAGCTGAGACATGGTTATTAGTGCAATGGCATTGAGATCGGAAAGTTCCGCTGAAAGAGAGTCAGGGTTCGATTTGTGCTTGTACCTCATTTCGAGAAAAGACACGGGTATCCGATCAAAAGAGCTATTAGGTCCGGGCTGCAAGCAGGGAGGCTTGATATGCAAGAACCTGGATAGGTCTGCCTGATATGTTGTCTTGTAGCGTGGTACTATGGCTTCGCCGTCCATATTTAACCCTACAATGCGCTGAATCTCTTCCAGTGTTGGGCATAGCTCGTTCTTACCAAAACGGAATACCATGTGAGATGGGCTTCAACACTAGATAGCAGCGTTCATGAGGCGCGAGTCCGGGTTAACCACAGATAGGTCTAGGATAGTCCCGGTTTTGTAGTACTGAGCCCAAACAAGACGCTGACTGGAGGTGAAAGCCCCAATTACTTCCTGGAGTTTGTCATCACATGCCTCCTGAGAAGTTAGATGCACGGGTCTTGATAGTCGACCCATTAACTGAACAATCCCTGAAGGACCTGCCATCTACCTAGATAAAGAATGTACAGACTCTGTGAGTGCACTATGCATGCAGATGGGATGCAAAATGATGATACAATATTTTTTGATTTTTGATTTTGATTTGGTGTGACAAGGCACATGTGATCCGATAGGGCAGATGGATGGCGGTCCGATGTGCTTTAGCTTAGGTTGTTGGAAACCGAGTGACCTATTAGATCAAGGTTGGGACAGGCCTAGTGAAGGCCTGTTTGCCTGGGATTTGGACCCCATATGCTATATCAGGAAGCAGAGTTGGATGTAGTTTATTACAAGCACTGGTTTGGCTCATTACATGCCCCTGGATGAGTGATTATCAGGGTAGGGATGTGCCCTGATAGCCAACCATGACTGGGGACAGGTATAGGGTGCAAGGAAGTTAGGGTTTATAGTAGCCCTCCCTGGGTGGGCTGCTTGTAGACTATACCCTGACCTAGACTACATGTATGAATGCTGGTTTGATGCAGTTGTGTTCCTAGTAGGATGGGGGGATCACTTAACACCGTATATGCGACTCCCCGGTATAGAACATACCTGAAAAGGAACGATTGGTGTAAGCGGGAGTGTTCAGAATCCTTCCTTGGGGATAATCACTCAACAGGAGTAACTCCATGAACCTCCAAGACATTTAAGTCACTGACACTGAGGATGATCATCCAGTAGCCGTTAACGTAACAAGCCTGTCTAGTGGGTTGAATGGGATAATTACACTACTATGGCATGTATGGATGCACAGTATACAATTAACCAAGGGATGTAAAATGATTAGTGTTGAGTTAAATGCTTAGGCATTTTAATCAAGATTAAGGTTTAGTTGGCTTAAACCCGAGTTCCTGGTTGAACCCTGAAATATCAGTCCCTAGCAGAGTTGCCAGAGCTGTGAGCGCTGAATTTCTTCACTCACAAAGGTCGGTTGAATTACCTGTGTACCCTCACGGGTGTTAAAGGGTTTTTTAGAGTCGCCACCTATTCATTCAGAAGGGATGAGTCCCCCGGGTTTGGATAAGGTCTTGGTCTGTGAATGAGATCAGGGTAACGAGTTCGATTAAGTCCGGGGAAGGTGTTAGGCACCTCGAGGTTTCTGTTTTTTAACGGTTTCGTACTCCTCGGGTTTAAGCCAATTTAAAGTTAATCTTGATTAGAATGCCGAAGTGTTTAAGTTAACACTAATCCTAGAAAGGAAAAGCTAACCAGGGACGGGCCCGTGTTGGGCTGCCTACGTACTCACAGGGTGAGATCAGACCGAGCGTAGTTCTGGCATGTGAGCCTGTGCCGAGGCTAGGGGCATGTGTGTGTGCACCAAGGGTGGCTAACGTGAACTAGTCTTGTAGACTAGGGTGTGGTTGACTGAGGAGGGTCAAGTGCAAGGTATTCAAGCCCAGTAGGCTTAGGGAGTAGTCCGGTAGACTAGGATGGAGTCCGGCCCAAGTTAGGGTTGCTAACCGGGGTTAGGCCGAATTAACTATGGTTAGGGTTGCTAACCACAGTTAAGGGGATGTGGTGAGTAACCCGGTAGGATAAGGGGAGGCTTGGTAGGCTGAGGTAAGTCCTATAGACTTGGTTTTTAGGTCTGGTAGGCTGTAAACCGAAGTTAACTACGATTAGGTTTGCTAATCGCAGTTAAGGGGGGTCTAACTATGTTTAGGGTTACTAACCAGGGTTAGGGAGAGGGCCAAAGTCATTATTATGGTCCGATTGATTTTAGGAATTTCTATTTAATTTCCCAAAGTTCGTAGGGTTAAGGGGTGCTTAACCACGATTAAATGTTAACCGGAGGTGGATTTAACCACGGTTAGGGGTCTGGTACAGTCTGAGGCAGGCCCAGGGGGCTAGGCAGTGCCTAAAGTGGCCTCCTACTAGGCCTGGGCCCTTGCAAAAGCCCAGAATAAAAACGAAGTTAATGTCGGTAATTGGATTACCGACATTAATAACAGTTTTTTTAGGCTGTGCTTTTGCCACTGTTAACTAGGGTTAAGATATAACCCAAAGTGAACCAAGGGTAGGAGACTGTAGAGGGGACTCCTAGGAAGCTTTTGAGTCTGGTGTGGGCCCCAGGGGATGCCTGGTGTGGGCCCCACAATGCTGCAAAGCCACTGTGACAAAAGTTCACATTGGCGGTAGTTATTCTACCGCCAATCTGAAAAAAAGCCAAAAACAGAATGTCGGTAGACATTTCAGCGACATTCTAGAAATAGTGGAAAGAGGAATGGCAGTACTGAGTTTACCGCCATTCCTGGATTTCTCCGAAATCGGGTTTGTACCCACTGGGGCTGTGCATAGAGATGTCCAGGGGTTCCCTCATGATCTGAGGGACCCCCAGAGGGCCGTGAAGGATCTGCCATACCTCATGGAGGTGCTATACCCATAGGGGTTCACCACACCTATGGTTTAGGTGGATGAACACCCTGTGAGGGTTTGTCTACAAACTAACACCAAAGGAAAAAGCAAATAAACCCCCTGGAGATGACCAGGGGTTCACATGGATGATAAACAAAATAAAAGGGGGGTAGGGAGTCCCCTACCCGAGTACTCTGTTTTCCTGAAAAGGAATGGTGGTCTGTGCGTGAGGTGGTGGTGCACTTCTGTGGTGCTGCAATGACTGGGAACCTTAGGACAGGCCAACAGAGGTCCTGGGATTAGGAACAGGACGCTGAAGAGGTTGTAGGATAAGGTTTCGGAGCAGGGATTCTCCTTGGCAATTTTTTCAGACTGTTTAAATCGTAGGGGTGGTTTGGTTTTATAGGGAAAGATCTAAGGACCTAAAGGGGATTAAAGAGAAGGGGGAAGAAGGCATTGGACCAAGGGGAGGTCGACTAAAAGGCCGGACGGGAGAGATCGAGGTGAGGGTTGAGTGTGCAGGGGTGTTCGCAGACTGAAACTCGGGACTTGCATATTGTCGGTAGAAGGTCTACCGATAATAGGAAAACAGGCTTTTCTTATAATGTCGATAGATCTTCTACCGACATTCTGAGTTTTGCCTGAAATGGGCATGGGCCCTGCAAGCACGGGTATGGGGCTTATGTTTAAGGTTTTTTGGGGCCTTAAGGGCCCAGACTAGGGGTCAGGCCCTATAGGCCAAGGGTCTTAGGGTTTAAGCCCTAAGGGCTCTAAGGTTATGCTAGGGTCACCTAAGGCTAGGATTTTGTAGGGTTTGACTTAGGGTGAGTCCTAAGGTTTTAACTAGGGTAAAACTAGGGATAGGTCCTAGGGTTTTAACTAGGGTTGAGTCTAGGGTTTAGGTAGGATTTAGCTGGGGTTTACCTAGGGTTAGGGTTTTGGTTCTAGGGTTTTCTAGGGTTTGACTTAGGGTGAGTCCTAAGGCAAACTAAAGGCTTACCTAGGGTGGATGGGACTTGGAAGGGGGTAACCATAGTTAAAAGGTTTTAACTATAGTTAGATGGGGTGTAAAAATTGGGTGCTTACAGACTTTTTACATAAGTCCTATATACTCTGATAAAATAAACTTTATGTCTTCTTGAGAGTTGGTTTTCAACTTGATCTCGGATCTTTAGATTTGGCTTTGACTGCAAGATCTTCTTTTCTTGTTTGAGATCCATCTTGAACTTTGGATATGATCTTGCATCTTCAACTTTTACTAGGATCCAATAACTTGAGTTGAACATTCTTTTTGTTGAATTGCTTAAATTAGATCCACTTTGATTTGCCTTGAATGATTTCCATTCTTTATGCCTTGAGACTAACACATTGAGATGTTTTCCCACTTCCATTCTGGAATAGGAAGTGACTGAAGTAATCCTGCAGGTCTTTGGTGTTCGACCTTAACTTGTTGGTAAACCAAATATTTAGACACATAAGTTGCCACATCTCTCTTCATATTTCTCCACCAGAAGTGCTTCTTCAAGTTCTGGTTCATCTTGGTGCTTCTAGGATGAAAAAATACCTTGAATTGTGTGCCTCTTCTAATATTTCCCTCTCTAGTTCCTCATTGGCAAGAACACATATTCTTCCATCAAAGGAAAGAGCACCATCTCCAATCATCCTGAAGACTTTGTTGCTCTTGCTAATCATCTTGTTGAAGAACTCCCACGTTCTTCATTTGTGGCTTGGTAATCCTTGATCTTGTCCAATAGCATTTGCCTCACTGTTGGAAAAGTCTTCTGACAATCTCTATTCATAGATCATCATGCGAGCTAATAGTCCAGAAGACTTTTAGCTGTGTGCATCTGTCACTATATTGGCCTTCCCTGGATGGTACATAATCGAGCAATCATAATCCTTTAGGAACTCTACCCAAAGACGTTGCCTCAATTTTAGCTCTTTCTGCAAGAAGAGATACTTTAAGCTCTTATGATCAGTGAATATCTCGAGCTGCTCTCCATAAAGATAATGTCTCCATATTTTAAGAGCAAATACAACAGCTAAAAGTTCTAGATTATGAGTAGGATAGTTCTTTTCGTGGTTTTTCATTTGTCGGGAAGCATAAGCAATCACTTTCCTATGTTGCATGAGAACACATCCTAGTCCAATATTTGAAGCATCACTGTACAAAACATAACCTCCACTACCAGATGAAACTATTAAGACTGGTGCCGTGTTGAAATGCTTCTTACATTCCTCTCAATTGAATTAAAACAAACTATCTAAAGATCAATAATATGGATAATAATCCGGATTGATTTCCTCTCCGAGATAATCACCCTCCTATTCTTCTTGGTACTCTTTTTCAATCCAAGGTCCTGGAGCACAAATATCGAACCCTCCTGAAACTACTGATATAAAGGTATAGTTGAGCAAATGAAAGCTCAATGCATGTAAAGTACAATTAATAATATAACATATCATGCAGTTACATACATATCCATACTATATATAATTAGAGTGCAGAAACATAAAAGCAATGTCCATACCATCATTTCATCCAAGACTTGTGAGACATATGCATATGCATGAAAGTCATAATAGTAATAGTTAGTTCCCATGTCCATAACTGGGTTCAAGATCCATGTCAGTCTAGGTTTCATACTATCTTTTCTCATACTTGGATCAAGCACTGTGTTTAGACTGTGCAGCAGGTTAATGCGCAAATGTATCTAAAACGTGCATCCATATCCATGTCCATGTACATACCAGATTTCAAGGTCCATACCAGATTTTAGTTAGTTTTCGTATCCGTGCATGATCATGTGAGACTCATGTCCTTAACAACTTATCATGCCGTGAACAATATGCTTGAGTGTCGTGGTCAAATTTCATTAGGGTTATCTCTTAGATTCTGATATCAATACATCGAATTCATTCAAAATCACCCATATAACTAAGGATCATAAATTCAAGGCTTTAATATCATCTTTCAAGTATTTACCCTTTTGAAATTCTACCATCATAAAACATAATTACTTATAATTTCCAAGTCCATAACCATAATTTCATCATCATAAGTCTATAATCCCAAATCCATAATCATCATTAAATTTTCATATAATAATTACCATGATCATTATTAATCCAAAAATCATAAAACAATAGCATATCATTATATTCTTCCAATATCAATAACAAATCATGAATCACATCCCTTTTCCATCATGAAAGATTAAGTCATATTCTTTAGCAAATCATGATAATAACATTCAAGCATATCAAGATCTTATATTTATCATAGCATCATTAAAAGTACAGTACATGATACCTTCCTTGATTATTTCCCTATGATCTTTCGCTTTAGAATGACATTTGAGTAATCTTAAGCTCTTCTTTCTACTCTAATGAGAACTCCTTGAGAAAACCCTAGGTTTTTCTTCCATTTTCTCTCTAATAAGTTTTATAATGATAGAATACCTAAAATCTATGAGTTAAGGTCCTTATATAGGCAATAGTAGAGTTGGAAAGTGATTAGAATTGCTAAAAACACTATTCATGCAGTTACTATTCATCATATTTACAGTTTTGCCAATGAACTTTGAATAATTCTATAAAGCTCAATTCTTATCGGATAAACCTGCAATTTGAATCATAGCTACTTTAGGTCATATAGAATCGACCATAAAATTTTCATAAAATTTGGATGAAGGAAAATAATCAAAATCAAAATACCCCTCTTATGATAGAGGCAATTTTGCCTATTTTAACCATTTTCTTTGTTTTAAACCTTAACCATTGATTATGCAATACTTATAAATTTAGTTAAAACTTTACATAGGCATATTTAGACATAGTTAATCATTAATTAACATCAATTAAACATTCTTGGGCATCAATTAACATTAATTGCAATGTTTTAACCAAAATCTTCATATTTTCATTCAATGTGCACTAGTTTCATGAAAAACAAGTTTTGGGTCTCTACACTAAGATGTGGATTTTGAGCAAGTATCATTGGACTGGAACTTAAGGCTGCTTCTTTACAAATATCTCATGCAAAATAAATTCTAAGGTATGTGTGTCTATACTAATATAATAGAAAATAAAAAGCTTATATTTCATTTCTCACTTGACAACAAATTTTCTCTAGTAGATGCTTGAGTATTATACTCGGGCATAGCCCCCTTTACGTGACACATGAACACTAAAACCAGGGCAGAGCCAAGATTTTCTAGTAGTGGGGGAACACATGGTTGGTGGAAATAGTAGTAATTATTGATGGTTTTTGTAGAGAAAGATTAGGCTGGTCTGAAAAATTCTAGGTCTAGGAGGATGTGGGCTCGAGGGCATAGCCCCCCAATTTTTTTTTAAAGACTAAGTTCTTGGGCCATTTCATCCATACATTTTGTACATATCTTATGAGAATTGTTTCTTCTTATTTACTTACGGGGCAGCCATCTCCTTTCCTCATGGTTATGTTAGTTAAATAATTAAATAAAATGGTATAAAAGATCTATTTTGTTTTCAAAAGTTCAAGAGACAGTTGTCCCCTTCCCCAAAGTTAGGCCATATTAAATAATATAATATAATTTTTTTGGGGGGACAATTGTCCCATGTCGCGTGATTATGCCCAATGAAATACTTAAACAACTTAATATAAAAAATTATGAGTCCGGATCCTATCCAATTGCGATTGGGACAGTTCAATCGCACTCACATACCCCTTTTAATTTTGGTTAAGAACTCTTAACCCTAGGGTTAATTTTTTTCTCAAAACAAATGTTAGATTGTTGAACCTAAGGGTTAGTGAATCTTACCCATAGTTAATGAGGGTGAAAAGAGACATGTGTTGACTTGTGGGTGTGGTTGAACTTGGGGAGATTTCAATCGCGATTGAATATGATCCCAACTCAAAAAAAATACTTTTTTTTTTTAAGTTTAGGGAGACCTACCCCTATTCCCCTAGCTATGCCCTAAAATTTCAGGAAAAAAATATTTCAAAAGTTCAATCGGGGCACGTGCCCCCACAGTCCCACTTGGCTCCGCCCCTGACTGAAAGGAAACACATCACACGCAGTTAACAAAATGTGATGGTTAACGGAAAGTATTCATGAAAAGTGATGACAAAATTGTTCACGTGTCAGCAAAGAGGCTATGCCAAAGAAGAATACTCGGGCATATGCCAGATTTGCCTTCTCGCTTTTGGTTTCCTAAGAATTTTTTTGAGTCTTGCTTCCCCACTTCTCGCTTCTCGTTTTTCACTTCTTATTCCGGTAACTATGGAATAACCTAAGAAGGATTATAAGTTACAAATTAATTAAACATAATCAATAATTATACTTGGTATATAAAATATTCAAGTTTTTTTTAGCTAATTAAAAATCTAATTTTTTACTTTTCTTATAATACCATTGATTACAAGTAATTAAAACTCTCGAATTAATACCTTAAGGCTATGTTTGGTTGTTGAGAAAATAGGTGAAAATATGGAAAAGAAAAGAAAATTTTGAATTTCTAATACAATTTTTAGTTGAGTTTTGTCTCATTTTCTTTTCTTTTCCATGTTTTTACTTATTTTCTCGCCAATCAAACATAGGGTAAGCAAAAGTTCTCTAAAGAACTAGCTAATTGCAAGCACGCCAAGTTTGGCGAAGTCTTTTTGTTGGTGAATGGTGATTGGGCAATTCTTCCACCTAAGTTCGTTATTAAGATCAAATAATTGTAGTTAAAAAAATTTAGTTATAAAAATGCTCACTAGACCATAGAGGAGACTTCCATGCTTGAAAGGTATATGAAGGTGTGCCTATAGCCATTAGTCCATTATTTTGTATAAGGAAGTGCAATTCCCAATCGTGTCAACCACTGTTCACCCGGAAAAAAAATAGTCACACTTTTGGACTTGGACCATCAAAAACTGTTGACAGCGGTTAGTGAGAAAATTGAGGTAACAAATACTTTCTCAATACAACTAAACTGAGTGAGTTGTCAATTTGATGAACTTTTCATCACATTAGGAGAGATGAAAAGAAAGTGGTGCAAGTGTTTAGAGAACATATAGTAACGAGATGAAGACCAAGGAATGGATGAACAAATGTTGAAGTAATTTTTTTTACCGGCCCCATTATTTAGATTTAAAGTCTTCTTATTTATACAATATAACATAAATTATGTCACATTAATCCTAACGATTAATGCTAATCAACTAAAATTAATAAACATTTCCGATATCCAATCAAATGACCTAGACATCTCTGATTATACCGACTTTTTGCCACCACTTAAGAAAAGAGGATTGATATCATGGTTTTCTTCAAGTCCTCACATGTGACTCAAAGTCATAATAGTAATCCCTTCACCTAGTATTTTCTAATATTGACAATTTTAGAGGGAATATCCCCATACGAAATCTCCCCTGGATTAGTTCTAGGGAGTACTCTCAAGACGAAATTTCTCATTTTGTCACCCATTTCTATTTAACATTTCAAGTGTACGGGGATGGATAATGCACATTCTTTCATTGACACAATTTACTAGCAATTGAAGGAAAACCAGAAGAAAACTTAGTCCCAGAAGCAGCACCTTTTGTAAAGCAAAGATATCAAATGATTCATTGAGGTTCCATTTGAACTTTTCATGGATGCAACTGCTTTTATAGAATGGATCAATCAAGGAAGCCACAACATCTCGCACATACTTTAAGGTCTATGAATGCAACAACCTCTGTCTCGTGAATGATATATCGGTCGTCATGAATATGCTATTAGAAAGCTAACATAACAATTTTGTAGAATACTATAGATTGTTCTACAATTATAATTCCAATTGGTGCATCTGTTTGAGCCATTGCATCGATATGTTGCCAACTGGAAGCATTATACCTTGAATTTTTTTTTAAAAAAAATCTATGTGAATCAAAGGAATACTAGGAAAATTAGTTTATTAATAAAGAAGTCAGGGTTTGAGAACTTAGGCTAATGCTATAATGCACTAGTTGGACGATGTGATAAAACTAGATTTGATATCGATCATTTTGCGTACTTTCCTTAGCAGTCAGCACTTGATTGTTCTCATTTCCAGAGACAATTACAAATGGTTGATGACAATGAAGTTAAAAAAAATAAAGTTAGCTCGAAGGAAATATGTTATAACTAGAAAACAGAACAAATGCAAGGCCAGTCATCAATTAACAAATAGAATCCAAGAGAAGTAGAGATTGTTAGATTGTACGGACTACGGACATGCCTTTGTGTGAACAAAATGAATGGAAAAGTGGAGTAAGTCTTAAATTCATGCAGTGAAGGATCATAAAATTCTGTCCCAAAATGGCAAACCATGGTTTCTTATTGTTATAACAATAAGAAACTGCAATCATGAACTGCAATCTGTGTTTGCATTGTTATAGTCAGATTGTGATAGTTCAAGCAATGAATCAAACCTATAACAGTAAAAGAAGGCATATTTGCCTAAGACACAATCTTAGTGATAGAGTAATTGCTCTTGAATTTGTGAAGTTGGAAAGAATTCTATCCCGTAAAAGGACTAAATAAATTTAGTTTAAGCCTGAAACCTATGAAGGGACTAACAAGAGAGTATTTCACGATTTGCACAATTAGGCCATGGTTTCATATTCATTCAATGCCCAACTTTTTTGGGGGAGAGAGAGAGAGAATAAGGAAGAATTATATGACAAAACTAAAGAAAATTCAAAATATTAATTTTGAATTTAAAAATTCAAAGATCTCCAAACGAGATAATCAAGAACATCAATTAAAATGGCTACTATCCAAATTAAGATATATATACAACAAACCATGTCAATCAATCCATCTACAACCAACTATATTGGGCAATTGTCTTTTGTTTCTTGAAAGAGATTCCTAATGGGAAGGGACAGTATTCTATAGTCATTTCCACTTACAAGGACACTTGAACAAGAGATGGTAACTCTACTTACGAGTTTATCAAAAAGTGTGACTGTTGAAAGAACTCACCCAATTAATTTCAGAATTCTGTTGAAGAATGACATCTTTTCCAAGCAAATTGCATAAAACCCAAAAATGTTATCCAACAAGATGTGCACACAATCTCCTTCTAAAATCACCAAAACCATTCAAGAATTCAATAGAAAATTAAAAAGAACAAGATCACAGTTAGAATAAATGGAGAAAACAGGGATTTAAACAAGAATCACAATCTCCTTCTACCTCCATTCTAATCGGACAAGAATGGGTTGTGTGCAATTTGCCTGAATAAGATAGCATTGTTCAACAAAAACAATGTCACCATAGCCAAGAACAAGAGATGGTTGCTGCCCCGGTGGCCACTTCGCTGGTTCCACCCTTCACGTCTTCTGGACTCATTTGTGACTCTCTCTCTCACGTCTTCTGGACTCTTGACCATACAAAGAGTCTGTTACCGGAGGACTAATTTACAACTAGAGAACAAAAGAAATTAAGAAGATCAAATCACAGTCAGCTGCAACACACGGTTACCTCAAATTAATTGAAATAAACCTCACCCAAGAATGCTGTGAAGAGGACTCAGCATCCAGGTCACGAAACCTCACCCAAGAATCCTGTTAAAGAATGCCATATTTTCCAAACAAATAGCATAAAACCCAAAATGTTACCCGACAAGATGTGGTAGTACACAAAATCTCCTTCTGAAAAACCATTGAAGAATTTAATAGAAAATAAAAAACCAAGTGACCCATTAACGTAAACCTATTAAAAAAATCTCATACACATTCAATTAAAAACAAGAAAAAAAAAAGATGCAATTGGTTGATCAAATAAAAAGAGAACAAGATAAGTAGTGGTTAGAATAAAATGGAGAAAAAAAAACAAAGATATAGATCCAAGAGAGAGAAAGTGCATGTTCTTGAATCGAAAGATTGCTCTACCTCCACCGAGGTGATGATTTGAAGGTAGGGAAAAGAAGAGTTTCTTGGATGGTTTTTGAAATTTGATTGAATTCTTGAAGGGTTTTGGTGGTTTTCGGAAGGAGATTGTGTAAGCATTCAAGGTGGTCGGACAACAGAAAGATGAGGTCTGCTTACCTCACAAAGAGTATTTAATATATGGACATAAGGGTTTGGGGAAATGGTTCTTGGGCTTTGAGGATCTTGAAAGCTTAAACTGATTTTGGATCCAGGCTTGGGCTTGGTAACTTGGGATTTTGAACATGGATTTCTCTCTTGAGGGTTTTGAACATTGGGTAAGGTTTGCGGGCTTAACCGAGCATAGATTTGGATTTCACGGGCATGAGCAAGTGAAGGACTGTCTCTCTCAAAATAAGGCAAGAAAATAAATTAAAATAAACACGAAATAATAATAATAAAAAAATAAAGATTTTAGGGGTGTAAAAATGGGGTGTTCACAGTTGCCCCTCTTTGTCGGAGAGTGCTGGCAATTAAACGACAAAGACTGAAACACAGTCATTTTTACACACTGAAAACCTGAAAAAGCTTATGAAAATCAAAGATGAAAGAAAGGGGAAATAAATTCTAACCCTAGTTAAACTTGCCAAAACCAAAAGATGGAGTGATGAGTAGTAGTTTAAAACTTCATTACGGAGGACTATTGGGGAAAATGAGTGCACACGGAACATCGATTGACGGACTGCTGGCGGACTGCTGGCGAAAATGAACGTAAGTGAAACATGGATTGAAAGGGGGCTTGAAAACAAATGATTAATGAAGTGAGTGGCAACACATTCCGATGTCAACCAAAGGATGGAAATGATGGGTGACAACACATTTCGATGTCAGCCAAGAATGAATTGATGAGTGAGAAGGTGACAACACATTTCGATGTCGAACAAATTGAGATGAATGACAACACATTTCAATGTCAAACAGATGAGAAGGAATGGATGACAACACATTTTGATGTCAACCAAGAAGAGACTGAATTGATAGGTGACAACATATTTCGATGTCAGCCAGGATTGAATGAATGACAACACATTTCGATGTCAAACAGAAGAGATGAAATGGATGACAACACATTTCGATGTCAACCAGGAAGAGATATATGACAACACATTTCGATGTCAAACAGAAGAGATGAAATTATGATAACACATTTCGATGTCAATCCAAGAAGAGATGTATGACAACTCATTTCGATGTCAAACAGAAGAGATGAAATGGATGACAACACATTTCGATGTCGACCAAGAAGAGATTGAATTGATGGAATGGATGACAACACATTTCGATGTCAGCCAGGATTTGAATGAATGACAACACATTTCGATGTCAAACAGAAGAGATGAAATGGATGACAACACATTTCGATGTCAACCAAGAAGAGATGTATGACAACACATTTCGATGTCAAACAGAAGAAATGAAATGGATGACAACACATTTCGATGTCAACCGAGAAGAGATTGAATTGATGGAATGGATGATAACACATTTCGATGTCAGCCAGGATTTGAATGAATGACAACACATTTCGATGTCAAACAGAAGAAATGAAATGGATGACAATACATTTCGATGTCAACCAAGAAGAGATTGAATTGGATGACAACACATTTCGATGTCAACCAAGAAGAGATTGAATGACAACACATTTCGATGTCAAACAAAAGAGACGAGATGAATGACAACACATTTCGATGTCAACCAAATCAAATTGAATGACAACACATTCTGATGTCAAACAGCAGAGAAAAGATAATTTGTCGGAGATTTTCTTGCTTCCTTGCTAATCTGCGATCGCAAAAGATGCTGCTTGCCATGATGATTGCTGGCGAGAGAAGACTGCCATAGTCAGACCATGAGACCCATATAAACAAAATCTTTAGATTTTTTCTTTTGAGAAATTTTTTTTTTTTTTGTTTTTTTTAAAAAAAAAAAAAATTTACTTTGAAAGATGGCTTTTGAAACCATGCGAAATACTATACTCTGCTTTCGAGTTTGCAAGGGAACTGTCTTTTGGATGTAGCATTTGGAAACCATGAAAACATTTGGCTTTTTCGAAAAGTACAGTATGACCAAGAGAAATCACTTTATTGATCATTATTGTCCAGGATATATAAGTTTGATCTCATCATGTGTTGGATCGGTAATACAAGGAGTCCTGTGAACAAATGGATTGCTAAGACAAACTGATTGCTTGAGAGGTAAACCACAAGGGGTCTTCTGTAGATTTTGCTATTGAACTGTTTTTCAACTTTTTTCCCTTTTTTTACCCTTGGAATGACCAAGTCACAGATCGCATAATTTTTGCGCGAAGAGGCCGTTGCCAGTTTTCACTCATGCCTGCGATTTATTCCATATGATTCAACTCTTAATACTACGACTGATTGCTTGAAGGGCTGAGGCTCAAGTAGACTTCATCAGATCCGCTGTTGAACCACTTTCAACGTTTTCCTTTTTTTACCCTTGGAATAACCAAGTCACAGGTTCGCATAATTTTTGCTCAATGAGGCCGTTTCCGGTTTTCACTCATGCCTTCAAAATTGATCAGATCCTCTTTTTTCCCTTTTTTGCCCCTAGTCACAAGACTAGGACTGGGGTTCGCGTAATTTTTACGCAATGAGGCCGTTTCCGGTTTTCACTCATGCCCGCGATTTATTCCGATTGAGGCTTTACTCCCTTCATTGCCTTGAATGTCAGTGTTATACCTCAGATACTATTCTAATAATTGCTTGTACTCTTAGTCTCTAAGGGATCTAGGAGGACTTGAGATAGGACGAAATGTTGGCTGAGGGGACTGAAAATTTGGGACATCCTTTCTGCTTTCGGAATTCTATCTTTTCTTGAGCACATCTTGATTGATTTTTTTCGATCAACCCTTTTTTCCTTTGCTGGGGCGGCTTCTTTTTTTTTTTTTTGGCGTTACTTTCTTTTTTACGAATTGAGGCTACTTTTGCCCAAAGGATTTGAAAATTTGACCGCACCTGGTTTCCAGGTTGCCTACGTACCCTTTTCAGGATCAGGTCATGACGTAGTTCATAAGAGACCAAGTGCAAGGTGTCCCAATAAAAGGTTTTTGAAAGAGAGGTTATTAGGCTCGAAGGGTTAACTAACGAACTTTATTGATGTAATGTAGGTGTTACATGATTTATAGGGAGAACAGGTGCCAAATACGGCCTCCTATCATGTCCCAAAGAAGCTAAGAGTACAAGCAATTATCAGATAGGATCCTAAGCATAATACTTCTTAACTTTATCTATATTGATGGGCTCAGGAAGATCCTCATCATCCATACATCCAAGTCGAAGGGCGCCTCCAGTGAACTTTTCTCGGACAATATATGGGCCTTCGTAATTTGGTGTAAATTTTCCTCTCGGATCTGGACGATTTGGCAACAATTTCTTGAGAACAAGGTCACCAACTTCAATATCTCTGTGTTTGACTTTCTTATTGAATGCCCTAGTCATACACCTCTAATAGGCTTGAGAGTGATCTATAGCTTTCAGTCGTTTTTCTTCAATCAGATGCAACTGTTCGTATCTGGCTTGTGCCCATTCTGATTCTTCAATTTCTGCTTCCATTAACACTCGTAATGACGGAATTTCTACCTCAATAGGCAAGACAGCTTCCATAACGTATGCTAAGGAGAATGGTGTCGCACCAGTCAAAGTGCGAATCGATGTTCTATAGGCCATGAGTGCATAGGGAAGCATTTCATGCCAGGCAGAATACCTGATTGCCATCTTCTCGATGATTCGCTTCATATTTTTGTTTGTGGCTTCAACTGCACCATTGGCCTGAGGTCTGTATGGTGTAGAATTATGATGCTGGATTTTAAATCTTTGGCAGAGTTCAGTCATACCTTTGTTACAGAAATTAAGAGCATTATCTGTGACAATCTCATACGGAACACCATATCTGCAGATGATATCTTTTTTGAAAAACCGCTGAACAATTGAGGCTGTGACATTAGTAAAAGAAGCCGCTTCAACCCATTTTGTGAAATAATCGATTGCTACAAGAATGAATCGATGGTCATTTGATGCTTTCGGCGTGATGGGCCCAATGACGTCTATGCCCTAGGCTGAGAAAGGCCAAGGTGCGGTAAGATTGTGCAATGTAACAGGCGGTGCATTAATTCGGTCTGCATAAATCTGGCATTGATGACATTTCTGAACGTGCCGACAGCAATCGGATTCCATAGTAGTCCAATAGTACCCCAATCTAAGAATCTTCTTTGACAGCATTAATCCGTTCATGTGGGGACCACAAACTCCTCCGTGAACTTCTTCAACCACTTGTGCTGCTTCCTTTTTATCAAGGCATCTCAACCAAATCAAGTTTGGTGACCTCTTGTATAATACTCCTCCTGAGAGAACAAACTGAATGGAGAGTCTTCTGATTGCTCGACGATCTGTTTTGGTGGCATCCAGAGGAAAAGTGCCATCATCCAAGTATTGCTTGATATCTGTGTACCATGGCTTGTCATCTGGGCGCTCTTCTATAACTAGACAGTACGCTGGTTGGTCTTGTTGCTGAATCTCAATAGGCCAAATCAGATTTCCCTTAGGAAATTTCACCATTGCAGCTAGGGTTGCAAGAGCATCGGTAAATCTGTTATGCGTCCTACACCTGTGATTGAAAGTGATTCTTCTGAACTTGGTGATCAAAACATTAAGGCATGCCAGATACGGAATCAACTTTTCTTCTTTGATTTCCCATGACTCATTAGCTTGACAAATTACCAATGACGAATCACCGTAAACATCAATCTCTTCTATGCCAATACAATGTGCTTCTCTTAGTCCAGCTATACATGCCTCGTATTCTGCAGCATTATTTGAACATTTGAACTTTAGCTTGACTGAGATAGGAAGATGAGCTCCTCTTGGCGAGATTAAGACTGCTCCTGCCCCATTCCCATGTTGGTTTGCGGCTCCATCAAAGTACATCTCCCATCCAATATAATCATGATTTTCCGGTTCTAAACTTAGAATAGCTTCATCTGGGAACTGGTCATGCACTGAAACATAATCGGATGATGGGTTATATGCCAAATGATCTGCAATTGCTTGCCCCTTGATCGATTTCTGCGTCATATACGTGATGTCAAATTCTGATAACATCATGAGCCACCGAGCTGTTCTTCCTGACGTAGCGGGCCTCTCTAGTAAGTACTTGAGCGGATCCATTCTTGATATCAAAATCACAGGGTAGGACGATAAATAATGTCGTAAGCGCTTGGTGGCCCAAACCAATGCTAGACAAGTCCTCTCTAATGCATTGTACTTCTCTTCGTACTCATGTAAACGCTTACTGATGTAATAAATGGCCTGTTCTTTCATGCCTGATTAATCATGTTGAGCTAGCACACAACCCATTGACGTCCTTTGGATGGAGATGTACATTAAAAGTGGTCGTCCGGGTGTTGGAGGGACAAGTACGGGTGGATTGAGAAGATACTGCTTGATCTTATCAAAGGCCTGTTGACATTCATCCGACCAGACTGTAGGCACATTCTTTCTAAAAAATTTGAATATCGGCTCACAAATCGGAGTAAGCTGTGCAATAAAACGGCTGATATACTGAATCCTACCCAAAAATCCTCGAATTTCCTTTTCTGTCTGAGGTGCAGGCATCTCTATGATAGCTCTTGCCTTAGCTGGATCAACTTCAATTCCTCTTTTGCTGACAATGAAACCAAGAAGCTTTCCTGACGTTGTTCCGAACATACATTTTGCTGGATTTAACCTTAAACCAAAGACTCTGAGCCTATCACATAACTTTTTCAAATCTTCTAGGTGATCTTTAGCCAGCGGAGATTTGACAATCATGTCATCTACATAAACCTCTGTACTCTTGTGCATCATATCATGAAATAAAGCCGTCATTGCCCTCTGATAAGTTACCCCCGCATTCTTGAGCCCAAATGGCATGACCTTGTAACAAAAGGTGCCCCACGGGGTAATGAACGAGGTCTTTTCCATATAATCTTCGGCCATTTTAATCTGATTGTATCCAGAAAACCCATCCATGAAAGACAGGGTTTCATGTACAGCTGTGTTATCGACAAGGATATCTATGTGAGGAAATGAAAAATTATCTTTTGGACTAGCCTTGTTCAAGTCTCTATAGTCAATGCACATTCTGACCTTGCCATCTTTCTTAGGCACCGGTACAATATTGGCCAGCCATTCTGGGTAAGTTGCCACTGCTAGAAAACCCGCACTTATTTGCTTTTCGATCTCCTCTTTAACTTTCTGAGACCATTCTGGTCTTAACCGTCTAAGCTTCTGCTTAACTGGTTTCATCCCTGGGCTTAAGGGCAATCTGTGGACTACTAATTCTGGATCAAGACCGGGCATGTCTGCGTATGACCAAGCGAATACATCAATGTAACTTTTGAGGAAGTCAATCATAGTGCTCCTTTGCTCAGGACTCATTGTAATGCCAATCTTCACACACTTAGGATCATCTTCGGATCCGAGATTTATGGTCTCGGTGTCCTCATCATTAGGTTTACATATCCCTTCATAATGTTCAAGGAGGTCGAGGATCTCTTGTGGAGGTTCCTCTTCTTGCTCTTCGTCATACTCTACTTCCAAAAGTTCAAGATTGATTTCATGTTTAGAATTAGCTTTGTCCTGGGCAATTTCCTGGCAAACCAGTAAGCTCGGTCTTAGTATTTGAGTTTAGTTTTTTTTTTTTTTTTTATCATTGTTTTTTTTCTTAGTAGTGACTTTAGATCACTAAGCCTCTTTTGGAGACCTAGGTCATACCATCATGTGCCAAGATTTTATGTATGTACAAAAAGAAACTAATCTTGAGACAAAGAAAATGAATTTCATTGATTTTCTAATGTTTTGCAATATTTACAAAGATGCATAATGCAAAAAAACTATCGACTATTTTGAAATGACCAACAAAGCCACCTGAAAAACAAAAATTTTTGGTTTTTTTATTTTTGACCTAAAGATGAAGATAACAAAATAAAGAAAAGAAACTGGATCATGGTCTGACTAGTCCGACCTTCTTTCCCTGCATTCCTCTGGCTGCTTCAACTGTGATGGGATCGGTCCACCATACGAGCGGAGAAGGACTGGCTCGTATGAGCAGACCGGAACTGGATGGTACTTGCGAAGCACCAGAAAGGGTGCAAACCTGTTCCTCTGCCACGTAATCAATCTGGACTGCATCATCAACAGCGAGTTCTTCAAACAATTGAGCAACCTCGAACATTTCATGAAACCTTGCAGGATCGTCCTTTGGCTGAGGTTTGGGTGCAGGGTTGACAGCTGGCTCTGAGTCTGATTCTTCAAAGGGAAGGTTTTTATAAATTTCAAAATCAGAGGGCCTGGGAGTAGTAGTAGGAAAGGTAACATATAGGGGAGGTGGGGGCATCGACTTTACTGATGATTTTCCTTTAGTCAACTTGTTCAGGAAATCTTTCAACTCTGGTTTGTACTCTATTCCGAAATGAGGTGTGTAGCGAGGTACCACATACCGCTTCTTCATTCCTTGATGGTGGGCGCCCAAACCCAAACCAGGTCTGTACTTCATTTTTGCCATGATCCTCACTGCGGCTGGTATATATTCATCTTTCTTGCTTTCAAGCTGAGCAATACAAGTAACCTCCTCAAATTGATAAGTCATAAAAGCTACCCCTTGTCCCAATTCTTGGACATCCCCAAATGAATTTGCCAAAGACTCTGTCGGAATCACAATCAATTGGTCAACTTGAATGAACTTAATCCTCTGATGAAGTGATGATGGGATGGCTCCGGCCATGTGGATCCACGGCCTTCCAAGAAGAAGAGTAAAAGAAGCTGGTACATTAACCACTTGAAAATTGGTCAAAAATTCTGATGGCCCAATAGAGATGTTTAAGTCGACGTCTCCCAAATTTTGACGAGTTGAATTGTCGAAAGCTCTAATTATCATAGGTCTTTTCTTGACATGGCTGATATCCATTCCCAAACCTTCCAAAGTAGTCAATGTACAGACGTTCAAACCAGACCCATTATCTACCAAGACTGCTAAAAGTGTTTTACCCCTGCACTGCACTGAGATGTAAAGAGCTTTGGTGTGCTCTTTATCATTGTCTGGGATTTCTTCTTCATTGAAGGTAATAGTCTTCGGTTCTAGAATCTGACCTACCAGTTGCCCCAAACGCTCGGGCGTTATATCCTTTGTGACATGAGAGTTGTTAAACACCCTGAGCAATTGCTCCCGATGGTGCTCTGAAGTTAAGAGTAGTCCCATCACTGAAATTTGAGCTGGGAGCCTCGTGAGTTGATGGGCAATATTATATTCCTTCGCTTTCTCCAAAATTTTCAACAATGCAGTATCTTCCTCTTTTTGTTGCTCAGGATACAGACATTGCTCTTTGCCCTTGGACTTACGCAGTTCCACTTCAGGTTGCTGGTAAACTCTTCCTGACCTGGTTATTGCAGTGATGTTTTCATTGTCTAGAATGAGAGATGGAGGGGCCGATAAACGATTAAGGGGATGGATTTGTGCTGGAATGTACGGAATCTGGACTGGACCTTTACCAAGGGGTCGTGGAGATGATACAACTGGGGTTGTAGGCCAACCAACAGGGCAAGGGATGGTATAAACAATCCTCTCTTCTTCAACATGAATAAAAGGGATTTGTATAGGACGCTGAACGGGTTGAATAGTAGATGAGTGGACTGGCGACATGCGAGGTATTTGGATGGGTTGAATAACTGGGGATTCGGGAGAAGACAAAGACTGAGGATATGGGATTCAAATAGGGATTCGGTACGAAGGACAGATAGCATCATCTATCTCTGACAACCCACCAATCTGCACCATACTAACATTAGACCCATCCCCGCTCAGAAAGTTAATTTTTCCTTGATGTGGGGGAAGAGGAGCTTGGATGATGCTAGTATTTCCAGGTGTAAATTCAACTTTGCCTTGATCTAAAAGATTTTGAATATCATGCCGAAGAGTGTAACATACATCTGTAGCATGACCAGGGCCTCGATGATATGCACAATAATGATCTGCATGGTAATTTCGATTTTGCTTATCAACTGGAATGAGAGGAGTCGGTCCCTTTAGAGTTACAAGATCCTGTTTGAGAAGGAAAGTCAGAAGCTGACTTAAAGAGTAAGGTAAGGGAGTGAAATTTCTCTGAGGGTTTCTCACTGGCTGTCGCGTCTATTGATACTGATTTTGCCTTACCGGCTGAGGATTTTGAGGTGGAGGATGTTGTCGAATCGGTGGAGCAGGCAACATCAAGGGTGCACTGGGTGCAATCCAATGAACTTCTCCTCTTTTCCTGGTATCCTTCTGCCCATTAGTCCTGTTAAATGGAGCACTTGACCTCGGAGATGTATGGCTAAGACTGGCATGTATAGTACCATTTTTAACAGCCGTTTCAATTCTTGCTCCTGTCTCGACAATTACCTTAAAATATGTTGCTGGTAAAGTTATCATTAGTGTCGAATATAGTTGCTTTAAGGTTCCCAAGATAGTAGAGGCCATTTCTTCCTTCGATAATTGCACTGATAGTCTTGATGCCACCTCTCTCCATCTAGCGGCATACTCAATGAATGATTCGTTATTCCTCTGAGACAGCTGTTTTAAATCACTCTTTTGCAGGAGCACCTTCAAGTTAAAAGAAAATTGATCAATGAAGAGATCGATCACATCCTGCCAACTGGTAATCCGCTTCTTATCAATTGAAAGCCACCACCTTAGAGCGGCATCTTTCAGACTTTTCTGGAAATATTGGATAAGATATGATGGTTTATCTCTGTAAGCCATCATGTCTCCCACATACAATTGTAGATGCTCTTTCGGGCACCCTTTGCCCCCATATTTGGTGAATTCTGGAACTCGAAAATTACAGGGAACCAAAGTATCAAAGGAGAAAACTAGATCATCCAGAGTTATCCCTGTAGAGGAAGATGATACTCCCTGCATTTTTTTCATCATCTCTTTCAACTGACGAATTTCTTCTTGTTGGTTTTTGAGAGACATCAACAACTCAGAATCTTGTGGCGCCTTTGGATTGTGATGATCACAGTGCACAGCCTCACCAGTTTTTCCATCAAACCGAGTGTAGTCAAAATCACCATCCTCACCTGGTTGATCATGAAGGGGGTTGATAAAGGTAAAATTCGGGATGAGAATCTCAACCCTAGGTTGATCCGGTTGAAAAGGTCTAAACCCTGACTAATCTGGTTGATGCCGAAAGGTTCCAATTCCAGGTTGGTCTGGTTGAAAATTTTCTGGTTGGAATACAGTTCTAGGCTGTTCTGGTTGAAATGGTTCGGTTTCTGGTTGGTGTGTAGGTTTATTAAGTTGCAAAGCCATCAGAGCCTGCAAGGTTTCCTGAATATTGTCCAATTGGGTTTTCATCCCATGTATCTCTTGATCGTGTGCTTGTACAAGCTGGTCTGTACTTGAATCCGAACGATTGTTGGGAGCAGCTATGTCTGCTGAACTTTGAGACGACCAATCTGCAACTTCAAGACTGTCCAGATCTAGTATTACAGCTTGAGCAAGAGCACGAGATACAGAACGAGTGACAATTCGCTGTTTCATGCAACACTGAGAAATATGTAGTGATTAAACATGCATGCATGATTTGACAACAAACAGATGAAAATCACTTATTTACATATGCATGTGTTTGTGTGATTTTAAGACAACACTGAACCAAAAGAAAAATAATGAAAAGCAACAAAAGACAAACAGAAAGACAAAAGGAAATTGACTCAACCCTATACAGGTCTCTCAGGAATAATAAAGTCGGGAGGTAAGGGATTGCCCCCAAGGTCTACCACTTGTTGACGAAGGATAGCAATCTCACTTTCTAGCCTATCTACCACGCCCGACGCACTTTGAATCCTGTAGTCGAACTCTAGAGCCTCGACTTGAGCATGGTGTCTGACTGCTTTCAACTGTTCTTGATTCTGACGGAACTGGACTTCAAACTGGAAAGACTCCTCAGCATCATCTCTTTTCCGCTTTTGAAACTCTCGGAGTGCTTGCTCTAGCTGATGTTCTTTATCATAGGCCAACTGACGTCGACTCCTCAAGTCATCTTCCTGTTGTCGAAGGATCTGTTGCGCTGTCTCCAACTCTTCCATATCTCTCAGAATCTTGACTTGGATCTGCTCCAACTGTTCCTCATTCTTGCGGACTTCCTGACATTCCCTCTTCAACTCAGCTTCTTGTTGCCGGTGCGCCTGTTGCGCTGACTTGAGCTTCTTAGTAGCCCTTAATATCTTTAGACAATTACAAAGGAAAGTATTTTTCCACGGCACCACCACCTCAGAAAGGGGAAGGCTTCCCCTGGACGGTGCTGTAACTGGGGTGAGCAATTCTGCTGGCTTTGGCTTTTCTGATTGTATGTCAGGGTTCTCCAACCACAAATCATACTCTTCTTCAGTCGACGGTATCCCTGGTCCATATTCTACTATATCGTTTGGAAACTTTTCTCTTTAGATCGTCTCCATTCATTTTGGAAACGTCTCTCTAAAAGTTCAGATGTAGTAGAGAAACACAATAGTCTTTCGCAAATCATCGATTACTGGGATAAACTGTCGGTATCCAAACTGTCGGAGTACTCTGAGTGGAATGTAGGGTGAAGAACCAGTTACGCCAGCAAGAACTATACATCTTCTTCCAAAAAGTAGTTAAAGAGGAAGCCTCTTTGCTGTGATACGAACCAACGACTTTCCA